>OX454419.1:21886218-22634771 GCA_949715475.1 Microchrysa polita | reverse complement strand
TTATAAATGCCTTACGATTTTCGGATTTTTTATTTCTTTTTTGATCGTTTTAGAAGTCATGAACAAATAACCTAACCTCAAACTATTTTTTTTTATTAGCGTCATGTGATATGATTTTTAGCAGTAGAGTTTTCCGTTTTTTGTTTCTGAAGGAAAATTACATTTCGAAAATTTAAGCGTACAAATTGTGAAATTTTTTTTAAACCTTTTCATATGACAGAAACATGTTAGGTACTGAAAATGTTATAGCTAATGCATCATTTCTAATATCCCGAGTTGGACACTTCCTGAAACCTCTGGCTACATCACAATCGCTTCGCGGCTAATTTTAAGTAGGATGAAAATCAAGTAGTAATGGAAACTCGAAAATGTTTGCCAGCTTTTACTAACTAAGGACACTGGGCCACCCATACAGAATCCATGGGAGAATCCATGTGTGGGCGGCCTAGAGTTGCCAATTTTTGGATCAGTCTATCCCAGAGACTCGTTTAGTACGAAAGCGAGTTTTTGGCAATGCACTATTCCAAAAAAATAAATTTTTTATACAAGTTTACCTTAGCAATAGCCAAGCCGACAACGGCAAATATACCCTTCCATTTGACGAGTCGTGTTCAAGAATTCCTTGATTGTTACAGGGATCCGGAGCGAAACAGCGGAGCAAGGAGCGTTTATTGCACATCGAAGCGGAGTGGATCGAACGTTTGCGCTAAATTACGCTAGCCCTAATCTTTATTCATACCGTACGAAAGGATACTGTCGGAGGAGAGACATAATGGGAAATTTTAAATTTGTTCAAAATTGGGCCGCTCCGTATCCCTGATTATTGCACCCAAAATTTTTGGTTCTTCTAAGAAACATTTTTTACACCAATTTCACAAAACCTTGAATTAATGTGTCTTTATCAAAGCAACAAAAAAGCTCAAAACAAACGAGGCCATGCTCCCGCATTCCCCAATCAAATGTTCCGAGTAAATATATTTATTTGCCCACTTATTCCAACCAAACCCCACACAAATATTGTTTTGTCGACGCAACGGAACTTTTGTGATGAACGAAAAAAATGTGGGAGGATTAAATACAAGTCGTAGGTACGCCCGAAAAAACTTTTAGACCGAGGGGAGCGAAGGGTATCCAAATTTCGGCCGCGCCCGAAATTAGCCTCGGTCTCGTTTTTTTTTCTTCTGAGCAAAATTTATAAATCTTTTTTTGATTGAAGTACGGCTTACGGTTTTGATAAAATTTTCGCCACATTTAACAAAATATTAGCAGTGGCTAAATTTCATTGCTGGTATGATTCAGCTACAAAATGAATCTTGTCAGGCTTATCATTCATATTTTCCGATCGAAAAACAGTTTCAACTACG
The DNA here is from genome assembly GCA_949715475.1 of Microchrysa polita. Classification (NCBI taxonomy): domain Eukaryota; kingdom Metazoa; phylum Arthropoda; class Insecta; order Diptera; family Stratiomyidae; genus Microchrysa; species Microchrysa polita. Next base: position 22,633,407 of record OX454419.1, on the reverse strand, counting down.
TACACCAGGGGTGTCAAACTCAAAATCTGGCCTAGGCCAAATAAGACTCTCTTCTGGTTTGGGTGGGCCGCAGGAGCAACATTTCAAAATATTTTATTTAATCGTATTACGAAAGTTGATTGCAGAATATTACTTTTAAAATATGGCAGAAAGTCTGGATCTCTATAGCGGCTTCGGGATTATCCGTGAGAACTTCCACCTTTCGAAAATATACTTCAAGAACATTAAAAACTTAAGACAAGAAGCGAAAACGTGAAAATATGATTGATATCCAAGCAACAAAAAGCTGTAAATTACATGATTTGCGACAACTTTTGGTCAGATGATAGAAAAATTGTAGCACCGGTCATCCAGGTCGTCCAAAATAACATTGGGAAGCAAAGTAGTCAGATTAAATTAATTTCAGCGGAAAGGTGGCTAAAAGAGAAAATGTGATGTGGTTTTTAATAAAACTCATGCACCAATACAGGTTAATAAGTACATATAAATTCAAAAATATAAAAATCAAGCACTGCTGTAACAGGGTTGCCGTTTTCAGATTTCTAAGTGTAACATTTATCTGATAAAATTGTAACATTTTAAGGTTGAGTGTAACAAATTTGAATATCTTGTTGTTAACGAACGAGTTTAGCAATAAATGTGCGCAAGTCCGAATTGAATGATTGCTCCACAAATAGTAGAGAGCTATAAACTTAAATAAAGGAGTTTGAAAATGTCTGACTTTTTCCGAAAATTTGATATGTTCTGTTCCATAAAAATTTTTGAGAAAGTTGGTTTATTATATTAATTCGAACTAAACTATCACGTTCCCTTTTGAATGCTACTTTAATTAGAACTGAAATTTCGTGCCCTTACATTCCAAATTTTGTAGAAAATTAGGGCTACCGTAAATTTATTGTTTAAATTTGCGTCAAGGCTGAATTCAATTCTTTTACTGAAGTAACTCGAAGGTTTGGTGCAGTTTGCTGATATAACTGAATGATGAACCCTGTTTCTGAATCAACAAGGGACCAACAAAAACGGGCGGTTAATCCAGGGGAGTAAAATCAAAACCTGACCAGGGCCAAATGTCAGGGTCTTCAGGATTGAGCGGGCCGCAGGATAAAAACTATAATAATACCTATAGATTTTTTTTTCAAATTTTCAATCTGAGACACTAACGACCTCGGGATTATATCCTCAAGAAATAGAATATTCATAAAATGCTCTTCAAACAAATTTAGAAACTTTTGACAAGAAATTAAAACGCTGAAATTTTGTGCATCAATCAACAAACACAATTTGCAAATTAATTTACCCAGAAATAAATACTCCAGAAATATCATTGGAAGTCAGAATTATTCGGCGGACAGTAATAAGTCTCGAACAAAAATTTCGAGTACCTGAAAAATGTGAACACGAGCTACAATCCAGCTATGGTAGAGAGAAAACAATTTCACGGTGTGCGATATATTTTTCTGCACAAAAGTAAAGAAATTTCATAGACTTTAGTTCAACACATATTTTTTTACAAACATTTCCATTTTCTACACAATGTGCGGGCCTCACAAAACTGCAATGTGGGCCGTATGTGACCCGCGTACCACAAGTTGGACATTCCTGCCTGAATAGATGGCTGATCATGCTCAAATCACAAAAATAGAAAATTTGTTTTGCAAACTAATTTCACTTATAGTAGAAAAATATTAAAATACAGTTGATTCCCCCACTCTTGCCGATTGTAACAAAATTAGTCGGTGTGTAACATTGTAACAAGAAATCGAAAATTGTAACAAAATGTTACAATTGTAACACGAGTGGCAACGCTGTGCTGTAATAATTATTATGCTGGAATTTCACATCCAATTCCAAGATTTCCGTAGTTTTTAATGCTTTGCAATATTTCCAAATAAATCTCAACTCATGTTCGGTAAAGCCAACCAGTTTTTTAATAACTGCATTTCGGGACAGAACAGTTTCATAAAGAGGCTTAGTATTGTTCTGTACAAAAAAGATGAGCTGTCTTATAAAACCAAATAACCAGCAGCAAATTGTTTGTATTTGAGAAAAATTCCTAAAATAATCTTGCATAAGCCACTGACGAGCTTTAGTGATTTTTGTAGACTTGAGTTCAACGGCTGAATTAGTTCACCTTGCCAATTTCACCATTTTTGTGTTGATACACATTGTGCGGCTTCGACATGGCCGCGAGCCGCACAGAACTGCGAGAAGGGCCGAATGTGGCCCGCGAGTTTGACACTTCTAACATACACAATGCTGATCACAAGTCGGGCCGTCAAGAATGCTGTACATTTTGCTGATACGCTTCTCAATGCTGTACTATAGATCTCATGTTGACCGGGTTGTGTAACTTATTTCCCTTTGATGATTGAGCTTTTGCCAGAAATACGCCTAAATTGCCGATGCTGTTGATGCATAGAGGATAGGGACAGTTTTCGTCCCACGGGCAGCAGTATCATCGTTCACTAGTTTGTTAATTGGAATAATTTTGAGTGGTCCAATTCTCCAGGAAATTTCCGATCCAGAAGTCGTTGGCCATTGTAGTTACAATCGTGAAAATAGTTCCCCTATGCCAGCTTTGCATTACTTTCTTATTGATATGAAGAGATTTGTAAGGTTGCACACACACGGAGAATCCACGTATTGCGAATCCATCGAAACTCCATATAAAAAAATGACAGCTGAGCTGGGCAAGTTGTCATTTTTTTATATGGAGTTTCCTTGGATTCCGAATCCGGTGCATGCGCATTCATAAATCGTATCCAGCCGCTTATTTGAAATCCAGGTTGAGATGGTCAGTTCTTTCTGAGGAAAATCCTCTGCATCTGACATCCTAGATGCAAAAGCCGACGCCATTGTAAAGTTGCTGCAGTTTCCCCTACCTTTGCCTTGGCGATATTGCCAGCCGCTTGGAAAGTTCCGATACCATAAAAGTATCGATACCAGTCAAATGAATAGTATTGAAAAGCTAAGTATCGATACTATTCATATTCGAATACCTCAAAAAAATTGATAGTTTTACTCACATCAATATGAGTAATGTGTATACTCGGAGTTGCTATAGTGATAATATGATTCCATTCATACAGGTTAGAAATGTGGTTACTACTGGGTGGCTAGGCTAGAACATAGTATTACATACTCTTTGCTCCTTTAGAATGGTAAACGGGAGATGAAATTTGATCAAATAAAAATCAGAATAGAAAAGGTAAAAAACAATGAACTCAATGAAAGCTTCCGCCTTTCTCAATTATTCTTTAAGATAACTATAGATTACGATGAAGGTAAGGCAGGTTTGAGCGTCGGAAACGCGTCCTTTCCTAAATACTCTTTTCTAACTCACTCAGCGCTGGAAGATTCCACACTCTTGTCAACGTTTTTCTTTCTGCTGACTGCGATAATATTTAATGATTCTCAAACATTCTTAACACTCAGAAGCAATCAACATTCGACACAGAGACGACTACGGGTCAAAACAAAAAACCCATTTCCTAATTTGCCTTGGATAGCTACATAGTAGAATCCAAAATTGTTGAGAAAAATACACTTACAGTTATCCGATAGAATTCATTTTACCGCTATTCGATAGAACAACTCTTCGGTCATAACAGGACTAAACATGAGTTCAATTGTGCAATCAAGGGCCCGGCTAGGTAATTATTTGTGTCGCATTCTGATTTCGTATTTGAAATGGAGCAGATCAAGTACCGCGCAGTCATTGAATTCCTTTTTTTGAAAGGATACACGGCGTCCCAGATTCGAGATGAACTCATATCCGTGTACGGCAACTCTTCACCATCCCAGGCGACTATTTACCGGTGGATTTTGGAATTCAAGCGAGGAAGGACGAATGTTTTTGATGAACCCCGCACCGGACGCCCAATAACTGAGACCACCCAAGAAAACGTCCAATTAGTCGAGGAAGTTGTATTGAGTAATCGGCGGCTAAAGTTATCAAAGATTGCACACTGAAACAAAAGACGTCGTAAATAGCATGTAAAGCTACTTCAATTTAACGAAAAACTACATTAAAAAACCTCCAAAACAGTAGTTCGTTACGCCAATGAAACTAGTTTCGTTAAAATTTCTAGTACGAAAACATTTCTTACTCTATATGAAAACTTTCGTTGGTATTGCGTTAAATAATTCGTATGATTGACGATTTGATTTCTTAAAATTGAAGAACATTATACTTCACTGAACGAAAAAAAGACGTAAATACAATGAAAAAGTTCATTGTATATATGAAACATTCATTATTTTCATTTTTTATTATGGTCATTGCTGCTATGTATTGATGTACATAGAAAATATGAATTGAACCTTTTTTTTTATTAAAAAAAAAACTGACGCAGTCCATTATTGAAAACCTAGCTCTATAAGTGTTCACGACATTTATTTTACTGCTGCTCTGCTCTGAAAAGCATCATAACTGATCCCGGGATCCTATGATTTGAAGACCTGCACCCTACCTACTACACCAACCAGACTATACGTGCTGAAGGTTTCTAAGATACACGTAATGTATTTGTCAGAGTTAAGAAAAGCTTTCATTAATGTTATGAACAATTCGTTAATATCGATATCATAAAAAATATACGTATCATTGAACCAGGAAAACTTCCTGAATGTAAGGTAAAGATTCTTCAACATGTTCCTCAATTTTAACGAAATTTTACATTAAATTTACAACAAGGAAAATAATCATTAATTTTATGAAAGAAGTTTTTGTTAACCTAATGAACGAATATTTTCTTCATGTCAATGTAAATATTCGTGATATTGGGTGAGGTTATAAAACACAACGTTCGCGTAACGTTTCGCGTTTTCCGAAACGTTTCCTATTGTGTTCTGTAAACGCATAGATCCGGATCAGACTTGGTGTTCCCATCGCCATCTCTCGGAAAGTGACAAATGTGACAATTGACACATCACAGCTGATACGTTTTGCTCGAAAATTAAAATTTCCAGTTTTAAACGAGATGCAGATACATTTTATTTTGATTATAAATAGTTTAATAAATAAATGAGGGCGGAAATGCACGGTTCGACGGCAGATTGTAAATTTCTGCCAATCAATCAAGCTATGCCTCGCAAGGGGGCGCTTAGAGGATCTGTTTGTAGGAAGAAGTTTCTGATCCGTAACGGCCGGTTGATTTGAAACGTTGCGCGAAACGTTGCGCAACGTTGTGTTTTATAACCTCACCCATTGACGAACAAAATATAAACGAATCAGATTTCTTTAATGTAACGAAATGTGGCGTAAACCTTTATGAACGTCTACCTTATCATAACGAATAATTACGTTATGGCAATGAAAATAAGTCAACGAATGTGATTCGTTAATAATAGGAAAGATAATTTTTTCAGTGCAGAAAGGACAAGTCTATCAAAAACCACCGTCGAAAGAATTATTACCGACCATTTGGGGATGAGGAAGATCTCGGCAAGATGGATCCCGAAACTCCTCTCAGCAGATCAAATGAAGCAGCGGATGAAATGTTCGAAAGACTTTTTGGAACTGTGTCGCGCCGACTCGGATGCAATTGTCAACATAATTGTGACCGGAGACGAAACCATGGTCCTTTACTATGACCCCACGACCAAAGGGGAGTCCATGGAATGGAGGAGGCCTTATGAGGAGCGCCCCAAGAAGGCGAAGGTGCAGCAGAGCCGGAAAAAGATTATGGCCACCATCTTCTGGGATTCCAAGGGAATTATAATGATTGACTTCAAGGAAGAGGGCACATAAGTAACAGGGAAATATTATGCAGATCTTTCGACCCAATTGAGGGCCAACATCGTAAAGAAACGGTTTGGAAAACTGCTGCTCAGGGTGCTGCTTCTTCACGACAATGCGCCAGTTCACACCGCCGCGGTGGCCAAGGCTGCCGTAGTCAAATGCGGCTTTGAAGAAATTGCACACCCCCCGTACAGCCCAGACCTGGCCCCAAGTGACTACTTCCTGTTCCCAAAATTAAAAAAGGACCTCCGAGGACGAAAATTTGAGACTGAGAAGGAACTGAAAGATGCTGTTTTGGACCATTTTCAAGACAAACCCGCGGACTACTTTTTGAAAGGGATGCAGGATCTTATTAAACGATCTCATCGTTGTATTGAAGTAAAGGGGAGTTACATTGAAAAATAAAACTTAACACTAGAAGGGTCAGAAATTTTATATACCTAAAAGGGTCACAGCCGTCAATTTGACGGCAAGGTGTTTACAGCTGAAATGGTATTAATATAAATATAAAATGTTAATGTAAACAAAGACATAAGACATTATCTTACTTTTAATAACAAATTAAAGTATTTCTGAATATTTTTTTTGTGAAATTTGTAAAACAATTATTTTTTTTTTGAGTATGACAAATAGCTCATTTTTCTCAAACAGCATTTTAAAGATGGTAAAAAAGTAATAGTTTTAATTTTTTCCAGTCGTCCTGAAATGCATGTTTACACTGATATCCTCCGGTAATCCTTTTTACTTGTCGCTTTAGCTTTAGCCAGTTATACAGGGTGTAGGTGTTTAGTAATAAAAACAAACCGCCCATTAGCTAAGAGCGTACTTGAGTGCTTCTCAAACCTAAGCCTATTCGGTTTTTGGTAATACTATTTACATATGCACTTGTGACAACTACTATTCAGGCCTCTGTGTAGTTTCAAGTATGAAATGTAGTCAGTGTTACTCCTAGTGACACACTCAATTATTATAAAGCAATCGCAGCTCAACGAATCAAGTACGAACCATTTTTATTGTACGGAACTGTGATTCGAGCGGACAGCTAAATTAGTATCGTTTTGCAAAACCGCAAGGTTTCCTCGGAAGGATATCAACTAAATATAGGAATTCCACTCGTTCGGTTAGACTGGCAACGGTTCAATTTGTGGTCACGTAGCTGTCTCATCACCAACAAGACATTGCAACCGCCATGGATTTCGTATTGATGCTCTACCCATTACACGGAGCGATGTCGTACTTTCCACAAGCGACAACGATGCCCGGCAAAAATTCAGAACTATGGGGATTATTCATATAGCAGGGCTGATCGCGGCGCTAGTTTCGTATGTGCTAGTCTTACTGCTTGATAGGGAATTTATGGTATTGGAGTTCTCAAGGTATTTTAGAGTATCTTAGCATTTTACTTTACTTTAGTTACTCATTGGCTGCCAGTTATTTCAGCATAAGTAACATAATTTTTACGGGTGCCCGTTTCATCGTTGTCTTGAACGTTTCATTGTGCATTGTGCTATCTCGACATTACTCTTAGTTCCTGTGCGTGGATTAATTTTAGGAAAAGTATCATTACTGACGGAATGTACCCTTTTTTGCATTACAACAGATCATAACTGGGCAAAAATACACGCCAAAGACCGTGTAACTGACTAAGGTTGTAGCCTGGGCTAGCGAACACGGGCGCTGCAAAAACGCACAATATCACAAAAAATTCAAGTGTGAAGCTGATATTAACGATTATGTTCTTTTACGAGGACTCTAATCATAAACAAAAATGTTTAACCACGGATTCATAGATTTTTTGCCTTGACCGTCAATTTGACGGTTCTGACCCTAATAGGTATAACAAGAAATATCTCACAAACTAAATTTTTTCATTTGTATTTCTATTCAAATATATGATCAAATACATATTTTAGGAAAAGTCAATAAATATGAAAGCTGAAAACATTGCGGCTTAGAAGATATAGATGATTTAAATCACGAAACCGTCAAATTGACGGCTCTGACCCTTCTAGTGTTAAATGAATTCAATCGGATAACTGGAAGTGTGTTTTTCTCAACAATTTTGGATTCTACTACGTACATGAGTGTTCATCAGTGCACTCAACTTATATATTTTCGATCAGACGATTTTGTATCCCGAAGGTAATTGCAGTAAGTATAGACTTTTTTCTTACAGTAGCATGATTCATGGACTTTGTGAGTGTCCCTTAATTCCATTTAAGTTCATTGTCCGCCATAGTTATCCGACTACTTCGAATTTTTTGTCATCGATTTGCTTGAATAATTTATCTCGTTAATTCATCTGAAAGGCAACAGTCCATAAAATTTACTGCCTAAAGCAAAAGGGAAAGTACATTGCTCTTGAATAAGTTATTACCATAATGAAGCCTTGCCGGATATGTTCAGCCTTCATATAAAACGACTTTGCACTTCATCATCTTAACGTGGACGATCCGGTCCGGTTTCGTATTTTATTTATAGGACGATTTACTTCTCATCGTTCAAAGTGCACTCTGACCTCTTTCCTCCTTTAAACGAATTAACTATGCTAACAAAAACGTTTAGCATTAAATTACTACACTAAGCCATCCTGTAATAACTTTTTCCTTCTCTCTCGGGGAATCGAAATAAGTTCACAATGACACCAGTGTGTCACCTGACAGACGACCTAAATCGGCAAAGTCACTTTCATAAATTATGCTTGATTTAAGCAACTTGCTGGAAGCTCTCCTAGTGCTCTATGGTTTGTTGAAAATTTCCATTAAGTTGATATTTCCGTTGAAGTGTCGCTTTTCGGCTTTTGGGCGTACTTCTCTTCTAAAACGACAACGTAGACGACGACAACATGGTCGTCGTTGTCGTCTAATGTTTCTCGGAACATTAAAATTCAAGTCAATGGCCATCATCTCACTTGAAATGACATTAGCCTGACTGGCTTCCTTAAGCTTTATGGGCCGCGGCCGCATTGGTCGTCGTATGTCCTGGCTGCTGTAAGACGACACGACCACAAGGTCACAATTGATATTCAAGGGTCGTGCACAGTTTCGTATCACCAATAATATACGAAAAACATAAATAGCTCGTTTCGCAGTTGACCTTTACTGTCTGGAGCAGTTTTGTCAACGGTTTTACGCGAAATAGAAACGGAGAAAGTACCAAAATATGCTTTTCCGTTTTAATGATGTCTACTAAAATATATCGGCGTGTCCTTCGAACAGTCTATGATTTCAAGTTTCATTGACAAACGTAATAGACATTAAACACCCCCACAGGGGAATCGAAACAGCCTCCCCACGACGTGAAAACAGCGTCGACAAAATGTTAGTGCACTGCAGGGATTTTAATGGGTTGGTGTCGCTTTCGAAGAAATCGCACTGCGTGCTGCCCCTAATAAACTCTAATGACCATATTGCAACTAAAAGCCACTCTACGTGATTGTGCCTTTCGTTTCTACTAATGAAATTTGGCTGAATGGACTAAATATATTTCCTAATGTGAGAATATTATAGGCTCCAACTTCAAATGAAGTTTGTGGTTTTCCGTAGAGCTAACTGCAGAGTATTGAGTGAAAATTGACTCGATCGACCATATGACGAACGGTCATTAATGCTGCTCGAATATAATGTATCGGGACTATACTAAAACAGCAGCAGCAGGACATCAAAGCACGTTTCTGTTTACTATTCTCCCGATATACTTTCGCTTCATTAATTCCACAACCCAATGGGATACCGAGTACCTTTTCATGAACCCATACGCGAGCTGTTTATAGATTTTTGTTGTTTGTAGGGTTGGTGCAGCCTCAGGCGAAGGGGAGAGAGAATGGTAAGGGATCAAATCAATCAATAAATTAGGTTTGTTAATATAGTAAATATTGTTGCAGTTGAAACGGACGATATTCAGAAAGAATTTAATTTTTATGATTAGAGAGGATGATGGGAAAAATTAGCTAGTTACTTTTTTGCCCCTTTGATATTTTCAAGGCGGAATCATAAAAAGCGTACCGCTGAATAGTAGAGGTTCCGCCATTGACCTGGCTGGCGACCGTCTCCGATCGAAGGCCCATGCACTCAGGCGGAGTATTGAGCTTTGGTTTGATTAAACTAAGACTCAAGGTCTACAAAGACGATGTCAAAAAAGCACACAGAGTGGTATTCACCTCCGCTGAACAGTTCGTAGATATCTCCACCGCCACTGGTTGTTTTCCTGTGGCAGATTTCATGTCTGCTGATGAAGTTGTGGAGGACGACTGCGTCTTTCTATGCTCTGACCTAGCTACCTTGGATACTGCGTCGCAGCCGTCTCGAATTGTGGACTATCGCCAATTGGATGGGAAAGAGAACGTAACGGTGGTTGAGAGAGCATAATGTTGAGGTGTTGAGGGTTTTGCAGATCAATCTTCGCCATACAAAGGCAGCGTCAGCTGGAAATACCTATCGTCTATCGCAAGGCATGGACGATATTGTGCGGATTCGGAAATCAGACCATCAAGTTGTCTGGGGCAGCTCGGAAACAAACGACTGAGGTCAATTACTTCTAGAATATCTTCTGGGAACTAACCCTCTTATCTGCAATGTGGATAGCGAACATACTTTCGTCACAAAAACAAGAGGTGTTGATCATCACTCTTGTATCGGAGGATGTTATGCATTTAATCAACGACTGTGTCGGCAGATCACTCCTTTTGTGCTCAGCGGTACTTGCAATAAAGTGTTGCTGCGCACTCTGATATGGCTCCGCTCACTCTAAATCGTAGGAAGACAAACTCGCCTAGGTTTTGGGATAGTTTTCTCGCAGAGCTGGCTTCGCCTTCAAATAATAATATAAATTAATATAAATATAATAATATATAAATATAAATTTAAGTTTAGGGGAATGCTTATCGCCATTTCGCATCTTGGTGGTATTTGAATTGGATTTTTAAAATAAACCCTTTTTATTCTTACCCCTTTTGGCTCTGACGATTTTTCTAATTCCACCATACTTAATTTAGATTGGTTGCTTTCTGTCGATTCACAAAATTTTACAACAACGTCAGCCTTGTTTTGCCCTGCGCAAAACTTTAGCTCACTTCTTGGACCATCGATACAACAATGCTTTGATAAAAAGTCAATGGCCGGGTTTCTGATAGCTCTTATTCAGTACCTGTCGGCTGATTAGTCTTATCGCGTAGAGAAGACACACACTATATTTAGAAAGCTTTTCCATTGTATTGTATGGAATTTTCGTTTATTTTGCATACGCCATATTTTGCTTGTTTAAGTCATCATCTTAGATTGAGAAAATCATTGCGCACTTTCATCCAACAGCGTAAATAAGCAAAAGATAACATAACTATGCAAAATTAACAAAAAATCAATTCAATATAATGGAGAAGCTTTTTGAATATTGTGGTCTTCTCTGGGCGATAAGACTAACCATTCTATAAGATCTACGAGAGAATGGGCCATTGCCTATCAGCCCATCCTCTGGGATAGAAACTTCATCATCCACTACTTGAAAGTTACAATCGAAGTAACGATCAAGAGTGAATACTCCTCTACAACTGCCAAGCGTTTTACCCTTGCCAAATGCGGTGCTAAGTGTTGTAGATGGTGGTTTGATTTCGGTATTATTAGTTATTACCTTACTTTTCAGAAGACTAACTTCAGCTCCTGTATCTACCATCAATTTAACTGTTGGGCTGGACGCAATATTTAAAGGTAACTCAACAATTGGTGATTTAGAAGTTTCTATTATTTGATTTGTCTTATTACTATCGTTAATTTTCCCCTTAAAATCGGTGAGTCTGTCTGTTGCTGTCTCGGGGAGTTTTAAGACAGCCTTTGCCCGTTTCCCGAATTTTGGCACCCAGACTGTTCCCATTTTTTCCTGAACATACAATTGTCTGCGAGATGCCCCTTTCGGCCACAAAAATCACAAGTATTTCTCAACATATTTACCTGGTTAGATTGATGAAATTTGGTTTATCACAACTACGTGCGTCATGACCATATTTCTTACAACGATTGCAGAAGGGAGTATTCTTTCTTTTAATGCATTCATCGTAAGTATGTCCCATGTTGTTGCAAAAACTACACTTTGTTTTGTATAGCAAATCACTAGAGCGTCGATGTTGATTCAGACCAGCTTTTTCGATCTCTGATAAACCCGATTGATAAGAAGGGAAATGTGATTGATTGTCTATTGGATATTGATTAGCAAAATTTGTTGGTACCTGTGGAGCAAAATTCGAGAATTGAGGAGAGTTTTGGGGACCACTTGTGTTATAATTGGGAGAAAACTGAGAAGTGTGTAAAAAGCCATTTGTACTGAAATTGGGCGAAAAACTTGAAAATTGAGGCGAGTTTGTATTGAAATTAGGAGAAAAATTCGACAGATGAGGCGAGTTTGCAAAAGCACTTGCAGTGAAATTAGGAGTGTAATAATGGGGTGAGCTCGGAAAACTACTTGCACTATTATTAATAAAATTCGAACGCATTAATGGGTTATTAGGGTGCTCTTGGCTCTGCTGAAAGTATACTATTCCTTGTTGCAGTCTTTCCATATTGAGCGCCTCCCTCACTAATTCTTACAAATTAACGTCCTTTAGCGTCAGAAGATACGCGCTCAGATGTGGACTACTAACTCCACCCTTCACAGAATTTATCGCGAAATCTTCTAATTGTTTCGCGATTTCTTTATTAGACACATCACCATATTTTATACATGCTGCTTCTTTAGACTGTGCAAGTAGATTCCTCACTCTCGTCACAAATGATATTAAATTTTCACTCGGAATTTGTTTACAGGTAGTTAATTTGTTAATTAATTCCTGATACGTTTCCCTGGGCAAGTAAGTATTATACAGAAGCTCTTGTAAATCTTTGAAGCTTTTTATTGTGCTGCTTGTGTACAATTGGTAAGCCTCACCTCGAAGGCGAGTGGGTACCAATTTCAGGAAAACCATCTTTTCCTCACTATCAAGGCACTCTAACACTTGCGCACAGCAACCCAAAAAAGTTTGTAGTTCTACAACAATCTTAGAATGACGTTCTCCCGTAAAAATTGGCACTAATTGCGCGGTCAATTTTGCGATTTTTTCAAAATTCGTCATTTTACTGCCCACAGCACTGCCAACAACACTTGTTTCGGAATTTTTTGTGGACATAACACCTTTATCCGAATCCGAATCCGTATTTTTAAATGTTTCTAATCGCGCACTGTCTTTCTTTGGACGAAAGCTTTAATTGTTTATCAATTTTTTTTAAAATGATCGAATCTATATCACCGCTGTTCTGCACTTCATCAATAATACTATTTAAATGAGTTGAACTCACCGATTCCGATATTTTCCGGTTCCTTAGTTGCAGGAATGACTCCTGCTCCTGTTGTTCTGGACGAGTCTCCCTCGATGTTGATTCCGGGTTCATAAATCCAAATTAGCTCGATTAGAGATGATGTAGCGGTTTCGTTGTAGTAGTTACTGTGGTTGCAGGCTGCGAGTAGTTGTGGTGGTTGTAGTTGTCGGCTTTGGTGGTAGCTGATCCCTAGTGGTAGCTGATTCCTGGTGGTAGCTGATTCCTGGTGGTAGCTGATCTCTGGTGGTAGCTGACGTTCACGTGCCGATATCTTTGTAACGCCTGCGTATAGAAATGAAACTTTATTACAAATATCGAGACACCAACAAATTAGGTTCGTAGATTCTCCTCGGATCTCCGCCGAAACAACCCTTTATGTTTCAATGTTGCGTTGATGAGATCCTTTACCAGAGGAGAACTACCGGCTGCGCCAAATGTTGTGTTTAATTAAAAGTTGATGTATTGCTCGATGTATAAAGTTTATTTACTACTCACATGAATTATCTAGGGACGCGGGAGCGTCCCGCACGCCAAAGAAAAACGAAGAAATTTGAACAAATAAAAAGTGAGAAGCGACTAAGACTATGTTTACACGACGGAACAAGTACGGGTTTTCGGACCTCTGTAGATCGGACCCTGGTTGGTCCTGAGTCGTTAAATTCGGTAAGCGTTGTCGCTCGCGCCGTCTTACGAAGTGTAGAAAATTTCAAGATGATACGATAAGAAACACCGGAGATATAAGAGTTTGAAAATCGCATTTTTTCAAAAATCTTGGTCTCGTTGTTCTCGTTCTTCTTGTTGATCTTGTCGTTCATTGACAGGGCTACAGCCTTGCAGAGGGCATCTCGGGATTTGGTCTCTTTTCCCATTGATAGAGTCTGTCGTGAAGGTGTGCATAGGCTATCGTTTGCTCCGATCCGTGAAGTAGAAAAAAAGATACAGCGGAAAATGTGAAAAAATACATAGTTTCTCGCTTAAATCTTTTTATATGTTTTAAAGGAAGCATTTTGCAAAAGTCGGGGATAGGCCCGAAAAAAGCCTAGAAAAGAATCGTATAGTATAGTATAATTGGTAGGACCGAACAATCTTTTGTATCTAAAATTTTCAGTTTTAGATCGTCTGCAAGAGAGGGGGCGCGGCGGGTCAAAGTTCCTGTTTTGGTTCGTCTCATATATACGAGTACGTACATATTAGTTTAATATTGGATGAGCATACGCACTGTTTCATTCATCCCGATGATCCTAAAGCTTCCACCAAATCAGCGCGGTAGCGGTACGCGGTACACACAACACAGACACCACAAGAATTGACAAGTACTCCGTGGTGTACCGCGGCGGAAACTATTTCATACATTCTGACACGTACCGCTACCGTTCTGCGCTGGTTTGGTGGATGCTTAAATATGGCGCTGGGACACCAAATCGGTTTTGTCAAGACGGTGTATTCTGTTGTGTTCAAACCAGAGTTACGTGATGATGGCATATGGAAAATCGATTTTTCAAGGAATTCTGATGAGTTAATTTGAACAAAATTTGGCATGAAGATTTATTCTTGTAATTCCACCCGGTTTGATCCTGTTGTGGTAGGCAAAAAGGTACTGTTAGTTATATAGTGAATTTCATAGCTATCCCTGATTCTTGGTCATGAAACCACTTTATTGTTGTAAAAGCAATGCTCGTCAGAACTCAACAGGTTTTCGGGACCTTTGATGAGGGATAAAAGGATATTTTCACATGTACATGTCTTTCTCTATGTGTCTTAGGCGCAATGTGGAACTTAGGAAATATGGATGTTATTTGAATCACATATTGAGTACCCAGTGAGGCTTAATGGTTACATTAAAAATTAAGATTTAAGATTAGGATGAATGTGATAGAGATGTAGTAAAGGTTTAGACTCAATTTAGGGCTAAGGTGTTAAAGTCAAAATCAAGTTTAGGGTAACGGATAGGGTTAAAGTTATTGTTACATCGCAGTTAACGTTATTATTAGGGTTAAATGTAAGGATAGGGTTTGGGTTAAGGTTGAGTCTGAGTTTGAGGTTTAGGTATAGGCCAGGGTTATGGTCAAAGTTAGGGCTATCATTAAGTTTAATGCTATGTATAAAGATACCAAGGCTAGCGAGGCTACTAGGGCTACCAAGGCCATCGGGGTTACCGCAAGGTTACTAACGGTTTGCAAGATCACCAAAGTAGTCAAGTGTACTATGGTTACTAAGTTTACCAAGGCGAGCAAGGTTACTAAGGAGACCAAAGAGACGAAGGTTAGCAAGGGGTTTATCATTCTTATAATTATTGTTCTCAAACAAATTCGTGACAATAGGGCAATGAATATCGTCTTCATAATATATTTACGAATTTTGCAAATCGAAAACTGCAAAAAGATATGATATCTCACAAAAAACAACGGTGTTGTAAAAGGTGTCCGCCAAAGAAAAAGTCATCAGCCGCAAAAAGGATTGATATAAATACATTCCCGCCAAAATACTCGCATCTTGTCTCAATGATGGTGGTGGAGCAAATTTTTTTCAACGCTATTTGGCGGGGAGCTTGAATAAGGTTAATAACAAAATAAAATCAATCTTAAGAAATTTATGAAAGAACTTTTATCGTATAGAAAAAAACGAGTTCCATACGAAGGAAAGCTAAATAAGGTTCTAAAACGCATTTTTATTTTCTATAAGTTTGGAAGCTTCAAAATTATCAAGAAAAGAACATAGCAGCAAATAGTACCCTCGTTCAGCTCCCCGCCAATAAGCGTTGAAAAAAATTTGCTCCACCACCATCATTGAGACAAGATGCGAGTATTTTGGCGGGAATGTATTTATATCAATCCTTTTTGCGGCTGATGACTTTTTCTTTGGCGGACACCTTTTACAACACCGTTGTTTTTGTGAGATATTATTGACCTACCTTGTCAATTCGCACCCAACTCGCTTTCGTAATTCATTCACGGGTCGTCAGCAATTTTGCTAACGCCCGCTTACAATTTCATTGATACCTAGAAATATTAATATGCAATTAATATTATCTAGGTCATCAATGAAAGGGTGAATATCCGAATGGGAGTAAAGTGCATGGCGCTCGGTAAGTCCATTGCACTTAAAGTACGTGGTGCGTACATAGCGCATTGTACACAACACTCCATGCAATGAATAACTACTGGACGATATGGTGATCTACTTCACTTACTAAGCTATGACGGCTGCGACTAGTGCATCACTTCCTGCTTTCTCACATGCAGGTTAGAAAAAAAAACTACTTGGTGGAGTTCTAAGATTTCAAAACTAAGACGTGTTATAATTCACGCTAAATCAGAAATCTGCAAGCTTTGAAGCCATTCCTTCCTATTATGCAAAATTTATTCAACATGTTGATGTGGGATTTCTTTTTCGGTACATATTTCTCATTTATCACAAGTTATACATCATTTATTCATTTCGCTAGAGCCATACACATATATTTGGATTTAAAAAAATAGAATCAACCCAAACGGCGACACTTCTCATCAACGGATACGCAACCTGGAGTTTTCCTCATTTCTCAATTTAATTTTTAACAATTGTACAATATAATTGGCACGTGCTTTGAATAATTGAAATCCGAAATAGAAATTAGTTTCATACCAAGCAAGAGATTATGACGTCTATTCAATTTACTTGATATAGTCCAAATTCACTCTGCATAGCCGGAAGTCGTCATTTAACATAAATATTTCATGAAATTAACATTTTCATTAATCAAATACATTATTGTAATTATTCTCGCCATATAGAAATAAACCGACCACCAGCACCACTTACTAACATACAAACATTTTCCATACTTAAAATCGATTCGCCTCTCTAACAAACGAAAATTACGGATAATTGGTAAAATACTTGGCAACATGAAACTTCCGACTACAACTTCCCCAAAAATTACACAAGTTTCCCGTTTTACCTGAAAACCACCCGAAATTACCTACCAACTACTTGCACAACAGCAGACAGACGTTTGTCGGGTAGGACGAGGTGGCCCTTTTATTCGAAACTCTAATTTCAGACACGAAGTATGATGAGCATGGCTTTCACCTCCGCTCTCCCAGGACATGTCAGAGACTCTACTAGTAATGTTTGGGTATATGGTACCTTTCCATACAGTTAGCCGCATTCAGTCGACCCAAAGGGATTCATGTTAATTAACTCTGAACCGTTCACGTTTTTCCCTTTGTGTCCTGTTTTTCGTTTCGAAGGTTTCGGGTTGTACACGCGTTCATCTCGAAATTGTTGGTACTCTACACGTACTCAATATCTCTCTTCTCTCTTGTGTTATTAGTAGCATTCATGCATGTTTTTCGGGTGCACTATACGAACGTATAGCCGCCAAGGGTTTTGGACGTGGGTAGGGCAGTCGTCGTGTGTCTGTAGTAGCATGACTATTCAATCGACGTGTGTTTTTCTCACTGTCCTTTTGCCCAGCGGATTATATTACCCTTTCCCCTTGGGTTGTTTAAGCCACTTCTATTAGAATTGATAAATTTATGGATGATAAGGGTTGCTTTTCGATTGCTGTTTGTTTGGGACTATTCAAGACACGTGTACACGCAGTATACCCATTCAGTACTTCAGGGGATCTGACTAATTGATTTTTGAAAAGATAGTTTTCTATTAGCATGTCCATTATTCGGAATAAGGTATTCAGAAAACACCCACATGCTCCCGAATATGAATCGTGGTTGTATTGCTGTATTCTATATCATCGATTATACCGATTTCTATATCATCGATTATACCGAAAACATCGTAAGCACCCTCCTCGATTCTGGGGGTGGTCATGTCCGATATCGGTTCCTTATTAAATTAAATATTACGAGTGAATGAATGAGTCTGCGATTGTCCCATATATTCCTTTCTATTCAGTTTGTCTCTCGTTACGTTTGTAGCACGAAGCAATGAGTTGTAATTGAACAAATTCAAGTTACAGGGTTGTTCAGCAGGTGGCTGGCCATAGTGAAGCTGTCGTCCTCGATCATCTCTTGCCAAATACACAGTACCAGCTTACCGTCACAGCAGTTGTACGCAGTCATAGATACAAAAGCCGACAGATTACTTTTAAGACTTTAGGTAAGTTGTAATGAGCTTTTTCGTCCTAAATTCTAGTATAGAGAAGGATGTGATTTACTCTGAGTTAAATTTTAATGAATTGATTTTACCCCCGCCAGAATTAACGAGGGGCGGAAGTGGAGGAGATTCAATGGCACCGCATAGTGGTCATAGCTTAGGAGTATTCAGCGATAGTGCATTTACATCGACGACCGGTTCACCGCCGAATGCAACAACACGCGAACTTCCAACGGTAAGTAGTGCGCGGTTCATGTTTTTATTGGATAATAATTGAATTTTGTTTGTTATTCGCGGTAATCCCAGAAGTGGCGATATTATAGTGGTGTTTAGCGTTTCTTGTCACGGCACATTTTATTGTGGTATTAGTGCATGGGTATTTATAAACATTTGATTGTCTGTTGACTAGTCCTATGAATTTTTAATTTCATTGGGCCTGTCTACACGCGGAACAAGAACAAGATGAAAAACTGTTTTTTTCTGAAGAGATTCGTGAGGAGCAAGGCAGGGGAAATTCAATTTTCATATTCGCCTCATTGTGATTTATACTGGACGTGTGTAGTGTCCCACAGAGGAGTCTAATCGCGCCGATTCGTATTTAAATGGGTGAATTCAGATTGTAAGACGAAACCGGACGGGTAAACTTGCAAGACAAGAGAGCTTTTGTAGTGGCCAGCAGACAAGCATTGTGCATTTCACATAGTAAGAACGCGTCTTACGAAAGAATAAAATCGTGACACGATTGTTTTTCTTTCGTAAGAATCGTACGATCGATAAGACGATTGCGTCTACCGATAGTTCAGGCGTTCTGCAAAGACAATTAGCGCGTGTTTTACTTGCATTTTAATCTTGTCGACTCGTCAGTTCATTGTACACTAACTTTGGAGCGTGCACGGCAACATTTATACATACTTGCTGTGTGATTATTGTTAGCCGGTCCGTGTTTTGATCGGATAGTGTGAAATGATCATACGATGGTTCTTGTCTTGCAAGTTTACCCGTCCGGTTTCATCTTACAATCTGAAACCACCCAATGGGAGAATTCACATTGTAAGACAAAACCGGACGGGTAAACTTGCAAGACAAGAACCATCGTTCTTACAATCTGAATTGCACAATGCTTGTCTGCTGGCCACTACAAAAGCTCTCGCCGTCCGTTTATTAGCACAAACAAACACCCGGCGAGAGCTTTTGTAGTGGCCAGCAGACAAGCATTGTGCAAGTCAGATTGTAAGAACGATGGTTCTTGTCTTGCAAGTTTACCCGTCCGGTTTTGTCTTACAATTTGAATTCAGCCAATAAGCGAATGGGCAGACGGAATAAAGGAATAGCGGTTGCACCAACCGTTGTATGAGCTTTTAAACTCGACCGCGTAAATTGTTGTTCGTGATATACCAAAGCTTGGAATGGAATAAGGAACGATATGTTTTGATGGATGGAACTATTTAGCTTACAAATACACTGACGAGGAAAAGTTCAGAATCATACCAAAATATTTATATTTATATATTGATATGTCCATGGGTTTCATGGGGCTGCCATAGAAACCCCACCCAAAAGAATAGTTTTCTAAGAAAATCGTATTTTTTTCTGACCAATCTTAACACGTTAACTGTCTATGATTCACATGTGCACACAGAAAAACAAAGATTTTTGAAAGGCAGACGTCGGTGGTTGTAATGTGGACGAAAATGTTTCCCTATCAAAGTCATAAAATATATGCAAGAAAAGAGTTGATCGGTCGATGGGGTCATATAGGGCTGCCATAGAAACACCACCTCAAAAGTGGGTTCTACTAAATTTTTTTAATTTCGTCATAGGGCTGCCGTAATCTATTAGCTCGGAAAACGTGAAGGATACACATAATGCTCGCATATTTATTTTTCCAAAAAGCAGGACTATTGTAAAAAAAAAATCAGGGTGGAAAGAGGGACAACCAGAAAGACATTTGGTACAGAGAACTGACTTTGTAATATTTGCGTATCTTTCGAATTTTTCAATTATATTTAATTCTCACTGATATTAGCTAGGGATTTCAAAAACCGGACGGTTAGTCCAAAAACCGGTATACTTTCAAAACGGTTAACCGGTTTATATTCGGTTATTTCCTCCTCCGGTTTTAACCCGGAAAAAAATTCTTTCAAATTCATAAAATTTTTCATATTTTGTTAATTTTTCTGTCAGCAATTCTATAACTTGTCCTTTTGCGTTTTCAAATTTCAGTCCTTAAACATATTTTCGAACACTCTCCTTATGACTATAGGGACGCCAGAGAAACTTACTTATTTGAAGGGTCAATAAAAACAAAAGTAGGTACTTCATAGTTATTGCTTTAATTCTTTCTATGAGAGAATACAATATTCCAAGTTTTGTTTTTCATACTGTCATGAAAATGACATCGGTTAAATGGCGACCCCCTTTCTGCATACACTAATTAAGTCAATTTTTGCAGCATATCAATCGGTATGTTAGCAATGGCGTAGCGAATAAAAGGTGTTTACTTGAGCTATGGTCCCTGGTCGATCGACATAAGCCAGGTATTTCAAATAACCACATAAAAAAATCGCATGGAGCAAATCTCGAAGCGTGCCGGTCATGGGAAATCGCCTCTCTGAGAGATGAGGTGGTCGAGGAAGGGTTGTCGCAACAAATTTATGCAGCTTCGGCCAGTGTTTGCTATGGCTCCATCTGTAACTGAAACCACACGTCCCTAACGTTCGTTTAAAAAAATCTGCGATCATGTCCCTAGTGAGCGACCGTTAGAAAAGAAGAAGGCCCGCTGCTCTCTACACCAGAGCATGATGGCGACTGACTAGATTGGGAAGCAAACTTGGGAGCTTCCCCCTTCAGATGCGCCCCCCTCACCCATCTACCCGCCCAACTCACCGCTCAGATTTTTTTTTTAATAAGTAAGGTTCTCTGGGGCACCCTGTGTATGCATTTTGATTTTATTTTGTATACAATACGAACACGACCAATACGAGTGTGTTTTTACTACAATTCTAAGCAAATACATAAATGAAAAGACTCGGTCAACCGAAAAACCAGTACTTTGAGCCCGGTTAAAACCGGACGGTCTAACCGCTTTGCAAAAAAACTGAGAAAACCGAAAACCGGGCTATGGCCCGGTTTTTGACATCCCTAATATTAACCATTCGTTGACTCTAAATTATTTTTGCACGAGAAAGATGAGAGATAAATTAATTTCATGCCCTAACTTTTTTGGCAAAAACTTGTATTGCGATTTGTTTCAAATATCTTTTGACATTCCCAGCTCCAACCAACCCTCGGACCGAAAGCTTCAGTATGTGTATTTCCCAAAAGTTCCACCAGAACTTTCGCTCTTCTATGCTGCTTAGTCTGAGTTGAGTCCTCATTTCGTTGCGATTGTAACAATCGCTTCCATTTTTATTTGGGCCAGAAAATAAACATGCATAGGGCTTAGCATCAGGAATACCAAATCGCCAATCGATATTGTTTTCTAAAAGAAAATTCTTCATTTGGTGAAATGCCGACTCGAAATCTAAAAACAGTGCCCTGACCAGGACAAAAGGTTAAGGTCGAAAAAGCAGGACTGTCACGCCAAAAACAGGACGGATATGACGATTAGGTATACACACTACGTCCAAAATTAGCCATGGTCTCGTTTATCAATATTCTACACTGCTCTATGAATGAGTGCTATTTGAAGATGAAAAGTCGAAAAATTAGAATTTATGAATACCTTATTACGAGGCAAACCCTCTATAAAAGCTGGATTTTTGAGTTTTTCTTTTCAGGTCATAAACAAGATCCAAAATACCCTCAAAAACAGGTTTAACAGGTTTTTCTAAATATCTCGATAACGGTAACTAATGCTGAAAAGTGGTTTATGGTAAAAAAGTTGATATTGATTCGCGCACTCCTAACGGTGCCAAGAGGTCAAACGTAATTTTTAACAATGCAAATCATGGAAATTCTGTATAACGATATCGTTGGCTTAAAAAAACTGTATGCAAATTTGAAGCTAAAAAGCCGAAAAATTAAGATTTATGAATCCGTCGTTACGAGGCAAACACTCAATTAATGCTTCTGGAAAGAGTCTCTAATAGTTAATTTGCAAATTCGTACCCAAATTTCTCATTAATACGCAGGGCCGGATTTAGCCTCTATGGCGCCCCTGGGCAGTAACCAAATAGCCGCCCTCCACCACTGGGTAAATTTGAAGGTAGCGTTAGTCGTATACACATGACATGCTAGGCAAAACGTTAGCTATTCTGTAGTATGTGAGAAAAAATGTCATATTTTTACGCGAATAACCGATGTTATTTTGTTTGCTTGACAATATGGTAGCCTTGGAACACGAGAATTGCAGCTCCGGATTGTTTTTTTTTTTTTGACGATTACTGAAAGTTGTTTTTGTGTGTTGCCATTTTGTCTTTGGGACACTGGCGAAACGCGGTAGAAAATAATCAACTTGATTATAATAAAATAAATAACTGGCGCGACAGTCCAACATTGGACTAATGTCGCAGATGTGTTACTGGCATCCAATTTCCAAGATCCTAACTTTTTGTTGAGGTGTTGAGATGAACGGTACGCTCAGCAGTGTTAGTTATCCCAATAAATGGGTACACGTTCAACATCTGAGTGAGATCATAGTCCGTCACATGGGTCGTCAGTTCGAAAAACACCATAAACTGAATAGGTTCACGGTCAGACTCGACTCGAACCTACCACCCTGTGCACCGAAGGGGTGCGCACTAGCCAACCAGACTACTTAATTATACATACGCAATATTTCAAGCTCCCGTAGGGCGGGAGATAAAGGTTGAAAGGCTCCGGCAGATTCCTATATCCTCTTCAGTTGTAGCATAACTGCGGACCCTTAGCTGGAGCTTCATACGGTGAACGGCTCAGGCCAATTCCTATGATTCTTTACGGGGTGTTACTTTACCGCATTATCCGAGTAACCGCTGCGCCTTAGTGCTGTATTAACATCTTCAGCGTCTGAGGTTACTTTAACAACCACCAAAGCAGCATCTTCGAGGCATGCCCATGATGGCCTTTTACTCAACGATTAAACCCAATCATAGTTAAGCGATATGCCGACCACTCATCCTAAGAAAAAACTTTGTTTTTTTTTTTGGGTTCTGCTATCGAGGCAACACAAAACGACACCGAAAAAAAAACTTTAAGTCAAGAAACCCAAAACATCCTCGGATTGGAAGGGCCGTCCTCTGGATCAGGAGAACAATACAAGCTGAGCATAGCTGCAATCCAGGAAACATCGTGAGTAAGCAGCTTAAAGATCACGCTATCGGCTTCAAACCCATAAACGAGCGGTTATGTGCAATCCGTATCAAGATCCGATTCGCTAATCTCTGGCTTATTAATGTACATGCCCCTACAGAGTAAAAGACGACGCGATTAAGGACGAATTCTACAACCACCTAGAAACACACTTCGACTCGCTTCCATGATATGACGTCACCAGGGCCGGATTTAGCCTCTATGGCGCCCCTAAGCAGTAACCAAATAGCCGCCCTCCACCACTGGGTAAATTTGAAGGTAGTGTTAGTCGTATACACATGACATGCTAGGCAAAACGTTAGCTATTCTGTAGTATGTGAGAAAAAATGTCATATTTTTACGCGAATAACCGATGTTATTTTGTTTGCTTGACAATATGCTGCTTCCGAGGAATGGGGCCAGATGAAGGTCCATGGGGTTCGGACCCTTCCCGAAATTGTTTAAAAAAGCATTGAAATTCAGCATCCACTACATCGACTGTACATTTTTTCCAGAATGTGTTCAGAATGTTTTGTAAATACCTTTCCACTTTCGGAATTTTTTGTCATTTTATGGTCGTTTTAGAAGTCATAAACGAATAACCTAGCCTCGAAAACTAAAATTTGTCATTAGCGTCAGTTGGAATAATTTTTTGGCAGTGGAGTTTTCCGATTTTTGTTTCCGAAGGAAAATTACATTTCGAAAATTTAAACTTGCAAATTGTGAATTTTTTTGAAACATGTTCACAAGACAGAAACATGTTACTGGAAATTGTAGCTAATGCATCATTACTAATATCCCGAGTGTGGAGGTGTCCACCTGAAACTAAATTCTGGCTACATCCCAGTTGCTTCGCAGCTAATTTTAAGTAGGAAGAAAATAAAGTAGTAATAGAAAACTCGAAAACGTGTGCTTGCTTTTACTAACTAGGGACACTGGGCCACACACAGAATCCATGTGTGAGCGGTCGCCTAGAGCTGCCAAGTTTAAGATCAGTCTATCCCAAAGAGTCGTTCAGTACGAAAGCGAATTTTTGGCAATGCACTTTTTATATAAGTATATGTACCTTGGCAATGGTCAAGACATAACGGTAAATACCCTTACATTTGACGAGTCGCGTAGTGGGGAAATCGTGCATTGATTACATGTCCAATATGTAATGTAGGTTCAGGAATTCCTTGATTATTACAGGGAGCTGGAGCGGAGAAGGTCGAAGCGAAACAAACTCCCGGAGTGAGGAACGTTTCTTGCTAGTCAAAGGGGAGTGGATTTACTTTTTTTTTTGTAAAAACCCGGCCCTTTCCGAGATATTTCAAATAAAAAGTATTGAATTGACATCTTAGCCTGATTTATTCCACTTTTAATTACATGTAAGATTTGTACAATATTCAAACGTTTTCGCCAAATTTCGTTAACCATAATATTTATTAATATCCGTACAAATAGTATACAATAGTATCCTATCAGAAGAGAGACATATGTCAAATTTGTTCGAGTGGAGCGATAAAATTGGGCCGCACTGGATCCCTGATTATTGCACCCAAAAGCTTCTCAAGGGTTCCTATTAAAATGGACATTGAAGTATGTACATAAGTTGAAACCAATGCTTTGCGAGTTTCCAAAATGCACCTTTCACAGAGTTTAAAACCAAGGGATGTTTTTAAAAATTGCCGCCCCTCAAAATCTGCCGCCCCGGGCAGTTGCCCAGGTTGCCCATATGGGAAATCCGGCCCTGTGCTATTAAAATAAATAACAGGCGCGACAATCCAGCATTGGACTAAGGCCGCAGGATGTGTTAGTGACATCCTATTTACAAGATCTTATCTGCTTTTTGTTGAGGTAATGAGATCAGCATAACGCTCAGCAGTGTTTTTTGTCCCCTTAAATGGGTACTCGTTTAACATCTGAGTGAGATCATAGTCCGTCACAAGTTCGTGAGTTCGAAAAACACCATGATCCACGGTGAGACTCGAACTCATGACCCTGTGCAGGTGCACCGATGATGCGCGCACTAACCGCTAGACCAGCCAGACTGCATGTGAAATTGATTATATAAAAAAACAAGTTAAATCCGGGACAAAGCGCAATAATATAATGCAACAAACTTCAACGCCTTGCTTGTCTTGGGATGACTGGGGCTTTATACACTAGTCCAAAGACTGCGCTAAAAGAAATCATTGGACTTTCACCATTGCATATCTTTATCACTGAAACCGCAACTACCAGCCAGTTACTGTTAGAATTATGACCGCCAGGTTCCGTACTAAAATGAGAAACGTTACAATAGTTCAACATTACGCTCAAAATTAACCTAATAGCGTTGAAGTAATGGACTCTTTTCACTAACAGCTCAACACCATGCAGTTTAAAACAGCTAAGGGCGACATTGTAGTGGCGATGGGTGATTTGTATGTATGTATGTAAGGTTGGTGCTGACAACGATGGACTGAGGCACGTGATGGTGAGACACGATCTGGTTAACCGGAAAGATAACGGTGAGAGGTCTGTAGAGTTCTGCAACTTCCACCACCTCGTATTCGGAGGAACTATGTTTGAGCATAAGAATTGCCCTAAGATCACCTGTAAGTTTGTTGATCGGCACCGAACCGAGATTCAAATCGATTATTTTGCCATTTGTAGAAGTTTCGAATCTTATAGCGGGATCAGTCAGGATTGCATCCTATCACCCATTCTGTTTCTTTTAGTGATTGGTTTTGTGCTCCATGTACATAGCAGGCGCGCACCATTTTGTGACATAGCCGGGCGCGCGGCGGTAATTTACCGCCCTCGTCTTTTCCCCTCCATTTGCGCTCAACCGTACAACTTCCATTCTCATAATTATGATAAATTTAAAGAAGAGCATGTCCCAAATAAGTTATCATCATATCAACTATTATCTGGTGACCAATAAAACAAATTCTGCAGTTTTAGCGAAGCACGTCACTTCAGTGATATTACACAGAGCACACACATTTTGAACACAACTACATATACTCGTATCCCAAAATTTACCATCTCCGAATGTTTGATGGCCGCAGGAAAGGTATGGAAGGTAAAATTTACCCAACATTTTATTGTATCGTATATATAACAGTATGCCTTAGGAATACATACTTCTCCCACCTAGATCCGGCCAACGGGTGAAAAGCTTTACGTGTTTATATAATCAGGGCGGTAAAGTACCGCCCGCGCGCCCGCTTGAAGGTTAAAGAACATAACCGTGGCATTCAATGGAAATCCCACCTACAATATAATTTGCTTACTCCCGCATAAGATCATGGATTTGCTCGAAATGGCTCTGTATCTCGAGAGAGAGGCAAAGGTTATCGGGCTGAAGATGAATACTAGGAAGATCAAAATCCTTAGCCTGACTGGGAACCCTACTCTCCCCATAAGTATCAGAATATAGTCCAGTTGGTTTTATGTCCGTCCCTGTCGTATGGCCTACCAGATGGTCGAGGCCCGTTTGGTAGGCCAACGGATTGATTTTGTGACTCTAGCAGAGTAGAGGTAGCATAACATTAACATACTGGAGAATGCGAGGGCTGCTTATCTGATGTTCTAGGGTCCCGGAACCCGGTTGGAAACGAGCAACTTCACGCTATTTTCGAAGCCACAGCCAGCACGATACTCCCATAAGGGCCTATCCCGACTGTCGCGCGAAGAAACACTGAAGGCGACTCTCCCGGGCTCATGCGACACCCGTGCAAACCTAACTTAAGACGGCAGTGGAAACTGTCCGACATACAGGTATGCATGCATACATCATAATAAGCTGAGCCGTGCTAAGCTGCCGGCTACCACGAGCAGATTTCGACCAGTCCACCAGAGTCTCTGCGCCGAATGTTATACATGCAACAATCAGCGAGCCATAAATCTGACAGACTGCACGCCTACCTAGCCCTAGCCCCCAGTCTCTGCGCATAGCACGCCTCAGCATACCGAAAACGCAGAACATACGTGCCTTCAGCCATACAAAGTGGGGTTGAAAACTGAGCCGCTCGCAAAAGTCACTCCCAAATACCTGACTTGCGTCACTTATCTGAGAGCGGCTCTACCCGTCCGTACAATCGGGGGTCGGCTCGGTGAGAATGAGCTTTTAAGCATCATTGTCACCGATTTCCGGGTGTAGACCTCGGCGCCCACCCGGGCTCCCCACGCATGAACAATGTCCATAAGTTGGGAGCCCTTGAAATCCACAAAGATTACAAAGATCCGCTCGGCACCACTGCCCTTGAGTGCCCCCTGGACAAATAGAAGCGCATCTATTGAATGACGAAACCGTTGTGTGATTATGACCCTCACACTATTCTAAAAAGAAAACGCTTATTTTCATGAATAGCTGGTTATTATCCAGCAAGTCAACCATGGTAGAGTATAAAGTATCAACAGTTTGCTATATAACCCAAACAAATTGTATGAAATTAATATTTATTTAATATTTATTTAATACGTAAATATTACAAAACCGGAATAATTTCCCAAAACATGTAATGTAAAGAATTCAAAGTAAGAATGATAGGTATAAAGGAATAAAAAACTTATAACAATAAAGATAAAAAAAATCTCAGGAAAATAAAAAATAAAAATAAGTTCAAGCTAAGATACAGAAAGTTTAAATAAAAAAAAACAATTAAAATTCAAAAAGTTATGAAAAAATAATTAAAGTTTATGTAGTACGGATTTTTTAAAAGAGTAAAAAGAAGAAGGTAACGGACCAAACTCCAATCGGTCGTAATTTCTCATAGCTCTAAGTAACGGAGAGTTTTTATAAATAGAAAGTGAAAATTGCAACCGATTGAGTGTTGTAAGATGGAAACCGATATTTTATATCTTCTATGAGTGATGAAGAAGTAAGACCCTTGCATAACCTGTAGAGGAAACACTGGTCAAGACAATCTCTTCTTTTGCTTAGTGAAGGTAGATTTAGGAAATTTAGCCGATCTTGATAAGGTCTGTAAGCAAAGTTATATTTAAACATTAAGGTTCTAGAAAACTTTCTCTGAACTTTTTCTAATGCTTCACGAGAAACAGAAGAATATGGAGACCAAACTACCGAGGCGAATTCTAATATGCTGCGTACTAGAGTCACAAATAAGTTCACACAAGTATTAATGGATTGAAAGCTAGATGAGCACCGTAAAACGATCCCAGCTAGTTTCGACGATTTGCTAATAATCGACGAGTAGTGATCAATGAAACGTAATTTACAGTCAAAAACAACCCCTAGATCGGTAATCGTGGAAACACGTTGGAGGGGAATGGAGTTTATTTGGTATTGAAAAATGGAAGGAGTAGATTTCAATAAATATACCATAGCGGAGCACTTAGAAATATTAAGATCCAGCTCGTTTGAGATACACCAGGATGTAAACCTATCCAAATCAGATTGCAAAGCTATATAATCAGAAATAGATGAGACAGCTGAAAGTAGTTTGCTATCATCGGCCTAAAAAGAGAGTGGCAGTTAAGACATGATGGCAGATCATTTAAGAAAAGTAAAAAAAGAAGAGGACCTAAAATGGATCCTTGTGACCAGATGAAGGACAAAATTCGAAAGATGTGAAATTTTGGAAAACAACTCTAGATGAGCGATCATTAAGATAAGAGAAGAGACATACAATAAGGTAAGATGATCCCAATGCAATTAATTTATTAAGAAGATTTTTGTGGTTGACAGTGTCAAATGCTTTTGCGAAGTCAGTATAGATTACATGAACGTCAAAATGTTTATTGATGGATTTTGACACAAAATTAACAAGTTCAACTAAGTTTGTGACAACGGATTTGTTTTTGGAGAACCCATGTTGTTGATCCTTAATAAGATAACTAAAACGTTTATGAATGAAGTTATAAACAATTTTTTCAAGCAGATTCGAAAAGGACGACAGAAGAGAGATAGGGCTATAGTTAGACACAGAACTAGGATCACCCTTTTTCGGTATGGGAACTACATACGATGATTTCCACTGAGTTGGGAAAACACCTTCATGTAGGCTTTTAGTAAATAAAATGGCGAGAGGTTTAGATATGGAAAATTGTGTTTCTTTTAAAAATGAATTTGGGATCTCGTGATGACACCCTCAGATGAAGATGCACTTGCAAGTCCTGGTATTGAAGCAACTATATTTTTGTGGCTGTTGACGGGCATAATTGTAGGGCCACGGCGAATAAGTGGATAAGTCGACTTATATCGAAAATGAGTTAAGTACATTAAACTACTCTTACAAAAGTTCCGCGTAATATGCAGAAGTGTTTAAGCTTAAAACGCAACGCTTTCTTAGTTACAGAAATGTGCATTTTCAGACAACTCACTCATTGATGTGGTTACCCGGTTAAGTCTACTTGTACAGTTTTGTAGGGAAACCATTGGCTGGGAATAATTAGATAAGTCGACTTGTATTATTATTGAAATTGCGGATAAATTACATTCGGGTTGCCCCAATTTCGGCCTAAAATCGGAAATTAGCCTCAACGAACGCAAATAACTAAAGATTTCAACGATTAAACGATAAAAAACTAGATGTCACAGAACTCATTGGCCGTGTTTTTTTTAACAGCTAACATACCCTACGGGGTAATTTTCATACAAATGCTAACCCAAAATCATATCGTTTGCCAAATTATTAATTTGAAAAATTTTTAATGAAGAAAAAGCGTTTAAAGTTTGGGTTTCGTGTAAAAAAGGTTTTAATATAAGTATCTTGTTTTCCAGTGGCGCAACCAGGATCTGGTCCTGGAGGGGGCTAACGCCATAGATATTACTGGGCATTTGAGTTTGCCTCCGAAAGTTGGGAGATTTTGTTATTTTCCTGTAATACGCTGATGTTTAAAGCCTCCATTGCAGCCTGAGTTTTTCGATTTAATTTTATTCGTAGCTTAGCGTCGTGACAACGCAATTATAACGAAAACCGAATAGATCGTGAACCGAAACATACGAACAACTACATTTGATCAAATAGGACTTTCCTATAGACGATAATGTGATGTCCTTGATAATAACGGAATTTGAGGCCCTAGTAAATAATAAAACAAAAAGCGCGGATGCGAATAGGAAGTACGCCAGTCACTATACGCTACAAGCGATTCTATAGCAGAAAGGATAGAATTCGCCGCATGGATTTATTATTTGGCCTTGCGGATTTTGGTCGTTATCACCCGTTTAGGAGTCCAAATATAGAGGTAGGGTCATCGCAAGACATTTTGCGAATAAGGTGGAGATGTTCAGCTTGGCAAAAAATGGCCCTCCGAAATTAGAGCATAATTTATGATAGCCCGCGTTACTTCTTCTCCCTTGCCTCGTTCTTTATACCGCTCCATGGTTTCGCGTTGCTCGACCTGCGGTGTAGGCACATCGCCCGTTTTGGCGGTAATAGCCTGCGTTATTGCACGTGAAAAATAGTAATTAAGGCAAGAACAATGATCGGACCGAAGTTGGGCTAATGTCGTTCAACACCTCCACAAACAGGACCCTCTCGATAATAACCTGGATGTGAACTAATACGATGGCCGCTCCGTATGTTACGATATAACTTCCAAAAATACAACGAAAATCTCATCAGAACAGCCCATTTGTATTTTATTATTTTTGCACAAAGATTTTTCTAAAATTCTAGGAAGGATGGTTCAACTTGTTCAGACAATCGAGACTGGTGCATAAATTATTCTCCAAAAGAACAATATTTCACATTTTATAAAAACTGCAACAAAGTGCATTGTTTCATATTTCATTTTGATTTTTTTCATTTCCCAATTGTTTGGGTCTGGGAGGGGCTTTTGCTCCCTTAGCCCCTCCCGTGGTTGCGCTACTGATGTTTTCTAAATTTTTCCTTTCGATCGTTTTGGAAATAATTTGCGAATTACCCCAATAAATAAAATTTCCTATAAAAGCATCATATAATTAACCAGAAAAAGTTATACCGAAAAAAAACCAAAATTAAGTAAGCTTACGGTAAATATTGAGCAAACCTTGACCTAATATGTTTTCGGTGATAAATATAACGAAAACGAATTGCGAAAGCACTTACTGATGTTATTCAGCAAAAATCATTCGGAGCCTGAAAAGTTCAAGATTTTCCTGATTTCAACTATGTATTTTAAATTATTTTTTATTTTCGATGGAATTTTCGGTTTTTCTATGAACAAAAAATTGCAGATTCGAAAATTTAAGAGTAAAAACTCTTAAAAATTTAGTTAAACTTATTCAATGCCAATGCCGCATTTTTTATATCGAGACTTAGACTTCTCCCGAAACCAAATCCTTGCTTTTATGTGGAGACAAACTTAAGAAATAATAACACACGAAAATTTGTGGTTGGATGAGTTACTTGCTTGGAGGCGTTTTGAACTTTCGGCTTGTTCTGCTATCCGTTCTCATAGGGGGAACTTTTGTGTTTCCGATATTTTCCGCTGCGCATCCGCTATATGGCGGACTGTCGGATAAGTGTCAATAAGAAGAACAAGAAAATTCTTCTTACGAGAGCTGATAGCGTAATGTTCCGAACTTTCCAAAGGATGGCCATCACCAAAAATATATATGATTTATACTTCTACTCTCATTGAACTAAAGGCCGCCACGCCATTCAGAGTGAATGAGTGTATGCTTCTAGCAAAATTTTGCGTAGTCCCAATTTTTGAAGGGGGAATCACATTAAAATTTTAATTTGAGGTTGCGATTAGGTGCTTTGGATTAAGACGAACCTGTACATCTAACTTAAATTAAAAAAGCAATTTATTTTCTACAATTATTTTTGAGTTTTCAAAATGCATCTTTCCCCTAATTTTAGACCATTGAAAAAAAATTAAGAATTTGCCGCCCCTAAAATTCTGCCGCCCCGGGCAGTAGCCCAGGTTGCCCATATGGGAAATCCGGCCCTGGTAACAATGATAGGCCCACAAATAATAAAAAAATATACCTCATCGAGCAAACTATTTAAAAAATTTTAATCAGAAATACTTTTATGGTGGATAACGACTTTTATTGTTATAGATTTGGATCGAGTATTGAAGGGTTAAATGTCCATACTTCCGGGTTTGGATGAAAGTATTCAAATGACATTCCGCAGATCAAATCCTGACACTGCAGAGGACATCTAACAATAAGAAAAGTTTTTTCGAGTTGACGCATTCGGCCAATAAAGCACGGCAAACATTAAAAATGCTGGCCTGAAAAGTTATACTTTTCGACTTATCCACTTATTCCCCCCAACCCTAGAATTTTTCCTGCAATGCCTTAAATTTAGCTCATAGTACGTCAAGTTCTTTACGGAAATCGTCTAAGAGCTGTTGATGGGATAAATTATTGCTATTTGATCTGCATTCAGGGCAAAACCACCGCAATCTATTATTTTTCGATAAAACATCGATTATTGAACCTGCGATATCTGTACAGTTCGGATGATAACGTCGACCACATATGCCAGCACAATCGCTGATGGGAATTATCGACTGGCCACAGTTTGTCGCACACTCCATTTCAAAAAAATAAATTTTGGAAGAAAACAAAAATCGAAGTTCAAATGATCGATATTTGATACTGTCAACTCAACCCTGCACGGGTATAAAAGTCAAAAGATAAACTGTATTTGTAACGCGCCTAAGAGTATGCAAAAGTATATCACAGTAAGTGACAGATAAAATATCACTCAGAAACAAATTGCACTCAAATTAAAAATCACTCAAAATCGAAGTCACTCTTCACAAGATTAAGAAATCAAAAAATGAACAGACTCAGCTATTCTTATGAAAATGCACTAGCTCAAGAATCACGAACGACCCGAGTCGTATAGTCAATGCGTAGAGCGATTATGTTCAGTGATTTTGTGGCTTATGTTCTGTATTTGCATAGGTATATTAGTTTACTTTCACGGTTGTCATCCAGTGATGATAAACAAAATTGATTTATTCGGTGAACATTCGAGTAACCCAAAGCACTTCATACGAGAATAATATGTAGTTCAAAGCAAGATAGAAGCACCAAATTATAATAATTATAATTATTAAAATGATAAATCGCGAATTTTTCAGAACAAGTTTTAGCGCGTTTGAAAGAGTTGACAGTTGACAGCTGTTGTACTCATGTACATGTTGTACACATGTACTCTTCTTCTTCTTCTTCTTCCTTGCCTCGTTCTTTATACCGCTCCATGGTTCCGCGTTGCTCGACCTGCGGTGTAGGCACATCGCCCGTTTTGGCGATAATTTCTCAGCATATTTCTACAGGCAGCTCTATCTTGGATCGTGTCATCGCCGAGACCAATGCGTTGTTGTTGCTTTTTCATTTGACACATCCAGGTGTTCTTTGGTCTGCCTCTGGCCTTGGGTCCATCAAGTGGAACTTCCATTGATATCGCTCTCTTTGCGGGGTTCTCAGGCGGACGCCTTTGAACATGGCAATACCAATCCATTCGTCGGTCTTCGAGCTTTTCGGTGATTGGTTGGTCTATGGACAAGCTGCCTCGGATGTAGCTACTCTTGATGTGGTCCCTTTTGGTTACACCAACTGACATGCGTAACATTTTCATTTCAGTCGCTGTCATTTCTTTCGCGTAACCTTCATACATGGTCCAGCATTCTGATCCATACATGAGTGCGGGACGTACAACCGTTTTGTACAACTTGCCCTTTAGCTTCAGTGGCATTTTCTTATCGCAGAAAACTCCAGAGTTTTCTCGCCACCTCATCCACCCAACCTTTGTGCGATGTTTGATGTCATCATCGCATGTAGCTCCGCTGTTCACCATCGAGCCAAGGTACTTGAACTTGGTACAAGACTTAAGCTGCTCTCCTTTGACGTACATTTCTGGTATCGGTGCATTTGGGTCTGAGAATTGGCAGCATAAGAGCTCAGTCTTTGTTATACTTACCCTCAGTCCATGCTCCTCCAGAATGTCACACCATTTTGTAAGTGCAGCTTGCAAGGCAACGATGTTTGGACTACTGAGGACTATATCATCGGCAAAAAGAAGAGATATTTCTAGGCCGTCGGAGACACGTGTTAATAAGTAGCACATGATGATGTTGAAGAGCAACGGACTCAATACACTGCCCTGGTGTACTCCGACATTCACCGGAAATTCTTCTGATTCACCGGCTGTGCATCTAACCTTAGTCGTAGCTCCATCATACATGTCTCGTATCATCCTGACGTATGCCTCGGGGACATTAAGTGCTCTCATGGCCAACCATATCAGATCACGAGGTACTCTATCGAATGCCTTCTCCAAATCGATGAACACAAAATACAAGTCCCTTCGTGCTGCTCTATACTTTTCCATCGCAACACGAATGCACTGAATCGCATCGACTGTAGATCGACCTTCCACAAAGCCGCATTGATTGTCATTCAACCGCACAATCTGTCTCAATCGGTTGCAGACAACTCGCTCGTAGATCTTCAGTGTATGAGGTGTTAACTTTATAGCCCTATAGTTGTTGAGTTTGCGTGAGTCTCCCTTGTTCTTATAGAAAGGAAGAAGAAAACTTTCCCTGAAAGCATCAGGCATCGGTTGCCCACCTTTGATTTTGTTGAAGAGGACTGTGAGCCAACTAAGCCCGACATTTTCCATTTTCAACCAAAATTCCGCGGGGATTTTGTCCGGGCCGACTGCCTTTCCGCGTTTCATCTGATGCATTGCCTCCATCACCTCTTCCTCTGAGATATCTTCAATATTTGTGGTATTTGGCTCAACATCTTGAAAAGCTGCCCGAGAAAATTCTTCATTTAGAAGATCGTCAAAATACTCTCGCATCCTGCTACAAATTGCCGTATCGTCAATCAGCAACATTCCTTGCGAGTCCTCCACGTACTTTGGCGCCTGTATTTCCCGAGCGTTCCTTCTCCTTTGGGCTGCGACCCTAAATATCCCGGGGTCGTGCTTAGGTCTCTCGCGCAAAGACGGTCCTTCGGTCGCAGTCTGAGTTTCTAATTCTTGGTAGAATTTCTCAGCTGCCTTCGCCTTTGCTTGAGCTACCAAGCGCTTTACTTTCTTCCGGCATTGTATATAATTTTCGCGAAGTTGAACCCGTTCGGCTTCACTGCTTGACTCACATTTCGTCCATGCCTTAAATGCGTTCGATTTGGCTTGCACTGCTTCCTTAGTTTCGGTGTTCCACCACCATGTTTCTTTCTTCGTGTGGAGTGGACCTTTCGAAACTCCAAGTGCCTTTTCCGCCTCACCTACTGACATTTCAGCGAAACTATTCCACATTTGTGTTGGACTGTGCTCGGTGCAGTTTATGTTGTTTTGAAACCACTCCGTCATTTTATCAATGAATGGAGTTACTACAGGTTCAAAGTTGTCGTTTGTGAGATTGTGCCACTTGATTTTTTCGACAGGCTTGTTGTACACATGTACTCATGTTAATCTTAAGTCATGTTTGTGATAAAGTACCTAATATAATTTGGTATGACTATTATACTCAGATATGATCCAATTCAAGGACATTGCCAGGTAGGATGTTCGACTGGGGCGGTCCATCTCTCAAATAATAACGGAGGTGTCCCTAGGCCAGCTCAGTGCGGACAGAAACCACACATAGAGCAAAAGGACAAATGCTGACTTGATCCCGGTATTCAGTACATACAGGGACTACCACGAAAAAAATCAGATAAAAGATTGATTTAAAAAAAAAGCCATTATAAACACTAAGTTGTCTTAACCCCTAAACTAAGTGGTCCGTAAAAATATATTTTTTTTCGCGGAATTAATACATGTATGTAATGAAAACCAGATTTGCTCAAACTCTGACATAATGTTGGTTTTCTTCGAAGAGGTTGGCAGGAGGTTGGTATGTTCTTTGAAGGCAAGTGTGAAGATACCAAAAATAGCACTCCAAATTATAAATAATGATTTATATTGTTTGCATTAAGTCGTTTAGGATACTAATCGACAGAATTTAGTAAATCCTTACAATCGACGGGAAGTACGTAGAAGTTCGTTATATTTTCTATAAAAGAGAAGGGGATTTTGTTCGGGATAGGGTTTTAATGGTCTTTTTGCTCTCCAAATTGATATCTATAGTGAAATATATTCTCAAATTTATATTTTCAGATACGTGGTGTCGAAGTAGGAATCGTAGTTCTAGTATTAATCGTTTGGGCCGGTGCAATAGCGTTATTCTTCAATCGATGGGGCAAAATACGTATGTTACTTCCATATCAGCCCGACTACAAGCAGGAACAGCTCAAAGTGCCCGGTACCGGTGTTTGTTCGGGAAGTGCATGCAACGGTCAGCATTCACATCAGGTAAATTGCAACATCCTAGTTTCATTAGTTCAAACATCATTCGGCCCCCTTATGCTGGGCACAAATTGATGCTTATACGGCTCGCTGCGTTTTTAGAGCGTAAACTTCAATAGAAAGCGCGAATAGAAAATATAGGCATCACACGTCACGCAAAATTTCTGCCTTACCAAGCCGTGTTGTGTGGTGTTTCCAATAAAACTTTGCGCTATCTATTGAAATTTACGACATTTAAGAATGCGCGCTTTGCCAAAGCGGCATTTTGCTGGCCAGCCTAAAACAAAAACATGAATTCAATGAAAAACAAGTACGCACATAAAACCTTCATCAAAACTAATCGACTTGTTGTATCTCTTTCATCTTTCTCCCCTCTCTATATCTATTGAAAATCTGTACTCTTCATAATAATTATCTACAAAAAAAACTTCATTACAAAAACGCTACTGAATCGACTAAATCCAAATCTGCTAAATAAAATTAAACAATTAAAATAAAAAATAACTATCAATCATCGTCCTGTAGGATCTCCTAAATAGTGACATGATAATTCAGGTATATTCTCACGTTCTACATATTTTAGAGGCTCATTTTGAATTGCTTTGTATCTTTTCCCTATTTCCTCCTGTATTTCTCAATCCTGTAAAATATGTTCAAATTTCTTTTATCGTTGACCCTGTTTCTTGAAATCTATCTATAAACACATTTTAACACAGCTCTAGAGCAACTTAAGGAATAGACTGTCACACCTCTTAGTTTTTAGTTTCAATGCACCTTAAGATTAAGAAATACATTTTGCATGATTTTCCATTAATCTATTTTTCAGTTTTCCAAATGCTATTACGAGTAAAACTTTTTAATTTCTAAAAACTCTTTAGGACATTCTTACTTTTCCTCGATTCTCCACAACTGAAAAGTCGTGAATTATGTAATCGTCCTGTACAGACTGAAAGGAGGATTGAGATACTCGCATAGTTGCAACTTGCAAGCAAAACCGACTGGTAAACTTTTAAAAGTTCACCTCAGTCCAACTTACTTTCATGGATAAGTCACGTGTTTTAAGGGTTATAATGTAGTTGCTTTCAGTTTTGCTCATTGGATTTAGTTTTGTCCAATCTGTTTCGGTAAAATTCAAGTAGTTCTGTATAACTAGAAATGTATCTCTTTTTGTAATGAGAACAGTACTGATGTTACTGCGATGGCTAGGATGGAATTTTAGACATCTATTATTTGTTTTAGTAGGACTGTGGTATAGGTTGCGAATTGAAGATTTAAATCTGAAAAAAAAAATTACCAGAAGGAATATTTATCACAATATTCAGTTCGAAGTAAAAGTATAAGTATAAATCTTTAATGAAAAACACGGCGTAATGTCTGGGGTCTGGAAAATTCTATGAAATCATATTTTTCTTCTTTTTATTTTTTAAATCTAAATAATTGCGAGGATTCTACTATAATGATCTACGTGTTCTGCAAACTGTTTTTCTTTTTTCATTGCATGTACAGCGCAAAGGCAAAATATCTTTCATTGAGCAGATTTCGTGAGATGAAAGAATCTTTGTCTACGAATTGTTTTCAGATTTCTGCTATAAAGATATAACGAAAATCTTTTGACATATTCTTGAGGCGCTTAGGTATAGGTATTAGGATGTATGTACCTATTTTTCTTTTGTTGAAGTACCTACATTATTTTGGTTTATTTTTGTGGTAGATTTAACGACGTTCCCGCGTCAGGATGAAAAGTAGCTCAACCGTGTAATTGAAAAACATTTCAAAGAATTAGATGATTGCTATAAGGAATTGTCGGAAATCGTTGTAAATATTTTGTATGGAATAATTTCGGGTCTGTTTGTGAAAGTACGTCAATTTGAAGAAATATCTTTACTCGCTTTCTAGATATGTAACAAAAAATAAAACAAGAATTCAATGAAATCGATTGACATGTTCTAAAATTCAATTTGTTAAGTTGTTGCGAATTTTACTTGTCGTTTACCCAGATATGTGGTGTATATGTCGATGGTGTAATAGGCTGCTTTGACAAAAATGACTGGAATATAAACTCACGGACAAAAGTATTGACTCAACCTATAATCGCGTCAGTGGCGTATTTACAGGGGGGGGGCACAGGGGGCACGTGCCCCCCTGTGAGCACATCAAACTTTTTTCACACCATACTAAAAATTGCAGTACCAAATCTTCCCTTTTTATTTTGAGCGTTTCTATTACTAAACTTTGTAAATCTTTTTCGAAACATTATCATCACACGATCTTCTCAATTCGCCTGATCTCCTCGTTGATGAACCCCTTCCGTTTTTTGAACGGGTTGAGCTTATTTTCATAGACGCGTGGTTTCAAGAACTCTCAGAGAATAAGTACAAGCTATGATTATGTCGAGGCAACGAGGTAGTCATGAAACGTTGCCCAATCTCGACATGAATCTGTTCGGAAACAAGGACTGCCATTGAAAGTCTCGTCATGTGTGAAGTGACCCCATCTTATGTTGATAAAAGTTGAGGAGATGTTGTTGCGGTATATCGATGTCTTGGAAGCCGCTGAATTGATAAATATTTGAAACAATCGGTCTGATTTTTCGATCGGGCTTGTGTATTTTAATTTGGCCGTAAATTCGTGTTGGGTGCTGTAAAGGTCTTTAAACCAGATGCTTCTCTTTCTGTTAAAATGCTAAAAATTGAAATGTTTTGGTGTGAAAGCATTTTTAGCATACATTTTCGTATTCCTACGGTTCGGTGTCTGTGGTGCCCTGCCTGGGGTATTTTCTTCAATGCTTCAATTTTCACGAAGTAAACATCATCGTAGCCATTCCTTCCCATTTCTATTTCGCAATTGATTTGTTAAAGCATGTTGCTTCAGCTTACAGGACTCGTTTTAAAAGGTATTGCAGATACTATAGATTTGAAGCTAGTGTAGTACATATGGAAAAAACAATCATACCTTCCTGGTTACTTTTGTTGCTTCATTTTAATTAATCGATTGATCACTTCTCGGCTCTATGCCACGGATAGTTTCTACACGGCTGAAAATTTTGGTGTAATTTTTATAAAAAAATATATTCATACATTTCCATATAAAAACTTTACCAAAAGTATAATTGAACTATATTAAAAGTATAAGTATTCTTGATAAAAATGTCACTCTTCAATAGTATAAAATTGATAAGCAAATTTATACAAATCGCTCGAAAAAATAAAAATTGTAATACGAGTGCAGTCAGCTTCGAATCCACAATTCTGTGATTTAAAGGCAAGCGCGCACTGAAACAGACAGACTACAAATCAATCGATTTCTAGGTTAAATGGGTTTCTTTTGTTGATAGTGTAGATTTGATAACATAGTAGGATTGATTCAATTTCAACATTCAATGCAATTTATTCTATCCCGAACGGTGTAAAATGTATAATATTAAAAGGGTATTTGGATAGTTTTATTCTGTAGCGGTTATAATTATGTAATATAATTTTTGAATAAACTAAAATTATAAGTTGAAAAGGGTCAAATTTGATTCAAGTTTTGGAATAGATATAAAATTGACCCCCGGTTTACACCAAAATGTACAATCGTGTAGTATTCTGGATTGTACTTGTAAAATATTATTCGGCACTTGTTACGATTTTACGGAATCTGTAACTAGATTTTTGACAAAACATACAAAGGCATCTTTTTCAGTAAATCCTAATTTTGTATTCAAATTCGCTTAAACTTGCCATGGAATTTAAGACCACAATGTCAGCCAAAATTTGTTGTATCAGCTTTTCATCTGTGTTTCTTTCAAAAGTAAGAAGTGATGAAATAATGATTGTAATATGATCATTTGCTCACTTTGTACCTATTCTAGATAACCACTTTTGCTCTATTACATTTTGCTCAATTGTAACTTCCTTTTATTTCTATCTTCCTCACCCACTCTGCCTCAAGTCGTCATGTAAATCACTTGTTACATTTCTTATCTTTAATATACTTGTCAATCAGTCGATCCGCGTGTTTTCATTTATTCAATATTAATCCACAGCCCTTTAACAAGAAGAACCACTTTTTGGCGGAATTTGGCCGAAATTTGGCAGAATTTCGGACGATGTATGAAATTTCTCTTCCAAAGAAAAGTGTTCCGTATGGAATCCGTTTTGTCATAAGGAAACAGTCTCTTTGGTCATTGCATTAATTCCATAGCCAATTAAGTACATATTCGTAAAATTCCTTTTCGGCTTCAGGCTCCTTCGCAAACTTTTTTAGGCCCTCCGTATTTTGGTTCTGGAAAAGCCAAAAGCAGTTAATGAGTGTTATTCTAAGATCTGTCAGGAAAACTAAACTTTTGGTGTAATAAACCTGAAATGCAAAGGACTCTCAGGCCCGTATTTATAAACATACCTTAACTCAAGGAGAACTTGAGTCAAGGATGCCGAAATTTAAATAAATGTCATTTTTCATAGAAATCACTTATATTCACGATTCAATGCATCCTTGATTTTAAGAAACTCAAGGAGACTTTGAAATTTTCTATAGTCAACCTCACTTGAAGTCACCTACCTTGAAATATTATATTTCAAGTCTATTGAAAACTTAAGGTCTCCTTGAGTTTCGCCTTAAATCAAGGATCAAGGATCAACGATCCCTCAGTCTTGCCAATGTTTTTCCTATGTAGCTGCTCTCGTGTATTCCCACACCAAAACTTTATGTAACAAATTAGCCCCGTACTCTGTGCCCCCCCTTTGAGAATTTTCTAAATACGCCACTGAATCGCGTGTATTTGTACGTGTTTTTTGAAAAGTAAGGTAGTTAGGTATCCATGAAAATCGTATGTCATTCAAAAGCTTGAGACCTTAGCTTAGCTTAGATACAAACCCGCGTCCGTTATCCGAAACAATTGAGTCTGGCAATCCGTGTGTGGCAAACAACTCCCTTAATCTTGTGATCGTTGGAGCAGAGGCTGTCGATGGCACTATAGAAACATCTACCCAACGTGAGTAGGCATCCACAACAATTAAGAATACTCTGTTCATGAAGGGTCCTGCATGATCAATGTGTATACGAGACCAAGGCTTCTCTGCTTGTTCCCATGGATGTACACTTTTCCTGGGATCCGATCTAGTTTCTTGACATTTGCTGCAGCGTCCCACTAGTTCTTGAATAGCCTTATCGATGGATGGCCAATACACGTACTGCCTGGCTAATGTTTTCATTTTAACTACACCTGGATGACTTACATGCAATGTACGTAATATATCTTTGCGTGCGCACGTTGGAATAGCGACTCTTGCTCCCCACAATATGCAGCCGTCAAGAATTGAGATTTCATTTCGCTTTACGTAGTAAGGGATTAATTCCGTACTTAATGCTTTTGATGATGCAGGCCACCCGTCTCGCGCGTATCTTAAAACCTCTGACAAAATGCAGTCCTTCGCGGAACGAGTTGCTAGCTCGGCTGAAGTAAACGAAACAATATCCTTATTGTCGATAAAATTAATCTTCTCACTGTCGACAGGGGCTCTACTGAGATAGTCCGCATTTGACATTTGGCTCGCCGGTCGGTACTGCAACTCGTAATCGTATGCCGAAAGGAAAATCCATCGTCGCAGCATGGGTGGTGCAATAATCTCAGGACATTGCTTCTGACCCAAAATTCCCAATAAAGGCCGGTGATCGGTCATAATTGTAAAATTCCGCGCAAACAAAAAATTGTGGAATTTCTTTACTGCAGATACTATCGCGACTGCTTCTCTGTCCGTTTGTGCGTAATTTCTCTCTGCAGCTGTTAACGTCCTGGAGTAAAAAGCAATTGGTTTCTCTAATCCATTTTACATTGTGTGATACAGAACTGCTCCTATTCCGAACGGTGAAGCATCTGCAACAATTCCTACTGACCGTTGTAGGCTGTAATGCACTAATACCTGATCGGAAGATAGTGCATTTTTTAACTTCTCTACTGTTGATGTGTGTTGTTTTGTCCACGCCCATTCCACATTCTTGTCTAAAAGGCGATGTAGAGGCTCTGCAATTGTAGCTGCTGCAAATCGGCTTTTTTCCATCTGCTGTCACTTGGTAACCAAGGAATGGAACTGAGTGTGATGAGAAACGCATTTGTCTTTTCGCAATCGTAGTCCATTTTGTTGGAAAATATTCAACACGCCACGTAACTTGACAGCCAGGTCTAATTCATCAGTGTCCATGATGATTATGTCGTCCAAATATGGCAAGACACCTTGCAGTTTGCCTAACATGCCTTCCATTAAACTTTGGAAAATGCCCGGTGCTGCTGCGACTCCAAACTGAAGGCGTTTGACGATATACGTGCCTTAATGGGTGGAAATGGCCTGAATCTTGGCCGTTTCTTCCGTGAATGACAATTGTTGGTATGCTTGGGACATATCCAGCTTAGCAAATATTTTGCCATTTTCGATACGAGCAATCAAATCATTTACTGAGGGTACTTTGTGAGCGTAAGGCTTTATCTGTGGGTTAACCGTACACAGTGTAATCTCCGCAGATGCGAATAGAGCCGTCACTTTTCTTCACTGCCACGATCGGCGTTGCCCAGTCTGAATAATCGACTCGCTCTAATATTCCTTGACCTTCTAGTTTCGAAAGTTCCTTTTCGACTGACTCTCGCAATGCCATAGGCACGTTTCTTGGCTTAAAAGCGACAGGTCGTGCATTTTCTTTCAACTCTAGTTGAACCGGTGGTCCTGAATACATTCCCAGGTCCTGTTGGAATACGTCCGCGAATTCTTCTAATACATCCATTACTGTCGGGCATATTTTCACTCGGTGTACCCCTTCAATTGATATTCCCATTTTTGGGAACCAATTCCTACCTAAAATTGGGGTAGAATTGCAGTTGACCACTAACAACGGCAG
This sequence comes from Microchrysa polita, assembly GCA_949715475.1. Classification (NCBI taxonomy): domain Eukaryota; kingdom Metazoa; phylum Arthropoda; class Insecta; order Diptera; family Stratiomyidae; genus Microchrysa; species Microchrysa polita. The sequence goes on along the minus strand of OX454419.1, from coordinate 22,589,842 downwards.
ACCAGCAATCATCGTGTCGTTATAACTAATATCGATTATTGTTTCCCCTATAACATCAATCCGGGTTCCTTGAAAATCCTGAATGTTGATTTTTTTTCTGTTAATCGTATATTCGACAAGAATTTTCCTAAACAAGTGTTCCGAAATAATTGTATATGGAGATCCGCTGTCAACTTCGAACCGGACGATATGTCCACCGACGGTAACGGACGCAAACTGTTGGTTGGTAGATGTTGTTTTAATATTGTTTATCGACTTTCGGTTGAAATCAGGTCTTTTTTCCGATTGTGGGCCACGCCGCGATTCTTCTTTATTCGTCGCAGAGAGACAAACCTTCTCTAAATGTCCCTTTTTCTGACAGCGCTTGCAGATGCTGTTAGTATATCTGCATTGTCCAGTATGACTAGTACCACAGCGAAAACAAAGCCGCAGCTGTTCATCACGTTGAATTGAAATGTCGTTTGATTTGACACGATGAACGAATTCTTCTTTAATCTGCTGTTGTTGTTGTTTTGCGCTCTCCGACGCTGTTGCAGTATCGATAGCGAAATCTTTTGTGATGACGTCCTCTTTCTCCTGAAGCAAACGACGTTGAACTGACTCATCGTTGAGACCACAGATGAATTGTGTTATCAACATGCTGTCGAGTAACGACTGAAATTTACACTCGTTGGCGATGTTTTGCAGCTCCGCCATGAACTTGTTCGCTACCTCGTCTGGATGCTGGTTCCTCTTGAAGAAATTGTAGCGCGCAATCCAAACAGATTTCCGTGGAATAAAATAGGAGGTTAATTTAGAGGTTATGCTGTCGTATGCTAAATTATTTACCTGAACGGAGGCGGCCAAGCTGCAGATCGTCTTAAGCAATCTTTGACCGCCCACCATGACCAGCATCGCCCGCTTACGGTCCGAACAGGTTATGTCGTTCGTCTCAAGAGAAAATTCAAATCGTTGCAGATAGCTCGTCCACTCCTCTGGGTTATCGATATTAAAAGGCTCCATGGATCCCATGAACGCTACAGGTCGGTTCACCAGCATTATTGCAGACTTTTGATCACTCGCGGTGTCCGGCATTGAAAACTTCTTGCTGAACTGCACAGAAGATTACTGTTGAGGTTATGCGAACACTCGCGTTCCGCCACAAATATATTTTTTTTTTTTCAAAATATTGCGTATTTCGAACTTTGCGACTGCGCCACTTGTTGTGTCCTTTGCCAACAATACACTATAATGCAAGTTGTATAATAGGTTTATTTGATAACTGTAAGTACTTAACGTAGTTGTGCTCGCAGGCACGTTCTGATGACAACTGACTGGTTGGATGACAACTGACTGGTTGGTAACCATGTACATACATACATACATACATATACAACAGATACCATTTTAAGCAATATTTGGTGAGTACTTTTGAAATGAATGCTCTTTGAACGAAATCGTAGGGAAAGTGGGAAAGTATGAAAATGGTTTGTGGTTAGGTTTTTTTAAAATAAAACAAAAACTGTTGGAAAATAACTTAAGTGATTATTATTTCAGTATTTGGTATTGCCTCTTCTTGCTCTAGTGACAGCTTCCAGTCGATTCTTCATTAATCTGATCAAGTTTCTGATGATACGAGGGTAGTCTGATAAGTACCCAGCCTTCCCGCCTGATGGTGTCAGTATCGCAAGAGCAATTCTGTGGTCAAAAGTCAAAACAGCATAACTCGACTTATGTCAAAAGTGAGTTACATATGCCATCTTGTTAAGCGTTTTTTGTTTTATTTTGTAAATTTTTTCCGTGCAGATCGGATAAAAGGTTCCAAAGTTATTAATAAAAAACCTAACAGCATATCTCGCCACAATCAAAATTACAAAAGGTATAACAACATAATTCCCCATTATGTCGTTATTCTTTTTCGTATTTCGACAAACGAACACTGTTTTACAAGTGGAGGAATAAAAACATAATTGAGGTATGCTTTTATTTCCAAATAAAAAAAAGGTATACCAACTTCACAATTGACTTATGCTATTTTTCCAAAATGTATAATAGTTTATCACTTGGTACAATTTGAATAGTGTCCTTATTCCATTTTGATCTGCGTAGCTCGTGCATACATAACTACACTTGTGCTGTTATTCAGATTATAAATTCTCAAACTGAGTACACATATGTGGAGATATGTTATTAGTCAAAATGCACTTTCTGTGAATTCCAATATTTAACTAGAGTTATGTTTTTATTCCGTGGACAAATCTGCTCCAAAAGGATAAATTGTACTGGAATTATGCTATTATGCTACTAGTGTGATATGCTATATCATCGGAGTAACTTTATATTATAAGGTTATTATCCAGTTTTCTGCATAATTATTTTTGGAAACATGATTTGAAGATATCGACGAAGTAGCGTTCCACTTCTGTCCATTTACCAGGCTCGAATTACGTACTTCAGAGCAAAGTTGAAGAGCGTCGATATGCCAGTGCATCGCCCTGCTTTAGCCCAGTGCGACTTTAAAATAGGCCAGTGAGTATATTCTGTCTTTTAACGCAGGTTAGACGGCCTAAGTCATCCTCATATTTTGCAGGCTCACTAGCCTCGCTGGTACAGCAAGCAAATTCCAGCATTATGTCCTAGAGTGCTATCGATACTCTCCTTCAAATTAAATAGACGCCCCTGTAACACACAGTTCGGCTTATTATCCTTTTTGTGGACTGGACGATGACGCGTATGCGCCAATCTTTCGGGATTACTTCGTCCTCCATATTTTAAGTAGTAATCTTGTGATTGTGCTCGTTCCACCTACAGTGCTACAGTAGTTCCACTGGGATTTCGTCCGCGCCTGGGTGTTTAGTAGATTGAAGATATTAATAAGATTAACTTCCTCTTATGTTGGGGGTACGTTAAACGGTAGGGTTTGGCTAAGTCAACTACTCAGCGCTTGTGTGGGGGAGTTTGAACTAATTTTGAGAAGCCGCTCAAAATACAATTAAAATGCCGCTAGTAATGTTACCATCCTTGTACTTACAGAGACTTGTCTTGGCTTGATATCCCATCTTAATTGCATTTTTTAGCTTGTACGCATGTCTAATATTCTTATTAGCTAATCTGTGGTTAATTTGCTGCATAGGTTCTTGTCATGATTTTTACATTTCTTACATCTAATTAAATTCTTTGATAATTACCGAAGCCCGTTATATATTTCCTTTTCGGCTCGAGATATTCACCAGGAGCTCCTAAACTCATTTGATGGTGTATTTGAGCTCTTCCGAACTCTTGGACGTACTGATGTTGTTTAGCATTGACGACAATTTTTCCTCAAAGGTGACAATGTACGTGGCCGCTATGACATCGTTTGTAAAATTGTCAACCAGCAAGTTTTTGTAAAAATGTTGCACCCGAATTTCTTCTTCACTAAATAGTGATCAGAATCGCAGTTATCTCCTCGATAGGATCGGAGATATAAAATGGTGAAAACCCATCTCATGGTGCTTGATTTGGTTCACGGTGTATTGTATTGGAGATTTGACTGCATAAGAATGCGTCGATGCGTCGTTTTCGACCAGGTTTCAGTCGCTCGCTATGTCGCTGACCGATATAAAGGTCTGTCTTCGTAGAGACGACTCATGAGATGATCGCGTAGCGATTGAAGTTAAAGCACGCGCCGGTTTATTTTCGACACAGACATGTTCCTTACTTTCAAGTCAATACTAGGAAAGTAGCATCATTCAAAAAATATGCAAACATGGATCGAAATTAGATGCAATATTACGATCGCTGAGCGATCATCACATGAATCGTCTCTACGAACATGTACCTTAATTGACTCCACAATGGAGGCTATAACCCCCAATAGTTCCTCTATGCTAGCTTTCGTTTCCAACTTTGGTATTAAAATGTCCCAGCAGCAATTTGTCGTCATTTGATGGAAGGTAAAATAGTAAAACTAATCCTTAACTGCTTATTCTTTCACTTCGGTAGAGGAATGCACATTAATAAGTCGGAGATTACCGAAACAGGACTAAATGCGGATCGCGCACATATGCGAATCCGATGACGTGCCCCTTGAACTGATTATTACTAAAGGGTCCGCCAATAAGCGCGCTCGAACTTTAAAATGAAATAAAGCAAGTTGTGTGAGAGGTATAAATGAAATTTATTTTTTGTTTGAAAGAGTATTCGAAGGCATTATGTATGGAAAATAACATCGTTCAAGTGGCCACCTCGGCTTCGCTTGGTGGCGCGCATACGAGAAGTCCAATTTTCAATGACTCTGGCGCACAAATCGGGCTGTATTTCATCGATGGCGTGGCGTATGTTGACTTTGAGGTCATCAGTGTTTTGTGGTTGGTTTGCGTAGACCTGCGATTTAAGAAAACCCCACAAGAAATAGTCTAGTCGGGTTAAATCGCACGATCTCGGTGGCCAGTTGATGTCGCCTCCGCGCGAGATAACCATTCCTCCGAAGCGCTCGTGCAGAAGATCCATTGTATCGCGCGCTGTGCGGCTCGTAGCGCCGTCCTGCTGAAACCACATATCCTCGACATCCATATTATCGATTTCATGTCAGAAAAAGTTCGTTATCATGGATCTGTATCGCTCGCCGTCGTTCTCGAAAAAATACGGCCCGATGATGCCTCCGGCCCAAAATCCACACCAAACAGTTACCTTTGCTGGGTGCATTGCGACCTGTTGGACCTCCTGTGGATTGTTCTCGGCCCAGCAACGGCAATTCTGCTTGTTGACATTCCCATTTATCCAAAAATGTGGCTCATCGTAAAATTGGCGGAGCGCGCGGAACGTTGCTCGAACCGATGAATGATTTTCGTAATAAGTTTTAATGATTTGCACATGTTGCTCGCGGCTGAATTGGTTCATGGTGATTTGTGAAGATACACTGAATAATAACAACTAGGTTTGATAACTCTACCACAAACAACATGGCCGCCATGAGCTGTCAAAGATCGAGCGTCCCTATTGGCGGACCCTTTATAAAGGCTACTCGAAACTCTCTGTTACTCTATTCTTTACCATTCCAACTCGCAATTACTGTCGGTAATATCGCTATTGAGCCTTTTTGTTTCGTGGACGGCAACATGCTCAGTTTCGAAAAGCGGCTTCAGTTTTTGATTCTATAGGTTTTCTGTCACCATATTACGTGAAGTAACCTGAGACACTGAAGTTGCTAATACTAATTGTCGTACCAAAAATGATATGACCTAGCCCTCTAAAGTTACATCGATGAAGACAATAAGAGAAGGCCTTTGCCCCCTACTGATTAATTCAGTGAAATTATTTAAAAATAAAGTTTTGTTCTATCAAAATGTAGGGCGGAATGCATAGTCCCCACTTAAGTAATACGGAATTTCTTAAGGAATAAGGGTTTTCTCTATATAAGTCAGCCCTTAAGGGAGCTTCGTGTTCATAGACATCACTTATTAGGGCATTGCCTTATTAAAAAAAAAAAACTTATTATACTTATTTACTTATTTTAACAAATTTCAAAGTGTTTGAATAAGAATATGTCAACAAATATATGAATTAATATAAGGTTACTAGGTATGTACCTTAATGAATAATGGAACCCTTTAGGAAACCCTTAACCGTTTGCTTATTGAGTGACTATGAATAGCGTACGTAAACGTATAAGTGGGGACTATAAATTCTAGTATCTTATTTTATTTTTCATAATTTAAAAAACAACCTTATTCATGAAATCGTGAAAATAGAGTCAAAAACTTTAAATCGCGAGACCTCATAACTCAATTATAAGACAAACTTAAGAAATAGCAAAAAAGCATATCTGTACATAAACTGAATGCAATTCAGTTGTAGGATTTGGAAGAACAACTTATGTGTAAATATCATAGTCGTGGCCTGAGATTATACAATGGAATAATGACATATATCGAATTACGCTTTAAAATATGTTTTCCCTCAACAAGGAATAACAGCATAAGTAGATTTTTTCGCTTTAACTACAAAAATATTATAGTTATCAACAAAATTATTATCCTATAACAATTTGTATTGTTTTCACTCAATATATTGGTAAAACACGTCTTAAAAAAATCAACAAATCGCACTTATGCTGTTTTACCTTTTGACCACAGAATTTACTATCGTGTAGTACATTCTTCTAGACGGCAACTGTCCAAAATTCAGCCGGATCAGACTCGTAGTTTTGCTTTGGCCACGTGTGAAAGCTGGAGTGTCCGCGATTTTAGAAAAATGGAAAAAGAGCAATATCGGCCGGTGATTCAATTTTTGTTTTTGGAAGGGAAATCGCGCAGCGAAATCAAAGAGCGTTTGGATGCTGTGTACGGTGACTCTTCTCCTTCGATGGCGACCGTCAAAAATTGGTTTAACGAGTTTCAACGTGGTCACACGTGGGGTTTTGATGAGCCACGTCCAGGTGCCCCGAAAACGGTTAGCACACAGGATAACGTGACAAAAATCCACGATCTCGTATTGACAGAACGTCGATTGAAGGTGCGAGAGATAGCTGAGACAGTAGGCATTTTAAAAGATCGCGTGGGTCATATGAAAGTTTGGGCATGAGAAAGCTGTCGGCGCGATGTGTGCCGCGCTTGCTTACTCCGGACAACAAGCGCAACGGTGAGACCACTTCAAAGCAGTGTTTGACGCTGTTTAAGCGCAATCCGAAGGAGTTTCTGCGTCGTTTCGTGACAGTCGACGAAACTTTGATACACTGGTACATACCAGAGACCAAGGAATAGTCGAAACAGTGGACTTCAGCCGGCGATCGTGCTCCGAAGAAGGCGAAGACTGCTCCATCGGCCGGAAAGGTAATGGCCAGCGTTTTCTGGGATTCACAAGGTGTGATCCACATCGGCTACCTGCAGAAGGGCAACACGGTCACAGGGCTGTACTATGCCGAATTAGTGGGCCGATTCGACGCCGAATTGAAGAAAAAACGGCCCCACTTGGCAAAGAAAAAAATTCTCTTCCACCATGATAACGCACCGGATCACACCTCCGCCCGCCAACGCTAAACTGGTCGAATTGGGCTACGAACTGCTGCCCCATCCACCGTATTCTCCAGATTTCGCCCCGAGTGACTTCTTTTTGTTTCCAAACTTGGAAAAGTCACTCGCCGGGCAGAAATTTCAGTCGAATGAGGAGGTCATCGCCGCCACGGAGGCCCACTTTGCAGACCACACTCAAACGACTGTCAACTAAAAACTGCGCGTCCAAAATGGCCGAAACCTTGGTGAGTAACTGTTAAAAGATGCACAACTACATTTACTGGCTTTTATTGACGAGTGGCGCCATCTTTCGAGTTGAGGTCGGAAACTTTTCAGACCACCCTCGTAGATACACTGATTCTAAAATGTGCAAAAAATAAAATATATATTACTTAAAAGCAGGACTTTGGAGCCGTCCTATAAATAAGGACAGTGGGAACATGAGTGTATATGAAAAAATGTAAACAGGGTGTCCGTAAAGTTTTGTGATTTCTCATGTGATTTCCAGCAAAAAAGTTGTACGGAACATACCCCTTTAGCTGCCACAGGCATTTGAAAATTTTTGCAAAAATCATTTTCTTGTACGACTAAAACTTCAATATCTCAATAGATAGACTAGCTAGAATAGCAAAATAAGATGATTACTACAGCCGACAAATTTTACCTAAAAACAGCTTGCGTACAAGTCCGCAACTCAGTGGGACATTTTCATGTTTTCAACAAATGCTAATGTACAGTACTGATGCAAACTCGAAATGATTTATACAACCTAAGTTAAAAATTACACTTTTTGGGTCGTTCAACAAAAGTTGAACGAAAGTTGAACGTGAGTTAAACCTAAGTGGAAAGTAACACTTTTTGGGTCGTTCATCAAAAGTTGAACGAAAGTTGAACGTGAGTTGAACCTAAGTTGAAAGTTAAATTCGAGTTGAATTCAAGTTGAACCCGAGTTGAACCCAAGATGAACCCAAGTTGAACTCAAGTTGAACTCAAGTTGAATTGGAGTTGAATTTGAGTTGAATTCGAGTTGAATTCGAGTTGAATTCAAGTTGAACCCAAGTTAAACCCAAGTTGAAAGTAACACTTTTTGGGTCATTCAACAAAAGTTGAACGAAAGTTGAACGTGAGTTGAACCTAAGTTGAAAGTAACACTTTTTGGGTCGTTCAACAAAAGTTGACCGAAAGTTGAACGTGAGTTGAACTCAAGTTGAACGTAAATTGAACCCAAGCCCAACCTCTGTTGAACACTCACAGCAGACGTGTCAAACTCGCGGCCCGCGGGCCACATGCGGCCCACCTCGTAGTTCTGAGCGGCCCGCGGCCATGTCAAAGCAACACAATGTGTATCAACACAAAAATTGTGAAATTGGTAAGGTGAACAAATTCAGCCGTTGAACTCAAGTCCACAAAAATTACTAAAACCCGTCAGTGGCTTATGCAAAATTATTTTAGGATTTTTTCTCCAAATACTACCAACAAATTGAGGCCGGTTATTTAATTTTATAAGACGGCTCATCTTTTTTGTACAAGACAATACTTAGTCTCTTCAGGAAACTGTTCTGGCCCGAAATGCAGTTCATACAAAATTGGTTGGCTTTACCAAACAGAAATCTTGAAATTGGTGACTACATCACAAAAAAATGTTGTCTCACCATTCTGCTTAAATTAATTTAACCTGACTTTTTTGTTATTTTGGGCAACCTGGATGACTGGCGCTAAAATGTTTTTATCATCTGTCCAACATTTAGCGCAAATCATGTAATTCACAAAAAGTGGTTACTTGAAGATCAATCATATTTTCACGTTTTCGCTTCTTGTCTTAATTGTTTAATGTTCTTGAAGTACATTTTCGAAAGGAGGAAGTTCTCACGGATAATCCCGAAGCCGCTAAAGTGATCCAGACCTTCAGCCATATTTTCGTTTCGAGTACATTTTGCGTCGAAAACAGCCAAAAACCCTCGTTCAACTCGTCCCCACACAAGGGGACGAAATCGATTAGCTTTTCTGTTGCCTAAACCGCCCAAAACCCTATCTTTACTCGTCTTTTTTTCTGTGGATGAGCACGCATAGGGTTTCTAGTAGATTTTTCGCATAAAACAGCAATAAAAACTTTGCGAGTAACAAGAGAGTTCCAAATCCTGAAAAGATGGTTTTTCGAAAGTGTTTTTTTTATACAGATTTGATTCTGCTTGGCAAAGCTGCAATCCTTTATATGAATACATACTTTAGGACAAATTTACTTGAAAAATAAAAATGTTTTGTTAAGAAAATTGCAAGGTGGGGATGATGCTTTTTTAGATTGTGTTGGTGCTTCTGTTTCTCTTGTCATTCAATGTATTCAGTAAAATAAGAGATTTTTCCGCTTATCTGACTGGGACTAAATCAAAAGCATTTCCGCTTTACATATTGCAAATTTTAGGTTTGAGCTCCGGAAAGTATGCTGTTCAGATAAAGTTGTTACTAGTAGCAGTGAGAGAAAATAGAATAAAATGAAAAGTCAATAAATCAAAATTTTCGTTTTTCTAATTTAATTTTTTTTACATGTTTAATCTCCATTTAATGCTTTTGATTTAGTCCCAGTCAGATAAGCGGTAAAGATCTCTTATTTTACTGAATACATTGAATGACAAGAGAAACAGAAGCACCAACCCAATCTAAAAAAGCATTTTCTTAACAAAACATTTTTATTTTTCAAGTAAATTTGTCCCAAAGTATGTACATATTCATATAAAGACTTGCAGCTTTGCCAAGCAGAATCAAATCTGTATAAAAAAAAAACACTTTCGAAAAACCATGTTTTCAGGATTGGGAACTCTCTTGTTACTCACAAAGTTTTTATTGCTGTTTTATGCGAAAAATCTACTAGAAACCCTATGCGTGCTCATCCACAAAAAAAGAGACGAGTAAAGATAGGGTTTTGGGCGGTTTAGGCAACAGAAAAGCTAATCGATTTCGTCCCCTTGTGTGGGGACGAGTTGAACGAGGGTTTTTGGCTATTTTCAACGCAAAATGTACTCGAAACCCTATGCGATTTCGTCTCCTTGTGTGGGGACGAGTTGAACGAGGGTTTTTGTCTGTTTTCGACGCAAAATGTACTCGAAACCCTATGCGAGTTCGACCCTTGTGTGGGGACGAGTTGAACGAGGGTTTTTGGCTGTTTTCGACGCAAAATGTACTCGAAACCCTATGCGAGTTCGTCCCCTTGTGTGGGGACGAGTTGAACGAGGGTTTTTTGGTACTTAGCCACTAGAAAAGCTAACCGATTTCGTCACCTGCTTGGGGACGAACTGAACTAGGGTTCCTAAATACGCGCCCGGGCCAGGGTTTGAGTTTGACACCCCTGACTCACTGGGTACCACCTAGCCCAACTTCCGTTGAACCTTGAATGGCACCCAAAACTCACAGGTACCTGTAATGCCAAAAACCTAACGCTCTTTCGTTGCAATTTTCGTGACGATTTTCGATTTATGTGCCAGAGTCAAGACATAAAAATGTCAAAAATAAAACTAACAGCGCTAAAATCACAAAAATTTGAAGTTTTTGAAGTTCTGTAAACCAAACCTCTAATCCGATTTTAGGTAAATTTGTTGGCTGTAATAATCATCTTTGTTTGCCATTCTAGCTAGTCTAGCTTTGGAGATATTGAAGTTTTAGTCGTACAAGAAAATTATTTTTGCAAAAATCTTCAAATGCCTGTGGCTGCTAAAGGATTAAGATAAGGGGATATGTTCACTACTACTTTTTTACTGAAAATCACATGATGAATCACAAGCCAGTGCGTTTATGCGACAGTTTCCGGACACCCTGTATTGCTTTAGTATGACTTTTGACAAATTAAAAAAATAGTAGTTTTTAGCATTTTGATCATGTTTTACGGAAGAAATTTGTTTCGTGAGTAGTTTACTCGAAACAAGTAGTCTTCCGCCGAAAGCCGTAGGTTTGGCAACCCTATTTGAAATAAGTCTGAGAAATTTCAAACATTTAACCTAAGAAAAAACTATGTTCACAAAGATCCCAGAAAAAATACAAACTGATCCTTGATCCGAGATAGGCATCATAACAAATGGGACCGTTCCTGAAGGTATCTCATTACTTCAGGAACCATGGATATTGTAGTTAGAATTTACAAAGGACTTACTTAGGTGTAAACAAATGTTTTTCATAATTTTCCCGGACAATTATGCATCTCCTCTACTTTGAATTAGTTTCGCTGCTGTTTTAATATGACTAGTAGTACTTTTCATTTTGGGTATGAAATGCACATTTGGCCAATTCTTAATTATTTTCACCATAAAATGACGAAGTATCTACTAATTAGGATCTTATTCATTTATATACAATATTTATCATTTTTATTTTATATATTTCCTAAAACTTGGTATGCTACACAATTTGTAATGCTATTAAGTTATTTCAAGGCTTGTTTCATTATTATTCACTGGATACTTAAAAAACTTTTATCGCATAATTATACCTTAAATTATCTTAAAATCAAAAACAATAACCGACTGCCATGCACGTTAGAGTGACGTAAAAAATTAATAAAAACCATCAGAAAAAAAGTTTAACTGCATGGCGATTTGGATTGAAATTCGCGACACAAGAAATGTCAAAATCCAAAATCTATTTTCAGGAACCCAAACCGACACAAACATCAACCCCAAGTTATCTACTGAAAGAACCACTTTACAACACTAAAGAACCACTCCTGCTACACAATCAACTTGTACAGCACCGAAGCCTAGGGGCTGGAGTCTATTCTCGTCTCATTATGTCACATTGCACGTCGTTGATCGATCTAGAGGTGAGAGCAGTGTTTACGATCATGTCAGTAATAGCCGATCGTAGCTTTTGCTAGAAATGAAATTTTAATGTAGACCGCTTAGAATTTTCGCTTCATTGTTTGAAAAGGATACGTCAAACTGTAGACATGAGATATGTTGCATTTATCTATTGTGAATTCGGAAAAAATGGAATCAAATGAAAGTTACTTCAATCTCCCAAATGGTTGTCAGAACACAAACCTCAGAATTTTGATATATTGAAAGCATACTGTCAAATCCACACAACAAAATGTCATCATTTGCCATACAATTATACGAAAAAGCCGTGAATAGTTGAATTTATTGATCCTAAAACCAAGTCTTCAAGCCTAAATAAAAATGAACCAAATCATAAAGTAACTAAAAAAAGTTCTAACAATTTACGCTCTCAATAAAACTTAATAAGAACAATTTCAACACTCCACCACCCACGTAAATCATTCTCCCGATTATTACAATTTACGACCGGACCATAAAATATAAATTTATTTTTCCATCCATTATCCTTAGACAATCTCGATAAATCTGTTTTCCGAATATTAGATACCTTAATCTGCTCTATGACAAGTGCTTTTAAGTGCGGATTTTTTTTTGTTCTATCGTCTTAAATCTCATCTCATCTTCCGTGAATCCTTGAACAAAAAGGACCAAGACTAAGTGCCATGTGTCCATGAAAAGAAATCATAGCCATCTGCCCGTCTATCTTGAAACGAGTGAGGGAAAGTGTAATAAACTGTCTGGCTTAGAAGTAGGGCACGATATTGATTTCCCTGGGAAGGATGTCTATGCCCAGTGGCGAAAATGACTGACCGACAGAACTATGAGGATGGAGGAGATTATTATGCTGTCCATCTGAACTCAACCGTTCTTATACTTGGACTAAGGTGACCAGACTCTTAAAGGCCCAATGCTGTACACATTGCGGAATTCGGTTTTCAGGCAAACTCTCAATCGTACTATTGGTTCTCTTTCGGTTATTGTTATCAACAGCAAGGTCCCGATGTGATCACATTAAGCGGCGTCGACTGTATGTCACGAGGGTATCACCATGATGGATGCCATAAAACGACCACATATTCTCCTTCCTTTCATAAGTGATATCTTCGTAAAAAGAATTCAGAAAGAATAGTAGCCTTTATTCTGGAAAATATGTGGTGAACCTTGGGGAAGCAAAAATCCATGGACGTAGGTACGGGTGGGGACCAGGGCGTCCTTAATTTCCCACAGTGTTTCTAATTTATTTATTCCTAAAATGCTGCCGAAATTAAGCTGGCGGGCAGATAAATTGTGTCATCTGGACGAAAGTAGACAAATCGTAACTACATAATAAACAATTTGAAAAACATAAAAATCTGGTGACCTAAAATGGGGATAATGGAAACTTCAACAAATTTCGTGAGACGACAGGCACACAATTTGAAATAAAATATTTCCCTGTAAGAATGAAGTAGTTTTTCTCTGAGCAGTGCGAAGGGAAGGCAAAAGCAGCACAACGCGGGCACCGAATAAGCGATCCCAATCGTACTTTTCATAGTTCCATAGTTGCTGCATATACCATGGCCCACAAGCCCTTCGTTAATAATTGTACAGAAAAGAGGTCTGTGGCACTGTCTGCTTCCGATGATAGCAGGGCAATTAAGTAATCGTGCCTGCTATCACGCTCGTCCAGCCTCGTCAAGCGATAAAATTGGATTCGACACAGAAACAGTGGCACAGGACCCTCAGGAGGCATATTATGCAGTGGGGAAACGCCGAAGCTAGTGTTCACAATTAACAACAAAATTCTAATAATGCCATAATTTTTGAAACCCAGTGTAGGACTCTTCCCGAAGCAAAATCCTGGCTACGCCCTTGCAACGTTTTGTTGGTACTAAACAGGACCACTCGGGGCGCCGTTCGCGAGCGAGACCAATGGCGTATCCGATACAACCATGAGTTGTATCAATTGTAAGATGAGCTGGAAGTATCGAAAATCGTGAAGCTTCAACGTCTGCAATGGGCGGGGCATGTACAACGGATGGACGACAATCGCATTCCAAAGAAAGTTATGAACGCACAACGAATTGACGGAGCGAGGTTGCGTGGACGACCGAGAGCTCGCTGGGAGAACTCCGTAGGTGAAGACGCCCACCAGCTGCTGGGCTTCCGAAACTAGAGGACAAGGTCACGTAACCGCGACAATTGGAGGTCAACGATTCAGGCGGCCAAGGCACGACGTCGGGCTATCGTGCCACATTGATGACGAAACTGGACCCAGAAAAGATCCCTCAACTTCTAAATGTTCTCATTGACAAAACATCATCAGCATGTGAAGTGCAAATGTATGTTTTAACACGCAAAGTTTTAGCAAGCATGGAAGGATTGTAGCCAGGATCTCGTTTAAAAGGGGCAAACCTAACATTTGTTTAACACAATGAGCCCGGATTTTTTTTTTAGGATTAGGAGCAGGTATGTAATTCAAATCTAGGACAAAAATTAGGATTTTCTGTCAGTTTAAATTGTCGGTTCCATTTTATTAGAAAAGATGCTAAGACCTTTTTTTAAAACCATATTTTAAGGACGGACAATTTATAATCCAATTTGTTTCAATTGGGATTAGATTTCCGCTTTCTAGACAGTCGATACTCAGTGGTTTTTCAACTTTAGAATTTCAGTGTTCGAAACTGCAGTATCAGCAGCATTGTACGGATGATGATGGCTCTTTCCCTGTCACTGAGTATCCGTGACCCTGAGACAAAAATCGTGAAGCTGTTTATTTGAAGTACGAAAATTACACCTCCTTGTACCTACATATTTAAAAGTTTCGTTTTGTTTATTAGAATAGGTAAATTGATACCTCATTGCGTAGAGAATTCTTAAGCAGATGGCGATCCTCTGGGGATTTAGCGCTATTTTAACGGGTTTGGTCGACATCCTTACAGAGTCCTTGTTTTTGTGTTTTCTTTTTTCTAAAGAGGTTAGTAGGGGAACCGGATAGAGTACAGTGAGTTTTCCATTGTTTTTTGAAAAATTAAAATCGCATCTTTACACCTGAACCTTGGCGGCTATATATGTAGGGCCACGGCGAATAAGTGGATAAGTCGACTTATATCGAAAATGAGTTAAGTGCATTAAACTACTCTTACAAAAGTTCCGCGTAATATGCAGAAGTGTTTAAGCTTAAAACGCAACGCTTTCTTAGTTACAGAAATGTGCATTTTCAGACAACTCACTCATTGATGTGGTTACCCGGTGAAGTCCACTTGTACAGTTTTGTAGGGAAACCATTGGCTGGGAATAATTAGATAAGTCGAAATTGGGGATAAATTACATTCGGGTTGCCCCAATTTCGGCCTAAAATCGGAAATTAGCCTCAACGAACGCAAATAACTAAAGATTCCAACGATTAAACGATAAAAAACTGGATGTCACTGAACTCATTGGCCGTGTTTTTTTAACAGCTAACATACTCTACTCTACGGGGTAATTTTCATACAAATGCTAACCCAAAATCATATCGTTTGCCAAATTATTAATTTGAAAAATTTTTAATGAAGAAAAAGCGTTTAAAATTTGGGTTTCGTGTAAAAAAGGCTTTAATATAAGTATTATGTTTTCCAGTGGCGCAACCAGGATCTGGTGCTGGAGGGGGCTAACGCCATAGATATTACTGGGCATTTGAGTTTGCCTCCGAAAGTTGGGAGATTATGTTATTTTCCTGTAATACGCTGATCTTTAAAGCCTCCATTGCAGCCTGGGTTTTTCGATTTAATTTTATTCGTAGCTTAGCGTCGTGACAACGCAATTATAACGAAAACCCAATAGATCGTGAACCGAAACATACGGACAACTACATTTGATCAAATCGGACTTTCATATAGATAATGATAATGTGATGTCCCTGATAATAACGGAATTTGAGGCCCTAGTAAATATGAAAACAAAAAGCGCGGATGGGAATAGGAAGTACGCCAGTCACTATACGCTACAAGCGATTCTATAACAGAAAGGATAGAATTCGCCGTCTGGATTTAATATTTGGCTTTGCGGATTTTGGTCGTTATCACCCGCTCAGGAGTCCAAATATAAAGGTAGGGTCATCGCAAGACATTTTGTGAATAAGGTTGAGATGTGCAGCTTGGCAAAAAAATGGCCCTCCGAAATTAGAGCATAATTTATGATAGCCCGCGTTACTTTTTCTCCCTTGCCTCGTTCTTTATACCGCTCCATGGTTTCGCGTTGCTCGACCTGCTGTGTAGGCACATCGCCCGTTTTGGCGGTAATAGCCTGCGATACTGCACGTGGAAAATAGGAATTAAGGCAAGAACAAAGATCGGACCGAAGTTGGGCTAATGTCGTTCAACAGCTCCACAAACAGGACCCTCTCGAAAAGAACCGATAGATTTTGGATGTGAACTGATACGATGGCCGCTCCGTATGTTACGATATAACATCGAAAAATACAACGAAAATCTCATCAGAACAGCCCATTTGTATTTTATTATTTTTGCACAAAGATGTTTTCTAAAATTCTAGAAAGGATGGTCCAAATTGTTCAGACAATCGAGACTGGTGCATAAATTATTCTCCAAAAGAACAATAATTCACATTTTATAAAAACTGCAACAAAGTGCATTGTTTCATATTTCATTTTGATTTTTTTCATTTCCCAATTGTTTGGGTCTGGGAGGGGCTTTAGCTCCCTTAGCCCCTCCCGTGGTTGCGCCACTGATGTTTTCTAAATTTTTCCTTTCGATCGTTTTGGAAAAAATTTGCGAATTACCCCAATAAATTAAATTTCCTATATTAGCATCATAATTAACCAGAAAAAGCAATCTTACGGTAAATATTGAGCAAACCTTGACCTAATATGTTTTCGGTGATAAGTATAACGAAAACGAATTGCGAAAGCACTTACTGATGTTATTCAGCAAAAATCATTCGGAGCCTGAAAAGTTCTAGATTTTCCTGATTTCAACTTTTTTATAAAATTTTTTATTTTCGATGGAATTTTTCTATGAACAAAAAATTGCTGATTCGAAAATTTAAGAGTAAAATGCCGCATTTTTAATATCGAGACTTAGACCTCTCCCGAAACCAAATCCTTGCTTGCTTGCTGTGTTAAATTTAAGAAATAATAACACACGAAAATTTGTGGTTGGATGAGTTACTTGCTTGGAGGCGTTTTGAACTTTCCAAAGGATGGCTATCACCAAAAATATATATGATTTATACTTCTACTCTAATTGAACTAAAGGCCGCCACGCCGTTCAGAGTGAATGAGTGTATACTTCAAGCAAAATTTTGCGTAGTCCCAATTTTTGAAGTCGGAATCACATTAAAATTTTAATTTGAGGTTGCGATTAGGTGCTTTGGATTAAGACGAACCTGTACATTTAACTAGAATAAATTAAAAAAGCAATTTATATTCTACAATTATTTTTAAGTTTTCAAAATCCATCTTTCCCCTAATTTTAGACCCATGAAAAAATTTAAGTATTTGCCGCCCCTAAAATTCTGCCGCCCCGGGCAGTAGCCCAGGTTGCCCATATGGGAAATCCGGCCCTGGTAACATTGATAGGCCCACAAATAATAAAAAATATACCTCGTCGAGCAAACTATTTAAAAAATTTTAATCAGAAATACTTTTCTGGTGGATAACGACTTTTATTGTTATAGATTTCGATCGAGTATTGAAGGGTTAAATGTCCATACTTCCGGTTTGGATGAAAGTATTCAAATGAAATTCCGCATATCAAATCCTGACACTGCAGAGGACATCCAACAATAAGAAAAGTTTTTTCAAATTGACGCATGCGGCTAATATAGCACGGCAAACATTAAAAATGCTGTCCTGAAAAGTTATACTTTTCGACTTATCCACTTATTCCCCCCAACCCTAGATATGCTTGGAATTTTCGCCTAATACAGGCAGTGTGGTGCTCCAAAGTTGTCCGCTCCAAAATTTCCGAATTACGGACACTTTTCGATTTAACTCCCGAACGCAGAGAGGTAGGACCTTGAAATTTGGAGGCAACATGAGCGGTGAGTAGCTCTACAAGCTACAAGTGTGAGCTAGAGCCTTAAAAATATGGACAGTGCGGTGCTTCACAAGTCTGCAAATTTTCAAATTTAAGAATTTTTGATTAGAAAAGGCAAAAGTGCGATTTGGACAGCTGTAACTGTCGAACGCAGATATGGGGATCCTAAAATATGGAAAAATGTAAGTAAATGTAATCCCCAGGTTGTAGAGCTACCTGGACCTGGCGGCCTGGCGCTTACATTTAGGTGTATTAAATTTCAGAACGATTGACCAAAGAGTTCCCAAATTACCGAAAATGAACATTTGCCATATGAAAGTGCGACTATCTTGCTAAAACCACCTTCAAAACAGACAAGACTGACTGCAGGCCTCACCGAAGAGGTTATTATGTAGTCATTTAGGTTTCGTTTGTCTGGCATTGAAAATGCTGTACATTTCTAATGCTATACGACAGGTCAAAATGCTGTACTGTACAGCAAAATGCAGTAGGTACGTCTGGTCAGCTTAACTTGGACTAGAATAGTATCCTGATATTTAGTCCACTGATGTTGAGTTTTCTATTATTATTGGTTAATTAACAAAAAATATATTTTGATCTCGGCTGGAAATGAGGATGATTTGGATAGTTATTTTGATGGTAGCCAATATTGGCATTAGTATATGACAAATATGCACATAATACAAAATATATTTATCCTTTTTGGCAAATATTTGCTCAATTTATTATTTATTTGATTGCTGATTTTCTAATGGCATAAACTCAATACGTAATCGCATAACCACGAATCGGATTTTCTTCTAATAACTTTAACATGAATTACTGAAAAATTCATAAACCTGTTTCTTAGTCGCGGATCAAAAATATTCTCATCCTGCCAACATATCAACAACACAATACGCTTTGGTCACAAGTGCGAATATGTGTGTAAGGACGAGAATGTATGTGTACTTGTGTGCATGCAAAACAAAAGGAATTTATTCGGCATCATATACAAATACCACTCACCCGGAGGCTTTCGGGCGTATAAAGCAATCCTTAAAATGAATCCCATTATTTGTACTTTACGATTCATGTGAATAACAAATGAGTTGTTGAGTAAGAGCCGGAACGATGTGGATGTGGCTGTATATGTAATTCTGTATTTTATTTGCATAAATTTGAGAGAAAGTTGGTTAAAAGATTTCTCTCAAGTGCTCGGTATGTCGTTTGAAAATCGATCAGAGATAACAAGGTGTCTTCAACCTCGACAAACATAAAAATTTTGGACGATTTTAAAGGAGTTTCTATTATCTCTAAAAAAAATTCCTATAGCTATAGCTGGAAAAGTACAGCGATAAACTGGAAAACCTCTTGACCGGTCTTACTGAAATTTTCCATGTTTTAAAAGCCTTGCAGTTACTTTTATCGCTGCAGCCGCATCGAGGAAAACACCACTAGGTGATAGTCCAAAGCTAGAGCCGCTGGAGTCGCTAGGGCCGCTGCGGTCGTGTCGAGTAAAATGTACTTCAAAGGTACATTTTCCGAATGTTAGCTCTCATCTTTGTGTGTGGTGAAAAACAATTCGAAGTAGAAGCTCGTTGGATCGTATACCATTTGTGATTTGTGAAATTGAGAATAATGTATACATTTTGCTGTACGCTTCTGGATGCTGTATGGTAAGTCAGCTTGTATGGAAAATGACTGTGACTGATGAAGAATGCATCGACCTTTACCCTGACCTTATCTTTTGGCACAGAACCAGTAGACTTTAAAGGAGAAACAGAACACAATTATTTGCTGTGGTCGACCAGGTAAACCTCTCTTGCAAGAACATTCTTCGATCAACTGTCAACTCGTTCTATGAACCGTGCTAAACTTGTCCTGAAAGTATTTTGCAAATAATAATTCGAAATACTAAATACTATTATAATTTCTTTACCTGGTGCGTCTCTCTTGCTTCGACTTTGTTTCATTTAATAAAGTGCGTCGATTATTTGCATATTCGCTGAGATATTGCAATTTGTTTGCTTTGAAGCTTCCAAATCTTTTATATATACCTGATTGTAAGACTTATTTATGAATTACTAGTAATGCATTTATAAAATTAATAATAAGGCTTTTTTAAGAACATAGCAAAGGCTTAGATAAGGCCTTAACCCTAGAAAACGAACGTTATTCTTTGTACATTGTAACCAATGTTAGTCAATTCGACTAACACCATATAAGACTCGTTTTTTGAACCTAGGGATGCATCAAATATGTTAAAAGCGGTTCTAACTAAAATTACTATCATTATTTTTACTAAATCTTAGACCAAAAAGTATCAGTGTTCGATTTTTTTATTTTATTTTAAAGAAAACGAACTGCCTACTTATTAAAGGCATTTGACCTTATCACTGTAACAAAATAAGATGCACAGTACAAAATTTGGTCGTTTCGACCTGCAGTACTTTGGTTTAACGATACACACCTCGTCACTAAAGCCGCAAATAGGTCCATTGTTGATGATATCGATACTTAACCCATTCACTGCTAGTGTGCCATATGGCATCGTTTTCAAGTATCCTGTTAAATGGCCTCTAAATATTGAGTACGAATGCATTCTGTTGAAAATTCCATTTATATCTACAGTAGACAAGTTTAACTTTAATGTCTAACATATATTGTGCCAGTATTCCTATAGGAGCCAGAGCTAGCGGATCGTAAAAGTGAACAAGTTTTTGAAATTCGTAAAAAAGTGAAAAAATGTCGTACAGCTAAATGTAAACTGATTTTTTAAGGTTTCAAACTAGTTTTTTTTTCTTGAACTATATCTAATACAAAAAATGCATTGAAAAGTGATTCCATTCATGTTAAATTAGAAAAAAATAATAATTTTAGTATTTGAAATTTTGATTCGAAATTGTTTGATGCCATATGGCATCAACGTTGGTACAGACTACAAAGAAAATTTTAATGGCAATTGAAATTTAATAGCTATTTTTTTCGTATTTGTATTTTTTTGAGGGGTTTTTCAACTAGAAAACATTTAATTTGATTACCAGGATAGCAATAACTATGGCGTATCTATTAGATTAGATTATGGGGGGGGGGGGTGAACCCGAAGGAGGATTCGCACCACTGAAGCCAGTGGGCTTTATCTTGCTTATTTCGGGATATATATGGAATTTTTTTATAAACAGAAATATTGATCACGAGATAATGATTTGCAATCCTTCTAATCGAGCGATGTATTCACTTCTCTAAATCCTCAGGCTACAAAGTTTGGTGTTTAAATACACCTGAGGGTTATTTAGTGTAATTTGATGTCTATCAAAGAACTAATCCAAGAATTCATCCTGATCTGCAAAGGAATTTTGAAAAATGCATTGCCCCCCTACTTCAGATGATACACGAGTTTCCTGATAATATTATTATTGTAATTATATCGACAATTGCAATTATTTTGACAATATTTAAGTCGATCGCGGATCAACAATTTAGGTAAATGCACTACAAAATGGATGGACAATATGTGTGACAGTAGCATCTTCGCTTTATCGAACCGAGCTTATTACTGATGCCAGTCGTTTTTGTCGAACTAAAAAGGAACGTATTCCAGTCAATCATCCAAATGTTGTTAAAAACTACAACTTTGCATTAATAGCGATTTATTTTAAAATAACACACAAAATTATAAAGAAACAATAATAAATATCGGCAAATATTATAATAAAAACATGGGAAATATTTTCGTTAACTTTTCAAAACATCATGTAATAATATCATGTATCATGTTATAATATACTTCAGCCAATTTATCTTTGTTAAAGCAAAAAAAAACTTTGTCTTCCTATAATATTTCCAAATGATGACTTCACAAGTTTCTATAACTTGAACCTGCGCTGATGCCATATGGCATCACTTAAATACAGCTAAACTAAAAAGCAGATTAAAAAACCGACAGCAGATTCGTGCTCAGGAGGCCTTATTTACTATATCTATGAAGTTTCAAACGAAAACTCGAAAAAAAAAGGTCTCCCGCAGGTAATGGGTTAACTGATTCAACTCCTAGGATGTGAAAGGATACAACTATTGTGTGGAAGAGCAAAAAGCAGCAACCAAAGGAAATATCAATGGTAGTCGAGACGACTAACATTGGTCATGCAGGGTTAACAATAATTCTTATTTAAGAATTATTTCAAGCATTCATCATCAATGTGGCACGATAGCCCGACGTCGGGCCTTGGCCGCCTGAATCGTTGACCTCCAATTGTCGCGGTTACGTGACCTCGTCCTCCAGTTTCGGAAGCCCAGCAGCTGGTGGGCGTCTTCACCTACGGAGTTCTCCCAGCGAGCTCTCGGTCGTCCACGTAACCTCGCTCCGTCAATTCGTTGTGCGTTCATCACTTTCTTTGGCATGCGATTATCGTCCATCCGTTGTACATGCCCCGCCCATTGCAAACGTTGAAGCTTCACGATTTTCGATACTTCCAGCTCATCGTACAATTGATACAACTCATGGTTGTACCGGATACGCCATTGGTCTTGCTCGTGAACGGCCCCGAAAATTCGCCGAAGGACCTTTCGTTCGAATCGGTCTAGCAAAATTTCGGAGGCTTGGGTGAGGGTCCATGTTTCGCAGCCATAACATAGCACGGGCCGGATGATCGTTTTGTACACGCGGAGCTTCGTGTTCCTGTGCGCAAGTTTCGAATTAATTATAGGGAGGACCGAGAAATATGTCTTATTGGCTAGTTGTATCCGTCGCTTAATTTCGTCGGTTTCGTTGGCGTCCTTTGATAAGTTACAACCCAGATAGCTGAAGTTGTCTACATACTCGATATTAAGGTCCCCCACTGTGATGCTTTGATTTGCTGGCGTCCTTGTTTTCGATTGCATCATGGCCTTTGTTTTGCTTTCGTTGATATGTAGTCCAACTTCCTTTGCGGCGTTATTGAGGTTATGCAGGAGGCTTTCTGCATCACCCAACCTTCGAGACATGATGTTGATATCGTCGGCGTACGCTACTAATTGAGTCGACTTGATGAGTAGCGTTCCGCTGCTGTCCATATTCATGGCTCGAATTCCATACTCCAAAGCAAGGTTGAAGAGCGTCGGCGCCAGCCCGTCGCCCTGCTTGAGTCCAGTACGAGTTTCAAATAGGTCCGTGAGTCGATTCTGCACTCTGACCTGCGAGACGGTATTAGTCATCGTCATCCTTGTGAGTCGCACTAACTTTGCCGGTATACCAAAATTCAGCATAATGTTGTACAGTACACTTCGATCGATACTGTCGTATGCCTGCTTGAAGTCGACAAAGATTTGGTATACGTCGATGTTATATTCCCAGCACTTTTGGAGTAGTAGCTTCACTGTGAAAAGCTGATCGGTCGTTGATCGACCAGGTCTGAAGCCGCCTTGATACTCGCCAATGATTCGTTCTGCGTACGGATTAATTCTCTTTTCAAGAATTTTAGATAATATCTTATAGGCCGTACAAACTAATGATATGCCCCTGTAATTCTCACACTTCAGCTTGTCACCCTTTTTGTGGATTGGGCAGATTATGCTTTTGCGCCAATCTTCGGGGATTTCCTCGTCGTTCCATATTTTCAGCAGTAGCACATGTATAGCGTTGGTCAGGCACGTTCCACCATGCTTCAGCAGTTCTGCTGGAATCTCGTCAGCGCCGGGCGCTTTATTATTTTGAAGCGACTGTATGGCAAGACTCACCTCTTCTACTGTTGGGGGTAGAACGGGAGGGCCTGGTTCGGCTAACTGCTCAAGAGCTGGCTCCGCGGGGGATGTTGATGGTGCATTCAGTAGCTCTTCAAAATGCGAGGCCCATCGTTTGTTGACGCTTTCGATGTCGCTGATGATGTTACCATCCTTGTCCTTACATAGGCTTGTCCTGGGTTGATATCCGTTCTTAACATTATTTATAAGTTTGTACGCCTGTCTAATGTTCTTACTGGCTAATCTTTGGTTTATTTGCTGTAAGCATTATCTAAGGCATTTCGAAACTATAAAATATTCCTTAATAAAAGGTTGAAATAAGTATTTTCATTTTCTGTAACCCCAAGATTACTAGCATCGTAGAGTGCGCCTCAACCAAGTCAGCCACAGAGCATGTTATAAATAAATATTTGTCTGTCTGTCTGAAATGGCATTTATATACTTACTAATAAGCCTTTTATAAAAAAATAATAAATGCCTTAAGTAAAGTCAGTGGCGTAACGTTCTCCCAATTTCTTGTGTTCGAAAGTGGAGTGGGGGCCCACACGTACGACTTTTTAACTGCAGAAAATACTGACAGAAATTGCATTTACCGCAGTCCACAAATGAGCAAGAGCAACGAAAATTTTCTGTTTAAGCAACATGTTCCAACATTTTATAATTTGAATAAATATACTGGAGAACGTGTAAAGATCATCTACATGTCCTATTTAACTATTTATCACTAAAATAAAATATATGCTACTAAAAACAGCACCTCGAGGAGTGCGCTTACATGCCTGTTTCGTATAACTGTCATCTATCCTTGACTAGAAGTTTTTACCCTAAATCTGAGGATCAAATCAGCTAGCTCACAGCTCTGACGCCCCTGGCTAAGTTAAGTCGTTGGTGTATCCATTGCGAATTACATCGATTGAAATGAAATCCATGGTAGAGTTCCTCCAAAGAAAAATGCGTCCTGTAGGAGACACGACTTATGTGCTATCTGGACAGAAGGGTTTAGTGGCATGCATATATTTCTTAATTTTATGACTCCTCGATAAAAAAGAAACTTTATGACTTAATGGACGATCTTCCGACAAGTAGACCCACAACATTGTGAACATATTTTGCATGATAGAGCAGTCCCTTTTCTTTCAGTATCGAAAAACTCAACATCACAATGGCTCAAGAGCCTTTAAGATATAAGCACTCAGCACACAGTCGAACCTTTATATCTCTTCAATATTTTCGTGACCGAAACCCAGAAAAGCTGAACTTTAGACAAAAAGCTTGGGAGACACTTTCTTCTTAATGTACTGATTGCTCTGATGATTGTTTTATTGCAAAATTTTGCCAATTGTGAAGTTGGGGCTCTCCAGTATCCATAGTTAATTTTTTTTTCTTTGCATTTTCGGTCTTGGGGGCCCTCGTGACTTGGGGGCCCGTGTTCCAATGAACACATGGAACACCGTACGTTACGCCACTGAGTAAAGTATATTATAAACCTTATAAATTACTTTTCTTTCATTAATATATAAGCTATAGGGCAACTACGAGCTTTCAAATGGTGAGTGCAAATTGAGTTTGAAATTTTGCCTTACATTTTGCTAAGAAGTAAGTCTTATATAACGATATGAAAAAGATCTAATCACCCAAAGCTCTTTCAGCTTACTGAATGCTTACAGTTCAGTAGTAAGTAAGCCTTTTCTAAGTCTTACTTTTTCATAGACCTTACGGAAATTTTGCTGGGCTCCTGAACATATGTCTGTATTAACTTCTCAGCAAAAAATGAAAGGCTTATTTAAGGTTTGTATCCATACGCTGTAAACCTTTGAAGTAAGGGAAAGCTTCGGTAAGGAATTGCGCGTTGCAAAGGCATTAACCTGGCAGATACCTTACCGAAGCACAGGCCATGTCATTGGCGATAAGGTTTAAGCACAATTACGTTACTATTACCTTATAATAAAACTATTTAAACCTTTAAAAAAGATTTAACAGTAGCTTTTAATAAGTTATACGGATGCCTGAAAAAAGAGATTATAATACCTTTTCATATCCTTATGTAAATGGTTTGATAAAGTTTAGAGAATGCTAAAAAAATGTAATTTCTCTAAACTATTATGGCATTATTATTCTATTTGTACCCCCTTGTGGGACATGCCGAGATTCGATCTCCGCACCTCTAGATTACTAGCATCGTATAGTGCGACTCAACCAAGTGAGCCACAGAGCCGGTCATGGCAATCTCCTCGCAAAATGATACATAATTTCAATTTGGAAAGAAACTTAAAATAAGACTTACTTAAGAACTTTAGATATTTTTAATAAGGGAATGAAAAGGTTTTCAGAAAAAAACATTTTAGATACCTTATATAAAGGCTTACACAAACTTTAAATTACTGAAATGTAATTTTGGCTTATTTCTGGTATGAATTAAAGTTTGAACTGGATTATAAGGAGCCTTACGTAACCATTATTATAATTACTATTTATACCTGTCTGCAAGTAAAGCTGACGAGAATCTAAAGTAAGTGTGAATTGTGTCTTAGTTTAATATTAAACAAAGCCAACGCCAATTATCCATGACAAAAAGTAGCAATAAAGCTTTCGTAAGAATTATTATAAGGCCAAAGCTGAAATCGTTTCCCTTACCTATTCCTTAAACCTGACAACCCTGATCAGTTTTTTTGCTGGGGTGCTTTTGTGTTAGTGCGATATCTTATAAAAGATATGAGACTGTTTTTCTTTCGTAACTATACAGGGTGTCCTGCAACTGGTTAGCCATAGACCAATGGTAGACTCTACAGGATGTTTTAGGAAAAATGTCGCCAAAATTATTTCTCTAGCTTTTACCGTTAAGGAGTAATTGCCCTTTTTGTGATTCTTGTCAAACAACACGAAAAACTCCTATTTTCTAGCTTCCACTTTAGCCAAATCAATGTTTTTCATATTCTTCTGAAAGTACACAAAATTTCCACTAAAAGGACAAATCGAACGTTTCGAAGGGTTTCGTTTCTTCCGAGATACGACGTTTTGAATTTTGCAGAAATGTCAATTTCAACTTTTAATGTCAAAATTAAACCCGAATTTCGTAACGGTACATTGTAGGTTGTAGTCGCAACTCTGCAAAGTTGACAGAAGCTGGCGTAGTATCTTCGCTTTCGAACGGCATATAAGAATAAAGCACAGAGTGTATATTGTGAAAGTAACTTTGCATATGAGCGTTTTTTGATTTGAGTGTAATTTGTGAGTGATTTCGAATCTGTCATTTTTCTGTGCAATAATTTTGCCTACACTTAGGCGCGGTACAAACGCATTTCACATTTTGACTTTTATACCCGTGTAGGGTTGTGTTGACGGTATCGAACATTATAACTTCGATTTTCTTTTTCCCGAGAAATTTATTTTCTGAGATTGAGTGTGCGAAAAACTGTGGTCAGTCGATTGCTCCTCTCATCGTGTATGCCGGCATCTGTGGTAGACGGTATCATCCCAATTGTACGGATATCGCATGCTCAATCATCGATGTTTTATCGAAAAACAATGGGTTGCGTTGGTTTTGCGAGGATTGCAAATCTGACAAGAACACCAATGCTTTGCATCAGCAGCTTCTAGACGACTTCCAGAGAGAACTGGACGTTCTACGAGCTAAATTTAAAGCTTTGCAGCAAAAATTGTGCCCCGACATCAGCCATAATAATCAGCCTCAGCCCCAGGACTTGCTACTGCTTCTTCATCTGAAGGTGTTATCACAAGATCTTGGGCTAAGATCACACCAATTGACAACAATGAGTCTCCTGTTCCTTGCTCATCAGATACATCTGTTCTCAGGATGCAATCACTCAACTCATCTGTGACTTCTGATCTGGTCATTCCGTTCGCCGTTGTAGCTGTTTCATCCGCCGTTAATGTCCTTCGTGTGTGTATGTGTACTCCTCCCAAGCAATTGTTTCTGTCGAACTAGCGTACGACACTACGGAAGCTGAAGTTAAACAGTATGTCATCAACAAGCTGGGTGTTGAGCCTCCTATTTTCGTATGTAAGTAGCTTACAAAGGATAATATTCCTAATAGGATTGTTTCATCCTTTAAGCTTACATTGCCGAATGATCTTTCATCGCCTTGCGAATACTCCTTCTGGCCTGCTGGTATTCTCATAAAAGGATTTACTAGGCGAAATTTTCCGAAGCGACGCTCAACAAGAACCCCAAAATAAATATAAATACTTTTTCTAATTACACTCTTTACTAACAAAATGTACGAGGATTACGTACCAAACTCCAATCTTGGTCCTATGTGAAAAGCCTGAGATCCTCTTCAAATCAACCTTCCACACTTTCGTTCAACAATATTAGTGCAGACAATCCTTCTGAAATGTATGAGCTTTTTGCTACATTTTTCGCAAGTACATTTAAAACATCATCCTTAACTTGTCCTCCTGTTGTACCTCAGGAAATGCACAATTTACACTTACCACCCCTCATTTTACCGTCATACGTTGAATTACTTATATACTCAATTAAAACCAATTCATCTTCTGGACCTGATGGAATCCCAAATTCCCTTCTTTTTTTACTTTTCCTAAACGATCTATACCCCAGGAAAATTGGCATTTCACTTCGGAAAAATTAAGGGAAAGCTGGATTTTTGCATGAGCCTTCCTTTCGAGGTCCTAAATAAGTCCCTAAAAGTCCCCGTCCCTACGAGTGCCGCTAGCGGTGCTACAGAGGGTCAAAGACCCTCGAAAACAGGTTTCTCTGAATATTTCGATAACGGTACCATATACAAAAAAGTGTTGTATGGCAAATTTAAAGTTCTTGTGAATTCTCAATAAACGATGCAAAGACCGAATACTTTCGGGCACTCCTAACGGCGCCAAGAGTTCTAACGGTATTTTTAACAAGGTTTCATTAAAATCTCTATAACGGTAACTCCTACTAAGAACTTTTGTATGGAAAATTTGTAGCCTATGGGGTTTTGAAGAAAGTGGCCAAATTTCATATCAATATGAACAGCCTTAAGGGCGGTATGGGGGTTCAAACCTTAAAAAAACGTGTTTTTTGAGGTTTTTCGTAAATGGTGCTAAGACAAGGGAGTGCGCTCTAAGGTGTTCTAGGAGAAATTTGTAGCTTCTGTGGCTGTTAGTAAGACGCCAAAAGTCCCCAAAGATGGGAGCCCCCCTAACGAAGTTATGAGGGTCCAAACATTCAATTAAGCAGTTTTTGGGGAATATCTCTATAACGGTAACGTGCACCGAAAGCTGTTATACGGCAAATGTGTAGCTTATATAACGCTTAATTAACCCTTCTGTCGGCACAAAGATCTGGCCAGACCTTTGGCACTATATTTTGGTCAAAAAAGTATAGAAGATGAAATCGCAGCGATTTCATATTTCACGATATCCTAGAATAATATGTTTAGAAGCATTTTGCAAAAATTTGAAAAAATCGGTTGAAGTTTTGAGTATGTTTTTGATGATTTTCAATTTATAGTGCTTTTTGATACCCAATAGGTCTGGCCAGACCTAGAGTTTTTCCCCCCATTTTTGTCTTGAGGTAAAAAGTGAAAATATTAAATTCTCTTAAAATTCTCTTATTTATGATGTAATAATGTTATTAAAATTCAATTTGTACGATAAACGATAAAATTTTCTGAGATTTTGTTTTAAAAAGCCTGAAGTTCAGAAATTGGATATGCCTAATTTTATCACATCTTTTAACATCACCTAATCAACTGAGATTTGATTCTAGGAAATTCAAATGAGTTTTATTTCCTTTGTAATAGTAAGAACTAAGTATTAGCGACTTACAAACGTGTTTCTAAACAGATTGAATTGAGATATTTACGGAAAATTTAAAATGAAATGATTTTTGCGCCTGAAAATTCACTATTTCTTTCTATCTATTTCCCCAAATCTGCAGACTAATATCGGGGTAAAATCTACCAAAAAAGGACCAAAAAAAACCCAAAGATATCGGAATCGGAAAGTTCGATGAAACTTTCTGTACGGACACGCAATGAAAGAAGAGAAGCAAAAAAAAGAAGAAAATAAGGGAGAAATATGTTTGTACTAATACCACCTTAAAATATGTCTACTTAAAAACGCTTCCAGTATTTCTACAAAAACGATTTTAAAGCTTTTATTGTTTTTAAATGGCTGTAAAGAATGGGTAGAATGATTCTACTGATAAAAATTTTACTTTTTCTAAAAAATAAAATTTTTTTCTCAGTAGGTCCAGCCAGACCTATTGGGTACAGAATATGCATATTGTAGTAGGTGCCGACAGAAGGGTTAAATATCTGAATTTCAGATTGATGCGTGCAATACTAAGGGCGCTATGAGGCTATGAACCGTACAATAACGGTATTTTTTCGTTATTTTCGTGGATTTCTTCATAACGGGAACGCATTCGGTTTGGAAGCCTGTAACAATTTGTTGCTTCTATAACGTCAACTTGAAGTGCCAAAACAACTTATCTAACATCTATGCGAACATCTATGCGAACACCCCCAAGGAAGCTATTAGGGGTCAAAATTAAACAGAAAACCATTTCTCGGAAATTTTTTGATAACGGGAACCTCTAGAGGGAACCCATCTGAGGCAAATTTGTAGGTCGTGTGTCTGTTAATGTGACATCAAAAGTCCCCAACGATGGGAGCCCCCTAGGGAGGTTATGAGGGTCCAAACATCCAAATAAGCAGTTTTTAGTGAATATCTCTATAACGGTAATGTGCACGGAAAACTGTTATATGGCGAATTTGAAGTTTTTACAACGGTTAACTTAATGTTCAAATTTCAGATGGATACGTGCAGTACTAAGGGCGCTATGAGGTTCCAAAACTTGCAATTTCGGTATTTTTGGTTATTTTCGTGAAAATCGCCCGGTAACGTATACCGGAAGCAGTCTGTACAAATCTGTTGTTTCTATGGTTTCAAATAAAAGGCTCCATCGATTTGTATGCATCTGGAGCCACCATACGGGCATTATAACGTTTTAATAAACTAATTTTTAAAGAAGGTATGTGTAGTGTATGTCTTTACGTACGTCCATATGGGCTTAAAAATTAGTTAATTTATACGTTATAATGCACGTATGTGGGCTCCAGGTGCATACAACTCCGTGAAGCCTTTTACTTGGAACCATAGAAACAACAAATTTTTACAGACTGCTTCCGGTATACGTTACCGTTAAGGAGATTTTCACGAAAATAACCAAAAATACCGAAATTGCAAGTTTTGGAACCTCATAGCGGTCTTAGTACTGCATGTGTCGATCTGAAATTTGAACATTAAGTTAAGCGTTGTAAAAACTTCAAATTCGCCATATAACAGTTTTCGGTGCCCATTACCGTTATAAAAACTGCTTATTTGGATGTTTGGGCCCTCATAACTTCCCTAGGGGGCTCCCATCGTTGGGGACTTTTGATGTCACACTAACAGACACACGACCTACAAATTTGCCTCAGATGGGTTCCCTCTAGAGGTTCCCGTTATCAAAAAATTTCCGAGAAATGGTTTTCTGTTTAATTTTGACCCCTAATAGCTTCCTTGGGGGTGTTCGCATAGATGACTTGTTTTGGCGTTTGAATTTGAAGTTACAGAAGCAACAAACATTTACAGGCTTCTCTCCCAAATGCGTTCCCGTTATGAAGAAATTCACGAAAATAACGAAAAATACCGTTATTGTACGGTGCGGACCCTCATAGCGCCCTTAGCATTTCACGCATCAATCCGAAATTCAGATATTTAATTAAGCGGTATATAAGCTACAAATTTTCCGTATAACTGTTTTCAGTGCACGTTACCGTTATAAAGATATTCCCCAAAAACTGCTTAATTGAATGTTTGGACCCTCATAACTTCGTTAGAGGGGCTCCCATCTTTGGGGACTTTTCGCGTCTTAGTAACAGCAACAGGAGCTACAAATTTATTTCAGATGGGTTCCCTCTAAAGGTTCCCGTTATCAAAAAAAATCCGAGAAACGGTTTTTTTGTTTAGTTAGTTGTTTAGTTTTGACCCCTCATAGCTTCCTTAGGGGTGCCCGCATAGATAAGTTGTTTTGGCACTTCAAGTTGACGTTATAGAAGCAACAAATTGTTACAGGCTTCCAAACCGAATGCGTTCCCGTTATGAAGAAATCCACGAAAATAACGAAAAAATACCGTTATTGTACGGTTCATAGCCTCATAGCGCCCTTAGTATTGCACGCATCAATCTGAAATTCAGATATTTAATTAAGCGTTATATAAGCTACACATTTGCCGTATAACAGCTTTCGGTGCACGTTACCGTTATAGAGATATTCCCCAAAAACTGCTTAATTGAATGTTTGGACCCTCATAACTCGTTAGGGGGGCTCCCATCTTTGGGGACTTTTGGCGTCTTACTAACAGCCACAGAAGCTACAAATTTCTCCTAGAACACCTTAGAGCGCACTCCCTCGTCTTAGCACCATTTACGAAAAACCTCAAAAAACACGTTTTTTTAAGATTTGAACCCCCATAGCGCCCTTAAGGCTGTTCATATTGATATGAAATTTGGCCACTTTCTTCCAAACCCCATAGGCTACAAATTTTCCATACAAAAGTTTTTAGTAGGAGTTACCGTTATAGAGATTTTAATGAAACCTTGTTAAAAATACCGTTAGACCTCTTGGCGCCGTTAGGAGTGCCCGAAAGTATTCGCTCTTTGCATCATTTATTGAGAATTCACAAGAGCTTTAAATTTGCCATACAACACTTTTTTGTATATGGTACCGTTATCGAAATATTCAGAGAAACCTGTTTTCGAGGGTCTTTGACCCTCTGTAGCACCGCTAGCGGCACTCGTAGGGACGGGGACTTTTAGGGACTTGTTTAGGACCTCGAAAGGAAGGCTCATGCAAAAATCCAGCTTTCCCTTAATTTTTCCGAAGTTTGGCCAAATTTTTGTTCAAATTTCCTGGCGTACTACCATATTGTCTTAACTGTCACTCTCTCTCTTGTACGCCGATGATAGTAAACTTTTGTCAACTGTCTCATCTATTTCTGATTGTATAGCTTTGCAATCCGATTTAGATTGCTTTACGTCTTGGTGTATCTCAAATGAGTTGGATCTTAATGTTTCTAAATCTAAATGCTCCGTTATGGTGTATTCATTAAAATCTACTCCTTTCTCTTTTCAGTACCAAATAAACTCTATTCCTCTCCAATGTGTTTCTACGATTACTGATCTAGGCAGTGGCGCAATCAGAATTTTGTTCTGGAGGGGGCTAAATTCATCCATATTCACATATTACTGGGTATTTGATGTTGCTACCGAAAGGAGGGGGGATGGTACTACATATTTTACATAGCGCTATACAGTATAGTGTTTAAAAATGTCGTTGCATTCACGCTTTTTTCAATGCAACAATGCAACATTTTTCGTAGTTTCACATTTTAAACATGCTACTGACTCATTTTACTGGTGCAGAAATAGTGACACTGCACTCCGCCGCATTATTATGTGAATTTGTCTAAGGATCATTGGCATTATCACATTGGCATTAGGAGTCGAAATTTAGGGTGTTATTAAGATCAAGGCTTACAGCGAGATAATGAAGGAAATTGTCCACCACAATCAGAGTAAAATTTGTTTCAGCTGTGGAAATATTTTTTTTTTCTTTCGGAAATATAACTTCAGACTAGTGTGCCTTTTTTTGCACAAAGATGTTCATGGTGTGGACGTTCCACCCTGGACAGACTGTCAAAACTGGCGCCGAAGAACCACGTTTAATATTTTTTATAAAATTTGCAATGCATATCTCCATTTTAATTTTTTTCTTTCCCAATTTATGGGTTTGGGAGGGGCCCACTTAGCCCCTCCCGTGGTTGCGCCACTGGATCTAAGGGTTATTTTTGATTCTAAATTACGTTTTATTGATCACTACTTGTCGATTAATTAGCAAATCGTCGAAACTATCTGGGTTCGTTTTACGATGCTCCTCTAGTTTTCAATCTATTGATACTTGTGTGAATTTATTTGTGGCGCTAGTACGCAGCATATTAGAATTCGCCTCGGTAGTTTGGTTTCCATATTCTTCTGTTTCTCGTGATGCTTTAGAAAAAGTCCAGAGAAAGTTCTCTAGAACCTTGATGTTCAAATATAACTTTGCTTATAGGAAGGCCTTATCAAGATCGGCTAAATTTCCTAAATCTACCTTCACTATGCAAAATAAGAGACTGTCTTGACCAGTGTTTCCTCTACAGGTTATGAAAGGGTCTTACTACTTCATCACTTATAGAAGATATAAAATATCGGTTTCCATCTTACAACACTCGATCCGTTGCCATTCGCATGTAGCTCCGTTGTTCACCATCGAGCCAAGGTACTTAAACTTGGTGCAAGACTTGAGCTGCTCGCCTTTGACGTTCATTTCTGGTATCGGTGCATCTCGGTCAGAGAATGGGCAGCATAAGAACTCAGTCTTTGTTATACTTACCCTCACTCCATGCTCCTCCAGAATGCCACACCATTTTGTAAGTGCAGCTTGCAAGGCAACGATGTTTGGACTACTGAGGATTATATCCTCGGCAAAAAGAAGAGATATTTCTAGGCCGTCGGAGATACGTGTTAATAAGTAGCACATGATGATGTTGAAGAGCAACGGACTCAATACAATGCCCTGGTGTACTCCGACATTCACCGGAAATTCTTCTGATTCACCGGCTGTGCATCTAACATTAGTCGTAGCTCCATCATACATGTCTCGTATCATCCTGACGTATGGCTCAGGGACATTAAGTGCTCTCAAGGCCAACCATATCAGATCACGAGGTACTCTATCGAATGCCTTTTCCAAATCGATGAACACAAAGTGTAAGACTGAATCGCATCGACTGTAGATCGACCTTCAACAAAGCCGCATTGATTGCCATTCAACCGCACAATCTTTCTCAATCGGTTGCAGACAACTCGCTCGTAGATCTTCAGTGTATGAGGTGTACATTTTATAGCCCTATAGTTGTTGAGTTTGCGTGAGTCTCCCTTGTTCTTATAGAAAGGAAGAAGAAACCTTTCCCTGAAAACATCAGGCATCGGTTGCCCACCTTTGATTTTGTTGAAGAGAACTGTGAGCCAACTAAGCCCGAAATTTTCCATTTTCAACTAAAATTCCGCGGGGATTTTGTCCGGTCCGACTGCTTTTCCGCGTTTCATCTGATGCATTGCCTCCATCACCTCTTCCTCTGAGATATCTTCAATATTTGTGGTATTCGGTTCAACATCTCGAAAAGCTGCTCGAGGAAATTCTTCATTTAGAAGTTCGTCAAAATACTCTCGCATCCTGCTACTAATTGCCGTATCGTCAATCAGCAACATTCCTTGCAAGTCCTCCACGTACTTTGGCGCCTGTATTTCCCGAGCGTTCCTTCTTCTTTGGGCTGCGACCCTAAATATCCTGGCGTCGTGCTTAGGTCTCTCGCGCAAAGACGGTCCTTCAGTCGCAGTCTGAGTTTCTAATTCTTGGTAGAATTTCTCAGCTGCCTTCGCCTTTGCTTGAGCTACCAAGCGCTTTACTTTCTTCCGGCATTGCATATAATTTTCGCGAAGTTGAACCCGTTCGGCTTCACTGCTTGACGCACATTTCATCCAGGCCTTAAATGCGTTCGATTTGGTTTGCACTGCTTTCTTAGTTTCGGTGTTCCACCACCATTTTTCTTTCTTCGTGCGGAGTGGACCTTTCGAAACTCCAAGTGCCTTTTCCGCCTCACCTACTGACATTTCAGCGAAACTATTCCACATTTGTGTTGGACTGTGCTCGGTGTAGTTGGTGTTGTTTTGAAACCACTCCGTCATTTTAACAATGAATGGAGTCATTACACTACAACGCAGATAAAAGTCAATAACCTAAAAAATATTCCTTATTTTTCCGTGCTTTTGGCTCTGTTCAGGAGTTTGGTTATGACCTCCGTAGCCTTGGTAACTCAAGAGCTTACTGTTTTACTCATTTATTGCCCTTCATTGCTTTAAAAGTAGAGTTCTCCATCTCCACGTATAATGTTTAGGGAGCGTTGGTGACGATGGTGCTCACTCTGTCTAGACTCTTGCAAGATGGTAAATGTCTTGTCAGTTATGAATATTCTCTCTCGCTAAGATATTACTATCTTTTTTATAAGTTCAAATTTGCATAATGCTATATCTCCCTGCAACTAAAGGAATATTACGAGTACAAAACGAATTGAACTTAGGTACACATATGAACATTTACAAGGCCATCAAGCTATTATTATCTTCTACGCTTTCAACTTCCAAAGCAGTCTGTATGTAACATAAGATTTATGAGTAGCAAACACGATCTGTGTTTACATTAATGAATATTACCGCTTTATACTCGTATCCGTATAACACCACTCCTAACGTCTTTTGATGCAAGACGATATGCTAAGTACACATATAAGGAGCTGTTCTTTCAATATACGCTTTGCTTTTCATTTTCTCAGCCTTGAATCCTTCCGGTTAGCTCCACTACGGCACCGTATGAGCTCCTCTAGTTTCGCGAATGTGTAGTGCAAGTAAACTCTATCTTTAATGCACTTTAACCTTGCAGCATGCAGAAAATCTGCGGAAAGTTGGAAAACATGCAACATATATGCACACGAAATGTGCAAAGGATTACAGGGATAATTGACTTCAATTGCAATTAATTCCATCAAAAGGGATGCCTTATTTAGACTAAGTGGAAATAAGCATGCAATTTAGGCGGAAGTATGGTTGATTATGTGAAATGTGTATTCTGATTCAGCTCCTTTGAAGGCATTATTTACAGACACATATGCTCCTGATTCAATCTCGAATATTTAAAGAGGATCAAACATTTACATTTTTTTTATTTGTGTAAATCCTCCAGCGACCCACTTCCGCCATGAGAAATCCTATTAACATATGGCTTTGTCTGCAACAAAAATCCGCAATGGAGTATGTACTTACACAGCCCCCTAAAATCACATGTGTACAGATAAATTCAAAAGGCCGAGAGAAAAAAATAAATTTAGCAACATCTTGAATCGACATTGAATATATCTGAATCTCTATGAGCAATCATCATCTTATCCTCTGGCAGCATTATTGAAACGACAAATACACACAATACTCGTATAAATCTAAAGAAATATTGAACGTTAACCTCTTCACGGGCCATTCATTCAGGATACGGGTACTTCACAATATTACATACAACTTGAATCCATTTACAAAAGGTCCTTTTCTTATACCTCACTTTCGTCCTTCTTCGATAACGAACCATACTCCTTACAGAATGATTTTGAGAATTTTCTTTACAATACTGCGTACCTACTGAAAAAGAAAGGAAAAGTCCCATGCACTCTCTCATACGCTTGCATTAACCGTATACGTATACACAATAATCCCGAAGGACTCATAAATCGTCTATTTCTTCATCGACCAGAATTCCTGTTAAACCGAAGAATCGTAGACCAATCATTCGTGAAATCTTTATTCGGTCCCTTTTCTGTCCTTCCCCGACAGAAGGAACTTTTTGGTCGCATTATACTCGCTCCGGCAGTATGATCCTTTCGTCTGTTTTTGCGGGTTGCGGATGGTGAGTTTTACGAAGGCAATAAGAAACGAATTCAATGTGGAAATGGTATGTGCTGGGGATGAGAATACAGAGAACAGAGAGCCTGGGACGAAACTTTTTCGGACGAATGCAGAAGACCTTGAATGGGAAAGCATAACAACCTCCAGAGTTTCAGAGTTAAATGATTTGCCCGTATGGCTCCCCTAAGGCCAAAGGCAAGTATTTAGAAGTCACATATATTTCTTGGAGACGTTGGCAATTGAAGGTTTAAATCGGGAAGGTGTGGTGGTGATGGCTTTAAATGTGACGAGATTTAGTTGGGGTATTATTCGTAGGGAAAAAATCAAAGAAATTGTTGACAGAGGACCCTTGACACTCTTATAGAAAAAGGGACGACAGGATAACTAAGATTTTTTGTGGATGTTGTTATCAAGTGTTGGCCTTTTCAGTTAGCCTATTCCGGCTGAAAGCATTTTTTTTTTGTGTCTCTCACGTAAGAAAGTCAACTTGAACTTGATTATTGTTAGCTGACCTAACTTTGTGCCTTCTTCGGAGGTAGACACGATGAAGTCGCGTGCGTCTGTAGCATTTTCGTTGAAATCTCTATAGCGACATTTAAATCAGGGTATATTACTTGAACTATGCCTGACGAACTTATTGGTATAGAAACACCTTAGAGTGCTGAGTTTCCAACATTATACAAACTATTGCATAATGCAATAGTGGTCACCTATAAGTATGTGCCCCGCTTATTCCCTGTTGATGCCAGAGCGGTGGCAAGTAGAGTCATCTACCCAGACCAAATCGTCAGCTGAGGTACTCACTAGTGCTTTTACCATCCGGTCTATCGAACTGTTCGGACCTTCGGCACTTTATTGACACGGATCTTGATATCAGAAGGGGATTTCTTCATTCAGAGTAGTCTCCTTCGGAAGCCCAACCCGTGGTTACTTAGGTTACAACCTCTAGTAACTTCAAGTCCTAATCCTTGATGTGTAGGGACCATGGTCTCCTAGGCAAACCTATCTCCGAGATACACAATTCGCTAAGTCATACCGTAGCCACCTTGCATGACGGAAGTGCATTGGGTGCATAAGCTACCGAAGGTGTTTGTACATATTCACGCTATGGCGCATCAACACAGACCAGGGCCCACTTTGTGCAGCTCGGTTACGTGATGACGCCGCTTACAGATAATCACACTCCGAAAGTCGCAGGTTCCCCTGCGTATGCCAGAGCAGTGAAATAGAGTGTCATCTACGGGACTATACCGTCAGGGCAGTACCTAAACATTTAAGCTCTTACCTCCTGGTTCATCGGACCATTCAGCATTTTATTCACAAGATCTAATTTTAAAATGGGGTTTCTTCGTACGGTGCATGCACTCACATTCGGAAACCCAACCCCGGGGCCGCAACTCCAGCTGGTTGGACTTGGGTAACAACCTCCAGCCACCTCGAGTCCAACATCATGATGGGAAGGGACCATGGTCCCCTAGGCATATCCATCCCCGAGGTACACTATTTGCTAACAATTTCTCAATGGCAGGTGTGATCTTCCTTCGGCCCCCTTAAAGGTTAAGCCTCCCGCTGAATTCAGAGGTGCATATCCCAGGTTAGTTTGACATGTGACTACCCATCAGCTATAGCGATAGGTTGCGCTGCTTTTCACATCCGGATGGGGGTCCTTCAGCAAACTAGTCAGAAAATGCGACTCGGCACCGAGGCTTTACACGATCGTTTATGGCGTATTCCTTCCCAGTAAGGAAACACGGCGTCCTGTGCGCCTTGTATGACTGGCCTTCCGAAAGAAGAGGGAGAAAGTCAGTCACGACTCGGGTGCATCAGGATTGTCAATAGCCCAAGGTCTTCGTACAGATGCACGCCATGGCATATCAACCATACTGGGGCCCCTCTGTGCTAGCTGGACTCCGTGGTGTCGCAACTCACCAAAAATATGTGTACACAGACTCCTGTGACGGCTGGTCTCGTACATTCTGGCATCGCGTTGAATCAGCTGCTTGCGGATTGTAAGGTGCCAGATGAATAATAATAATAATATTTTCTTGCGTCCGTTAATATCTTTCTTCCATGTCGTGTATCACGACGGCTTATATAATAACCAGAATCGATTAGCCGGATCATAGAGTATCTAGACTACCTACCACATATGGGCCTTATCTGGAGGGAAAGCAACCGAGCACAATTCAGTTCTTGGCAATTTCTTCAGGAAACACCTCGTGAAGGTACTACTAGCACTTCCCGTTATGACTGCATTAATCCTTTTATCTTACGAGCCGACTTCCCCGCTTACTTCCCCTGCCACTTCCTGTTGGACTGAATAGTCTCCGTTGCTTCAGATTGCTGCTAGAGTACCGCCGTCGACTACCTAAATCGTGTCCCTCAGGCGTTACTATTGGTTGCATGTTTTCGCAACATCATGGCTCAAGATTTAACGGCATGAATTTTATTTAACGATTTCCTTTGGGTACACTACTACATCATCTGCGGGACCGCCGTTTAGTGAATACCTAACATGTGCTCTTTAACCACATACGGTACGTTGAATCGTTTTATTATCCGGTGACTACTCAGTTACCGATTTTACCGGTGAGTAGGGCTGCTTTACATATCCGAACGGATCCGTCAATTTACTAAACAGCAATGCCACTCGGGTCGTGTGAGTATCAAACCAGCAGCGCTTTGGCAATTCTTCCTAGGTAGCTGCTTCGAGGCTAGGGCGGCTTTATACGCAGCTTTATACGCTCCTTTACGGCGGCTTTTTCCCAACCGAGGAAAACATGCAAAATGCGCCCAGGTTATAGCGATTGACGATGCGGAGGGGTAAACCAGTCAAAGCCAAAGCCCCACTGCATGAATCGAATGAACCGGAAGTGTCAACGCCTGATGATTGGTACATCTGAATATCTGACATACTATGGCGTCGCTATGGTCCATGTGCCTCGTGCACACAGTCTCTTCTGCATGGTCTTTTCGGTACATAAATTCCAACCAGCGATTTTAAGATTTGTCCCCTCCTTCAATTTGTGTGAGCAGAGGGTGTCGAATTACCACCGCTGCCTCTTCCCTGGGTTTTTCTCCCGACATGCGACACTCGGATAACGGATAGGTTAGGTTTTTTTTGCTTTAACCGTTGTGGAAGACACATACGGGACATTTATTTAAACTAAAGATTTCCAATTTTTTACAAAAATATACAAAGAATATGGAATAGTTTAAGTAAATATTTTAAGCCGCTAAAGGATACGGCAATTGTATAAAAAGAATAAAGTTTACATACATTTTACTGTTATTAGATGATTATTCATTTGAATGAGTTTGGATACAAAATGTTAAATGTTTTCAAAAATATGAAGGAAACTTTTGGATAAAATTTTTCGAAATAGAGATTCGAAATTATGTTGATTGTTGATATAACACTCTCGTTCTAGTTCGAACCTCTGCCAAGCGCGGAGTAGATGATGTCCATATTGAATACATGAGTTGTCGATCTCGACCCGAAAGGACCATGGCATATCATACGTGCGGCAGTTACAAATATTTTATCCTGCTGTGAAATTCTTATTAATATCTTTGAGTTTAGAAACTATATGTTTAATGAATTGCAAATAAGAGTGAATATGTTGATCGCAATCATGACGAAGTAGAGATTCGAGATTAAGTGGTTCTGGTGTTGTACTGCCACATCTGCTTATATGGCGCGCTCGTTCTCCCTCGAATTTCTCACAGTCGCGGAGTAGATGTTGTACCGATTGAATGCTTGAGTTGTCGCATGGACAACGATCTGTTCGAGCCCGTTTGAACCGAAACAAATATTCGAGGTGATAGCCGTGATTTGTTAGGAATTGCGTGGTCTCGAAAGATATTCCGCCAATACCTCGCAATCGCCGCACTAGTTGCATCGATGGCAACATGGAAAAACAGTGTCTGCCCTTGCTGTTGGGATTTCGATATTCGACTCTCCACTCGTTGTCGCTCTCTTCTTTGACGAGTTGTTTTATGTGTGATATAGGAAATAATGAGTAGCTAGTTTGTTCTCGAAATTCATTTGCGGCTTCCTTAGCTGCAACATCGGCAGCTTCGTTTCCGCTAATATTGCAATGGGCCTTTACCCATGAAAACTTGACTTGGCGATTCGTCTGATTAATGGAATATAGCGCTTTGTGGATAGAATTTACAATCGGATTCGTGTTACTTCGGTTTTCAATAGACTTGAGCGACGACAAACTATCTGTGAAAATGCAGGAACTGAGTACATCTGTGTCTAGAATCCATAGAAGAGCTTTGAGGATCGCGTAGAGCTCGGCTTGATATACACTGCAAGCTGATGCTAATTGGTACTTTCTCACGTCGGACTCTCCGTCGTTGTGTATAACTATCGCACACCCAACGTTACCATTCTCAAGTTTCGATCCATCAGTAAAAATTGTAGTTGAAGTACCTTGAGAAACTGCGCTTACGTCTTCTTGGCAATCGCACTTTTCGTATGTTATCGTCTGTCGATGAGCTGGATGGAGCATATCTTTGGCAGGTGTACGGCTTTCATGCGTGCCCAGTTGTGCATACGTTCCGTGAAATTTGACATCTTCGATTTTAGCGATATCCCTGACCACTAAGTACAGGGGTTTGAAGTCCGGTAGGTTAGGTTAGGTTAGGTATAGTGGCCGCCAAGTGATAAAACACTTAGCGCACTTAGACCAAAAGTAGGTCCATTGTGATACCACCGAGTGTACCTTAAAGTTAACACCTAATCTGAAAACCAGCCCGTGCTGGCAATAAATTTGTTGAGCAATAGCGGGCTCACATCACGTAGATCATCTCTATCGTGAAAATACATTGAGCCAAGAAAACGTTTACGTTTCTCGGCCAGGGCCGGGCAGTGGCATAGAAAATGATGAACACTTTCTTCTTCTTCTTCGTCATCGCAACTGCGACAGAAGTCGTTATAGGGAATTCTGAGCCTCCTGGCGTGCTCCCCGATAGGACAGTGTCCCGTTATGATCCCGACCACCTTGCCGATATGTTTCCTGTCTACTGACAGTAAATTAGTTGATCTGGCCACGTCAAGTCGTGGCCAAATCCCAAATTAATCTTGTTGTAGCACACGTAGTACCGTTAGACCACCTTGAACTAGCAATGTGCATTACAGTTATTTCTATTGTCTGTTTACAGGAAGCGATTGGCAATTTTATATTATTGCG
Organism: Microchrysa polita; assembly: GCA_949715475.1. Taxonomy (NCBI): domain Eukaryota; kingdom Metazoa; phylum Arthropoda; class Insecta; order Diptera; family Stratiomyidae; genus Microchrysa; species Microchrysa polita. The sequence continues at coordinate 22,547,567 of OX454419.1, read as the reverse complement.
TTCGGCCTCAAAGGTCATAGTGACCGCGTTACGAGCGAGACGGTCCGCATTGTAGTTTCCTTCAAATCCACTATGACTTGGTATCCAGCAGAGAACGATGTTAAAATATTGACCCATCACTCTAAGCGCTGAGCGACAGCTATCAACAGTTTTCGATGTAATCAGCACAGATTCGAGAGATCGAATTGCAGCCTGACTGTCAGTGTATATGATGACATCCCGCATCGTGACTACATTATTTCCCAACCAGGTTATAGTTTCCATTATTGCAGAAATTTCCGCTTGAAGAACAGTACAGTGGCCAGGTAGACAGTGGGCCAAGTTAATGTCTAGTCCATCCGAGTGGATTCCAATGCCAACTCCTTCATCTCTCTTAGATCCATCTGTATAAAATACCAAATACCCTGTAGATAGGGGAGCATTGTTATCCCAGTGATCCCTTGGCGGAATCAAACAATCGTGTTTTTTGCCAAAAGCATACTTGGGACTAATATAATCAGTCCCTCCTCCCAAGGGGAGGTTAAAGTTTCGAAGTATCGTTGAGTGGCCGTACTCTAGTGTTTGCCACTGACTAGTTTCACGTAAGCGTAGTGCCGTGTTGGCAGCCATTTTTTGGCCGAGTAGATCCAACGGCAGCAGATTGAGCAAAGTGTCAAGTCCAGCCGAAGGTGTAGAACGCAAGGCTCCAGTTATAACAATGGAAACTATTCTTTGTACTTTCGCCAGCAGGTTATAATAAGTAGTTTTACTGAGTGCCGACCACCATACGCAAACGCCGTACAGTAGAATCGGTCGTACGATAGTAGTGTAGATCCAATACAGTGCCTTTGGTTGCAGGCCCCAGTTCTTTCCTACTGCTTTCCTGCACAAATAGATAAGGCGTTCTCCAATAGTCCGCTAAGTACTTCCGGAAACTTACCTGTCACAGCGATTACAACATCATCAGCATATGCCGTGACCTTGCAACCAATATCCTCGAGATTTACAAGCAATTGATTAATAGCTATATTCCAGAGTAGGGGATAACGGATATTATGGCCTGTTCTTAGGCCTTGTACACCCGAACGACCCAACATATCTGTAGAACGGTCTAGTCATTTTCCGGAGGTCCCACTTTACTCGACTCAACGTCTTTGAGCATGTGAGGGATCTCCCAGCTCACATTGACGTGAAACCAAGGCTGCAGCCATACAGTCAGCCCGTAACGCTATACGACGGACACCACTATGCATGTGCTTATGACGATGATTAGATACCTCCTTTGTGCCAGGAAATATCCGGCGTGAAGAAGGCCAGCCCTAGATTGAAGTCCAAGTCAGCACTCACTTTCTTATACAGAAAAGCGATTTATCGCCAGGATCTCCCAGAGACACTTTCCGAAGTGGCGTGAAAGAGGACAGAATTTCAACCATATTTGGCATTCCTAACTTATGACGAACGCATGCAAAAATGCAAATATATGATTTGAGAATATAAATTCCCCTTTCGGGGAGTCAAAAAGACCGGTTTCAACTGGCGCTACTTTCCCGGTCATTCCATTCGTGGCGGTACACGGCTCTACTGAGATGACATCTGATGGGAAGGGCCATGTATACCGCCAGTCGAAGCCGGTCGAATATTTTTGACTTCCTGAAAGGGGAATTTATATTCTCAAAGCATATGTTTGCAATTGATCGCGATATCCACGATATGGATAAATCATGACGACAGCGTGGTGGCCCCGTACAAGTCGTGTGGTGTGCGGTGGTTCTGTCACACAAACCATTCACGTTTTTTATGACGAACAGTCATCAATAAGGACCCGAGACGCTTTAGTGCTACCAGCGAGTTACCTTCCACGAGGATAAGTCAATGGTTGGCGAAGCACAGCTCTTGCACAACTGGCCGAATAATTGAAGCTGGAAATCCAATACTATATTCTAAGTAAAGGGACCTAGAATGGAGCCTTGTGGCCATACGCGTGATGCACGCGTGCGGACCCGTCATGCGAACAAGAATAACAAGCACTGGAAACAGACACGATATTACTGATAATCAGACTTGAGCCTATCGGGGTTTTTTAGCAGTACTACCATGTGGACAATTTCCAATCCCTCGGAAAAACCCATTTCCATTCATTTGACTCATACTTTCCTTCCAGCAGGGCGTATTTCTATCGTCCATATTGAGGGTGGTAATATAATAGGAGGACTAATTTCCCCGACTGACCCGATAGGCGTTACCCCAGGCCCCGTCGATGCGCAACGCTTAGGTCGGACAGATTGATATGTTGACGCTCTGGTCCGTTGTGATGGTCGTTGAATTATAAAATTCATTGTCCACCATTTTCCGCGCCTGTGCTTCACCGTGCATGTGTATGGACTCCAAGCACCTTGTCACTTACGGCGGCCATAGACTCGATCAGCAAGTTACACTTAACATTCATGGGGGCTAACGAGAACTTTACTAGAGGAAATTTATCAAACACCTCCTTTATTTCGTAGAAGGCTTAACTACAAGGACATTTTGACCAACTCCTAACAATAGAATTTTCCCGATAGCCACCAACCATCACCGTCATCACCTGAGCTCCCCAGCATCGTCAAAGACATACAGACACTAATGATGGTATCATCGTTCAAATGGTATGGAGGAACCGTCTAGTACACTCAAAAATTCATACTGGCCTATTTGCACTGCACACTTAAGTTCACCTTCACTATATCCCTTGGACGTTTGGAATGCATACAAATCGAACGGAACATTGAGGGCGGACATACCAATAGAAATTAGGCTTTTTGCCCAATCAGTACCTCTTTGGATCTGCGGGTATACATCTCAACGTACTTTGCTGAACCATTCACATACATAGTATCGCTTCTTCTTCTTCTTTTAGCGGTGCAGAAAGGTGTGAAACCGCTGTGCATCTATGTGGATTCGAGTTATGGTTCGTCGATGCTTTCGTCCGTGATGTCAAGGGACAAAAACATAGCTGCTGCGATAGGGTTTTCCCACAGTGAGATAGGGGTGAAGTCAGTGGGCGCAGCTGGGCATTGAAACAAGCGACCCACATCGTGTGGAACGGCAGCGCAGTTTGGACAGATGTTTTGAATGTCCGGGTTAATGCGACAAAGGTACGAATTGAAGCGTGAACAAAAGCCCGACCGAAGTTGAGCTAATGTCACTCTGTGGCTTTCGGGAGCCTAATCTCCTCAGGCGAAATGGGTGGAGGGCGCACTGAGAGGACTCTATTCGCATCTAATCTCGCAATAGACCAACTCACTTCTGTAGTGTGAATCTCAGCGATGGCAGCTCGGTATGCATCATCGTCGTAAGGGTCCCTCTTGTATCCCTGGACCTTTCTCTCTAGGTCTCGCAAATCACGCCTGACATGTCGTGGTGGAGGAATTCGGTCCATGAGACTGTTGTTGGGATGATTCTCACGGTAGCAACCAACAAGATATTGTTTGGACAGTAGGAGATTGTGGTCACGTATTGGCATCAATTTCGTCTCTTGATGTAAGTGATCCTGGGCAGACATCAAGAGGCTACCTGTGGCTGTGCGTAGAGCAGTATTTTGGCAGACCTGAATTTTGGTCCATTTTGTATCACATAGACTATGTGACCAAACTGGGGCTGCATAATCAGCAGCTGCTCGACCCACCGCTTTGTATGTGACTAGCATGGTTTCTTTTTCCTTGCCCCAGGTGCTACCAGCTAGTGCTTTTAGGATTTTATTCCTACTGCGCATCTTTTCGCAAACGTATGCTGCGTGATGAGCTGACGTCATCATGATCTCTAAATGGAGCCCGAGAATTTTAGGATAAGCAACAGTAGGAATTGTATTGTTGCCAATACGTACATCAACCTCCCACCAACAATCCACCGACTAGGTGGTAAGAAATGTCGCAGAAAATTTAGACGCGGAGATGGTGAGGTTTCGGCTTTGGAAGAAAGCCTGTAATCGCCCGAGATAGCGATTAATTTGGAGGCGCATTTCATCCTTATCCTCCCCTGTGGCGAGTACGGTGCAATCGTCTGCGTAGGAGATCACCTCCGGTGGTGTGGGAAGGCCGGACATGTAGATGTTGAACAGTTTGGGGGAGAGTACCCCACCCTGTGGAAGTCCTAATTTGATTTTCCTCAGCTTAGAACTCAGTGAAGGAATGCCGGCCAGCTAGATAATTGGCAATCCAACGGATCCCTTGAGCAGGGATATGCATATTCAGCAGGTTCGCGAGAAGCATCGAGTGATTGACATTGTCAAATGCACTCGTTAGGTCAATTGCCACAAGAATCGTTCTGTGGCAAGGACGTCTGTGGTTTAGCCCATTACGGATCCGTGTAGTGATCGCATCGAGGGCTGTGGTGGTACTATGCATTTTCCTGAAGCCATGCTGGTGAGGTTCTAGCTTAGCATGCTTAACAAGAGTGGGGTGAATAAGGGCCTCTAGCGTCTTTGCGACAGGTGAAAGTATTGTTATGGGTCGGTAGGATTCACCGAGACCAGCGCTCTTTCCCAGTTTGAGACAGGGGACAATCCGTCCTGTTTTCCAGATTTCAGGGATGGCAAGCTTAGAGATCGACAAGTTAGAGGCTGCCGTGAGATACTCAATGGCTGGAAGGTCGAGATGTTTCAACATGGCCATCGAAATGCCACCAGGTCCGAAGGCCTTTGAGTTTTTAGCATTCTCAATGACTTTTTTAACCTGGTCCGCAGTATGTCCGATGATATAGTGTCAACATTTCTACTGCGAATCAGTCTTCTAATTTTACGCTTTAAGCCATCGGACTTGGGATGTTCAATAAATTGCTTATTGAACAGGCTTGCGCACTGAAGGGGATCGCTGGTGCTTTTATGGCCAAATTTGATGGCATTATTGCCCTTTACTTTCCTATAATTGGATAGGGCGCGGACAGTAGACCATAGTTTACTGACACCTTCATTGAGGTTACAGTCATTGAGGTGCTCGTTGCATTTCGCCTTCCGATAGTCTTTTACTTGTCGATTGATTTCTCCTGAATTCTGGGATCACCTGGGTGAGCGCGTCTGATGTTGTCTCGTTCATCGGCTAATCTGGCGGCACTGGTACTGAAATTAGGTCGAAGTTTCGGGATACGTCCAGCAGGAATATAATGTGCCGCTGCTTTGGCAATGACGTTCCTAATATTTCGTACGGCCTTATGAACGTTACTTGGTGTAGGTAGCTCGATGAACTTCGCCGACGAGTATGCTTTGAAACCCTCCCAATCGGCTTTCTTGTGATTGACAAACGTTCGCTTCTCAGACTTAGTCAGGTTTGCTGGTTTGTCAATTCCTTTTATGATTGGGAGGTGATCGGACGAGAGAGCAGTGTGCGTCTCCCATCGAGTAGCACTGATTAGGCTGGCACTTACAATAGTTAAGTCAGGAGAGCTACTGCAAGTGCCTGTGACTCGGGTCGGCGAGTCTTCATTGAGTGGACAGAAATCTGAGGCGTCTAGAGATTCGGCAATAGTTATACCCCTGGCATCGTTGTTGAGGTCAGAATGCCAGAGCTCATGGTGCGCGTTAAAGTCACCAAAAATGATCCTGTGCTCTCCAGATAGGAGAGGACCAATATCGAAACAATAGCCAGAAGGGCAACTAGAGTGCGGTGGAACATATACATTAAAAATTTCGATATTAGTACTCCCTGATGAAACTGAGATGGCTTGCATTTCCGCCGTACAGTCGACATCTACATCTAATACACAGTAATGTACGGACTTGTGTATTAGGAAGGCAAGTCCACCTCCAGGGTGAGAATCATTCCTGGCGGCTGGTCTATCTTTGTGCAGTATAACGTAATTGCCATGGACGCTAAGAGACGAGTTAGAATGGAGCAAAGTCTCCTGGATGGCAGAAATTAGAATTCTGCTTACACTCATGAAGTGAGTGATCTCGGTAATTCTTTGGTGAATGCCGTTGCAGTTAAACTGCAATAAAGACAGTGGAGTGAAAACCGCTGGAGGAGGAGCAGGGGTTAAACTAGGTCTAGGTGGAGGGCTAGGAGCAGCCCGTGGTCGCCCTGTGTTTATGCATCCCGGTGCAACATATGATATGGAGTGCTGACCAACCCTCCTCAAGCCAGAACACCTGAGATGTACCCATTCCAAGCAGCAATTACACTGCACTGACCTGGCATTCGAACCAATTCGTTGGCCGCAAACACTACAGAACCATACCTCTGGGCCTGGATTTGTTTCAATGCCGGCGCGAATTAATAAAATTGAGAGCAGCCGCGCCGAGATGTAATGCTCCCAATATGACGAAAAAACACATAACTCGAATCCACACATATACACAGACAAACACAACCTTCCTGCATCGAACCTTCAAGGCTCTTGCCAGGGAGGTATATTGGCAACTTTTGGCCGTTTCCACGTAGAAAACGGGTGCGGTTCGCCCCGTAGAGGCAGTTTCCGCAGGACCGCCACTTCATTGCCAACGGACTTTCTCTCAGACACACCTTTAGAAGTGAATAATCTTATCCTATATGGCAGGCCCCTTACCTATCCAAAGATAAAGTAAGGTTCCTTCAGTATTTATAGCATATGAAACCGGTTGTCTAGATTATCCATCGCCCTTGGCACACGCAGATACCAGAGATTAGTGTCTGGCATTGATCTTGGCAACCAGATTTTCTCGCTGGTAATAGTATAGTTTGCATTCGGCATCCTCCTTCACGGATCTGCGCACATTTTTTTCCACATCAATGCCCTTTTCTCCATACTTAAAACCCATGTTCAGTCATGTCAGCCGTCGTACTGACTACTGCAATATTTCCCATTATTTCTCATCCTATTTTTTGTGTAAACGAATTTCCAACATTTGAACTTTGATCCTCATCTAAAAAGCTTCAATAAATACTTAATTCACCTAATTTACCTCAAATTAGCCCGAGATACTTATCTTGGACTGGACTACATTATAAATTCGGAACAAGCAAATTGAATATTGTCTTTCCCGAAATTCATTCATAATAAAATCGATCCGTACAACAATTGATTCATTGTCATTGTGGTCGATAAAAATGTTTTAAGGTGTCATTCAACAATATTCACCCCACACGATATAAAAGACAATCGGTCGCGTCGTCGTCGATGTAAGCGATTTGAAACACGACATCGCTGCCTAGAGAATAGTGAGAAGTTAGGTAGGTAGGCATGTAAATGCCAACATTCGGGCATTTTGGGATCCTTAAATGTTAAATGTCCTAACAACCTGTTACATACTGCTTAATTGCTTGTCCCGCGAAAATGAGACCATGATTACGTCCAGTTCATGTCTTTTGTCTGTCGATGTCGACTTACCGTGGTTCGTTTATTACCTACCGCACACGAACGTATCGTATCATTGATGACGCCCGACATCTAATCGATGAATTTGTTTGGTGTCAGAAGGGAAGGTGTCGAGGTTTTCGTCCTGTGACTTTGTGGAATTCCAATTAAGCTTTGCGTAAGATAAATCGTACTCGGAGTAAAGACACGCAAATGGTGGTTCTGTGTATTTTCTGTGAGGATTTTGTCCTTTTCAGCCGGCTTGTTTTGCATAGTAATTTTATTAGAATGTTCGCGGTTTAGAATCGTTGATGAGGCATTTCGGGGAAATTGGAACGATAGGTAGGAAATTTATAGATATATCGCGGTAAATGACACTTCTTGATCTTTGATCATTTGATATCGAAAGTTTCAAAGGTGAAACCTTAGTTAATGTAGTTCTTAGGCATAACTAACATAATTGAAAAAAGAACCATACAGGCTGGCGTAGTAGATTGGCAGGTTTACGTTTGAAATGCGCCCTTCTTTACCATCAGCTGGATTGGACCATGCGGAAAGGTAGGGAAATTAAATCCTCACTAGTTGGTCACACCTTTAACAGAGAAGCCGGTTTGCTCTCACCTTTACTATGGTCTCATAGGTGGTTGACGGACTCTTCTCGCTGCCTGACGCGCAGGGGGTCTTTAAAATTGGCTACGCTGACGGCATCTCTATTGAAGTCAGAGGCAAATTCGAGTCGGATAAGTTAGAATAGGCAAATGGCTTCGCGTGCACTGATCCTAGAAGCATTATGTAGTTTACGGATGGTTGTAGGACAGACCACAGCGTAGGTGCTGGAAGTTCGGACCAAATGTCAGGATCTAAATTGCAATGGGTGTTCGGTCTAGTGTTTTTCGTCAGTGAGATCCTGAGGCTGCTTGGTACGCATATTACAATTTTAGTCAATGGCGAAGCTGCAAATACTACACTACAAGTTCGCATCGAAATTGGTCTACAAGAACTTGAACCTTCTCCAAAACTTTGCCTCTCATAACTCTGCGTCCATTTGTTAGATACCCGGTGATACGGGAGTCGAGTGATTGAAGAAGAGTGACCTATTCCTCTCTACTCATTGGTCCTGATTAATTCTGTAAAAAAAAATTGGAGTGCTGCTAGTCTCAAGCTGGCCTAGTGGAGGGACTACTATAGTCTACGAATTGCGATGGAACATACCAGCCCCTTCAATGTTCTCAAGATTGGACTGTCATCTTTGCCTGTAGGAACACGAAATCTACTTTCACTATGCCCAGCTATCGACAGGTCTATGAAATGATAAGTGATGATGATAAGTCCCCTATGCTTTTGTTATTGTTTGGTCGTCCAGCGGTTGCTTGTTTTCAAAAATGTGTTATTGGGAACATCGACCAGGTTCGTCCTTTAAAAGGTATACATATAAAATTTTCACTTCATTCTAAATCCCCGCTATCTGTGAAACATTTACTCTGCCCATTCCGTCGAACTGGGATGTCTCAATTTTTTATGCCGTTGGAATCACAATCAATGATGGTTCGGTATTTCCTGCTACCTACTTAGACTTATGTACTTCGTCGCTCTAAATGCCTTCCGCCAAGTAGTTTTATACGTCGTTATTAGTGCGAATAATTTCAGGTTGTTAAGGAAATGTTTGGCTTCCTTTACGCAGGGATGAGCAGAAAACGAACTTCACGGCATGAGCTTAACATTGATAAATCGTCCGCCTCGTTGCTTTTGAGTTTTAACGTTCGGCGACAACTGCAAACGACGCTCGCATTTAGGCAACTGTGAGCGACATGGGGCATTCGGGTGCTCAGTGGGTAGATACGATACTCTATCAGTGAATTGCTGGAGCGTCTGTTCAAATCCAACTGTGACTATAAGTTTGTGTCGTCTACATAAAAACGCTGCTCCGGTGGCCGGTTCTACGAAATAAATTTCACCGGCGCTACCCGTTCTTACAAACGCCAAGACTTACCAAACCCATTCGATTCAAGAGGAACAAAAATCCACTAAACAGTGGAAGAGACATGAGAAAAGAGAGCCGTCTGTTGGTATTCCCTAGGTTGACAGAATCACACATTACTATTTTGAGACAACTTGTCATCTGCGTTGATAGTTTCATCATGACGCCGCCGTTATTTAAACCGGCATCCGTTGTGATTAAATTGCTGGAAAAACTAGTTAACGCCTTGGCATTGCACCTGATGGTGTGTGTCTTGGCTGATGTGATATCGAGCAACTACGGCGAAGATTATGGTGTCGATGCATTGCTACCAACAAAGATTGGAGCTGGAGTGGAGGCGCATTTCAAGTCAATCATTCCGATTAAAATGACACACGGCCGTGAGTTCGGGTATTAATAGATCGATGAAAATCATCGAAATAAACGTAGTGAGATCCTTGCATATGCTTTTTGACCGTTAACATACGTTCGCCGTTCATACTTGTTTAGCTGGTTTGCCAGTTCCTTTAAATACGGGAACATAGTTTGACGATGGAGCTGTACCTGTCTCCCAGCAGATTTCACTCATCAGATTTTCACTGACAGCAGTTATTATATCAGGAAAACTGCTGCAAGGACAGTGACACATGTAGGGGAGTCTTCGTTGAGTGCACAGAGATCTGAACGACTATGAATGAACTGAATACTATTTATGAAGATCCGAATACCAAAGTAAGGATTCATGAAGGGCTGCTATTCTAGACCTGTTCCAAAACCGAGATCCCGGTACAAAACCGGTGTTCAATCAGTACCGGACCCGATATTCTAAAGTACCGATAACCCGTCGGTTTTTTTGGTACCGATTTACTTCAACCATGAGCCGGTTTTTTCTGGGTTTTTGGAACCGAGTTAAAAAGAAACCGACGAGTCGGTTTTTTGGTACCGAGTTAACAAGAACCGACGAGTCGTTTTTTTTGGTACCAATTCACTTCAACCATGAGCCGGTTTTTTCAAGTTTTTTTTGGTACCGGGTTAAAACTGACCAAACGAGTCGTTTTTTTCGCCGAGTTAAAACCTTTGTACCGAGTCAAAACCGACCGACACGAGTCAATTTTTTGGGTCCGAGTTAAGACTGACGGACTTGACGGTTTTTCAGTACCGGGTTAAAATCGAACAACAAGTCGGTGTTTTACAGCCCGTTCACACTGCGGCCGTTCAAACTGCTGCGACGTCGGGTTGTACGATGAGGATTTTTTTTTTCATGTCAAATAAGCGTATTTTTTCAGCAGCTATAATGTGCATTGCCGCCGATGAAATTGTCTACATTAGTCCAGTACAATTGGTTTAAAAAAGCCCCAAACCTAAACATCCGAAAAAAAAAGAAAATTTTGATGCCAAATTGTTGAATACACTGCCTAATATATGCAGTAAAAAGTTACACTAATTTGCGCCATGGGTTAAGGGGGGAGGGGTGGCAAAGGGGTGAAAATTCAGTTTCATGCAAATATCTGGAAAACTATGAGTCTGACCTTAAAATGTGCTGAGGACAAAACAAACTACATAAAATTACCTTTGTAATGATATGTAACACTCTAGACATTTTCTCAGAAAATTATACCCTAGACCCAAAAGTATTATAGTGAATTTAGTTTTGATCGGATGGTAATAGTTTTTGGTAGGGAGCATAACGGAGCTTAGACTAGGCAGCCCACCAAATTTGATCTGCCTGGCTCAATTTAAAAAGAAGCTGCAGGCATGCTTTTTTGAAAAATGTTAGGAGGAGTGAGGGGGGCGTCAATGGTCCGAGCACTCCAATTTTCGGTACAAATCAAACAAATTTCGTTATCAATATATGGACAAGATCTTATAACGGTAGGCCTATTCTATCAAGAGTTACAGTGCGAAATGTACAACTCAAAAAATGTAATTTCCCTTTAATACTTTTGGTTCTAGGGTATAATTTTCTGAGAAAATGTTTTTCCAGATATTTGCAAAAAATGGAATTTTCGCCCCTTTGCCACCCCCTCCCCCTTAACCCATGGCGCAAATTAGTGTAACTTTTTACTTCGTATATTAGGCAGTGTATTCAACAATTTGGCATCAACAATTCCTTTTTTGGATGTTTGGGTTTTGAGCTATCTGTACTAGACTACATGGGCAGATATGATTTTTCTTTGGATCAGCTTCGAAGTGGCATGGTGTATTGTATGTATGATCATGATCATAAAATGGAGAGGTTGGTTTCGTGTTGTTTTACGCTGTTTGATGCTGGTAGGGAGATTGAGATATCGATATGAGAGGCATGATTTCGACAGCGCAAGTATTTGCAATAAATTATTGAAGGTAGACGTAGACACGTCAGTTGTAAAAACATACGGTGAAGAGAAAACCGGAGTGCCAGTTTTGGGCGGGCAACCACGAACATTTTCTCTTGATTTTTACCTAAGATTTAGAATCAGCCCAAATGTACCTTAGTGTTTCTACCGCACCGGTTGGACGATTATTTCCCCGAGAAAACAGGAGTACAATTCTGCGGTGGGCAACCCCAACAAAAAATGTTCTTGTTTTCGACCTTAAATTTGGAATCAGTAACCCAACATTATTTTAATGTTTCTTGATACGCGCCGATTGGACGAGTATTTCCCCGAAAAAAAAACAGGGGTACCATTTCGGGGCGGGCAACCCCAAACATTTTTTTCTTGTTTTTTATCTTAAATTTTGAAATCAGCGACCTAAATTTACCTTAGTGATTCTGCCATGGCGACCGGACGCGTATTTCCTCGACAAAACAGGGATGTTATTTGGCAGCCCCAAAAGAGTGCGCGTACGCTTCAAACTTGGTTTCATTGCTCTGCGTGTTTCCATAAATTATTACCTATTTCACCCAACTTCAAACGACTCGTCGTCGGTCGATTTTAACTCGGTAACAAAAACCCGCCACGTCGGTTCTTTTTAACTCGGTACCAAAAAACCGACTGGTCGGTTCTTTTTAACTTGGTACCAAAAAAAACGACTCTTCGGTTCTTTTTAACTCGGTACCAAAGAACCGACTCGTCGGTCGGTTTTAATCCGGTAGCAAAAAACCGACTCGTCGGTCGGTTTTAACCCGGTACTGAAAAACCGACTCGTGAGCCGGTTTTAACTCGGTACTCGAAAAAAAACGGCTTATGGTTAGAAAAACCGGCGGTACTGAAAAAACCTGTGAGTCAGGGAAACCGCTTGTGGTACCGGGTATTGAAAAAAACCGAAACCCGGTACTGAAATCTCGGCATCGGACAGGCCTAGGCTATCCCATCTCTCAAAGGTTGTTAGTATTGGCGTTTGTTCCTTTTGGCAAAAAGCTTCAATGATTCACGTGGTATGTTATGAATCTTGTAATTAAAGTCGCAATGTCGCAGTCGATTTTCTCGTTTGGCCAATAAATTTTCTCTTTCTTTGCAAGGCAAGGCATATAGCTATTGCTAATTATACAGCAGTGGTGTGTCCTTTCATCGATCGGTTTTTAAGGAATTTTAGCATTTTAGTATATACTTATCTCCGTCACATCAGTTATTTTGTAAAAAAAAAACTTAAATCCTTGAAAGATATTTTGTCGTTCTTAGATATTTAACGGAAATGCCTAATTTCTATCAGCGATTAGCATTCCTGATTTATTTGCATAATCTTTCTCTATAGTCCGCTTATCGAATGCTCTTTAATTTGCGAATGCAAAATTCTCTTTAGCCTATATCTTTGCGTAGTAAATTTTTTTTATACTTGAATCTATCTCTATTCTTCGCTATATCTTTTAAGCTAAAAATAATTTTATTCAAAAGCCTTCTATTATCATGTACTACTGTCTATATAGTGTTTGCCTGCATGCGAAAGTTGCGGTCTTCTGGATCGTTGTTTTCAATGTCCTCGTCGTCAGGATCGGGACTGTGGTTGCCAATTCGCCCTGTTGCACAGAGCCGATGTGGACAGCTAGCAACCAGAGAACGATGATGGTGGTCCGGCGGATAAAGATGACCATCATCATCAGCGGCTAGCTAACTTCCGCGATCAATCGACGGACTCGCAAGATGTGCACGAAGAAACAGACACTTTTGCCGAAAAGGAGGCACGCGAATTGATACAACGACGTCGACGCCTGTTCAGCCATCAGCGCCAGTATGAGGCGTGGCGTAAAAAGCAATTTAGCCACGACAGTACGTACTACTATAGGCCCGTTATAAGTGCAGCACGACGACGGCGCCAGTATCATCGGCAATTTTCGTGTCGCGAACGCAGCGAGAGTAGTAAGGATAGTCGTGATTCCAGGTATCGTAGCAGCATGGAACGGAATAGTGAAAGCAGCGTAAGTGTGTGATAAAAAGACAAAAGAAAAAGAGGTTTTGTTTTCTGTTCATATTCACCACAACTCACCATAAATACAAGAAATATTTCACAATGTGTGCTGTGCGCAATCACCGTATATGCGGCTCGGGTGTCGAGCCGTTTCACCCCACTCTAGTGTATATTGTCCAGTTTCGTCCACCATCAGGCATTTGTATAGCAAATAAACATATTGACGCACCCCACTTAACGCACTTTTCAATATCATTTTGCAAAATAAAGTTGTGTTGACGTGTCAGTCGAAAAATTCACCAGTTCCACCAAAAAGTTTGAATCATTATTGCTCAACCACATTTAGACATACTAAACTTATGGCAGTGTCACATTCCATACTCCTTTGATCAGAGAAAGGAGACGGCTTTCGTTGTCTTATACTAGTTTGTAGGTGTGCTTGCTCTGTAAATTAACACAAAATCATCTGAAAAAAAGATGTCCTCGACATCTCACTAGCAAAATATTTTATTTATGCATATTATAACACCGACAAGGACCCTCCTTATCGCTTCATTAACGTATAATGTAGAGTTACAAGGCATCTTCTCACTAGCGCACCTTAATAGGCCAATCAGAAACACCAATCGAATCGCTTCTTTTTTTTTCTTTGTGATTTTTCAAGACCTAACTTAAGTTTATTATAGCTGGAGGACGCTGAATCAGTTAGTAGCCGTCGCCAAATTACTATGGGCTACGTTGAACTTTTACAGAAAATTCAGGATGACTTTCCGGACGAGGAGAGCAGCGTTAAGGAAAATTCCTATTCGAATTCCAATGTTGCCACCGATGACGGCGTAAGAGAAGGAAGCCAGTCTGAAGTAAGTGGCCGTTTTTATTGTGTGTAATTAGCCGTAGGGATGCTAGCGTGTAAAGCCATTGATCGGTATAGTGTCTAGAACGCTTATGTGGTCCCTGATTTAGTTGGGGACAAAGTTTGCAGTGGATAAGTTTAAAAAAGGATTTAGATGGCGCACTAATAAATGCCGTAGCACCAAACTAAGTTATGTGGAGCTAACTAAACTATGCGCTGATGTTGTGGTCAAGGAACTCTAGAAAAGAGTGGAACTGCTTCCAAGAAGAGAAAATGATGTGTCGTTGTTAGCTGATTGTGATTAAAACGTGTGTGTAGTGTACTTTAGAAAACGCTTAGAATTTACTAGATTTGCACGCGATTTATCTAGATAGTTCCACTCTTTAGATATAAGAACAATGTTTTCAAACCTTATTTCTGGGAAAAAATAGCCAAAACTGGAGCCTACGTAAATCAACATGATATACTTGAATCTGCCTATATCAAACGTGTCTACTAAGAAAACTGTGGAAACTTCCCAGCCACATACTTTGCGAATCCTGTTCCTACAGCAAAATGTCATACTGCACAAATAGAAAGCCACACACATCATCGTGGCTCCTATCGCCGATCAAACTTAAATTATTATTGTCCTTTTCGTCCAACATGTTTCTTAGCAAAATGAGTTCTAGATTTCTGGTATCCAACTGACTCTAAAACAATTAATGATCAAGTTTCCGGGAAAGATTATTAGAAAAATCTATCTATAACGGTACAATTAACCAAAAGCTTGACTGAACGGGCGATCGCGCGTGGTACCAAATTTTTGCGACAGGATTTTGACTTCATAGAAATTAAACTACATATGTATGTATAAGCAATCTGAAAGATGAAACTCGTGTTCGCTGAGAAAACTGAAAGATATCAAGCCAGTACTTTTGGGATCCTCGCGAAAAGAAAACTCTGGGGTCTCACTAAGGAAAAGATTTCATTTTCTAATTAGGTGTAATGCAGTATCAGGATGTAATATATAGGTCCCAGATTTGATATAATGACACCCGGACGTCGGTTTGGGCCTGAAACGAACGAGCATAAATTCAGTCTTCGAGTAAGAAAAAAAATACCGTGGTCACTCGGCCAGTGCAAAAGCTATCGAGCTGAAATTTTGCACACATGTTTCTTTTTATTGCAGGCAATTTGTATGTTTGAATCGCTAAAATCGGACCGTGGGGTCATGGGAATGCCATACAAAGCCAACGCCCGCAATTTCGTTTTTCAAAGATCAACTTTTTTATTTGTGCACCAATTTCAACCAAACATCATAAAAGTGCATTTCAATTGATGCCACAAAATATATATAAAATTGAATGGAATCGAACAAAGTGGGCAGGGGCTGCCATACAAACCCCCCCTCCCCCCAATTGAGTTCTTCTACGAAAAACTCTTTTAATTGTGCACCACTTTCAACCAAAACTCGTAAAAGTGAATTTCTATTGATTCAACAAAACATATGTAAAAATGAATGGAATCGGACCATGGGGCCATGGAGCTACCATACAAACCCAACCCACCATTTTGGATCTTCTATGAAACATTTTTTCTTCACCAATTTCAAAAAACCTTAATGCGGCTTTATCAAAACAAAAACAAAAAGTAAAACAAATGGAATCGTACTATGGGGCCATTCTCCCGCATCACCCCAATAAAGTTTTCTGAGATATCTTTTTCCCCACTTATTCCAACCAAACCTTACACACATATTATTTTATCGATGCCACGGAACTTATTTGAAAACAGAAGGAAAAGAATGGAGAAGGATTAAACACAAGTCATAGGTTCGCCCAAAAAAACTTTTAGTCGGAGGAGAGTGAAGAGTATTCAAATTTCGGCCGCGCCCGAAATTAGCCTTGGTCTCGTTTTTTTTTTATTTTGTGAGCTGCTCCTTGAGATCGCCAAATTCATTCTCTCGGAGAATTTAAGAATTAGTACGCTGAGGACGCTGGACATCCGAAGATTACCAGGGGACGGAGCCAATGCCTCTATAACAGTGCAGGCTAGGCAATGATGATAGGGCTCCTCAACGAGCGAGCAGCAGCAGCACTTGCTGTAGCTCAGTTCGGGAGATACGGGTGGGGTTTGTGCCACTCGTTGTCCCTGTCCTTCTACAAGTAAAAGGGATATCGTATGCCAAGGTAACAGTACACGAACACAGGGGTTAAAATGGTGATATATATTATTATAAACGGCAGCCAACTAACGCAGATGCCATCTTATTTCTGCTCCGTCGACCCGGATGGCGATGGCTCTCGGCCAAACTATACCCACTAAATTTACATAAAAACACCCGTCCTGAGGCGCCCGCAGCCGAATCGAAAATTGTAGGGCGCCTCCCTTCACACAAAAACCGGGGGTGAAGTTTAGTGCTTCAAATCATTAATATTTGCACTACATAAAATTACCTTTGTAATAACATAATAATCTAGATAATTTCTCAGAAAATTATACCCTAGACCCAAAAGTATTATCTCTCTCTCTCTATTACCGTAACTCCTAGTGGAGCATGGTGCGTTGATGACCACCGTGTGTAGTCATCAACGTTACAAAGACAACTGAATTCGGAGTGTGATACGGTTGTAAGCCATACCACTTCCTAGTTGCATTGTTAGTTTATTATTCTACGATAAGAATATTTCTTATCATCTTCTTCTGAATAATAAACGTGCGACGAGTCGTGCCGAGTTTGGAAACTCGTTTCTCTATGAGTGTCTATTTCACAGAGTGGCGACCGAACAATCACGGCCACAGAGCACGACACTACAAAAGGACTGCAACTTTATAAATTCCAAGATTAATGCAATGGAGGAAACTGACATCAACGTTTTAGACTCACTGAGTTGTGTAAGTTTCCAAAATTAAACCCAAAATATTGCACATGCCTACGTCAACATACGCCGATGGACATATTTGATGCGCTTCAGGTTAAAGGCAACTTGTATGCCGATAAATACACTGCCTGTGATAACTATAGCCGCACCATAAAACAGATTGATCCTATAAACAGAAGGGATATTAAAAAGACAAATAAATTCACAACAAGATTCCTTATATTTCAAACCGTTATTCCTGTGTAAAGGAAAATGTCAATTTCGCGTCTGTCAGAACTATAGCCGCATTAGAAACTAGTATGATCAAAAAGCGGAAATTGAGGAAATTAATAACGGGAAAAATCTTTTTTAAATATAATGGACTCCGACGGATAATTTTGTTTATTTCTCGATAAATAATTAGAACAGTTTTTAGGTTTTTTTGCTTATCGACCTCTCAGTATGGAGAACCTTTTCTTTTGTATAGAAAACTCTTTGAATTATTATTAATTTTTACGTAATGTGTTTGTGATTTTCTGCTTAATTTTGAATAAGGCGGGGCCACCTCCGTCACATTTGTTACATTAAAACCTTCTTGAAGTGCAATTATTATTAGTGGGAGATGACGCAATCTTCTTCTTCTTCCTTGCCTCGTTCTTTATACCGCTCCATGGTTTCGCGTTGTTCGACCTGCAGTGTAGGCACATCGCCCGTTTTGGCGATAATATCGACGGGGAGATGACGCAATCCCTTGCTACAAAATCCGTTATGTGTCATGCCTTCTGTATTAAATCGGAAATAGTTTATGGTCAGGATATTCGACAGAAATGTACTGTATTAGTGGCAGTTACAACAACTTTTAAATAAATATCCAACCCTGACTAACACTATTAAGGAGCTCTGAACGAAATTTGTATTGAGATCTATGGAAATCCGGCAAGTGCTCAATGAAAGGATAGTCGACCTACAGTTGATTTCGTCACTTCCAGCATAGAAAAAATTGCATGGGATTCTCCTGATGAACAGCTTCCATTTTATACAAAAGATAGGACACATAACGCATAACATAACATAACATCAGTCGTCGTACTTAAAGTTGGTTCCAATAGAACAAATGTTAGGGAGATGGCCTCCAATCGATCCAAATAAGACAGCAAACCTTGGAAAACACTATTACGTACAATTTATAAAAAACACGATTTCGAAGAGTTTTTTTATGTAAAAGAAAAGTTTACCGAAGCTTAGGGGTTAGTAAGCAAAAAACTCGAAAAACTTTTAAAATGATTTCATGAAAAATAAACAAAACAATCCCTCAGTGTATTTTATTCCAAAAGGATCTCTCCCGTTATTAATTTCCTCAATTTCCGCTTTTTAATCAGTTTTTCCCATACTTGTTCCAAGTGCGGCTATACAGTTACGACAGACGGGAAATTTAGATTTTCCTTTACAGAATAATAACCGTTTGAAATATGTTTACATAATGTGGAATAACTGTGATCCCTTTGAATTTTAAAGGATCAGTCTGTTTTGTGGTGCGGCTATAGTTATGACAGGCAGTGTATATCATTTTTTTATATATTCAGAACTCAATTTTAATGCGCCGTAGTCTTGACTAATCACCAAAAATATCAGTCAACCAAATAAATTTT
This sequence comes from Microchrysa polita, assembly GCA_949715475.1. Classification (NCBI taxonomy): domain Eukaryota; kingdom Metazoa; phylum Arthropoda; class Insecta; order Diptera; family Stratiomyidae; genus Microchrysa; species Microchrysa polita. The sequence goes on along the minus strand of OX454419.1, from coordinate 22,528,658 downwards.
CAAGAAGCCGAAGTCTAAACTGAACTGAGTAATCGCCCAGCATTTATCAATAAGATGGTTTACTTAAAGTCTGCCTTGCATAGCCTGGTTCAATCTTGGTAGAGGCATATTTCGTCATCAAACTTAGAGTTTAATCTCTCTGAGTTTTGTTCAGACTTGCATTTCTTAAAGCCTGAGGACGTATTACCTTGGGGATTATTCCAGTAATGCAGTGTTAGTGTGTGTCAGCAGAATATACTTTCACGCTAACGACTTAGTAGTAACACAATTCAGACCAGAAAATCTTCCCGATAGACAAGTTAACCCTTCTGTCGGCACGAACGTCTGGCCAGACCTTTGGCACTATATTTTGGTGTAAAAAGCATAGAAGATGAAATCGCAGCGACTTCATATTTCATGATATCCTAGAATAATATGTTTGAAAGCATTTTGCAAAAATTTGAAAAAATCGGTTGAAGTTTTGAGTATGTTTTTGATGATTTTCAATTTATAGTGCTTTTTGATACCCAATAGGTCTGGCCAGACCTATAGTTATTCCCCCCATTTTTCTCTTGAAATAAGAAGTGCAAATATTAAATTCTGTTATTTATGATGTAATAGTGTAATTTGGACTCAATCTGAACTATAAACGATAAAAATTTCTTAGATTTTTCTATAAAAAGCCGTGAAGTTCGGAAAATGGGTATGCCTAATTTCGTCACATTTTATAACACCACCATCAACTGAGATTTGATCCTAGGAAATTCAACCCAGTTTTATTTCCTTTGTAATAGTAAGGACTAAGTATGAGTTACTTGCAAACGTCTTTCTAAATAGATTTGATCAAAAAATTTACGAAAAATTTAGAATTAAATGATTTTTGCCTTGAAAATTCCCTATTTCTTCCCACTTATTTCCCTAAATCCGCAGACTAATATCGAGGTAAAATCTGCCAACAAAGTGCTTAATATTTCCCCAAAGATATTGGAATTAGAAAATTCGATCGAAATATCTACTAGATAAACACAATGCGAATAGCGAAGCAAAAACAGAAGAAAATAAGGCAGAAACACGTTTGTACTAATACCACGTCAAAATATATCTACTTAAAAACGTTTCCAGTATATCTGCAAAAATTATTTTGATGCTTTTATTGTTGAAAAATTGCAGTAAAGAATGGATAGAATGATTTTACCGATAAAAATTTTACTTTTTCTAAAAAATAAATTTTTTTTTCTCAGTAGGTCCAGCCAGACCTATTGGGTATAGAATATGCATATTGTAGTAGCTGCCGACAGAAGGGTTAATAAATAAATAACAAGCGCGACAATCCAACATTGGACTAAGGCCGCAGGGTGTGTTAGTGACATCATATTTCCAAGATCTTATCTGCTTTTTGTTGAGGTAATGAGATCAGCATCACGCTCAGCAGTGTTATTTATCCCCATAAGTGGGTACTCGTTTAATATCTGAGTGAGATCATAGTCCGTCACAAGCTCGTGAGTTCGAAAAACACCATGGAACACGGTGAGATTCGAACTCATGACCCTGAGCACCCAAGGTGCGCGCACTAACTGCTAGACCAGCCAGACTATTAGTTAGATAGACAAGTTAGTTAAAGTTAAAAATTGTAAAGCCAAATTTTAAGAAAGGACAATCGAGAATAACCGTTACCGCTTTTAACGATAAATTGTACCTGTGCTTCTTTTACTTTTACTCCTGATTACATGCAACTCGGCTACGATTATCACTTCTCAGACTCTACACTATACTCAGTACTCTTGGGATCCTCGCGAAAAGAAAACCCAGGGGTCTCACTAAGGAACATATTTTATTTTCTAATTAGGTGAAATGCAGTATTAGGATGTGATATAAAGGTCCCAGATTAGATATAAATGACACCCGGACGTCGATTTTGGCCTGAAAAGAACGAGCATAAATTTAATCTTCGAGTAAGTAAAAAAAAAATACCGAGGTCATACTCTACCCCCTCCCCCTTGGCTACGCCCATGATTCCGCCAGGCTAGGAACCTGACTGATTTTTCGGCTTCGTACCAGGATGCGTATTTGCGTACCTATTTCCGAATCAGATTCAAATTTAGAGTGTTGCAAATCAGGTCTGATTCTTGCCCGGGCGGCTTAAGTGCTACAGCGGAGCGGGCGCTGAACAGCCTTATCAAATCAGAGCTCATCAGGGGTACTCCACTGACGGCGCAATTTGTAATGTATACGTAACACTGCAACGAAGAGTCTCTTGCAGGGCCGGATTATCATAGGGACCAAAGGAACCATCGCCCCGAGGCCTCTGCCACATGGGGCTACCCACCACTGAGAAAGCAAATTTGAAAATACGCGATTTGATTCCTGACGAAATTATAATTCAAGTTTCAACGACATTGTCTTTATACATTTAAAACATTTGAAATTTTGTCAAATGATATTAGAATATTAGAGTTGCTTGCACAGTATGACCCTTTTCTGGCTAGGCATATGATCGAAAATGGAAATCAGGGAAAATGCTTACCAGTATTGGTGAAGAGATTATTACCCTGATGGGCCAAGAAGTTCTGCCAGATACTCGTATAAGTCCATATCAGTGGAGCTAACTCCTGACGAAGGGCATATTGACCAATTGACTGTCATCATCCGGTGCGTGAAGCATGGGAAGCTAGTAGAGAGATTTTCAATTGTTCTACCAAATTGTCGACATACTGAAGAAGATACGGCAACAGATCTTCTTGATTTTAAGCATGTCAGGAATTGATATTGAAAACTGTCGTAGTCAAAACAATGACAATGCAGCTAATATGAATGGCAAATATAAAGGGATGCAAGCTCAAATATTAATGAAAAACCAATACGCTACATTTGCTCGCGGGCTCAGAATTTCTTGAATTTTCTGCAAAAGTTGTTTGTTTATTTCACCGCACCTACTGCAAGAAATTCTTACTGACAAACACTCCGAAGGAAAGACGAAATCTCACTCCAAAAAGTGTCAGCACTATCCCATGGTCCTGTCGAAGTGATGCTGTCCAAGAACGGTCATTTTCGAAATTGAAACTAATCAAAAACAGACTGCAAAAGCCCATGGGTCAGAACCGACTTACCAATTTATGACGTCTAAGCGTGGAGAATAATGTCCTTCGAAATGTTTTCTTCGAATCCATCATAACAATCTTTTCACACAAAAAAAAATCCTGTAAAATTGCTATTTTTTACTGTTTGTCAATAAAATTGTGTGAAAAAAAACATTATCGTTATAAAATCGTTGTGAATATAACTACAATTTCGTATGCTAAAAAATTAAAAATTTCACACTTTTTCTTTCTTAGAATTGACAATTTTATTTATCTTAGACACTTTTTGTCTCAGACATATTAAACTTTATACTTTTTTACCTTTTTGTCTATTTCCATCCCCTGGGCCAATAGGAAACAAACCCTAGTTTAGAGCAACAATATTTCGAATAAAAACCAAAAAGACCGATATTAATTCGCCAAGAAGATAATTTGGCTAGAATAATACATAGAAAAGTTAAAAAAAAATTTTATTCGTTATTCGTTGTGAGGAATTACTATTTTATTATCCTTGCAGAAATAAGACGATATTTCGTTAATAAGAGTCACATTCCGGACATATTGATGACGAAAAAGCGATTGTTCGTCGGGGAGATAAGTTTATCATACATTTTTCATTTAAATGATATTGTTTTCGTATCACTTTTTTTTTTTTTTAAGAGAAAACGATAAAATTGTTTGCTGGGGTTATCAAATTAACAGCTAACGGCAGCAATGCCATGCAAGGCGCCGGGAAAAATTGAGGAATGAGCATCGAACATAGGTGTTTTGGGTCCAGTAGGATTTTGTAGGCTTTTGGGACGTCAAACCTTGACTGTGTTGCCCAAAATTATTATTATTTTTCGTTCATTTTGAATCACAATTCATGAATATTAAAATTATCACATTGCTTGCACAAATTCTGGGAAAAGGACATCCAAAAAATATTTTTCACAAAAAAAAACAAAATTTTCTAACAAGCCAACGACTATCTTAATGGTGCAGTCCTGCGATTGTGTTATCACCAAAGGAGGAGACTGATAACAGGAACGCTGGATTCACAAAGAAACGGCCGCTAAACATTATTTTTTTTTCATCAAGACAATGTGCGATCTCAACTTTAAACCTTACCTATGTTTTACTTGGTGTAGTTTATTTATTGAAAGGAATGATTGGCGGAATTTCAAGAAATCACCAGATTCTGGGGTGGTCAGAAAAAATTAAAAATTGATAATAAACGATTTTTTTTTTTATTTTCAAAAATGGCTTTATTGTTTTTTCAAAATATTCGCCATGAGCATCTATACACTTTAGCATGCGGTGGATATCGTTTATAACGACATCGGTTATAACGACGCATCGGCTATAACGACGGAAATTCCAAGTCCCGAGACCTAAGAGGCTCGTGCGGTACAATTTTTGATGGATATAGCGACCATCGCTATAACGACCGATCGGTTATAACGACTGCATTTTTCTGACTCGAGAGGCAAAATTAACGGATATAACGACGAACGCTCGACACAACTCATTTTTTGTATGTGAAATGATTGCTTTTCCGGCATGGAAAGATCAAGTCCCAGTTGGAAATTAAGTCAAGTGCAAAAGTTCACTCATATGTAAAAAAAAAAAAATGAGACGACATCGCATCGCAGTCAACCTGAAGGTTTTTAAAACGTCGTAAGAAATAGTAAATTCATGTTAGGAAATTTTGTTTGCAATAAAACAATCAACACAGTAGAGGATTTGAGACAATGAGACAAAACCGTGCACGTTTTCATCACTAAACATCGTTTTCGGAATCTGCCCTAAACTTTATGTAGCGGATCCACAACAATTCGGTACCAACGAACGTCCAAGATGGGGGAGCAGTTATTATTCGCCTCAAAATTAGTTTTCTGTAATTTGCTTTGTGACAGAGACATATCGTGATACAAGATTCGATGACGTCCAGGGTCAGTTTCCTGGTTTACCAGCTCTGACTTTATTCTTTTAAGCCCTTGAAATCAAGCATTTATAAAAATAAACTACGCACGTTGAGAAAAATTAAGGAGTCAACCGAAGAATTTAAGTTTATCTGCTGTGAAAAGTGGACTGAAGTTGTCGAAAATGACTCCAAAAGTTTTATGATGAAAAAGTGCAAAATTCTTCGGCACGCTTAAAAAAACATTCTGAAACTTGAAACTGAATTTGTTTAATTTTTACAACATTTTAAGAACCGTCTGGTTCCTGTGTGCAACCCTGTAGAGACTACAACAAAACAGGTTCACCTTCAGGTTTTATCGACGATAAAATCAAATCCTATTTGAGAATTTGTTGATTTGCTTAAAAGATTAACGATTCGTGCAAGAAAAGTCCTCGCAGTTGGATTGGGAAAAAAGACTTCAAAACCACGATTTGGCAATTTGCTAACTTTTCCATTTGTGCCCGCATTGGTAATTAGTCTAAGAAAAATGGCATATTTGGTCGGCAAAAATCCTACATCAGAAATTTTTTTTGGATTATGGTTGGGAATGGTCCCCAGATTATGGCATTAAAAGTACCAACCGATCGGGGCTCCGCAACCTTAAAAAAAGGGGGGAAAGGGGGTCATTTTTTCGTTTCTTTGCGATTATTTCAAAAACGGTAAGAGATACAGAAAAATGGTCTGAGGACGAAAAAAACTACATAAAATTATCTTTATATATAATACATTAGTGTTTAATTGAATATTTCGGCGTTAGAATAGAACATAAATTAGAATATTTTCATTTTAGACCTTTTTTAAAAGCTCCATAACTTTTGAAAGAACGCTAGTTCAGCCGTAAAATTTTGTATAAGTATTCACAACAAGTTTAAGATAATTTTAACGTAAACACTGAGTCGCTCCGGTTAAGGACATCCATTATCCCCCCATTTAAATTTTTCAAAACGGCATATCCATAACTCCCCCTAAAATTGGAGCAGAGTGCTAAATTTTGGTTTGTTGCGATTGGAGGTCATAGTCACCCCACCCACCAAAAATCAGCTCATTCGGATAAAAACTAAGGGTATCTCCCATACAAAGTGACCCATCAAGAGTTTGTTCTACGTACTACTCATTTTATAAACTGTAGAACAAAGTTGTCATGGGTCACTTTGTATAACGACGATCGGCTATAACGACATAAAATAGTCGGTCCCTTCGATGTCGTTATAAACGATATCTACTGTAGTGTGAAGTGCTGATTTTGTGTAATTTAGCAAGTATTGCAATGTCCCTTATGCACGTAGATTAGTTGGTGAAATATTTTTATACACTTACAGCTGCGGAAATTTTCGAGGAATTAGAAGCGGTGGACCGTCTTTAAGAAGACATCAACAATTCTGCTATACCCCTATTGATGGCAATGAAACAGGGGATCCTGAAAGGGAACCTTTACTGCTGATGTGAGTTGCATTTACAGTCTAGTCTAGACGATCTAGCGATTGCTTTCGACATTACCAAATAAACGTTTGTATTGGTCAAAGACCCCTCAGTCATGGGATAGAGAAATTTTGTGAGTGGCTTCACCATCAACACGAGTTCCACAGAGGAGGGAGACAAAGCCCTTCCGGCTATTCCCGATACAGGTTGGCTACGGCTGACGGACCTTCCACCCCGGCTCCGGGCCTCAAAAGGGCTAGCTGTTGAAATGGAAAAGTGATAATTCCAAGTTGCTTGGAGTCATGCCTGTGGTAGTAATACCTGATGTGAACCGCCATAAAGGGAGAAAGCAGCGTTTCCAACCGAGCCTGATAGTCCAACTGGAAACGGAGCCCGCGGAATGCACTTTGAACTATGTGGTGTTTCCATATTAGCAGCTAACAATAAATTTATCCTCGGAGAACTAAATTAGATTTTGTTGTGGGGACTAAGTTCAAGCGGAGGACATTATGTATTTATTTCATATACATATATGGAATAATATGCTTATGCCGTTTCCAAATGTTTTGGAGTTGGGGAGGATAAGGTCATCAGTGGCGCAATCACGGGAGGGGCTAAGGGGGCTTAAGCCCCAGGCCCAGTAATTTGGAAATACAAAATTGCAAAATGAAATAAGAAGAAATGCATTCAATTGCAGAGTTTATAAAAAACATAATTCCTGTTCTCAGAGCATATATTAATACCTGTTTGATGGTCTATGCAAGTAGCAACACCCTTACCACTCGAAAAAAATACAACATTTGATCGGCAAAAATCATGAATCTCTGAATTTTTACAGGTTTATTTGGGAAGGTCCCTAATAGGCGATAGGCGATCCGCAACTTAGTGAAAAGGAGGGAAATCCAGACGGTTGATCCTGCGGATTCGACCCTGGAATAAATACAATATTTTATTTTTCTGGGACTGCAGTCTTGAAGATTACAATATTTGTAATTTTCAGGACTTATACGGGACGAGGAACTCACGTGGGATTGTCATTAATCAATAACATAATCCGATACTGCAATATCTCATTTCTTTTAGTTTTTCGAATATTTGAAACCCACTGCAAGCGTATTAATTAGTCAAATAAAATTGAATAAAAAGTTTTTCATGATGACTTTGAACCACGTTTTCCTGGGCTACATTTTTCCCAATCCTTGACCCTCTCTAGCAATAAGTACAGGTGCAGCATGCTCGAATGTCCAGTAATGTGGATAAACTTAGCACACTCCAGGACAAGATCCTGGTTGTGCCACTGAGGTCATCCATCTGCTCACTAACGAAAATAAAGGATTCAAAGCAAGTTATGCGATCATTTGCAAATATTTTACATACCACTTATAAGTTTCATTGATTTCTATTCCATATACGTCAAATAACTTCACTATTTATCCGGTGTGGGTATTTTGACCGGTAAAATACCAGTTGGTCGTATAGATTTTTTCATTCGTCAACTGACCGCTGTGCATAGTGTCCCTTATAGAGGACGGCTTGGAAATCTACTACTACTTATTTTTTCGAAAAAATCTTTAAAAAAGTACTTCCTTGTCGCTATAGTTCAATTCATAATAATTTACAAAGGTCAAAAAAAGTGTCAGGGAGCTTCATGCACTAATGAGTTAACCCAGACTCGCTGAAAAAATAATCAAGGGTAGCATGCAGGTTAAATTCCAAATTCTCACATTTACATGAGGTGAGGTACAATTTATTTCAAAATATTAAAAGGCATGTTTCCACTCTACAAACGCAACTGTGTAAATGCTTTTCTTTAATAAAAACATATTTTATGCTCGAACAACATTTGTTTTTTTAAATTTGGAACTTTGCAAACGAAATTTTTAACAGGAATTTACAACAAAAACTATATTTTTCTACACATTTGCATCCAACATGGAAACTACACTCCAAATTTGATTTTAGCTAGTCATTGGAAAAATTATTGGAAATTATTAGGATTGCATACATTTAGGCGAAATTTTGAAAAACTCATTAAAACTGAATGGATTCTGCTACTCGGGTTTGAAGTGTTAACCTGAATGTGGCTTCGGGTTTGCATTTGTATGAAAATTACACATGCAGCACATTTACAGGTTAGCTGACGAAAATACACGCCCAATATTGCCCTCTCGAAAATCCTGCAACCAAATAAAAATGCTAAATAGTTTTCAGTTTTTTCACTTCAATTTCGTTCGAGTTAATCTTCCTCTTTATCCTTAGACCACAAGGATAAAGAGATAGATTAACGAGCTACATATAATTTAATCAAAATCAATGAACAAATTTCTACATCAATTCCTTTCATAAATTCCCAAAGAAAAGGAATCACTGTGCGAATTAGCTCTTACTCAATTTTCATTAGGAAGAATTTCTTGTTTCCTAGACAAACCTCAATATACCATTATTTCACAAAAACCTTTAGTCGTTATTTACATAAAATTTAATATTCAAATTAAATTCCTTATAAACACAATAGATGGAAGGTTAGTTGTCCGCGCCGTTTATTTAATAGCCTGCGTTCTACACTTTCACGTCAAAGGGGCACCTTTAATAAAATTCTATGGAATCTATTCATCTGCTCCGCAAGGATAATTTATCTGTGTAATAATATGTCGACAAGCTTAATAAGTCTGATATCGTCTTGGCTTGGCGCCGCGCCATGCCGTGTCATCCGACACAGAGGAGGATACAGCTCCTTTTAATAATAACGTTCCCAAGATAAGTGGTGAAATTAAATTTCAAGGCTTAATTAGCCCCACCAGAGAGTTTGTTGTGTATATGGAAATTATGGAAATTAATATTAATTATGATATGGTGTTTGTGAAGAGTTGAATAGAATAGGGTTTTGTTTTGTTTTTTTTTTTTACGTGGATAATTGGAAAGTCCTGAAAGGAATCTGTCGATGGGATGACTTTGAATGTTGACTAAGTGAAATATTTACCTTGTGTTAGGAATGTCAAAATTAATTTAAATATTTATTTATTAAGGTGCATTCTGAAGTCCTTAGCAATTTGAATAAAAACGCCTTTTCTTTCTATGGCGAGGACCTATGACCGTTTCTTTCATTGTGTATCATCTTTATAGAAAAATAGAAACTGTTGAAGATATTGCGCTAGTTTAAGCAATTATTGCAGCCGAGTCCTTATTGCTTAAAGTATTCTAGGATGTATAGTGTTTCAAACTAGGTGTAGGTGTATATAGGAAAATACAAATTGTCGTTTCACTGTTGAGATCGATTTATCATATACAGAAATTATCAAATCAACTACTTGCTAATGCCACCAATTCCTGAGTGATTGGCAATAGTTTGAAAAACAGTTTATCGAAATATGCTTACGACTTAAATTAGGAAAAGTGTTATAAATGCATTCAAACCATAAATTACATAAAAAGAATATTTTATATAGAATTTTACGTTAATCCTTTAGGAAATTGCTTCCATAATCCCAATTTCATATCACACCGCTTGTTTTTATTAGAATTAATTAACTGCACCTAAAACAAAATGATGACCATTCATACAATATTCCATCATATAACTAAAGGACAATAATAACGCACGCCTCCAACCCGCAAAACTGCTTTTAGATTCCATGCTATAGCGAACCATAACAACAAAAAAAATCAAATAATAGTAATTGTACTGTACCTATGTACGCGTAAAAACTCCCCGCAATAAAATGCAATTAACCAATCGGTAAATAAAACAATAATTCCAGAACATGACATTTACCAAAATTCAGTGCACTGAACCGCTTTTTTCGTCCTTGAATGGATTTGCTTTCCTCTCCCCAAACATATTGTAAGGCTACATACATATACCATACGTATAGTACAAATTTAGAACATTCATTCGTAGAGAATTTCTTCATGGCTTATTAATTTTTCCATTTCAGTGCGAAGGCAGCGAACTTGGTAGTCTAGTCAATACGCAATCAAAAAGTCGAGTAAGTTTTAGTAGAATATTTATTGGAAATAATAAAATAAACAAAAAATTTAAATAATGCAATAATACACTCACCTTAAAATATTGGAGAGCTTTATATGTGTATAGTAGCTACAACAAAATATCACGCACGCAGTTGGAATAGGATAAAAGAAAGCTTTTAGGATGTTGCACTGGCGGATAATATATAATATTAGGTTGATCCGTTTGAAAATTTCTCTGAGTTGTCGATTAAAGTTAATTCATAAGGGCCGGGTTTCTGATAGCTCTTATTGGGTGGTTTCAGATTGTAAGACGAAACCGGACGCGTATAACAGAAACGATGGTTCTTGTCGTGCAAGTTTACCTCTCCGGTTTCGTCTTACAATTTGAATTCACCCATTGGCTGGTTTCAGATTGTAAGACGAAACCGGACGGGTAAGCTTGCACGACAAGAACCATCGTTTCTGTTATAAACGGATGGCGAGAGCTTTTGTAGTGGCCAGCAGACAAGCATTTCACATTGTAAGAACGATGGTTGTTGTCGTGCAAGTTTACCATGGCCACTACAAAAGCTCTCGCCGTCCGTTTGTTCGTGCTAATAAACGGACGGCGAGAGCTTTTGTAGTGGCCAGCAGACAAGCATTGTGCATTTCACATTGTAAGAATGATGGTTCTTGTCGTGGAAGTTTACCCATCCGGTTTCGTCTTACAATCTGAAACCACCCATTCAGTACCTGTTGGCTGGTTAGTCTTATAGCATAGAGAAGACACACACAATATTCAGAAAGTTTTTCCATTGTATTGAATGGAATTTTTGTTTATTTTGCATAGCTACGCCATATTTTGCTCATCATCATCTTAAGGCGGCCCCAGACCGACCGGAGTGTGGCAAACACCGCACAAAAGATTGATACGAAAAATCGTGCAGAAGCAGTGCAGCAGTGTAGTTGGGCGACTCCAAGGTATCATTCTTGGAACCGGTCTTTTGTGCGGTGTGTTCCGCACTCCGGTCGGTCTGGAACCGCCTTTAGGCGGTTGAACTTTGTTCAACAGTTTATAAAATGAGTAGTACGTAGAACAAACTCCTGATGGGTCACTTTGTATGGAAGATACCCTTAGTTTTTATTTGAATGAGCTGATTTTTGGTGGGTGGGGTGACTATGACCTCCAATCACAAAAACCAAAATTTAGAACTCTGCTCCAATTTTGGGGGAATTATGGACATGCCATTATGACAAATTGAAATGGGGGAATAATGGCGGTCCGTTATGGCGCTTTTAAAATAGGTATAAAATGAAAATATTCTAATTTACTTTCTAGTCTAATGCCGAAATATTCAATTAAACTCTAATGTGTTATATATCATTGCATCATCATTTTTCTGTATCTCTTACCGTTTTTGAAATAATCACAAAAAACCGGAAAAATGTCCCCCTTTCCCCCCTTTGGTTGGCTTCGGACCCCAATCGGTTCGGACTTTTAATGCCATAATCTGGGGACCATCCCAACCATAATCCAAAAAAATTTCCGATGTAGGATTTTTGCCGACCAAATATGCCATTTTTCTTAGACTACATAACTATGCAAAATTAACAAAAATTCAATTCAATATAATGGAAAAGCTTTCTGAAAATTGTGTGTGTCTTCTCTATGCGATAAGACTAACCAATCTATATATAAGAGTTTTGAGAGAGTGACCCAAAACTTGATAGTTCAATTTCCTAACAGAAACTTGTTTATTTATTTCTATTTAACAAAACATAGCAAAACATAAGAAATGACTTCCGTCGAGAATGTCTGCAATATCGCGGAAACGGTAGCTGAGGGTCAGTACGTATGCAGTTCTTGCAATAAATTACTAGAAATTTGTTCCTATCTAAATTTTAATTTTAACACATATTGGTATTGTAACGGTAAATAAAAAAAACATAATAACATTCGGTCTTTTCACAGAGCGTGTTGTACGTTAACCCTTTAAAGTCTGAACTCTTAATCGCTTTTTTTTTATACCCTTCGCTCATAGAGTGAAAGGGTATATTAACTTTGTCATGAAGTTTGTAACGCATTGAAGGAGGCATCTCCGACCATATAAAATATGTATATATATGATCAGCGTGACGAGCTGAGTCGATTGGACGATGTCCGTCTGTCCGTCTGTCCGTCTGTCTGTCTGTTGCGACGCGTTTTGCTCGGTCAGTTTAAAAGCTATGGAGCTGAAACTTTGCACACATGCTTCTTTTTGTTGCAGGCAGTTTGTATGTTTGAATCGCTGAAGTCCGACAAGGGGGTCGTGGGGCTGCCATACAAACGTACCCCCCAAAATTAGGTTCTTCTTAGAAAAACTTTTTTATTTATGCATCAATTTCAATAAAATTTCACACAAATGTGTTTTCATTGCTGACACACAATATATGTAAAAATCGACCAAATCGGACAATGGGGTCGTGGGGCTGCCATACAAACCTAGACCCCCAAATTAGGTTCTTCTAAGAAATTTTTTTTTATTTTCTCATCGATTTCAATCAAATTTCGCACAAATGTTTTTCAAGTTATATCACAAAACATATGTAAAAATTGACCAAATCAGACCACGGGGTCATGGGGCTGTCATACAAACCTTGCTCCCCAAATTAAGTTCTTCTAAGAATTTTTTTTTTATTTATACACCAATTTCAACAAAACTTCACACAAATGTGTTTCTATTGATGACACAAAACATATGTATGAATAGATGGAGTCGGACCATGTGGTCATGGGGCTACCATACAAACCTAGCCCCCCCCAAATCAAATTTTTCAAAGAAAAAACGTTTTTATTTGCACACCAATTTCAATCAAACCTCAGAAAATTATATTTCTATTGATGCCACATAACAAACGTGGAAATAAATGAAATCGGACTATGGGGTCGTGGGGCTGGCATATAAACCCAACCCCAAAATTAGGTTCTTCGAAGAAAAACTTTTTTATGTATCCACCATTTTCAACCAAATCTCATAGAAATGTGTTTTAATTGATGCCAAAAACATACGTAAAAATTTATGGAAAGGCCATGCGTTCGTAAGGCTGCCGTACAACCCCCCCCCCCTCCTTTGGTTCTTCTAAGAAACCCACATCCCCCGCTTCTCCCATTAAATCTTCGCCACGGCACTTATGTGAAAATTCAAGGAAAAGCATGGAAGCGGGGAGGACTAAACACAAGTCATAGATACGCCCCAAAAAACTTTTAGCCCGAGGGGAGCGAAGGGTATCCAAATTTCGGCCGCGCCCGAAATTAGCCTCGGTCTCGTTTTTGTTTTGTTCCTGAATATTAACTCTAATTGAGAGCAATGGCCATTCATTGGATATAAAAAAACAAGGTCTATTTTTTTTTTCGAGATACTATGCCTTACCAAATTATTTGTACCATAGCAAAAAGTTGTCTAAAGGGTGGCCCAATTGAACTGCAACCAAATGTAGGTAACTGTAAATCTGTGACCGCTAATGATAGCGCCCTCATATTTTGTTCCACGACAGTTCACCTTGTGGTGTTTAAGCATCCGCAGCGTTTGCGCCTGAGTGTTGTGAAAAACACTTTATCCGTGATGGAAGTAAAACGTAACAGTGTGATTGGGCTATATTTGGCTGGAAAGCCGCAAGTGGAAATTGTTCGTGGTCTTCAACATCTAAATATCAACAAATCTTTCGTGTCTCGAACCATAGCTCATTACAATGAATTTGGTACTGTTGCTAAACGATATGGTGGTGGCCGGAAAAAACTGTATCAACGCCGGAAATGGTACGGAACATCAAGGATCGAATTCGCCGAAATTCTCGACGGAGTGGCAGAAAAATGGCTGCTGAGCTGCACATTTCGAAATCAACAATTCAGCGAATATTGAAAAATGAGCTCAAAGTTAAGCCTTACAAAATACAAAAAGGACCACATCTAACCGAAGCCCAAAAAAAAAGTTAGATTCGATAGGGCGAAAGAGCTATTGCGATTGCACGAACGTGGCCAATTACCAAATATCATTTTCTTCGATGAGAAAAATTTCCCTATTGAGCAATTTATAAATAAACAAAACGATCGTGTCTACCTAACAGAAAGGTCGTCCGAGAATTTAGATATCCGGATGGCCACCAAAACTCAATCCCCACCGTTTGTGATGGTTTGGACAGCCGTGACGGCGAATGGTCGATCTCCGCTAATGTTTTTTGATCATGGCATCAAGATGAATGCGAATGTTTACCGAGAAATTGTTTTGGAAGGTGCTTTGAAGCCGTGGGCACGCAGACATTTTACTGAAAGAGAATTGACATTTCACCAAGACTCTGCACCGTCACACAAAGCACGCGCAAACCAAGACTGGTTAAGAAACAATGTTCCAAAATTCATTTCGGCCGAACAGTGGACTCCTCATTCACCGGATGCGAATCCGCTGGACTACTCCATATGGAGGATTTTGCAGGCCCATGTCAACACTAAAAGATACAAGAGTATTGATGCGCTCAAGGCAGCTCTTCGCCGTGATTGGGCAAAAATGCCAGAGGGTCACATTCGTGCAGCGTGCGATTCGTTTGTCAACCGACTCAAAGCCATAGTTCGCGCTAATGGTGGTCACATTGAAAATTTGAATTAAATTTTAAAAATATGATTGTATTTCAACATTTTTGGCTTATGTTCAATAAAATTATGTATTAAATAAATAAAAAAATCAGTTAGCCAAAAGTTGCAGTTCAATTGGGCCACCCTGTATATTGAAGTTCAGCCAATGTTTAAAGTGCCATTAGCAGCTTTTGGTAAAAATATGTTTGGAGGGAACGGAAGTGGATAATGTTCTCATAATATCTAATAACAAAGTTATCGCAATTTACCTAAAACAAATGTTAGTAAGGCCAAGAGTCCCCCACGATGGAAGCCCTCCTAGGGGAGTTATGAGGGTCAAAACGACCAAAAATGCAGTTTTTTGGGAATATTCCTATAACAGTAATGTGCACCGAAAACTGTTATATGGCGAATTTGTAGCTTATCTTCTTCTCAGTACTGTATAGTCCCATGTGGGGCCATGGTGCGTTAACTCAGCCGTTCATAGGCAATTTCGAGTCAACGCTACATTACATTTCATGTCGGAGTATATATAATGCAAGCACTATATATTTCCTATCCGCATATGTACGGAAAATTTTGGACCACGCCGAGATTCGATCTCCGGACCTCTAGATTACTAGCATCGTACACTGCGACTCAACCAAGTGAGCCACGGAGCGTGACAAGCTTATACAACGCTTAATTAAATATCCGAATTTTAGATCGATCCGTGCAATGCTAAGGGCGCTATGAGGGTCCAAACCGTACAATAATGGTATTTTTCGTTAATTTCGTGAATTTCTTCATAACGGGAACGCATTCGGGATGAAAGCCTGTAGCAATTTGTTGCTTCCGTAACTTCAAACTAAAATGCCAAAACAACTCATCTATGCCAACACCCCTAAGGAAGCTATAACGAGTCAAAATTTAACAAAAAACCGTTTCTTGGATTTTTTTTTAATAACGGGAACCGCTTAGAGTTATTCCCCAAAAACTGCTTATTTGGATGTTTGGACCCTCCTACCTTCCCGAGGTGGGTTCCCATCGTTGACTTTTGATGTCACACTAACAGCCACACGAGCTACAAATTTGCCTCAGATGGGTTCCCTCTCTTTCCGAGAAACGGTTTTTTGTTTAGTTTTGACCCCTAATAGCTTCCTTGGGGGTGTTCGCATAGATGAGTTGTTTTGGCATTTGAATTTGAACCTACAGAAGCGACAAATTGTTACAGGCTTCCCTCCCGAATGCGTTCCCGTTATGAAGAAATTCACAAAAATAATGACAAATACCGTTATTGTACGGACCCTCATAGCGTCCTTAGCATTGCACGCATCAATCTGAAAATAAGATATTTAATTAAGCGATGTATAAGCTACAAATTTTCCATATAATAGTTTTCGGTGCCCGTTACCGTTATAAAGATATTCCTCAAAAACTGCTTAATTGAATGGACCCTCATAACTTCGTTAGAGGGGCTCCCATCTTTTGGGACTTTTGGCGTCTTATTAATAGCCACTGGAGCTACAAATTTATTTTAGATGTGTTCCCTCTAGAGGTTCCCGTTATCAAGAAATTTCCGAGAAACGGTTTTTTTTTGTTTAGTTGATTAGTTTTGACCCCTCATAGCTTCCTTAGGGGTCCCCGCATAGATAAATTGTTTTGACATTTTAAATTGACGTTAGAGAAGCAACAAATCCCACCCGAATGCGTTCCCGTTATGAAGAAATCCACGAAAATAACGAAAAAATACCATTATTGTACCCTCATAGCGCCCTTAGTATTGCACGCATCAATCTGAAATTCAGATATTTAATTAAGGGTTGAATAAGCTACAAATTTGCCTTATAACAGTTTTCGGTGCACGTTACCGTAATAGAGATATTCCCCAAAAACTGCTTAATTTAATGTTTGGACCCTCATAACTTCGTTAGAGGCTTTGGGGTCTTACTAACAGCCGCAGAAGCTACAAATTTCTGCTAGAAAGCCTTAGAGCGCACTCCCTCGTCTTAGCGCCATTTACGAAAAACCCCAAAAAACACGTTTTTTAAGGTTTGAACCCCCGTAGCTCCCTTAAGGCTGTACATATTGATATGAAATTTGGCCACTTTCTTCAAAACCCCATAGACTACAAATTTTCCATACAAAAGTTTTTAGTACGAGTTACCGTTATAGGGATTTTAGTGAAACCTTGTTAAAAATATCGTTAACGGCGCCAGTGTTAGGAGTGCCCGAAAGTATTCGGTCTTTAAATCGTTTATTGAGAAAGCACAAGAGCTTCAAATTTGCCATACTTCACTTTTTTGTATATGCTACCGTTATCGAAATATTCAGAAAAACCTGTTTTCGAGGGTCTTTGGCCCTCTGTAGCACCGCTAGCGGCACTTGTAGGGACTGGGACTTTTAGAGTCTTTTTTAGGACCTCGAAAGGAAGGCTCATGCAAAAATCCAGCTTCCCCCTAATTTTTCCGAAGTGAAATGCAAATTTTCCTGGGCTAAATGTCGTAGTGGTCTATTAACAATCTCTCTCGATTACCGTAACTCCTAGTGGAGCATGGTGCGTTGATGACTACCGTGTGTAGTCCATCAACGTTACAAAGACAATTGAATTCGGAGTGTGATACGGTTGTCAGCCATACCACTTCCTAGTCGCATTGTTAGTTTATTATTCTACGATAAGAATATTTCTTATCATCTTCTTCTGAATAATAAACTTGCGACGAGTCGTGCCGAGTTTAGAAACTCGTTTCTCTATGAGTGTCGATTTCACAGAGTGGCGACCGAACGATCACGGCCACAGAGCACGACATTAACAATGCTCGGCGCAAATTATTTAGTTTGGTTGATAAACCACGAGTATTTTGATAATAAATCGATATTGGTCTTAGTTTTTTGCCGTTTCTCCGGAAATAATCTTCGGTATACGAGTACCGTGTACGTATTTTATGGTGGCTTGTGGATGGGTTACCATACCATTACGTCTTTTAATTTTATACGTAGGTCTTTAAGATGATTTCGTCGGTGAATTGTAAGATCGTTTACTATTTAATATCCATAGTTTTCAAATAATTTATCATGATACGTTTCTTTCTTATGATATCGAGCGCAATATTAGCATTCGGTAGAATAACCTTGATTGGCCGTTTGTGTTCAGGTTTAGGCCTGCCTAAACGAATAACTTTAATATCGTCCAGCCATAATGCGGGAGTGATAATTTTGTTTAAAACTTCCAAAGTTTTACCTGTGTCGTCATGGGGCGATTTTTCTTCCATACCATGAATAATAATATCAGCTGACCTCCGTTTTCTGTCCTCGATTTCCGAATTATCTCGTCAATACCAGCCGTTGTGGGCTGGGACGACAATCTCCTGTCGCAAGGTGTTAATTTCGTCATTAAGGCTGGAAAACTGATTAAACAACTGTTCCTCCTTCCTTAAACATAAAGAACAGATGAATAAAGTTTTACGATTCGTTGCTTTCAATGACAAGATATCAGTTCTGATGAGTCCTGCACAAGCAATGTAATGGAATGTTCGGGTCGTCGGAAATTATCACTAGGGCCGGATTTCCCATATGGGCAACCTGGGCAGCTGCCCGGGGCGGCAGATTTTGAGGGGCGGCAAATTTTTGAAGCTTTCTTTTGGTTTTAAATTCTATGAAAGATGGACTTTGACTCAAGGAGCAGTTGACATAATTAGGAAAAAATGTTAATTGCTTTCTAGTTATTGACTAGTATGCTGAAGGACCCTCATCCGGATGTGAAAAGCAGCACTACAAATCGCTTTAAGCTGATGGTTAAACGAACCTGGGGTATTCACGTCTGAATTTAGCGTGAGGGTTAACCTTTAAGGGGACCGAAGGAAGATCGGTCACACCTGCTATTGGGAAGTCTCTAGCAAATGGTGTACCTCGGCGATGGGTTTGCCCAGGGTCCATGGTACCTTACTATCTCGAGATGACTGGAGGTTGTTACCCAAACTGTAGTTGCGACCCGGGGTTGGGTTTCAGAAGGTGAGTGTATGCATCACACGAGGAAATCACAATTTAACACTTAGATCCCGCCAATAAAATGCCGTATGTCAAAGGAGTCCGATGGAACGTGTGGAAAGAGCGTAATTGCTTAGGCACTCCGCTGGTAGTATGGTTCCCTAGATGACTCTCTATATTCAATTTTATTGGAAACATCGAGCAGCTTTCGAGTGTAACAATCAATTAACTTCTGAACCTACAACACGTCCATTCAGTTTTTCCCCACTTTAAATTGGAAGAGAATCAGTGACGAGTGCACGATTTGGTTTCGGGAAGGGTCCAAATCTCTCTTCGTATCATGTTTCCATCGTGGGAATCGGTTTAAGTTAATTTTTCACAAATTTTAGTTTTAAATTGTCACGTTTTCAGTGTGGAAAAATTAAAACTTCCACTCACAATAAATCGCTTAAGATTACAAAAAATCAGCAAAGCGTATAAAAGCGGTACCTAATGACTTTTCCTGAATAACATTCCGAGCTTGCATTTTAAAAATTTTCGTTAAATTTATTTTTTTTCCCAAAAATTCAAAAAATCTCCAAATCGGAACTTAGGTTAATTACATTAGACCAGTGTTTCCCAACAGGTGAGGTGGTCCGCGGACCGGGGGTGGTCCGTGAGAGATCCGTAGGTGGTCCGCGGGGAGTCTAAAGACGGAGCTATACCGTTTACTGGATACCTAACTTTTAATCGACGGTTAGCGCTTGGAGACCAGAAGACACCTATTCCAGTGCGAGAATAATTTCAGCTAGTGAGGCAAGTGTTGACGCGAAAAAACCAGACCGACTGGACTATCAAGCGCAAAATCTAGCCAACCTTTGAGTCACATGTTCACGTCTATCATTAACATGTGATAAATGTATGGGTTTTCGGATGCCAGACGTGGTGGTCGTGTCGGCGAAAACCGGTCAGAAGGTTAAAGCTCCCTGAAATAATTCTCATCGGATTGTGTGCAGAACAAGGGGTGTTCAAAATTATCTTTACGCGGTCCACATATTGGTTTGGAAAGCAATGGCGGGCCAAACATTTTTATGAACGAGAATACATTTTTTATGTCTTTTTTATTATTTGAAGCGCAAACAAGACACATTTCTGATGATTCATTGGTACTTGAAAAGCATGCATGTCCCATTTACTCACGTACCTACGTGTACATTTTCGAATTAATTCACCTTCGCAAATTAATTTGATTAATTTTAAACCATTGATTTTCATAGAAGCCCCGCCGGAATTTAATAAAAATGGCAGGCTTTCGTAGGAGCATTTTTCGAAAGACAACACAAAAATATTATGGTCACAGTCGGACCTCCAGCAATTCAAGGGAAGTGTGTCTCTACTCACTAAGCTACCAAAATCTCATTATGGGAAGCCATTGTGAATGGCGGGTGGTACCCATTGTTGCTGACTAGCGTTTATGTAGGGAGTCAGGTTTTGTCGACCACGGAGGAAAAGACTAGGCATTTTCTGTTAATGGAAGTATCTTGCGGAGTAAGGAACGGAACAGATTTGTCTTTTTTGGATAGTGGAAAAATGAAGGACCCTTATAAATGAGTTTTACCGTTAACCCGAAAGGCTTTTTCTTGCCTAGCAAGCCCATAGAGAAGTGTGTCCCGAGAAGTGCGCGTATAATAGTAAAGCGAATTGCGAAACCGCACCATCTGCCCGGAGTGGTGAGAACGTTTGCAACATCACGCTATCAGCTCTCGTAAGAAGAATTTTCTTTATCTTCTTATCAACACTAGCGACACTTATCTTACCATCCGCCATATAGCGGAAAATATCGAAAACACAAAGTTCTCCTTTTGAGAATGGATAGCAGAACAAGCCTGATTTTCTATAGATGCTCGGTTGAACTATGCGGGTTCAATTTTGTTCGGCAACAAAAATTGGAAACGAGCTTTTTTAGGCTTTGACTTTCAAATTAGTGTACAAGAATTTGTTGTTTTCCTTTTTTTAACATACAAATTAGCACACAATTTTTCTAAAGTGAATCAACTATGATTCTTTCGGATTGTGGCCACAGCGCCTGCACTATACGTTTCGAAAATATGTGCTTATATCGAATTCGGACGCAATTCTATTGTATTTTGAGAATGACAGGTGAAAATGTAAAGTTTTTCCACTCCGCTTAATCCCCTGGAATTCCTTGAGGGACGGTCAAGTCTCGGCAAGTACAGATTACGGCTAGATTGTCCTTGCGTCGGCGATTCAATAAGTGAATCCGCAGGTTTTGGTTTTGGTCGCAAATAGTGACATAGCCATGCCATACCGCGACAAAAAAAGTGAAGACCTTAATTTGTTTTATTATGATTGAATGCTGGGCCGTCGATATCCATTTTCAGGCTAAGTGGTCCGCAGACGTTTCTGAGTTGGGAACCACTGCATTAGACAAAGGACATCTCAAAAATACTACGAGGTGTGACAATGAGAATGCTTTTTTAAATACTTTCTGAAAGGACCTTTGGTTACGTCCGCATCCAGCAAAACGTAGACATGGCTTACTGGGAAAAAAATTAAATGTTCATATCAGATACGTCCGTTAACGTTATGTGTATGCGACTCCTACTAGGTTCAAGCTAAATTACTGGCTGAGGGCGGCCATTTGCCTACTGCCCAGGGGCGGCATACAGGTTAAATCCGGCCCTGATTATCACAATCGAATGAATCCTCGCCAAGCTTAACATTTAGCATCACTTTACCCTGACTAAAAAGAGAAATCAGAACCACTCGTCGACAGTTGTAAAATTAAAATTACGCCTATTTTATTCGACTAAATTCAATAAGACCAAAATCAAAATTTTGTAGCATGGACATTTTTTTGAACGCCGGGCCTATTGTGAAACCAATTTCTGGCTATGTCCCTGCAACAGACGGACAGAGATTTTGCACCCATCGTACAAGAAATCTCTCAAGTCATCTAATAATGACCAAGGAACTCAGCATCATGAAAATGATGTACTGGCCAAATTATTTTTGCAGTTGAGAAGCCAATGAAGTGTCTCTCGGAAGTAGGACAACTGAACTGGTAAAATCAATGCTGCACCATTAACTTGATATCGAACTTAGGAGCTGCAGTTAATTCGAAATTATGTCCTTCGGTGCATTACCATAATTAGCATTCTTTAGTGGATTTAAGCTGCATCAACAATAGTGGTTACTATGAGGCTGGGAGGCGGTTTGCAACTGTTTTTAAGCTGTAGTGATATTAAGTAAATGAAAACGGATTGAAGTAACGACCATACTTCCACGCGCTTATTAGCTTTAAAATATCAATTTGACCTTTTGCTAAAACCCCTCCCGAAATATTTGTCTGCGTACGCCCCTGATAAGCCACTTTATTATCCTGCCTCTCCATCAGCACCCTACGGTGTTAAAGGGCGATCGTGTAAAGGAACATAGATTTGTTTAGGAATATTTTCCACAATGTAGATGAAGGTACTGTCTGTGTCTAATCACTAGGATCTGTCTAATCACTTGAGACATAACCGCTAGAACGGGTGAAGTGCCAAGACTGCGTGCCGAGCACCATGATATCACTCCCTGGCTACAGACAAGGAAGAAAATTAAAAAGAAAGGATATTGGTGGCCAACAGGATAAATCGGTGATGCAGATTTAAAAAGGACGACGGTCCAAAAAAAGGACATTTTTCGTAATGCTCACGATGCTCAGGAAAATTTCTTATTCACCACTGCGAGTCCCGGCGTCCACGGACCAGGAAATTAGGTCATGTTGAATCGGCTCGCGTTCCGTTTCGGCACCAACGATGTTGAATACTCTATACACGACTTTCAGTTGGACACTAATGCCCTAGAAATCAGGATCAGTTGCATATCAGCTACATGGAAATATCAAATGCAAATTGAACATAAGGAATTTTGAAGACATCATAACAGACAATAGAAGACGTTTTGTGCTTAGAAATGGAATTCCAAATTATTGCAAAGCATTATAAAAAAGCTTAACTTTCAACATGCATGTTTGAAATTATTTTGCTTCTCTCATCTTCGACGAAAATATGGTTCTGAAAATTTCTTCTTTTCGAAATTTATCTGGGACTTTTCTCTAAAGCTATCTAGGACATTTCCAATTATAATTTTTTTTTTAAATGGGCTATTACATTTTTGAGATGATTACTAGTATAAGGATGGGTAATTTGTTGGAATTATTTTTAAATATTTTTTTTTTTAATTCATTTGGATATACATTTCCGAAAACAAATTCAAATGCTTTTTTATGCAAAATAATCAGTAAGTTTTTATAATTTGAACCGAGTGACTTTGTTTATACCAAATACTACCATTAATATCATTTTACAAAATTTCAATGGAATTCTGTCTAAGATCTTAAAATAGAACAGGTGGCCCATTCATTTATAAAATGCAATTTTCTCAGTGTTATTTTTTCCTCTATTTGTCTCGTACAACTGCTTCACACTGATTGGTTTTCGTTTTTCCTTTAAGCTTTTTTTCCTTGTTCTTCGCAATGATATTATAGTTTTCTACACTCGTGTCGACACACTGTACATACACAATTTATAATAGCAAGTAGAATAGTAGTTTCCTTGCTATTTCTACATAATACCACGTTCCCTCGACCAATCCTTTCCCTCCGTACAGCAACAAAATGCTTTTTTTCCTTTACTTAAACAATTTCCTCGACTTGAGAGGAAATTTCACAAAAATTTCATTTCTATCCCATATATTCAGCACTATGGGTAGTACCCACCACACCAACCACTTTACCACCTCCACTACTAGAAATGTACTTTTACTTATATATATCGACGACAAAACTTACCGATTGAAACAATTTTCTAATGGAATTGAATTTTCTTGCACGTTTCGTGTGCTGCTTTTTTTCCTTTTTCCTTTCTCGTGTGTATATTTTCAGCACTTCCACTACTTAGACGAACCATCGACAACCATTTCCGACCGATGTACGCGTAATCGAATCAATTCCGCCATTTTTGTGTCGTCCGAAGGACGTGGTTTTGATTCAATCGAATTTTTACGAAGACACGGCTCACAGAGTGTACTGTGCCGAAAAGCAAGAAGTGCCGAAAATATTAGTGATGAAGATCGAAAGGTAAATTAAATTTTTTTATAAAAACATTCTTTTTATTTGATTTTTTAAATTAAATTTGCAAAAGACCAGTATTTACAATATCCTGGAACCTGAGATTTTCCCTATGGAAGCGCGTGATTCGTACCAGGAATGATCCGAGACTTACCAATACATCGAGCAAGCCTCTTTGTTCTGCTTAATTTTATTCTAGATAATAAATCCCCGAGGCGCTTCCTTATAGGGGCTTAAGAGTTTCGATTAGTAAAACCACCTTTTTGCTATATTACAGAGACGCTTCTCCGATAATCAACAATGGGCGACCGAGGACAGTAGTCATCCCAGTGAAACAATCGAACTAGTCGAATGTCATCAACAGCACACACACACATCGGTAGCTCCAGCCAACATTAAACCCCCACCACCACCACCTGCCCAACTCAGTACAACAACAACACATACAGCATCGATAGCTGTCACCACCACCCCGTCCAAATTTATTGCAACGGCTAGTGCAATAGCGACCGCAATCAATAAGGCCAATAGTATTGTAGGTAGTATATCCATAGAAACACCACCATCGGAACTAGTGACAGCGCCAGTGCCAGCGCCGGTATCGATACCGGTACCTCCGCCAATGGCGGCTGTGCAAGCAACACCAACTCCACCAAGCATCATAGCCGCAGTTCAAATCGCCTCAGTTCCGCCCTTACATCAAAACACCAATTCAACAGCGCCTAGTCCAAATATAGTGCTCGCTACGCCGAACAATAGTCCGGCGAGATTAAGCCTGAAAACGTCAAATCTTAATGCAGTAGGTGCTTCAGCGGCAACAGCTGTTGTAGCTACATCGACGGTGAAACAGCCGCTTACAAATTTGCCAACTCTTTCGATATCGCAACCTTCGCCACCGGCCGAAGGGGAATTTTTGTAACATTTAGCCTACGAAACGTTTATTTAAGTTTTAGAGAGTAAGTGTGAGAGAGAGACAGAGAGAGTAGAGTTCGTCAAAAAGGTTAGGTTTTTTTCTGTGTTTCTTTTCTATTTGAAACTACATACTGCACAAGTGAAATGGAATTTCTAGCCAAAAAATTTTTTTCGAAACTAAGAGTCCTTAAATTACTCGTATATGCGATCATTTCTCTCTTTTAATTTCGGGGAATAATCATTTACTCATACTTCATAAAGTAACAATTTAACAATCCCATCATGTTCAGTGAAAGTTTTATTCAACGAAATTATTATCATGGGATAATTTAATTTTAAAAATTGACTTTCGTTAACCATAAATACACAGCTTCCGAGTTAAAAATAACCGAAATTAGCAAATATATAATAGAAAAACTAGTGTCCAAAACAACTGAAATAATGGCAAAATGGAGCTCAAATTCAAACATTATGTTGATTCAACGACTCAAAATTACCGAACGGGTTTACATCAACTCTTATTATAACAATTTTCAACAACGAATAACTAGTGTAGTATCAACGTATATGCAATTATCTAATTTCAATATTTTAAATCTTTCTCTACTCTTAACTTGTAGACAATTTCAATTCAACATATAGAACCAATGCTCGAACCTAACCTAAAAATTCAATATGCTGAAAAACAATAAATTGAGCACAACAACAGTAACATAATTCTAACAGTCAAATCACATGCATATAGTTTTATATCAACCGATTTTTCGCTCAGTTAATTTTGTTAGTAAAAGTTAAAAATTGAAACAAAAAAACAACAACAGTATTTTCAATACAATTATTATAAATAAATAGAACCATGTATGTATGTATCTTTATATAAAAAGTATATTTATAAGGAAGTGAGTTTAATTGAAAGGTAGAAAATTAAATTAAACTATGCGAACATGTCAATTTTTACCTTAAACAAATAAATAAAAGTAACTATAGAAATATCATCATAACATACAAAAAACAATAATGTAATATTAACACAACTGTAAGTAATTAAAAAAAACTGAACAAAACAATTTCTCAATATCTTATCAAGATTAGATAGGTGTTTTTATGACTTAAATGATTTATAGAAAAAAAAATAGTTTTAAGATAAAAAATATGAGAAGAGAATGTATTTTAGTCTAATCACTCTACTTAGTCTATTCGGAAATCTTGATTTAGATCCTATTTAATATTTTGCAGTTGTAGATGCTTCGATTCCAAGACTTATAATGCTGCTGACTCGTTTCATGGTTCGCCTTTTATAGCTGCTCGTACTTTTTGAGGGCGGTTGCGGCATGCTGCTGATTGTTGTGCGTGCCTTTCTGTACGGGTGCGCGTGGGCTAGCGGGACGATGCTTCCTCATACGTCCATTACATTATACGTTTTGTCAACTGGCTGATGAGAATAAACGTTGTTACAGTTTATTCTTTGTTGTAGTTCATTTCATTGTGCTAACACGATGCAGCAAGTCGCACGTCTCACATCTTTCAAAATAACAGCTAGACTATATCCATTTGACTCTATGGAAGAAAAAGAAAGAAATCGTTGGATCCATTTGAACTATCTAGTAATGTAGCTGCGTAGCTACGCTAGAGGGCTTAATTTAATTATTAATTTTTACGCGGGCCACATTGTTGGTTTAAAAAACAATGGCGTGTCAAACATTTTTATGATGGAGAACCACATTCCTCCAGACTTTCGTAGAAACGGCTGATGTAGGTACCACCATTTTTATAAACAAGCAACAAAGCATCCACGGTCACAGTGGAACTCGAAGCTACGACAATTTAGAGATGGAATGTTGTCTCTGCTGAGTGCCCATGACAGAAGGTCATAGCGAATGGCTGCGATGACCAGCTGATCAGATTTTGGGCCATAAAATCTGTTCATTTGGCACAGACAACTTTTCCGTTAAAGATGCGGGTTTGATATATTTTGAGAACTTAATTTAAAAAAAATAGCGGCTCGCTAGCTGCATGCAGCTCTTTAGGTACTTTAAGGTACGTGTTTCTTGAAACGACTCATGTCATTATCGCTTAGCGATCGTAGTTCTGCGCAGAGTTGGAATGTTATTTCAGCATTGATGTTCCTTGGTGGTAACCAAGTCCCATATCAGGGCTTTCGGCTTAAACGAACCTTGTCCGCAAAATAGTAAACAGAAGAACCCATCCAGCTCATTTGTCCATTCCTTTTCCACGGCACTTTGGTAACCGCGTTAGATCTTTCATTACCAGTGGCGAATAAGGTGGCGTAGCACTCTTTGACCATTCTCGACGATATTGATTGAAAGGTACGGAATCACAAGACCATGACAATCAATTCATTTCATCATATTTCATCTCACATGTGACCTGTTTCGCGGGTACTTCCATCAGAGGTTAGGACAACTTTTAAGGCCTGGTTAACCATACTTTCTGGTACCGTTTGTAGGTAGAGTCTGAAAAAAAAAATACTTTAATGCTTGTGTAAGAGACTACCACTTTATTATGATAAATAATTATATATATTTTTTTTTATGTGTACATGGCGTACTGGACATTTGTTTGCATAAAATGCGACACTCACCTGATCTATACCGCCTCATACCATCTGTAATGAGAAAAAAACAACCATTGAGCCTGTAGTTCATGCATTGAAGATACTTGAAACGTAATAAGAATAATAACTCAAATATCTCTGTTGGCCCGGCCAACAGACAGAAAGAAGAGGAGAGTGAAGGAGAACCACTTGTCGGCCTCGTCGTCTCAGCATCGGTCATCGGCTTGTCGTTGTATCGGTTGATTCTGGCTCAGGTACTTCAAACGGCAATGAGAGGTAGATGCAGAATGGATATATCGCTTGATTCGGCTGCTTCTCCTTGGGTTCAATCCCACTTCACTACCATCCTCATTCTTCTATATCCAGAAGTAAAGCCTTTCTACCTAAGGCACACAACTTCTGGCGAAAACATTATCATTCGGTATTCTATGGTAGAATGCGGAGGGGGAAACCACAACCTCCTAGCTAATACAGAGGGGGATCAACTCCGGAACGGAGCACTGCGCCTCTGCTCACATTTCAGAGAGGGGAACACCACAACCTCTCAAACACACAACACGAAGAGGGGAGACACCACAACCTCTTCAAACATTAACTCAACGAGGAGAGGGGAGACACCACAACCTCTCCAACACGTAAACTCTGTGCAAAGAGGGGGAACACCACACTCTCTCGAGTTTATCACAAGTAGAAAGGGGAGACACCACAACCTTTCTACAAACACAGCGCTGAGAGCGGGACGACCACAACCTCTCAACGACTCAATCGGAGGGGACCAACTCCGAGGTGAAGCCCACACGGCTCTAAACATCTCACTGAGAGGGGAGACACCACAACCTCTCAAAATAACATTACTTTCCGGAAAGGGGGAAACCACAACCTTTCCATACAACACTCACTCAATACTGAATCTTAGAATACCTGTAGGTAATTTTCGGTACTGTACACACAGCAAAACCTAGTCCGCCATAAATCAGATCTCACGCAATTAGCATAACAACAATACAAGCTCAGTGTACTCACCTACGCACAACGTTTTTCAATCGATTTCCTTTTGGTCACCGCAATAGACGACAAACAATCATTTGTTTCCGTCGCGATTTTTTAGCACGGGTTTTCTCACGGCCAACGTCACAAATACCCCGGAAACACTTAACTCGAAATATGATCGTGTGAAATAAACTAAATTCTACGTGTCGATGATTAGTCGTGTAATTTGACCACGGGAATATAACAAAACCAAACCAGGAACATAAGAGCGCTTGACAAACCACCAGGAAAAATGACCGATTTTATTTTATTTTTCAATTGTCATTTAATTTCATGGCCTACTATACCTTTCATTCTAAAATTCGTTTAGTTTATCTTTATATGCAAGTTTATTTTTGGTTTCAAACATACAAACAAAACAACAACAAATCATAAATATTTCCAATGAATGCGTTCACTTGAAATAGATTAGTCGCGTTGAATGCTGCCGAAGGAAGTAGCACAATGCATTTTAAATAGCTGACAAGTTTGCTGCTGCTGTTTAACTGGATCAGCAAAAAAACATGTTAGCCATTTAAAATGCATTGTGCTGCTTTCTTCGGCAGCATTCAACGCGTTCCAGCATAACACATTCAGCGTCTTTGAGTCACATGTGCACACACCGTTCCTCCTCGTTAACGTCTATGAGTCACATATGAATATGACTCATAAATGTACGGATTTTCGGATGAGAGAGGTAGTGATAATTAGAGATGAGCATCGAAAGAAAAACATCGATGTTTTGGGTTTTTGAGTACTCATAAAAAGTAGCTTTAATAGCAAAAATTAACCTGATTGAATAGAAATATGGTTTAGTTTATGGTTTTCCTTCATTGCCTCCTCAACATACCAGAATGTAAGCGTTTTTTGGTATAATATGCATTGTTATCGGACCCACAACCCACCGCAATAGAGCAACCAGTGGTACCGTGCGGAATCTGTGAATCCGTGTGACGACGACTTGGAAAAGTACGCGACGGGATGACAGTGGGCAAACATCTTTGGATTTTGCATAGGATACTTGGGGATGGCCCCCTGATTATGGGAAAAAAGTCCTCACTGATTGGAGGTCCGCAACCTTGAAAAAAGTTGTTAAGTGTTTTTAGCGATTATTTCAAAAACGGCAAAAAACAGACAAGTTTACCACCTACAGGTATACCGTCAGGGGAGTACCTAGGCTTTTCAGCCTTATCTCCCGGTGCCTCGAGAGTTTTGGATCTTCGGCATTTTATTGACTTCTTATTGTCTAATTGTCAAATTGAGATTACTTCAAGCAGCGAATGCACTTACCTTCAGAAAACCAAACCCCGGGGTTGCAACACTAGCTGGTTACTCGGGTAACAACCTACAGCCACCTTGATGGGCAAGGACCATGGTCCCCTGGGCACATCCATCCCCGAGGTACACTATTCGTTGACGACTTCTCTATAGCAGGTGTGATCCTCCTTCGGCCTCACATAAACACTCAGACGTGCATGTCCCAGGCTCGTTAAACCTGTTGTGACTACTCGTCTCGTCTGCTTAAAGCAGACTCGTAGCGCTGCACAGGTACGTGGTGACGCAACTCACCAAAGACCTGTGTCCCACTACACCGCCGCACTGTGTCAGAGGGACCCAGCCCCCGAAAAAGATACAGAAAAATGGTTCAGAACAAAAAAAAATACCGGCGTACAGAGAGCTGCGCCCGCAATACGAGGGTTTTTTTAGAATTTTAATGCATAGTGAATATTTTTTGTACATATATTTTATAAGAAATAAATAAGAATTGTGCACAACATTAATGAAATGCTTCGTGTAAATCTATTTTTGGATTGGTCTAAATAAACGCGTTCCATTAGACCAATCCAAAAATAGATTTACTATTTACCCAGTTTGTATAAAAGTACTCCAAGGCAAATCTACAGGCATTTTTCGATTTAAGATTTCTGATGGCCTTTGAGCAAAAAGAAACTCAGGCAAACGTAAGGACGGCTTGGCATTTCATATGAACTGAATTAATTATTAGCTGTAAATCTACTGTTACTGTTTTTTAATGAAGGAAAAGCAACTTATATGATATGATTCCTTTGTGTGCCCTGACATTAGAGCCCACTCAAGCTTTCCTATGAGTATTGAACAAGTATACTTTTGCAGCTATTCAGGGACACCCTGTTAACTTGCTCCTACAAACTTAAAAAATATTTGTGGCAAACACTATTACCATTCTATGCATTTCCACCAAATTTCATGCTCATGGTTTCATCAAGTTAAAAGATATGGAGTGAACAAATGCTTAAGAGGCTTCCCTTGCATTGTGAAAGGCCCTTACTAAATACTTACTTGGCTATTTTTCCGGTATCGATACAGTTATTCGAATGAAAATTCGTAAACATATTCTTTATGTAATTTTCAAAAAACTCTTAGCATATTTTTCATATTTGGAAACCTAAGAGGGGCTACACACGTACAAATTGAAATTTTACAAATTTACTGTTATTTACTTTTCCTTAGCAAAAGTCAACAGTCTGAATATTTAACGTATATAAAGCCATACTGACCAATCTTTGTGCAAAGTTTCATATCGATCCCTATAACGGTTTAGAAAAACGGAGGTAGAAAAGGAAGTTTAACTTTAAACGCCAATAACTTTTTTACCGTTACTCGAAACTGGAAAACCTTAACTGATATGAGATGTACTCGTTTAGATCTTTGATTTAAATACCCATACGTCAATCTCCGATAGAAACTAAAAAAGTCGACTTTTTTCAAACGTTCGGGACACCCTGTTATCCTCTTCCTACCAACTTCTAAGGTATTTGTGCCAAAGATTGTAACCATTCTACACATTCCTACCAAATTTCATGACAATCGGTTGAGCCGTTCGCGAGTTATTTAGTGAACAGACGGACGGACGGACGGACGGACAGATGGACGGACGGACAGACAAAATCGATTTCATAAGGGTTTTTTGAAAAAAATTTTCTAAAAAACCCTAAAAACTACATAAAACTTCTTTTGCAACCATATATAATACATTCGAAATTTATTGTAAAATTCGGCGCTAGACTATTTCTGCTCCAAATATTATGTTGCATTTTTCGTTCTTAAACCATTTGTCTGTATCTTTTGCCGTATTTGAAATAATCGCTAAAAACTCAAAAATGCCCCTCTTTCCCCTTTTTTCAAGGTTGCGTTCCTCAAATCGGGAAGGACTTTTTTTCCCATATTCAAGAGCCATCCCCAACCATCTTGCGGAAATCCAAAGATGTTTGAATTTTGCCGACCGAATATCGTAGTCTTCTTAGACAATAATAAATAAATCACTTATAAAGACAAAGTTTAGTTGTAGAAAAATATTATGTTGAGGAAAGAAACATCGATTGTTGAAAACCATCGACCATCGAAACGCAAACCATCGATGGTGAAAAACATCGACACAAAACCATCGATGGTAAAAACATCGACCATCGGACCAAAACATCGATGTTTTCGAACATCGATGTTCGATGCTCATCCTTAGTGATAATGTTGGTGAAAACCGGTCAAACAGTGAACGTGTTAAAACTTAAACGGACCACTGCACCACCACTAACAAAATTAGGGCTGCGATTCCAGCTTAAAATTAGTTAAAACTGAGTACCATGCCAGATAAAGTTCAAAGTTCGTTGGAATATTTTAATTTCAATTTATCCATGCTAGAATTTACCGTTAGCTTAGATTTGATTATGTCCGTTTTATTCAAGATTCGTGTCGCACTGTTCCACTTCAAAAATACAATAATGAATGTTTGTACGAAAATACAATTTATTACCCGTTTTCTGTATAGCTGGCGTTAAGTAGGTTAGTTTCAAACGAGAGTAGAAGATTTAATGAGACGAAATGCTGACAATGGCTCAAAGAATGAATCCCTTTGAACTCTACGATTCATAGCTTCTTCCAGATAACAGACACCTTAAAAAAACAACAATCGGGCTCTTTAAAGCAATACTATTGGGAATATTTCTAAACTTTACTCTACAGGATAATCAGTCTGTCGACCAGAGACCTATCCAAAGATAGATTTACTATAATGTATTTGCAGTTGCAACTTGCAACGGTAACTTCGTTACCGTTATACTGAATTAACAAAAACTGTCTGATAGGTGATACCTTTTTTGAGTCCACCCTGTTGAACGAATCAGATTTGCAAACCTAAGAGGCGCTACACACGCACAAAGTGAAATTTCATAAATTTATTGCTATTCACTTTTTCTTAGCAAATATCACCATGCTGAGTATATTTCACGTAAATCCCCATACTAACCAATTTTTGTTCAAAGTTTCCAATCTGTACCTAGAACGGTTTAGAAAAACGAAGGGGGAGGGAGTACCATAAGCTTAACTTCAAAGACCCATAACTTCGTTACCATTACTCGAAACTAGAAAAAAAGTAACTGATATACCAGATATGAAATATACTCCTCGAGCCATTTGATTTTTACACCGACACGCCCACGTCCGATAAAAAATAGGCTTTTGTCACCTCTTCCGAAACTTCCTGTTATCTTTGCTTTACTCACTTCTAAGGTGCCAAACTGTTACCGTTATACACATTCCTACCAACCTTCATGTCGGTCGGTTGAGTCATTCGAGAGTTATTTGAAATAAATAACAGGCGCGACAATCCAGCATTGGACTAAGGCCGCAGGATGTGTTAGTGACATCCTATTTCCAAGATCTTATCTGCTTTTTTGTTGAGGTAATGAGATCAGCATCACGCTCAGCAGTGTTATTTATCCCCATAAATGGGTACTCGTTTAACATCTGAGTGAGATCATAGTCCGTCACAAGCTCGTGAGTTCGAAAAACACAATGGAACACGGTGAGATTCGAACTCATGAGCCTGTGCACCGAAGGTGCGCGCACTAACCGCTAGACCAGCCAGACAGAGAGTTATTTAATAAACAGAAAAATAAAAAATAAACTCTAAAAACAGAAATCCATTCTACAAGTATATAGGTTAATTACATCGAATAGTTTCAGCATGGAATGTGTTGTACATGTACGTAGAATTGTTTTTTATTTTTGCAGAATGTGAATTACAGCCTTCGACTCCAGAATGAGTTATCCACCTCCTGTAGCTCTTATAACAATTAATGGATTGACTTACCTCATTGAAGTTCTCTATACAAGGAGACACTGCCTGTTTGAAGGTCTGTGGCTTAATTCAGTGGAAAGACGATAATAAAAACGATCAGGTACCCAATAACTACCAAGAACCAAAATGGTTGCAAAATTGAAGCGGAAATTGATCTATTTAATACAACTTTATGTGGAAAGTCGTTAATTTCAGGTGTTTCAAAAAGATTTTTATTCCGTGAAGGAGGCACGGGCCGCCACTGCTCAAAACATATCCAGGAACGGATGGAATCGGAAGATTACAAACCAGCCGTTGAAAATTAAGTTCTTCTATGATAAACTTTCTTCTTTTTAATCCAAACTTTACCCAAATATGTTCCTAGTCAAGCCTCAAAACATATCTAGGAACGAATGAAATCGGAAAGCTAACTTTACCCAAATGTGTTCCTAGTAAAGCCTCAAAGCATATTTATTTGTAAATTACTAAATTTGCAATTGTTTATGTATTATTGACTGAATATTATGTCTCATTATTTATATAAAGAGTGTATGCCCGTGCATTGAATAAATAAATAAAAAAAAATATCTAGGAACGGATGCAATCGGAACACTACATCATAGCGCTCTCATACAAACGAACCCCTGAAAATTAGGTTCTTCTAAGAAAAACTTTTTTCTTTATGAACCAATCTTAACCAAACTTCATCCAAGTAAAGCCTCAAAACATATCCAGGAACGGATGGAATCGGAACACGTCATAAGGCTGCGGTAGAAATTATTACACAAAAGAAGCTTAAGCTTCATTCAAATGTGATGGTATTTAAATTTCGGCCGCGCCCGAAATTAGCCTCGGTCTCCTTCTCTAGTAATTTCGCTTGTATCTTGTACACTTCGTTCCAATTGTGTGCGATTTCGGCGTTACCGTTATCTGTTCAATTCCAGCGACAATTCTAACATCGGCTTTTGGAAATTCCTTCATGAATCTACCTTTGACTTTATTATCTGAAAATAATACATGAAATTCCGCTATTTATAAAAATGTATTATCCACACGCATATCAAGGAATCCATTCGCAAAAAGTGAAGGCGAAATCTATTTGATCTGTTGGGGAAAATGGAAGGAAATTCTCGAAAATTACCACAAAATTTCAGGCATGAAAAAGGGTCTTTTTTTGCTTTGTTTGTCTTTTCATTAACATGTAAACACTAATTTCTTGAATCGAGGTGTAGTAGAGTGACTAGCCCTAAAATAAAAAATCTTACTAAAGCGAAATAAATTAATAATATTAGGTAACAACTTACTAAAGACTTAATGAAAAAAGAATGGAAATAAATTATAGACACAAATATAGATTTTTATTTTTAAAATGCTGAAATACGAGTAAGTATCAATAATATCTAAATATCAGAGTAAAGCTTTCCTTAGAAACACATTACTCGAATGTCTATATGCGTCTACAAACTATAGTCTTCTACCAACGCCATCTAGATATATCATAGCCGCAACTCAGTTGTACAATGCCGTCATAGTTCGGCTCATAAATTTATGGTGGATGCGAACAAACAACAAAAACAAGCTTATCATGTAATTAAAAGCAAAAACAGAACAGTGCAACTTTGGCGAACATAACCAAAATTTATGAGCTGATTTTGACGTCTAAGATTCTGCATTGCGTCCTTAATATATAGAGGGCGCGGCGCGGCGTTGCTTCTACATACTACAAGGGGCGAAATGAATCGAATCGTCCATCTATAATACCTACACTTTTTGGCGCGTAGACTAGGGTGTCGCTGTGTGCGAAGAGCTAAAGCTCTAAGCATAAAGGGAAAATATCAATCTATTAAGACTATTAGAGCTTGAAAACGAACATGTCGAGAACGAGGGAACAGAATCTTTTTTTTTTTTAATGACATACAAAATTAATATTGTAATAACCAATATCTACAAATATAATACTATATACCTTCTTGAAACTGTTATACTGTTGATCTATATTTAGATTTCTGTAAATACTAACTTGGTCCTAAGCTTTACTAATTTTGTCAGTATTTGATTGAATCTGTATATAAGTACATACTTACTATAAACCTCTTATGAAGAGATATGAACGGATATATTTATGAATACTAAAGAATTATTGTTAGTGCTACTGTTTTTTATAAACTTTGTAAATTTCAAGTTAAAGTTAATCAATGTTGTTTGGAAAGCTAATTTTACTATTTTTTCATAGTTCGTACTTGAACACGTTAGAGCAAAAGGCTGCAAACTATGGGATGGTATAAATAACTCGGTAGAGCATGTTGTTGAGCACAACTACATAAAGCCGCCAAAAAAGGGGATATACACTGCTTGGCACATCTTGAATCCTAAGTTGAAGTTTTTAGACTATACTGTTGAACTATAATATCTCGAAAAATGCCTCAATTATATCATATATTTTTTTACATTTAATTAAACATACATAGTTTGCAAGCCTTTTGGTTTACTTAATATCCTGAAAAATGTGAAATATTTTTTTTTTTCATCCACTTCTTATATTGATTGTTTTATTAAATATTATACAAGTATATTGACAAACACCAATGAAATATTCTTAACAAATAAAAAATAAAATAATATTTTAAAACATAAACCACATATAAAAAGAAATATTCTTATTCTCCGCTTTAACGCTAACGTGCCTTAACAGAAAATTAAACAACACATTACCATTGAAGCATGAAATTTAAATCAATATGTATCAGAATTCCTTTTTTTCACTTCATGTATCAAACAAAAGGCGGACGATGAATATCATATAAAAAAAATTAAGTGAATTAGTTATTATGTAATTTTCAAATATTTTTTTTCCTCTTTAAATGAAAAGTTAGTTTATCTTCATATATTTGATGACTACTTAATTTTATATATTAATCTTTTTTAAACCCTACTTAACAACAACATATCTATAAAATCTACTGTTATAGTTGAACTCCCATTTCTCCTTTTTCTAGACCGAAAATTTATAAAAAAAAAGAAACAACAAATAAACCAAAACTTATGAAAACGAAACACGTAGTGTAGAAACATTAATAAAACATTATGAGGTTTTTCTAACATTTAGTAAAAGAAAACAAAAACAAAAATAAAAGTCATTTCAAAATACTGAATATGCGAATACTTTTTCCACTATTTAAAATTAAACTTCAAATCTACTATAGCTAGTAAAAATGCAAAACTGAATGTAAACAAAGACCAAAACTACTGAAAAGAGATTAATGTCGTTTTTGTGGCTCCAATCGCACGAATACATACAATTATTAATTTTTTTGTTTAACTAGATCTCTTCAATGTTAAATGTTTAATTTATTTATATTTTTTAATTTGTAAGCATCTCTGAACTGTGCGAATTGACTCACATCAATAAACGTCTTTTGAAACATAAACGGATTGCTACAACATATTAGAAATGTATGTATGTATGTAACTTGCTCGAATACGGGACCAGTGTGTGTCTTGTATATTAGGAATTGTATAATGTAATAAAATGTATAAAATTAATCACGAAAAAACAAAATAAAAAATTGCGAAAATTTTAAAGCCTAATTTATAGTCCTATAATCTAGAATACAATTATTACTAAAAAATAAATAAATATCATAAAAAAAATACAAATTGAACCTTTTATTGATCTCCACAACACAACAATAATAATAACGAGACCGAGTTCTAATCGTGCGAATAGCACGGAATTTTCAGACGCGCGACAAATTTATTGTTGAAAAAGTGGATACACTAAATATTACACTGGTATGTTATGAAAAGTTGAGAATAGCTGGAACCGCGTAACCTGACTTTTTAGTGTAATTATAACCATCATGAGTGAAAAGGATTTACCAGTGCCTCTTGCAGAACGCATAATGATTTGTTTTTTAGTCAAAGCAAATATAAAATCCGCGGAAACTTATCAAAAAGTACTAGAGAAGTTCCAGAATGAGTGCCTCTCTAAAACCCATGTGTATAAATGTTTTGAAAAGGCCGAAAAGTTGAGGGAAAATTGGCACATGCGCGCCACCTAGTGTCACCGATGAAAACGTAAGCGCCGCCACCGCTGAAAAACTCATTGTGGAAGACCGACGAAGTAGTGTAGGCTACATGACTGGGGAGTTGGGCATAAACGTAAGTAGTATTGGGAAAATATTCATGAGCGGCTAGGCTACCGAAAACCTCAGGCAGATGAGTGCTAGAACCTCTGAATCTTAAGTATAAATTTTGGCGCTCGGAAGTTTGTACACATCTTCTACAGCATTGAACGAATTGAGAAAGTTCCATTAAAAGTTTCAAAAGCTATGAAGAAGTAAAATTGTTTGTGCGACAATGGGTCCGTGAAAAACTAATTTTTACCATTTGTATCTTTAAAATTGTTTCGCTTCGTTAAAACTTGAGCGTTTGGTCATAAAAAAAAGGCTTAACTACGTAACTATTACTTGCACAGATTATTAAAGCAGGCGTATATATTCCGTTTTTCACTAAAAGTAACAGATGCAAACTTTCATTTCATTCTTTATCTACGGGCTTCATGGGCTTCACCTTTATATCTCCGCGATTAGCTTAGGCGAGCGAGAGCTAAGTTTCCGTTTAGTCCAACAATCGCCATGCGCAAAATATTTGGGAGCTTATCTTTCATTCGACCCAAAGGGCCGATAATCGCACGTAATTATTTTTGTTTTTATAAAAAAAAACACAAGTCATCACGTACCTTCACGATTGATATTAGTCAAAATTTTCAAAGAAATTGTTTGCTTGAAAAAAAAGCTCTGTTTAAAAAATATTTTATCGCATTCTGTATTTTTGTAGCAATGCTCAGAACCTGCGCAGCGGAAAGTTTAAAGTTCCAAGCTCGCATGAAAACACGTCCATACGTCCAATAAATAAAATCTGAGTGAATAATAATTTTCGACAACAGACATTTTTTGCATAGATTCCGCGCAATTTATTTTGAAGGGTTGTGTTCAGAGAAGTGTGTATTGATATTCGGATTTATCTAGTTTTGAAAAGAAAACCTCACTTAAACCAATTTTCCATGTCGGATATTTTTTATGATGTTCAGTCCCACAGAATTTAGACAAAAATATGTTACCACCTGAATATTTTGATATTTTATACTGTAATCACTAAAAATTCCGTTATAATATTGAAAACATTTCGGGAGGGGTCCGGACCCCATGGATCCCTCCCCTGGCTCCGTGCCTGTTTCAATATTACGGGAGTTATCGTGCTAACAGACAGACACACGGACAGACAGACAGACAGAGAGACATGTCTTATTCGATTCAGGGACCGACCTTGATCATTTATATGCAGGGTGTCCGGAAACTGCCGCATAAACGCACCGGATTGTGATTCCTCATGTGATTTCCAGCAAAAAAGTTGTACCGAACATAACCCCTCAGCTTAACCCTTTAGCTGCCACAGGCATTTAAACATTTAAAAAAAAAAAAAACATTTTCTTACACAACTTAAAGCCTAATATCTCCAAAGCTAGACCAGCTAGAAAAGCGAAATAGAATGATTATTACAGCCAACAAATTTACCTATAAAATAAAACTAACCACACTAGAATCGGATAAGAGGTTTGGTTTTTACAGAGCTTCAAAGTCAAATTTGCGTGATTTGACCCAAAAACAATCTTTTTTTCCATCTCAATTTTCTCCAACTTCTGCCAAAGTGAGGTGCTTGTACGATTCTTTTAAAAATTGGCGCATAGTCTTACAATCATACCTTTCATACATCATTTTGATCTAGCTCCATTACTTCTAATAGTTTTTATACGTTAAGTGTAGAAAACCAGGGTTAATTTTAGCTCGAATTCAATACAATTCAATTCACACTGCCCCTAAAGATCTGCAATTGGTAAAATTTTATTCAAAGTATGTCGAAATTGAGCCAAAATTAACCCTAGTTTCCTGTACTTAAGGTACTAAAACTGTTAGAAATAATGGAGCTAGGATAAAATGATGTAAGAAAGATATGATTGTAAGACTATGAGAGAGAAGAATCGTACAAGCACCTCACCTTGGCAAAAGTTGGAGAAAATTGAGATAGAAAAAAAGATTGTTTTCGGGTCAAATCACGCAAATTTGACTTTGAAGCTCTGTAAAAACCAAACCTCTTATCCGATTCTAGTCTGGTTAGTATTATTTTACAGGTAAATTTGTTGGCTGTAATAATCATTTAATTTCACTATTCTAGCTGGGATAGCTTTGGAGATATTAGCAGCGCCCGCTCTAGCACTTTCGCCGCCCCGGGCGAGTGGACAAATAGCCGCCCCTTAGGTAAAGTACCAGGCAGATTGATAGGAGATAGCACACATGTTATGTCGTTGTTGTTGTAGAAGAAATTTAAGAGACATTTTATTCTTAAATCAAGTGATTTTAGCAGCCCTTGTCGTTATAACTCATCGGTTCCGCGATGCCTGCCGTAGGATCACATATCAACCCAAAAATTCATAGTCGCAGTGGAATTCGAACCAACGATATACTAATTCAGAAAATAGAATGTCTACCCACTGAGAAAGCCCAGAGTATGTAGTAGAAGTCCGTTACGTCAGAATTCATACTCTTAAGCGCAATTGACCTCACTTCAGCCACATATTATTCACCGCCAGCAAAAAATATACAGATGTCATACGGAAACCTGGCGGGGTTTAGAATGACGCATACTCGTATATTTGATTTGGGGATTTATCGAAGCAGAACACTACTTTTTGGGTCCATTTTCGTCCCCTTACAATGATTTCCAGAAGTCATCACTGACTCTCGTGTGATGTGTAGCATGTCATTGAAGCTAGGCCTGTTCCAAAAACCGGGATCCCGGTACAAAACCGGTGTTCACTTGGTACCGGACCCGATATTCTAAAGTACCGATATCCCGGTTTTTTGGTACCGAGTTAAAAAAACCGACCAACGAGTCGGTTTTTTGGTACCGAGTTAAAAAGAACGATTCACTTCAACCATGAGCCGGTTTTTTTTTCAGGTTTTTTGGTACCGGTTTTTTACCCGGTACTAAAAAAAACCGGCTCATGGTTGAAAAAACCGTCGGTACTGAAAAAAACCTGAGTCGGTTTTTAACCCGGTACTCAAAAAAACCGGCTTATGGTTAAAAAAAACCGTCGGTACTGAAAAAAAAACCTGAGTCAGGGAAACCGCTTGTGGTACCGGGTATTGAAAAAAACCGGAACCCGGTACTGAAATCTCGGTACCGAACAGGCCTAATTGAAGCTAAGTTCACTCATGGCTTCCACACTTATTGTGGATTTGCCTAGGATCCTCAGCCTCCTACTACCTAGTGCTGATCAGTCACACACAATGTGTGCTGCCGTCTTAGCCAGACATAGTCTGCATGCATCATCCTCCACGATTTTCATCTTAGTTAGATGCACTTTAAAATTACTATGCCCTGTCACTAAGGCAGTTGTCCAACTTAGGCTACTCCGTGTATAACTGAGTACCTGTTTAGCTTTCCTCCCTAGTGGGCTGGTAATTGCGTTTCGAGCCTGCCTACAAGTGAATAGCCTTCGCCATCGTTGCCGACATATGGAATAAAGTAAGAGATTGAAAATTAATGGGAACATTTGTTTTCCACAAGAACATTCAACACAGTTTAGAAAACTCCGCTCTCAAAAATGGTATGCAAAAATGATGGGGCCGATAAGCATAAATTAGCCGGGTCTCTTCGAGGACGAGTTTCTTCAGTTGTTTCAATTTGGGTGGCTTATTTTCATAATGGCATCATTTCGCGAGTTGTTATAGAGAATAAGGTAAGAGTTAGTTACATCGGGGGAACCTAGCCAAATCCCGACATTAGCATGTCCGGAAACATATTAGGGAGACTGCTATTGCGGCTCTGGCAATGTGTACTGTGTTTCCTCAACTTGCTGGAATCGGAACTACCTTGTCCGAAATTGGCCCACTCCATGCTAGATGAATCAATGAATCCATTCGCGAGGAGACCGGGCTAATTGCTGCCAAATGTGGATACATGTTTTCTAAAATGCCTGAAAAAAATTTGTTGGTGGTGCATTTCGGCAAGAAATTTCTCATAGAAGATTTGTTTAACGCTTTTATGTGCTGAGTGTTTATGCACTAATTATTTATAATTTCTTATGGTTTCTCCGAAGGTTCAATATTTACTTAGTGGACGTGATCTCCTATGACTCAACAGATTGAATAAAAATAGTAGGCCAAAATCGGG
Organism: Microchrysa polita; assembly: GCA_949715475.1. Classification (NCBI taxonomy): domain Eukaryota; kingdom Metazoa; phylum Arthropoda; class Insecta; order Diptera; family Stratiomyidae; genus Microchrysa; species Microchrysa polita. The sequence goes on along the minus strand of OX454419.1, from coordinate 22,486,756 downwards.
CCATGCAAAACCGCGCACAAAACATCAAAGTTGTGGACAACACACACCTGGGATGGACAGAGACGATGGGGATTTAAATTTTGTCATTTGTTCGGTTTGGTCAACTGCTAGCCGTGTGGTTGGAGGAATCCAATCCGACCTTGGACCGATCTTTGGAACATTACGCTATCAGCTCTCGGAAGAAAAATTTTTCTTTCTTTTTATCGCCACTAGCGACACTTTCTGCATCATCCGTATAACGAACATGTAGCGGAAAAATCAGATAGCCCTTATCTTTGACAAGAATTAGGGAAAATGCAAGCAAATCCCTAATTCTGATGAAAAGAAAAGGAATTTTCTATTGGAGGACGAAATCAGACCATTCTCCAATAAGTTTCTTTTTAAGGAAGAACTTAATTGGCACATAACTTTGCAAGCATCACAGAAGTAATGTTAAGGCAAATACGCATAACCATTTTAAGATTTTAAATGCAGTACTTCGTATCAATTGTGGGCTCTTCAAAGCCTAGAATAGACTTTGCATCCTTAAAACACAACTTTCAAAAGAGAACTAATAATGATATAGATGAAAAATATAAAAACTAACGCATTTCCTAAAGAAGCAATTGTTGTGCTTCTTCACTTATTTTGTTTCACCCCTTTTTATTTCATCTGTAGTTTCCATGGTTTCCTTGACACTAAATCGAAGTTGATAACGAATTTTTCATTTTGGCTTTATGAGTTTTTTATTCGTTTTAGCCAAAAAGCCGCCCCTAAAATTTGGCGCCCCGGGCGACCGCCCGGCTTGCCCCCCCCCCCCCCCCCCCCCCGGCTTGCCCCCCCCCCTTAGAGCGGGCGCTAATATTAGGCTATAAGTCGTGCAAGAAAATGATTTTTTTTTAAATCTTTAAATGCCTGTGGCAGATAAAGGGTTAAGCTGACGGGGTATGTTCGGTACAACTTTTTTGCTGGAAATCAAGTGATGAATCATAATCCGGTGCGTTTATGCGGCATTTTCCGGACACCCTGTATATACTTTGCCATACCTCCGGTGGCTCCTTTGAGGTGTTACATAATATCGGCGTAACAAAAAACAATATACCCTATACCATCTTATGGGTATAAGGTATAATAATTTGTATTCATCTTCCTTGCATCAGAGAGGTTAACATTCGGAAAATGCACAGTTTGATGCGGGATCACATCACAGGTAATAATGGGACCGGTCTTTTTCGAAAATTCAAATGGCGAAGCACTGACATTTAATGAGTAATGTTGAACACTTGTGTTCGCCCCTTTGTTAAGTACAGGCCATGTGGTTTCAGCAAGAAGGAGCACCACAATCAGTGCCGGATTAAGCATGCGCGGGGGCCGTGGCGAATATAGAGCGCGGGGCTTACGGAACTTGGATTAACCAAACTAATAAAGGGGTCTAAAATTAATATTTCGGTTATTAAGTCATTTCTCAAGGGTTTTTTTCTTTTTAAAATATGAAATACTTTTGGGGTAACTACTTTTTCGCTTACCCTGTGTTGCATTGTGTCAACCATTTTTTCATATAATTTATTTCTTGATTAGTTACCTCAGTCCCCACTTTAATAATAATTACTAGTGGTACGGAATAGGGATGTCAAAAACCGGCCCATAACCTGGTTTTCGGTTTCTTGCCAAGCCGGTTAGACCGTCCGGTTTAAACCGGGCTCAAAGTACCGGTTTTCCGAGTCTTTTCATTGATTTGCTTAGAATTTTAGTAAAAAAAAAATTGCATACACACTCGTACTGCTGGTGTTCGTCTCGTATCAGCGCCCGCTCTAAGGGGGGCAAGCCGGGCGTTCGCTCGGGGCGCCAAATTTTAGGGGCGGCTTTTTGGCTAGCACTCGAATAAAAAAATTGTTAAAAGCCGAAAAGAAAAATGCAATATCAAAATGGATTTAGTGGAAAGGAAATCATAGAAACTATACAAATGAATTAAACAGGGGCGAAAAAAATGTCGAAAGACAGGAAACCAATTGACACTAGCAAAAATCATTTTACATTTTTAGAGACGGTGTACTGTACAACATTTTGCTGCATTTTGGAATACCGGCTAAGCTAGTACGACTCATAAGGATGACGATGACTAATACCGTCTCGCAGGTCAGAGTTCAGACCAGACTCACTGACCTATTTGAAACTCGTACTGGACTCAAGCAAGGCGACGGGCTGGCGCCGACGCTCTTCAACCTGGCTCTGGAGTATGTTATTCGAGCCATGAATTTGGACAGCAGCGGAACGCTACTCATTAAATCCACTCAACTAGTAGCCTACGCCGACGACATCAACATCATGTCTCGAAGATTGGGTGATGCAGAAAGCCTTCTGCATAATCTCAATAACGCCGCCAAAGAAGTTGGGCTACATATCAACGAATCTAAAACCAAGGTCATGATGCAATAAAAAACTAGAACGCCAGTAAATTCAAGCATCACAGTGGGGGACCTGAATATAGAATATGTAGACAACTTCACTTACCTGGGTTGCAATTTGTCAAAGGACGCTAACGAAACAGATGAGATAAAGCGTCGGATACAACTAGCTAATAAGTGTTACTTTGCGGTCCTCCAAATTATGAACTCGAAGCTGGTGCACAGGAACTCGAAGCTCCACGTGTATAAAACCATCATCCGACCTGTGATATGCCATGGCTGCGAGGCATGGGCCCTAACCCAAAACTCTGAACACCTGTTGGACACATTCGAGCGAAAGGTTCTCCGAAGAATCTTCGGGGCCGTTCGTGAACGAGGTGAATGGCGCATCCGGTACAACCTTGAGTTGTATCAGCTGTATGATGAGCTACAGGTGTCGAAGATCGTGAAACTGCAGCGATTGCAATGGGCGGGACATGTACAAAGGATGAACGACGATCGCATGCCCAAAAAGGTGATGAACGCGCAACGAGTGGACGAAGCCAGATTGCGTGGACGACCGCGAGCCCGATGGGAGCATTCTGTATGTGAGGACGCCCACCAGATGCTAGGCTTTCGGAACTGGAGAACAAGGTCGCGCGACCGCGACAATTGGAGGTTTTCAATCCAGGCGGCCAAGGCCCGACGTCGGGCTATCGTGCCATAAAGAAGAAGATAGTCAGGACTCTTTCAACTTTTCAGAGAAAATTTTTCACATTCACTAATTTTTTTCTCTTTAATTTAGTGTTCTTCCTGTTCTTCGTAGCACAAAATGCTGATTTAATTTCATTATAGGCTTCGCCTCATCAACAGCTTTCACAACTTAACGTATGAATTATGAATGACATTAATTACGACAATCATCCCGTAAGGCAGCAAGGACCAAGCCAGAGTAACTATGAACATTCATAATTCCTCTTGCTCTACGATAACGCAATAGTCCATTTATTTTTTTGTACGGCAAACTACATGGCGACATGATCCCGGTAGTGTTGACATTTAAATATCCCGTGAAAAGCTTTTTTTTTACATTTTCCCGGCATTTTAAACTTACCCTTAACCGCTTTACGTTTTATGTTTAAATTGTAGCGGGATATCCACATTAACACGCGGATGTGAAATACACTCTATATTTTATGTGAGATAATTGGATTTTAATTGAAATTAACGAGACTGTGCTCTGTTGAAATATGAAATCTACTGTAAAAATTAATGAACCAATTAAAGACAGTACTCGTATACCATAGACTCGTTGAATTTAATACAATGACAAGATTGATTATTGTGGTGATTAATGAAATTTTGTGGTTTTGTTGGAATTCTGATACTATACAATTAAATCTGAAAAGTGACATTAACTATAGAGTTTACTGTACCATAGAAGCAAAAGAGTAGGAAATTTAATTTAATGTTTATCAGAACAAGCAATAGGAATAACCCAATCAGCATTGACGTCATAAAACGTTGATATAAGTAGTCCCAAAAAATCTTCACTTCATGCATCACGAGTCGACGTACTGTATCTATCGGATACTTTGAAAGTGAAACAGATGATGGTAATGCCATTAATCAGAATTTTTATTTTCATGCTTGGACGCAATTGCTTGCATTTCGGAAATGCATGGGTTCTTTTCAGCTCGGAAATGATTCGTACACTTGTCACGCTTATTATTATATAAGACTAGCTCTGCTGGATTAATCGTATAGTAATCGCTTGTTTTTAGAAATTTTTTATTAATCGAAATAAAGAATAATCCTACAAAAACAAACGATTTACGCTGCTTGGCGGGAGACGTCTGACACCAGACCGGTATTACAATTTTCGTGTAGCCAAACGAAATCGGTGGCTGTCGAAAGGTCTGGACTCCTTATCAATGATTCTGAATTTCTTTTCATCCTAATTGCCCCGTTCTCCCGGAGGAAAAGTGCTTCAGAATCATTAATAGGAAATTTACACCTTTCGATTGCCACCAATTTCGTTTGGAAACACCGAAATTATAATTTCGGTCTGCTGCCAGACGTCTTGATAACTTATAATCGAAGTTACTTCTAAGAGATAAGAAGACACCTATTCTTATCTCAGCTGGTGAGCCTAGAGTTGACGCATGCAAAACGGTTTTTCTCTCTTCTCTCAACCTTGCAACACGGCAAATCTTAAATTATGCTTCCTACAAGATAATGTTAGTTAAAAAATTCAAGCCCAATGAAAATCGGTTGCTTCGGTAGTTTGTGGACTGTACCTTCGAAGAGATTGAAGCCGAACCTAATTTTCAATAAATTATCTCCCTCAGGCTAAAGCACCAATATAACAAATGAATGTGATATGCGAAGGATTTTTATATGAGCAGTGCTTTTACACTTTTTTTAAAGTAGGAAATAACAGAAAAAAATAAGAGCAGTTTGTGATGGGAGATAGAGTGTGAGCATTTGAATACAATACCTAGACAAAAAATTCAGATCTTAATTCGTATCATTATTATGGAATGATGGTCCGTCGAGATCCATTTTCAGGCTAAGTGGTCCGCAGATGTTTCTGAGTTGGGAAACACTGATATAAACAAACGTAAGTTTGATTCTTTACGTATTTATATTGTTGGCGTGGGTCAGTGTACCATTCCTCCTTATTATACAAAATTGAATCAACATTTCCAGGGACGTAGCCAGGATTTTATTTCGGGAGGGTCCAGTATTTTGTTATTCAGTGATTGATTGTTGATTGTGGAGACAAGTATTGCTTTTGTGCCATAACTATTCGATAATTCAATAATACAGAAAAACCAGAGCCTCGTGGTTCATTTCAATATTTGAGTGGTTCAAAAGGAAAGTTTACCAGCTAAAACTTATTGTTTGATTTTGGTTTGTTTGGTTTACAGAGACACACAAGTCTGAAAAAGGTTTTTTTTTTTTTAAGTAGTGAGCTAAAGACCTTTATCAAAACCAAGTGGCAAATGGACCCGGAGTGCTAGTTAATGTAAGAAATCCATCCGCTCTGCAAATAGACGTTGTCGGCAATAATGAAGCGTATCTATGAAGAGCTGCATTGGCCTAATAACGGTTATAGGGGCAAATCGGCATAACATCGTCAACGAGCTGTTGTCCCGTTGCCGTACATGTTGTTGCTGATGCGATCGCAATAAATTATACTGATTTAAGACGAAAAAACTCAAGCGCGCAATCAGAAACAGACAGTGCAGGGGCGTACGCAGAAAAATATTTTGGGAGGAGTTTTCGAGAAAATCCTATTAACGTTACCCTGGAATAAAAAAAAATTAAGAAACAGGTTTGAAGGCATCAATACCTTATAGCCGTGGGATCCCCTAGGTGCGAATGCAAAAACTTTCAATTTTCTTTAAAACTCGTAACATAGGGGCAAAGCAACATTTTATTCCCGCATTTTATTCCTGATAGCACAATAGGTCCACCGGCTTCAGTGCTGCGAAACCCTTCGGATTCACGTCCCTCTACCATCTACATTCCCGCATTACAAACTTCTTAAAAAATAGATGTGCATGGTCTTAATCTCTATAAAATATATGGCTTTCTACATTCTACATTAATCTTCTGGGTAAAAGGTAGTAGGATACCATTCCTTGGATCAAAACGTTTTCATTACAGTTGATAAGGAAAAGCAAAGCGGATGATCAAATACCCTGACAGGAACGAGTCTAGGGAAAGTTTCAGCAAGATGGAATCAGAAGCACAAATCACACTGTACTTTCGAATATGAGCTTTATTTTAATTCTTGCGTGTACTAAGTTTTTGTAGGTATGCAAATCCCCTTATTTAGTTCAAAAAAGAAATTTATGTTATTCCCTTTAGAAAAGGAAAAAATATACGGGTCACTGGACCCCTCCCTTGACTACGTCCCTGAACATTTCGACGTGGGACTCATTATGGATTTACTTCGCGGTGTGCATTTCTCATTTATCACAAATCGTACATACATCATGCTGTAATGTATGATTGCCATGTAATGTAACAGGATTGCTAAGTAATGCATGACCGCTATGTAAGAAATGAAGACCAAGGAAAAAGGTTGCCTTTTTTTTTGCGTGGAGGATGTCTATAGACAAAAGTATTATTTAATTAGTTTTGGCCACAGCCCCCTTAGAGCCACACGACCTATACCAATCTACGTGCTCGTGATGGTGTAATAGTTATGTATCATTATGTTCAATGCATCGTTTCTAAAAAATAGTACCCTGTACCCATTTAGATAGATAGATAGATAGATAATTGTTTTATTCATATATAAATTCATTAGGATACAAAGATAGATTCAATTCAAAAAACAGTAAGGCATGGCATATAGCCGTCTACCTGATTAGTTTGACAATTTTAACTATAAATACAATTCGATTTACATTTCCTTACATTATTATATTAACTTTGTTTTTTTTTTTTTATATAAATTTTATTGAATATATTAAAAATATTTTTTATTATGTTTTAGTGCTTTATATTATTTAAATATTAATATTTTAATTTCATTTTTGTTATGCTGTTTCAATTTATTATTATTATTTAGTTATGTTTAGCTCGTTGATAATTTTTTACCGTTTTGAGGACTCAGGGTGATAAAGTTCACACAACTCCAGATTCTGCGTGTTTATCTACCCTGAGTCCCCATTACGTGTTTAATTTTAAATGCTTTCATTTATAATTCGTTTCCGGTATTTCAAAGCGATGTTACAGAATTGATATAGCCTTTCCCAATTACTCCCATTGAGTAAGAAGTTGATTTCAATTGTAGTCAATTTGTCTTTTCCAAAGCAAGACCTTCTAGTCTCCTTCAACACCGGGCAAATTCCAATGAAGTGCCGAATATCCTCCCTAGCTCCGAGATTACATAAACTACATAGTATCGCCAGATCATTTCTATGTAGAATATAATTTAACGGCAGTAGCTCTCCAAGAGCCTTGAAAATCATCGATATTTTTTCAATGGTAAATTCGTTTCGAAAATACGTGTTTGCGTTAATTCCACGTAACTATGGCGGTGCTGTGATGATATAGCCTCTCCCGCTGTTCGTCGTATTTCGTTCAGCAGTCTTCGAAGAATAAAGCTACTCGTCGATGTACCATTCCAATTATACTCAGTGCCAGCTTCCTCCCCAAGCTCCCTTAAATCCGCATAAAATAGCGTTGATGTTCCAATTGCATAACGTAAGACTTTCTTCGGTAGCCTATCATCTTCCATGTTTGCCACTTTCGTTAAATAGTTTATATGAATGCTCAACGTATCTATGAACATAGAAGCAAGGCCGGTCTCTTGCAGCAACATATAATTAGGCGTTGTGATTTGTAGATGAAAAATCCGTTTCAGATAGTATCTTAAAAGTTTTTCTACTTGTTCATATCTTACTCCTCCCCATACTTGAGCACCATATAGCATAATTGATTTCGACACAGCTTTAAATATTTCATATTTAGCAGTGTGAGATATGTCTGGGTTATTAAAAGCATTCTTCCAAATTGCGCTTATCGCCCATTTTGCCTCTTTCAGTTTCTCTTCAAGGTGCTGTTCCATATTTAAGTTGCTTGTAATCAATACACCCAAATATTTGTACGACTGGACCACCTAAATTTCATTTCCATTCATTGTCCATTTTTATACCCTTCGCTTATTAGGCGAAAAGGGTATATTAACTTTGTCATGAAGTTTGTAACGCATTGAAGGAAGCATCTCCGACCATATAAAATATGTATATATATGATCAGCGTGACGAGCTGAGTCGATTGGACGATGTCCGTCTGTCCGTCTGTCCGTCTGTCTGTCTGTTGCGACGCGTTTTACTCGGCCAGTTTAAAAGCTATGGAGCTGAAATTTTGCACACATGCTTCTTTTTGCTGCAGGCAGTTTGTATGTTTGAATCGCTAAAATCTGACAAGGGGGTCGTGGGGCTGCCATACAAACCTACCCCCCAAAATTAGGTTCTTCTTAGAAAAACTTTTTTATTTATCCACCAATTTCAATCTAATTTCACACAAATGTGTTTTAATTGGTGACACACGACATATGTAAAAATCGATCAAATCGAACAATGGGGTCGTGGGGCTGCCATACAAACCTAGTCCCCCAAATTAGGTTCTTCTAAGAAAAACTTTTTTATTTTCTCATAGATTTCAATAAAATTTCGCACAAATGTGTTTCTAATGATACCACAAAACATATGTAAAAATGGACCAAATCCGACCATGGGTTCATGGGGCTGTCATACAAACCTAGCTCCCCAAATTAAGTTCTTCTAAGAATTTTTTTTTTTACACACCAATATCAACCAAACTTCACACAAATGTGTTTCTATTGATGACACAAAACATATGTATAAACAGATGGAGTCGGACCATGTGGTCGTGGGGCTACCATACAATCCTAGCCCCCCCAAAACAAATTTTCCTAAGAAAAACTTTTTTATTTGCACACCAATTTCAATCAAACCTCAGAAAATTATATTTCTATTGATGCCACATAACAAACGTGAAAATAAATGAAATTGGACTATGGGGTCGTGGGGCTACCATACAAACTTAACCCCCAAAATTGGGTTCTTCAATAAATACTTTTTTATTTGTATACACAAATTTCAACCAAACCTCATGGAAATGTATTTTGATTGATGTTACAAAACATATGCAAAAATGAGTTATGAGATCATGGGGCTGGCATATAAACCCAACCCCCAAATTAGGTTCTTCGAAGAAAAACTTTTTTATTTGTCCACCAATTTCAACCAAATCTCATAGAAATGTGTTTTAATTGATGCCACAAACATTCGTAAAAATTGATGGAAAGGCCATGCGTTCATAGGGCTGCCATACAACCCCCCCCCCTTCCTCTTTCTGGTTCTTATAAGAAACCCACGTCCCCCGCTTCTCCCAATAAATCTTCGACACGGCACTTCTGTGAAAATTCAAAAGCATGGAAGCGGGGAGGACTGAACACAAGTCATAGGTACGCCCGAAAAAACTTTTAGCCCGAGGGGAGCGAAGGGTATCCAAATTTCGGCCGCGCCCGAAATTAGCCTCGGTCTCGTTCACTTTGTGCCAATATAAAACGCTTTTTAAATACCATAATTTTAGACTTTTCAAGGTTGACCGTTAATTTCCACTGTGAACAGTATCTCTCTATGTGGTCTATCATTTTTTGCAAACTTTTTTCTGAGTCGGCGAAGAAAACCATATCGTCTGCATAAAGTAAACCTTTCAGTTTTACGCCAAAGGCTTCCGCTCCACCATGCATATCATCTAAGATATCATTTACGTAGAGAGAAAAGGATTCCGGACTGAGTTTACAGCCTTGGCGCACTCCGACGGTTGTTTCGAACGAATCAGAAAGTTCAATACCACTCCATACCGCTGCCTTCGTATCATCGTACAATCTTTCAAATGACATTCCAAACTTTGCCGACATGCCATTATTATACAGTTTATAAAACAGAGCCTGTCATTCTATGGTGTCGAACGCCGCTTTAAAATCGACGAAAAAAACATACAGTTTTCGTTCTTTAGTCATATAGTGTCGGGCCCAGTTATATAGCACAAAGATATTGTCATGCGTTGCGAAGCCCTTTCGGAATCCCGCTTGGTTTTCAGATATTATTTTTTCCGTGCTCAGCCAATTAGCAAACCTTGCTTGCATCAACGTTGTAAAAATTTTTCCGGACGCATTCAGAAACGATATTCCTCGGTAGCACGCCGGATCATTTTTATCGCCTTTCTTAAACAACGGGAAGATGATTGAATCTCGGAAATCGTCTGGTATCTCTCCAATATCGAAGATACGATTAAATTCATTGCAGAGACTTTCAACTAGCTGCTCAGTGCCGTATTTATAGAACTCTACTGGCCTGGCAAACTGTATGGTATTATCTACAATCCTGCTTGTAAGTATGCTACTAAAGTGTTTCTGCAGCGAGTGTACATTAAGGCCTCTTCCGATACTATAACTATCAATTCCATTTAATTGCTTTGTTACTTTCCAGAAATCTTTCGTATTTGTACAATTGCTTAGTAATTCAGCCTGTTGCTGAAGTAAGGTTCTCTTTTTATACCCTTCACTCGTAGAGTAAAGGGTATATTAACTTTGTCATGAAGTTTGTAACGCATTGAAGGAAGCATCTCCGACCATATAAAATATGTATATATATGATCAGCATGACGAGCTGAGTCGATTGGGCGATGTCCGTCTGTCTGTCTGTCCGTCTGTCCGTCTGTTGCTACGCGTTTTACTCGGCCAGTTTAAAAGCTATCGGGCTGAAATTTTGCACACATGTTTCTTTTTATTGCAGGCAGTTTGTATGTTTGAATCGCTAAAATCGGACCGTGGGGTCATGGGGCTGCCATACAAACCTAATCCCCCCAATTTGGTTTTTCTAAGAAAAACTTTTTCATGTGTTTACTAATTTCAACGAAATTTCACACAAATGTGTTTCTATTGATAACACAAAACATATGTAAGAATGGATCAAATCGGACCATGGGGTCATGGGGCTGCCATACAAACCTAACCCCCCAAATTAGGTTCTTCTATGAAAAACTTTTTCATTTGTGCACCAATTTGAACCAAATTTCACACAAATGTGTTTCTATTGATGCCACAAAATATATGTAAGAATAAATGGAATCAGACTGTGGGGTCATGGGGCTGTCATACAAACCCAGCCCCAAATTGAGTTTTTCTAAGAAAAACTTTTTTATTTGTCCACCAATTTCAATCAAACCTCATAAAAGTGCATTCCATTTGATGCCACAAAACGTGTATAAAAATTAATGGAATCGGACGATGGGGTCATGGGGCTATCATACAAAGCCAACCCCCTAAATTGAGTTCTTCTACGAACAACTTTTTTATTTGTGCACCACTTTCAACCAAAACTCGTAAAAGTGCACTTCAATTGATGCCATAAATAATCGGACTATGGAGTCATGGGGCTACCATACAAGCCCAACCTCCCCATTTTGGATCTTCTAAGAAACATTTTTTCTGCACCAATTTAAAAAAAACCTCAATGCGTCTTTATCAAAACAAAAAAAAAGTAAAACAAATGGAATCGTACTATGGGGCCATGCTCCCGCATCCCCCCAATAAAGTTTTCTGAGATATTTTTTTTATTTTACCACTTATTCCAACCAAACCTTACACAAATATTGTCTTATCGACGCCACAGAATTTGTCAATATCAAATATTATGCGAAAACAGAAGGAAAAGAATGGGGAAGGATTAAATACAAGTCATAGGTTTTCCCCAAAAAACTTATAGCCCGAGGAGAGTGAAGGGTATTCAAATTTCGGCCGCGCCCGAAATTAGCCTCGGTCTCGTTTTCTTTGCATAGTGCCTTACATTGTTTGTTTGTTTTGCAGTACATGCGTCTCGTGAATTCGTTATGATATTTTCTGAATAATCTCAACCATGCAAATGATAAACTCCTACTTTTCTCGCACTCATTATCAATCCAAGGTTTCTTCGCATTCTTTCTTATAGTAAGTGCTCTGGTAGTGCTTGCTTTGATAACCTCTGTAATGTATCTAATGCTTCGGTTCGTAGTCTCTGCTAATAGTCGATTAAGATGGGATATATATTGGGGTCTTAATTCTTCTCGCCAAGATAACTTTGGAATTAGGTTCATTGATTTCTCATTTGTTCTGCCGATACAATCTAGCCCAATCGTTGTAATAATTGGTAGATGATCGGAGAACAGTTTCTGATCGACCATGAAATCCGTAATGAGGGGAAGCCAGTCCCCTCCGGCCAGGCACAAGTCTATGACGGTATGTCCCATATGTCCTATGAACGTGCATTCTCCATTTTTATCACTGTCCGAGCATCCATTTAAGACTTTTAGACCATACGCATTAATTAAGTCCATCATTTTACGCCCACAAGCGTTAATTTTGACATCCTTGGATAGCCGCCTTGAGTTTTCCATTTGATTCGCAACTGGCTGTTCCACTCCGATTCTGGCGTTTACATAACCCATTATAAGGATATCAGTATTATCTAATTTCGCCATGCAATCCACCAGTCTATTGAAATCGTTAGACCAATTATTGCAGTTCAAATACGTAGGTATTATTATCATACCCTTATTATTTATTTTCATTTCGATATAGATTAATTCATCAATCTCCTTGAAAGTACAATTAATGTTAATGCAATTCAATTCCAATACCCATTTATGGGAAGGGTACTCGTTTAACTTCTGAGTGAGATCAGAGTCCATCGCATGGGTCGTGAGTTCGAAAAACACCATAAGCTGAATTCGTTCACGGTGAGTCTTGAACTCATAACCCTGTGCACCGAAAGAGAAAACAATCATTGTATTTCCCATATGCAAGCGCACATACTGACTAATGGCATTTCGCTCAGCTGAACGTCATGTGTTTCCCTTTCAATGCGTCCTATACAGGGTATCCGGAAACTGCCGCATAAACGCAAAGCATTATGATTTCTCTGTTGATTTCCAGCAAAAAAAAAGTTAAAGTTAAAGCTTAATATCTCCAAAGTTAAACCAGCTAGAATAGTGAAACGAAATGATTATTACAGCCAACAAATTTAGTTAAAAAATAAAACTAACCACACTAAAATCGGATAAGAGGCTTGGTTTTTACAGAGCTTCAAAGTCAAATTTGTGTTATTTGACCCTGAAACAATCTACTTTTTCATCTCAATTTTCTCCCATTTGTGCCAAGGTGAGCGGCTTGTACAATTCTTTTAACCCATTTTAGGCCGCTGTTCGAAAAATCGAACAGCAAATTTGCTCATTTTCAATCTAAAAATTTTCTATAGCGAGTATCTGAACTTGTTAATGTTTGGGGTTTATTTAATAGAGTATTTTGTTGGCTTTCAGAAAATGTGCCTTGTACCTTGCCACCGACCCCCCGTGACCCCCAAAGGGGGTGACGAAAAATACCTTGCAAATAGACCTTTTTTCAATCAATGAAAGTAATAATTTGTTTTTTTAGTTCCTCTCTAAAAGTCATTTCTTTTTAAAGACAAAGGTTCAAAATAACTAATAAAATAACTATCACTTATATTTTGCATTGTTAAAAGCATTCACGAGTCATGCAAAAATGACTGTTCGATTTTTCGAACAATGGCCATACTCCTGTAAACCAGTTGTGTCTAATCGTGTGCGTTGCAATAAATATTTTCCGGCTCTTGTTTCGTTCTGTGGTGACAAATTACATTTGATTTATTATTAGTCGTAGACCAGTGTGTGTGTATGGGACAATTTGATATTTGTAGCCAAAAGTTATTTAGGAAATTGGAATACATATATGGAAAGTAAGTATAATTGTGCTCCTTACGTGTAACACAGGAATATACAGAATGTATGCATTAGGATACATTTCTGTTATTGATGACGCAGTTATCATGAGTGCTAGCCATTCCACCGACGACTACCCGATTCGCCGCCGCAAGGCCCTGACTATAAGTGAGATCTTAGAAGAATTAGAGAAAACCAATGACGACGAAATTAACACCGTTGCCGCGATTCCTCCCGAGAAGTTCGATGGCCTGACTGATGAGGAGGATATTGACGATGAGGAGTTGGCCATAGAAGAAGAACTTAATAAGGATATGGCTGGAACCTTCGAGTTTGAAACAGAAAGGGACAGACAAGGACTAACCGATTTTGACGATAGCGCTCCTTCTGTTAGCCAAAGGCGGTCAGATCGAACGAGTGACACGAGGAATGAGCCACCTCAAAAATTATTAAAGTTATCATCAGCGTCTGCGGCTAATTGGAAAAACGTCGCCAAAGAATCTGTTTTGCCGTTTGGGCTTATGAACAGACCCGAAGAATTAGAAGAGCTGCGGAACAATATCAAAAATCAGCTAAAGGACAAATCTCCTTCGGACATTTTGGGCTCTTGTTCGATAGCCAACCTTATCGTCAGAGAAACGAAACGGTACGCGATGCAGCACAACGATGTCCAGTTTGCCGAAATATTTGACGTGGCATTGCTGAAAAGGTTTATCGGCATTTTAATATTATCGGGGTACAATAAGCTGCCACAAATGAATTGTTATTGGTTCCAGAATCCAACCCTTGGGTCACCGATTGTGCAGCAAACAATGCCTTGCTCAGTCTTCCGAAAAATCAAACAGTACCTGCATTTTCAGGATAATGATAATCTTGACCGCACGGATAAATACACCAAGATCCGAAACTTATATAATTTACTGAACACCAAGTTTATGCAGTTTAGCGTCTTTGAGGAGCATTTGTCCGTTGACGAACAAATGCTGCCTTATTTTGGACGCCATAGCTGCAAAATGTATATGCGGAACAGGCCCATAAAATTTGGCTACAAGACTTGGTGCATGGCAGGAGCCAATGGTTATGTCTTTCGCATTCAACCATACGGAGGAGCGTGTGACTATTATGATAAATCACTAGGATTAGGTGCATCTGTCGTCAAGGATATGGTGAATCAGTTAGAGTTTCCGGAAAGACATCAACTCTATTTTGACAACTTTTTCACGTCACATTTCCTGATGTGCTTGCTACGTGAGAAACGTATTTGCGCGACAGGAACAGTGAGGAACAATCGTTTGGGGAAGCCTAGCCCTGATCTTAAAAGCGGTAAAAGTCTGCCTAAAGGTAATATCGAGTATTACTTACCATTTATTTCCGAAAATTATTTATTGATTATTCTTTTTTTTTATATAACAGGAGAATTCGATGCAAAATATGACCGAGCTAATAACTTCATATGCTGTCGTTGGCAAGATAAAAAAGAAGTAACGTTGTTGTCCAACTTCAACGGAGTGTCTCCTTTGATAACTACCAAACGAAGACAGCGAGGCGACAATAATCAACCCACACAAATTATTGTGCAACAGCCCAACATGATCTGCAACAACTCTTTTATGGGCGGGGTTGATTTGCATGATAATGCAGTTGCCAATTACCAAATTGGCATCCGCTCCAAGAAATGGTGGTGGCCACTTTGGTTGGGGATCTTGGAAACGGCTATCGTTAATGTGTGGAAACTGGACTGCCTTGTAAAGACGGGCTTGAATCAGCCTAGAGTTCCACAGCTGACTTTCAGGGTTGATCTGGCTACGTCACTTTTGCTGACTCCCGACATCAAGGAACACTCTTCAACTGAAGAATCAGAAGAAGATACAGCATGTGGTAAGACTTCAAATTTTGCGCGACAACATCATCTTGTTTCACAGCCGGAAGGAAAAGCTAGGCGCTGTAAAGTTTGCCATAAGCCGACAATTAAAATGTGCAGGAAGTGCCAAGTGCATTTGCACGTGAATAATTGTTTTGCTGCCCACCATAATTGGAAGGAATAGTTATAAGAATAGCATGTAAGCGTTAGCGTAAGTAAAAAATCGGAATAAAAATTAAAAATTCAATTGTATTTTCACAATGCCTCTGTTATGTTTTTTTATTTCTACGCAGGTCATTATGCCAAGACTCCAATTTGTGCCGACACATGTATAGTGTGTTTGTATATTTTTGCCTAAGAACAATACATTTTTCATATTCACCGATGATATTTTGACCTCTGAGTTATAAATTTCGTCTGATCACCAGTGATATATAAGTACACATCGTGAAATGGCAATATGTATTAAATATTTAGCTATGAAGCTCGCTACGTACATGTTTGTGTAGCACAAATCAATTAAGTCGTTAGGTGCAAATGACATTACGGCGAACGGCCATTGTTCGAATAATCGAACAGTCGATTCTGGCTAAACTAGCAAAGATAGAAAAATTTGGACTTCAGATTTGAATTTATTGGGTCCTAATTACCTAAGTAATCATATTTTCATCAGTAAATTCGAACATTTTTTCCTCGCGGCCTGAAATGGGTTAAAAGTTGGCGCATAGTCTTACGATTATATCTTTCTTACATCATTTTATTCTAGCTCCATTATTTCTAAAAGTTTTTATACGTTAAGTGTAGAAAACTAGGGTTAATTTTAGCTCGATTTCAACATAATTTCAATATATTTTACCAAATTGCAGATCTTTAGGGGCAGTCTTAATCATGGTCGTAGCCAGGATTTCGGTCAGGGGGGGGCAAGCCCAAAAGTTTTTCAAAATCATGATTTTCTCAGGAGTAGAAATTTCCGGTTGCAGAAATATTGTTAGCCAATTTTAGAGTAGCCTGGCTTGTGGTTGGATTGATGCACAGGGTCATGGATTCCAGGCTCACCGTGAATGAATTAATTTTATGGAACTCACCACCTACGTGACGGACTATGATGTCGCTCAGATTGTAAACAAGTATCCATTTATGGCGATAAATAACATTGCTGGGCGTGCTGTTGATCTCAACACCTCCACAAAACAGCAGTTTAGATCTTTTAAATTGGATTTCACTCACACTTCTGCGGCCCTAGTTTACTGGTGGACTGCCACGCATGTTATTTCTTTTTTTTTTGCTAATTTTAGGGTCAAATTTTTAAAATGGATATGAGAATAATTTTCTTCTGCATTCTGATTACATATCTGCCTTTTAGAGCGTGCTTTGTCTATTTTCAGTGCATTTTTTGCATCTCGGACTGCATATTCGACTTTATTAAAACCACTTCTTCATCTCTTTAACAAATCATTGATTACTGGTCACTTTCCGTCCCTGTGGAAGGCTAGTTATGTTTTACCAATTTATAAATCCGGTGATAGAGCCGATATTAAAAACTATCGTCCAATAAATATTCTTTCATGTATTCCCAAAATTTTTGAGAGCCTGGTTACTGATATCTTAACTCCCCTAGTCCGTCCTCTGATTATATCTAATCAACACGGATTTTGCTCAGGGAAGTCAGCGGCTACCAATTTGGTTATTTACCAAGATTATATAAATAAATCGTTTCTTAATTACTCCCAGGTTCACGCGGTATATACAGATTTGACAAAAGCATTTGACAAAATCAACTATGAACTCCTTGTTAAAAAACTAAAATGCAATGGATTTTTTGGACCTATTATTGAATGGATAGATGACTACCTTAGAAATCGATCTGTAGTAGTTAATATTTGTGGTGTGTTATCGAAACAATTTATGCCCACTTCAGGCGTACCCCAAGGCTCTCACTTAGGTCCTCTTTTGTTTTTATTGTTTTTGTATGATATTAAGAATGTCTTCGATGGTGTGGAATTTTTACTATTTGCGGATGACTGTAAAATTTTTAAAAGAATAAATAACTTTAATGATATTTTAACACTCCAGGCCAATTTAGATAATTTTTACAGTTATTGTTCGTTGAATAATTTGGAGCTTAATCTTTCAAAATGTAAATATATTGTCTTTAATAGAAGCAAAACCAATTATCAGTTTGTATATACTTTCAATAATGTCCCACTTTCTCAAGTGAATTTAATTAAAGATTTGGGCATATTATTTGATACTTCCTTAAGTTTCGCAGATCATATAAATGATATATGTGAACAAGCTCGTAGAATGTTGGGATTCATAATCAGAAATTCATTGGAGTTTAGTAATGTACATGCTCTTAAGACGTTATACATATCTCTAGTTCGAAGTAAATTGGAATATGTTTCTGTTTTGTGGAATCCATGTTATAATACGTATACAAATAAAATTGAAAGTATCCAACACAAGTTCTTCAGATACATGGCCTTTAAGTTACATATTTCATGTGAAAATTTAAATTATTCCAACATGCAATACCAACTAAAGTTAAACACACTTGAGACAAGGCGAAGTTACTATGATGCTATATTTATCTATAATATTGTCAATGGGTACATTGATGCACCAGAAATTCTCCAAGAAATATCATTTAGAGTTCCTAACAGACAGACAAGACATCATGCACTTTTTCATCAGCCAACATATAGATGTAACTATATTATGAATTCTTCAATTGAAAGATTAAAAAACATCGGTAATCTAGTCTCAAATCGTTTAGATTTATTCAATACGAGCAAAGATAAACTACGCTCTTTTGTATATGATTTGTTTGAGTAAAATTCTACAGTATTGTATTTATGTTGGTTGTTGATGTTGTGTTGATTTCTTGAATAGAAAATGTGTTGATTGATAATTGGAAGCTTTTGAACATTACATTATGTTAAAGATCTAACAATTGGTAAAGCAAAACTTGTTTTACATTGGTATGGAAAATTGCATTATTTATTACTTGTTGGAATGATTATTTTATATTTAATTTTAATATTATATATTTATTATCTATTTCGTCAATCGTCGTCGTCAATTGAAAATCTAGTTTATCGTTATATTACAAATAAGTAGCATTTATATTAGTGAATACTTTATTTTTATTATTTTTTTTATGAAGTTCTATCCTATTTTATTCCTTTTATTGAAGATGTTGAAATTTGTTTTTTTTTTTTATTCATTAGTTATTACTTTAAGACAGCAAAAATAATTTTTCTTTATAATTACTATGTATTTAAAGGACATTAGTCCGTTTACGATCGAAATAAATAAATAAATATTCCACTTGCGAAATCAGTTTATTTCGTCTGTCACTTTCATCTTAGAAAAGTAGCATCGTCATATTTATAAATCCTTTATTGATTGACATACGGTTAACGGTTTTAATAAGATTTCCTCTAAGTTTATCAAAGTATTAACAGTGGCTAAATTTTTTTGCTGGTATGATTAGAAAATAAATTTTGATTTAATAACATGAAAGACCCGCTCTGTGGCTCACTTGGTTGAGTCGCACTCTACGATGCTAGTAATCTAGAGGTCCGGAGATCGAATCTCGGCGTGTTCCAAAATGTCGGTACATGTGAATGGAAATATATAGTGCTTACAACATTATATACACTCCGAAATGATATGCAATGTAACGTTGACTCGAAATTGCCTATAAACGGCTGAATTAACGCACACAAGGGGCTACACGGTACTGAGAAGAAAAAGAAGAACTTGAAAGACAGTGAAATATGAGACCCGTTCTTTACAAGGTCCTTAACTCTGGAAGGTCATGCTTATTTTTAGTACGGAAAGGTCATGCTTCGTCGATTCGATCAACTCTGACGCCTCATACAAATCACCCTTTCTCAAGATATTTATAAAATTTGACAGATTTTCAATCGTTAGTTTATTTAGAATGGAAAAACATCGATTTTGGAGCCAATTTTTATGAGTTCGAAATGCAATCTTCCTAAAATGAGGAAGAATTTTGAGACATTTTCCTGATTTGTCCTATTTTTGTCCTAGTAAATTTTTTTTTCCATAATTTTTGGAAAAATAGGTCCCATATTTAAAAAAAAAAAAAAAACATATTTGTTAGTTGCGTATGCCCACAGACTTATCGTCAAATCGACAACCAGCCATAAGAGATACTGAAATTCTAAAAGTTACACAAAGTTCATCCTTCGTCGTTTCGACGACGGCAATTTCGAAAAATCCAACTTACCCTGCTTACCTTGTCTAGCCGCAATGTAGCCGGCAAGTACATCGGCACGGTAAGTGCTGTACGAAAACTTAGCTCCAAATAATGAGAATTGTCACGAAAAACGATATAAATTTGATGATGCGTAGTCGATTCGACGAAGCATGACCTTCCAGGGCTAACAAAGCAAAGCTGTATACCATTTGTCACCCTTTCAGATGAAAATAAGTTAAATTCCACTAACTTCCCGAAGGGACCTAATGGTTGAAATTGTGTACTCCAGCTCAGAAGCCATGAAATGAAACAGGAAATATGGGATCCACGTGTGTGCTGGTACACAGCCTCCGTCAGTTACGAGTGGCCACACGCTGTCATCTATTTGCATGTGCCTCCTGACTGCAAACTGTCCCGATCATGGCTTCTCCGGCGGCACTTGGATTGGTGAAAAAAGCATCGCTGCGCCAGCAGCAGAAAATTTTTGAAAATGTTGTATAGTTCAGCGATTTTTTTACTACATCGATGAGGATTTTTTCTACCATCTTTATCGACCAGGGGGGGGGGGGGCGACCGCCCCTCCCTGCCCCTCCTGGCTACGCCCATGGCTTAATTGAATTGTATTGAATTCAAACTGAACTAAAATTAACCCTAGTTTTCTACACTTAACGTATAAACACTGTTAGAAATAATGGCGCTAGAATAAAATGACGTAAGAAACAGATGATCGTAAGACTATGCGCAAATTTTTAAACGAATCGTTCAAGCCCCTCTCCTTGGCAGAAGTTGGAGAAAGTTGAAATGGAAAAATAGATTGTTTTTGGGTCAAATCATACAAATTTGACTTTGAAGTTCTGTAAAAACCAAACCTCCAATCCGATTTTTATGTGGTTAATTTTATTTTTAGGTAAATTTTTTGGCTATAATAATCATCTTTTTTCACTATTCTAGCTGGTCTAGCTTTGGAGATATTGAGCTTTAAGTCATGCAAGAAAATTATTTTTTCAAAAATCTTCAAATGCCTGTGACAGGGTTAAGAATAGGGGGTATGTTCGTTCCAACTTTTCTGCTAGAAATCGAGTGAGGAGAGGAATCATAATCCGGTGCCTTTATTCGGCAGTTTCCGGACACCCTGTAGATACAGCACGTCGACTCGTGATGCACGAAGTGAAGTTTATTTTTGACTATTTACGATATATGACGCGAATGCTGGCTGGGTGGTTACATATTGTTACAATATCACTACATTTCATTCATTTTGCGTAAGTCATGAATATTTCTCCCGAGCAATTCATTAGCACATATGTTACATAATTATTACATCATCTTTATGACTAACTATTTTGAAGTCCTTATCGTCATATACTGTTTGTAACATAAATGACAAAGGTATCTCGACTGACGTGCATAGCATGAATGATGTTTGTGGTTTTTGCTGGCTGTGAAAGTGATAGAGGGTAGAGGGTAGTTCTGTCTATACTGTGGCAAAATACTTATTAAACACAACAGTTGTGGCACCGGACTGGGGATCCTTCTGTGGAGACCAATTAAAAGTAATCAAGAGGCAAGATTAAAAGAAATGATCCGACCCAAAAGAATTTTTACAGTACAGTAAGTATGTAGATAAATTTGCACTCTCTATTGAAGCCGCTTGGGAGTATTTTCAAGAATGAGATATCCTTTTCCAGTGGCTCCGGAAGTCATAAATGTATTGATGAAGTTACTTCATTGAGGTCAGAAAACGTACTCAAAGTGCATCAAGTGATTCTGTTAGTTATATAGGAATAGTGAACAGACGTTGCCAGTTAGTGAAAAGAGAATATTAGGAACGGTCGGGTGTTCTATTTGACTCATGAAACAAGGGGGGAACAAACGATTTCCGGAAGGCACACGCGGTGGTAATGTCGAAGAAAAAGGGTCAGACATAGTGAACGTCTTAAACAAACTAACTTAACCAGTGGCATAGGAAGTGGCACAGTAGGTACGAGTAGATCATCAAAACAGTGCGCGCGAATTACACACACAATGAATCTAATTACATTGGACTCGCCATCCTTTTCAGGATCTGGCTTAAGATCGATCGTTTAGGTGCGCGCTTTTGACACTGAACCGGTTAAGGTGCAATACCAAATCAATATCGAGCAATAAACAAACAATACTATATTCAGGAAAATTTCGCAATTTTTAAAAAGTAGAAACAGCCATTGCATTAAATGAATCGGTTAACCGGAAAACAGGTACTTTCTGTCTCGTTTTAACCGGATGCACTAACAACATCCCTAATCCGAATGTCAACAGTAATATACCGTTAGAAAGCCAAAACACTGAATCAACTTTTGTCAACCTTGCAGATTGGAGAGTCCAAAGTACCGTTATGAAACCACAGCATGAAGTTTTCATGCAAAATAATTTCTAAAATTTCTCTAAAGCTTAAATATTTGTATCTTGGCAGCAACGTTGACATTTAAAACCGCAAAAAGCCAGTTTATATGAAATTTAATGTTGATTCCGAAACTGAGGTCAAATTATGATTAGGTGTGTGGTAAATTTTAATTAAACACTAAAAGTCGTGAATTTCGTTTATTTTCACAAAAAGAAACACGATAATGTTAAAAAAGCCAATTCTATTGATGGTGTTTTTGCTAAAAGAAATTTCCCTATACACCAGTTGCGTGTTGACCACCCAATGCGGGGCACCTTGTGCAGTAAGAAAAGTGCGACCAGTGTGCGAATCATTTCCCAGCAGAAAAGAACTCATGTATTTCACCAAACCAAGCAATTACGTTCATACATGAAACTGAGTCTAAACTGATTAGTGGCATTTCCCTCAGCTGGCCATAAGGTGTTTCAATTTCAAAGCATCCTATAGATACAGCACGTAGTGATGCATGAAGTAAAGATTGTTTTATATGTCGACGTTTTATGACGATAATGCTGGTTGGGAAAATTATTTTTATTGTCGGGTAAAAAACTCTCTCATTTTCCAAGAGTTATGAAGAACTGCAAACTGCCAATTTACAATTAAAAATTAAATCCTAATAATTCATGGCGATATTTGCTGAAAACACAGATTATTCGTAACTTTAAATCTTGTAAAAATAAAAAAAAAATATGACTCATAATTTTCAAAAATGTTCGTAAATGAAACGAAAAAATCCAAAATTACTAATAATAAAAAAGACATACAAAAACCTACCTCTCAGCAACTCAAATGTGTAAAAAAGAAATGTCCATCCTTTAACTTATCGTCCTGACTCCAATATAACTCGAATAAGACCAAATAACAATAAGCGAGTCGATGATCCGAAATTATCCCGCCATTAAAGTAGAAAAACGTAAATCGAAAAATTACAAACAATAACGACAAAAATAAAAGTTTCCGAAATAAAAATAAATGTCACACCGTCACAAAGTTAACCATTTCCAAATTTTTACCCCTGACTCTGAGCGTGTTTGTTTTTGACACCATATCGCAGCACCAGTGAGTGTGGCATCCCACACTTCTGCACAATATTTACGTATGATTTTCGTCCTTTAACCAAATAAAATTCGAATCACGCGCATTACCAGAACAAAATAAAAGTAAGAACCCATTCACATTGTGAACGATTTAATAGCATTGACACAGATCCCTATTGTTATGTTCGTCGTCTCTATCATCAATCCAAATTACTCGCAGGACTAAAAGCACCCGAAAAGAAAGAAGAAGGAAACAATACGCAACATGGCATCCGTCTAATTGGATGATAAAAGTTTCCATCAATCAGAAATGCCCCCAAAAGAAATCCATATAATGACAAGCAGACGTTTTAGCTATTTATGTTGTGTGGGGTAAATCCTTTTTTTTTTTTTTGTATTGCACAATCCTTTCTCTCTGTTTCTTATCATAAATTCTAATCAAATACATATCAGGAATTCTAAAACGTGACTGTTCAATGTAGGGTAAAGTGACCGTAAATTGGACACTATTTGAAAAAAGATTGAAGCAGTTGTACCTATGTTATAGCCGATAAAGACTATGAACATATCCTGGATTTGATCTAAATTTATCCAGTAAAAAAGTTTATGGGCGAGGTTATAGTGCTTTTTTTTTATTCACAGAAAGTTGAAACCTTTACCGGTTACTTACTAACCCTCTCTCTGTCCACCTCCTAGGACCGAAACTCCTTGTCCGCCGTCGCTAACAACGCTCCTTCCTAGTCACATTCTGTGTTTATTATTTCCTCCTGTGAATTGGAAACTCGAAGCTGACTTCCTTCCCGAGTTTGAGCTCTCGTTTCACGAGAATTTCCTAAATCACAGCATGTCGATCAAGAAGTCACAGACACATCCCAATAAACGTTCAAAACAGCTAAGCTAAAAAAAATCAAAAAGTGTCCAATTCCCGATCAACTTCACCTACCCGAAAAAATCCTTTTAATCAGCTCGTGGTGCAAGGAAAATCCGGTAAAACCCATCAGCAGACGAACTGCAATCATTCTCAATAACACCTACATTTCCACAATGGCTCGCAAAGGTACCAGATCGTTTCGTCAATACTTGCTCGATTTGGTGAATGTTATCGGCATCCATGGCCTTCAACACCTGACCAACACAAGGACTCACGTTATGGAGAAGTTAGTTTTGCAATTTATTTTTCGATTTTACAAAAATTCCTTGTTATCCTTTCTTTCCGTATGTCTTTTGCTAATTGCAGAGTTGTCTGGTCCGGACTGGTAATAGCCGCCATTGCCGGAACAATTTATACAAGTCTCAATCAGTACAATCGCTTTCGGGCCCGACCAACGGTTATATCCTTGGAACGTGACTACCGCTCGTGGAACGGTACGATGCCGGCTGCAACATTGTGCTATCACGACCATTTGGATTCGTATAAAGCGGACAAATATATTCAAGAGTATGTAATCCTTGTGTAATCAGATATTGCGAGACATTGTTTGTTTTAAGTGCATAAAGATAAAACTGGGAAAATTGGGGGAAGGACAATTTAAGGGTTATTTCTGAAAAGAAGATAACTTTGACGACATTCTAAGTGGTTGTAAGAAACAGAAGGATGCTTATCGAAATTGCTTATCCAGTGCACGTACGCGGTACAGAAGAGGAAATACCAACTTATTGTGAGCATTATGCAATCGGAACAGAAACGAGAAGACTTTTTCACACATTGGAAAAATCAGATAATTTTTTCGTCCATCTGAAAATGGCTATAAGAAATGAACATGTTAGGAGTTAGGATGTAGGGGCCCTACATCCACATGAAAAATTTCTCGCACCATAAAAACAGCACGACTGCGAAAAACAACACCCCGACGTAGATATTTTTTGTAGACAGGAAGAGATAGATAACAAACAAATGCTAAATTTTTTGTTCTCCTTCAGCAGGTCCCTTAGATAAGCAAATTTAAAATTGTCCTAAAATCTATGAAAGTTCATGAGGAAATCCTGTCCCTTACTTTGACAGCCATAGCAATTTCATCAGCATAAGCAATTACTGACTTTACATCCGATACTTATAAAGTTCAAAAGTAATCGCTACGTTCCAAAGTAGAGGTGGTAGAATAGCTACTTATGGGGTACCTCTCAATAATCTCCATGTGCGAGGAATATGTATCAAATTCAGGCAAGCTGATAGCATGCGTCCAAAACCCGGACCATATCTGCACACTGTGAGGGTCCGCAGGGATAGTATCATTCGGCTTTCAGGGAAGAAGGTTTCAAGCAGACACTCGATGATTTCAATACATGATCTGTTCTCTGTTTGAAAGAAGCCGGCATGGATAGGTTGGACGCCGAAGTTTCCTGAATCTAGATGTCTCGGAGGATCCTTCGGTAATCTCGCAGAAATTCGCAGAAATAGCTCTTTCAACTTCGGTCCAAGTGCGCCAGATGCTGGTTTTGTGGCTCCTATATCTGAACCTAACCTAAACTTGATATTTCAAAAGATTGTTTTCGAAAAAAGTCAAAGAATTTTTACAGAAATTGTTTTCTGAAACATAGAAGCAGCGCCCGCTCTAAGGGGAGGCAAGCCGGGCGGTCGCCCGGGGCGTCAAATTTTAGGGGCGGCTTTTTGACTAGCACTCGAATGAAGAAAATATGTAATAAGTCGGAAGTAAAAACTTAATAATAATTTCTATTCAATGGAATGTAAACCATAGGGAGATGAAATGTTAAGTAATGTAAAGACGCAAGGCAGGAAACAAATTGGAACCCACACAAAGAATTTTACAACCACTGAGGCCAATTTTTTCAGAGACACCTTTCTTTAGGTAAAGAAAACGCTTTAAAGCTCACTTAATTTTATGAACTGTATCATTTGTTCGCTTTCGAAAATTGCGTTTTAAAGAGGCAAATTCCTTGTCTAGCTTTGAAGAACCCACGATTGATACGGGGCGCTGCATTTTAGAATCCTAAAATGCTTTGCAAAAGTTGCCTAAATTTTGCTAGCATTCGGTCTTCTTCCAAAAAGAAAAGTGCTCAATTATTCACTAATGGAGTTCTAAAATGTTTGTTTATTCAATTCATTACACATTACAAGTCAGTTGTGTTATTAAGAGATTGGGCAGAGCCCTTGCAACTTCAAGTAAATATTGTTTATTCTGTTGAATGGCAAAGAAATAAATGAATCGTTGTAAGCACTTAGCACATAAAAGCATTTAAAAACTCTCCTTTGAGAAATTTCACGGCCAAATGCACCATTGTAAATACTTTTTTTCGATAACTTCCATCCATCTCGCACAGCAGTTAAACTTCAATTCGCTCGATATATTCGCAAATGCATTGATTCATCTAGCATTTAGCAGAGGACAAATTTTGAGCTACATAAGTGGTGGATTTCAACAAGATGAAGGCGACAGGAGACAGTAACCGAGCCGCAATAACAGTTCTTCTTAATTTGTTTCCGAAAATGTTATTCTCGGGATGTGGCTAGGTTGCTCGATTTAACTAGCTCTAACTGTATTCTCGAAAAATTTGTCAAGTGCATGCATATATGAAAAACACACAAAAATCCGTTCGTGAAAAGATTCGGCTAATTGAAGTTTATCTATGCCAAAAATTACCGAACACTACTCGAAATGAGCACCACTCTTTGGCACATAGAGCGGAGTTTTTTTTTAAATGTGTTAAGTGTTTTACTGGAAAAAATCGACTTGCTACTCGCTGTTACAACGACCAAGCAGTGATAGTTTTTCAAAGGGGAGGAGATGTGGGTTCGGGACTATTCTCCCCGGCTGATGGAAAATCAATTAAATGGCGAAAAGCGCTTTCCAAAAATGTTTTGTTTTCAATTCGTATTTTAGTAAGAAATTGATACAGTTTAAAGGAATGGTTAAAATTGTGAATGCGGTGAATGAATGATATACATATTCCTCCGTTATTCATATTTTATTTTGGAAAACTCCCATATATGTAATCGTAACTGCGTCGGTAGGCCATTTAATCACAGTAATTCTCCAGGAAAATAAAAGGACCAAATTTAAAAACCATCAATGGCAGCCAATATCGTATTGTTTTGTCAAATGTTATGTTACCTTAATTTCCCTGGAAATTATATGATGGATTCTTGGTTCAAGAAAAATAGTCGAGCATATACCACGATGCCACTAAGGTATGTTGAACTCTTTGTAATGGCTTAATATCCCACAACGTTGGTATAATGTAAAATTAACTTAATTTTTAAACTGGCCAACATTTGTATCAAATCTTTTCAATCCAATTTCTAATTTTTCATTTATGCCCCCTTATCTTTGCCACTGCGCCCAAGAGCTGCCAGAATCACTCCATTCTATCTAATATAAATCTGTCTGGTATAGTACTGAAGGAGCGAATGATTACACTCTCGCCCGGGGCGGCGAAAAAGCTAGAGCGGGCGCTGCATAGAAGGGTGTTTTTGCGCAGTGTGCTGGTCAAGCGTAGGCTGTATGCAAACTGTACGGTTGTCAATCGCACATTCTCCGTGGTACCAGGTGCCGTTCACCTCAAGCGCTCCCTATGCGCTTCAGTCGCTTCCGGCTAGAAAGTTTTGCGCCTGCATCAAAATCAGGATCTTTCGACGCCTATTCGAGCTGACCGAACCTTTCTGAGAATAATAACTAAAAGTTACTTCTTCCGTCATGGGCGTAGCCAGGTTTTCGGTCAGGGGGGAGGAGGGGGGGGGGAGGAGGGGGGGGGCAAGCCCAACATTTTTTCAACATCATGATTTTCTTAGGAGTTGAAATTTCCGGTCGCAGAAATATTGTTAGCAAATTTGCCACGCATGTTATTTCTTTTTTTTTCCTAATTTTAGAGTCAAATTTTTAAAATAGAGATGAGAATGATTTTCTTCTGCATTCAACTGGCCTCCAATATCTGCCTTTTAGAGCGTAGTTTGTCTATTTTCAGTATTTTTTTTGTATATCGGACTGCTTATTCCACTTGCGAAATCAGTTTCTTTCGTCTGTCACCAGTGGCGCAACCAGAATCTTGTCCTGGAGGGGGTTAAGTTTATCCACATTACTGGACATTAGAGATTAGAGCATGCCTCCACAAGCTGGGTGATGGTGCTTCTAAATCAGTAATGATACTGTTTCAACCTTACTTTCGATGTACTTTTTCTCGTAACTTATATGGTCTTGAAAACGCGAGTCAAATGTCATACTCGTAATCGGCTCGTTCTTTCTGTTGTTATCATGAAAAGCCAATTTTGAATCACTCTTCAAGCATTGCAATTTTATATTCAAATTTTAAGAAAATACCATTGAGAATAACCTTGTTCGCCTTTTAATGATAAGTTGCACTTGCTCGTGTTTTGACTTTTAATTCTGGTTACATGCAACTCGCCTACATTTTTTTTAAACCACTAGCTCTGTACTTATTGCTAGAGAGTTTCAAGGATTGGGAAAAAACTAGGCCAGGAAAACGTGGTTCAAAGTCATCATGAAAAAGTTAAACCCGCAGGATCAGCTGTCTTGATTTCCCACTTTTTCACTGAGTTGCGGACCGCCTATCGCCAAATAAACCTCCCCTCCCTGCCCCCCCTGGCTACGCCCATGTCTTCCGTTTCAGATGAGCACGAACTTCTCACAGCCCAGATTCAAATAAAAATTCAATTGTTTTGTTTTTGATTTTATATACAGGGTGTCCCGCAACTGGTTAGCCATAGACGAACAGTAGACTCTACAGGATGCTTTAGGAAAAATATCGCCAAAATTATTTCTCTAGCTTTTACCGTTAAGGAGTAATTGCCTTTTTTGTGATTCTTGTCAAAAACACGACTTTTTTTCGAAAAACTCCTATTTTATAGCTTCCACTTTAGGCAAATCAATGTTTTTCATATTCGTCTGAAAGTACACAAAATTTCTAATAAAAGGACATATCGAACGTTTCAAACGGTTTCGTATCTTCCGAGATACGACGTTTTGAATTTTGCAGAAATGTCAATTTCAAGTTTTAATGTCAAAATTAAACCCGAATTTCGTAATGATACATTGAAGTGGCAAATCTGCAAAGTTCACAAAAGTTGGCCCAATTCCTAAGCTTTTGAACGGCATATAAGAATAAAGCAGAGAATTATCCAGTTTGTGAATAATATGTGTAAAAGAGAAAAAAAAACATAGTCCGTAAGTGGAAGAAATCTTGCTTTTACGTGGAAATAGTTCAGTCATATAAGTATTTCCAATAGAAAAAAATACAGTAAGACTATTTTTTTCTTGGTCTTGAATCAGTGGGGTCAAAGGAGTCCAAAACTCATTTTGCTAAAATAAATTTGGTCGGAAAGGTCCCAAAAAGGACACTATTTAATCCTTGACTGGAGGTCGGCATGCGGGGTATCATATCAAAGGAGACGCCGAGTACATTACATATCCGGTGTTTGATTCCTATTTCAAGGACCCTCAACGGAATAAATCGCGTTTGAATTTAAAATTTTCGTGTTTCACGTAACTTATCATCTGTATCTTTCCAAAGCCATAACTACGCGAATAATTCAAATTGCAACTTCCTTTTTCATTTTTTAGAATCTAAGATTCTATCATTAAATTTACTAAGGAAAAATTGGATCGGAGAACTCTGAAAAAGGACATAAAAGGACACTAAATAATACTTGACAAATTAAAATGTTTATCCTTTAGACGATGAAAATGAAAAATACTCTGACAATATTAATGTGTACACAGCAAACCTTCGTACAAATAATTCAACACATAAAACAAATTTGTTTATACTTACCGTTATAATTAGTAAAGTAGCATCTACAACAGTAGCGAAAAGTATTTTTCCATAATGCATAATAACCAAGTCTATGCTTGATGTAAACATTTTACTTCCTTTTCAAGAATGAAGTCGGTTTGGTACATTTGCAGACTATGGTTTTTTTTTTTCATTTTTACGTATTATTCAGAAACTGGATGACTCTGTGCTTTATTCTTATATGCCGTTCGAAAGCTAAGATACTACGCCAACTTTTGTCAACTTTGACCTGACTTGACTTGACTTTGTTGTTAAGTGAACAAGTCGTGTATTATTATGTAAAACACAACAAGTGGCGACGAGGAGAAAACGATTATCGCTAAATCCACGAGATACGAAATTTTGGAAAAATGTCGACTGGCGGAGAAAAGGCTACAACTGATGGTAAAGCAACACGTGTCGAAAATGTTGCAAAAAGGCCGACTGACGGAGAAAAAGGAGCAACTGAGGCAGCACGTGTAGGAATGTTAAAGGAATTTGATTATCTAAGTAATGACTGGGTCGTTTACAAAAAGAGGCTAAATCAGTATGTATCTGCTAACGAGATTTCATCCGACAAGAAAAAGGTGGCGATTCTTCTAACCATGTGTGCAGAACATACCTACAAGCTCTTAGTTGACCTGTGCTATCCAGAGGAGCCCGAGAATTTAATGTTCCAAAAATTGACCGATGTTATGGATACTCATTTGAAGCCTGCAGTTTCAATTTTCGTGGAGCGATCAAAATTTTATGCGGCGGGCATGAGAAGCGAGCAATCCATCCACGAGTGGGAGCGGGAGGTTCGCCGTCTTGCTGTGACGTGCGGATTCGGCTCCGCACTAGACATCGTCTTAAGAGACAAATTCGTTATTGGCTTAAAGGACGGAGTTGTTAAGGATAAACTGTTTGCACAACAAGCAGAAGGACTGAGTCTTGCTAAGGCGGTGGCACTGGCGCTAGAAACGGAGGCAGCAGTTTTATCAGTAAAAGGAGGTTATATCGAACATGTGAATAAAATAGCTAAGCAGGTAAATCCCAACACGCAAAAATATAGTCCATGTAAATCGTGCGGTTACTCTAATCACTCATCAGCAAAATGCAGGTATAGAAATTGTGTTTGCAATAATTGTGGCAAAAAGGGCCACTTACAAAAAATTTGTAAAAGTCATAAAGAAAATAAGAAAAAATTTCCTACTAATAACTATTTGTATTCATTGCCGACGAGTGATAGAGAGTTATTTACAATTAAATCCGATTCAATAGATCCCATATATTTGCAAGTATCAGTAAATGGGCTGGATTTAAGAGCTGAACTCGATAGTGGTGCGGCAATCAGCTGCATTAGTTTGGACTTGTACAATAGATATTTTCGTGAAGTGCAGATGACGGAAACAAAAACGAGACCGAGGCTAATTTCGGGCGCGGCCGAAATTTGGATACCCTTCGCT
The DNA here is from genome assembly GCA_949715475.1 of Microchrysa polita. NCBI lineage: Eukaryota > Metazoa > Arthropoda > Insecta > Diptera > Stratiomyidae > Microchrysa > Microchrysa polita. The sequence goes on along the minus strand of OX454419.1, from coordinate 22,455,322 downwards.
CTCCTCCGGGCTAAAAGTTTGTTCGGGCGTACCTATGACTTGTGTTCAATTCTCCCCGCTTCCCCGCATGTACGTGGGTTTCTTAGAATGACCAAAGACGAAGTGTGTGTGTGTGTGGGGGGGGGGGGGCGGGGTTGTACGGCAACTCTATGAACGCATGGCCTTTCCTTCAATTTTTACGTATGTTTGTGGCATCAATTAAAACATATTTTTATGAGATTTGGTTGAAATTGGTTGACAAATAAAAAAAGTTTTTCTTCAAAGAACCTAACTTGGGAGTTGGGTTTATATGCCAGCCCCATGACCCCAATGGTCCGATTTCATTCATTTTTGCATAGGTTTGTAACATCAATAAAAGTACATTTCCATGAGGTTGGTTGAAATTTGTGAGCAAATAAAAACGTTTTTCTTAGAAAAATTTGATTTGGGGGGATAGGTTTGTATGGTAGCCCCATGACCACATAGTCCGACTCCATCTATTCATACATATGTATGTTTTGTGTCATCAATAGAAACACATTTGTGTGAAGTTTAGTTGAAATTGGTGTCTAAATAAAAAAACATTCTTAGAAGAACTTAATTTGGGGAGCTAGGTTTGTATGACAGCCCCATGACCCCACATTCCGATCTGGTCCATTTTTACATATGTTTTGTGGTATCACTAGAAACACATTTGCACGAAATTTGATTGCAATCGATGAGAAAATAAAAAAGTTTTTCTTAGAAGAGCCTAATTTGGGGGACTAGGTTTGTATGGCAGCCCCACGACCCCATTGTCCGATTTGATCGATTTTTATATATGTTGTGTGTCAGCAATGAAAACACATTTGTGCGAAATTTGATTGAAATTGCTGTATAAATAAAGAAGTTTTTCTAAGAAGAACCTAATTTTGGGGAGTAGGTTTGTATGGCAGCCCCACGATTTTACCGATTCAAACATACAAACTGCCTGCAATAAAAAGAAGCATGTCTGCAAAATTTCAGCTCCATAGCTTTTAAACTGGCCGAGCAAAACGCGTCTCAACAGACAGACAGACAGACAGACGGACAGACGGACAGACGGACATCGTCCAATCAACTCAGCTCGTCACGCTGATCATATATATACATATTTTGTATGGTCGGAGATGTTTCCTTCAATGCGTTACAAACTTCATGACAAAGTTAATATACCCTTTTCGCTTACTAAGCGAAGGGTATAATGAGGTTATTGAGCTACAACAGAGTAAATATTTCGCCGGTCGGACAATGCATTTTGAACGTCAAATATCGTAAAAAGGTAAAATCTGTCGTATTTTATATTATAAAAGGTGGTGCCTTGCTGTTGTTGGGAAGAGATTTTATGAAAGGATTTAACATTCAATTTAATATAAATAGTGTAGAGAAACCAGAAACGCAAATAATCAGTGAATATCCTGAAGTGTTTTCAAACGAAATAGGTACATACAAGTATGCAAAAGCAAAATTATACTTAGTTAGAGACGCGACGCCAAAATACTTTACTCCGCGGGCGTTACCTTTTAGTTTAAAGGAAAAGGTCGAAGATGAACTCTTGAAGTTAGAAAGTATGGGTATAGTAAAGCGTGTGTGTAGCTCAAATTGGGGAACACCGATTGTTCCAATCCTAAAGCCTGATGGGTCTGTGCGAATTTGCGGGGACTATAAAGTGACCCTAAATCCTTCATTGGTGCAGGAACGTCACACGATACCGCGAATAGAAGATCTTTTTGAAAAATTATCAGGTAGTGGAATCTTTTCGAAGATAGATTTGGCGTCAGCCTACCAACAAATTGTGTTAGAAGAGGATAGCCAAGATCTCACGACAATTTCCACACATTTAGGGTTGTTTAGGTACACTCGATGTCCTTATGGAATTAAAACTCTTCCGGTCATCTTCCAAAGGCACATCGAAAGTGTATTAGCAGGAATAAAAGGTGTCGCTGTATTTCTCGATGACATTCTTATTGGTGGATCGTCTATAACGGAACACATGAGGATCCTGAAAAGTGTACTAAACCGTCTAAGCAAAGCAGGATTGACCGTTCGAAGCACGAAATGTGAATTTTTTAAAGAGTCAGTGCGATATTTAGGTTTTAAAATTAGTAAAAATGGGTTGCAAACATGCCGGAGAAAGCGAGGGCAATAACCGAAGCAAAGGCTCCCGAGAATATAACACAGCTTCAATCATTTTTAGGTATGTTAAACTATTACAGAAAATTTTTACCTAATATTGCAGAAATGCTGCATCCATTATATCGTCTGCTAAAAAAAGATATTCCCTGGAAATGGACAACAAAATGTCAAAGTGTATTTGAAAAATACCGGCGTACAGAGGGCTGCGCCCGCAATACGAGGGTTTTTTAGAATTTTAATGCATAGTGAATATTTTTTGTGCGTATATTTTATAAGCAATAAATAAGTATTGTGCACAACATTAATGAAATGCTTCCTGTAAATCTATTTTTGGATTGGTCTAAATAAACGCGTTCCAGAATGTTCCACCTTTGATTAGACCAATCCAAAAATAGATTTACTATTTACCCAGTTTGTATAAAAGTACTCCAAGGCAAATCTAAAGGCTTTTTTCGATTTAAGATTTCTGATGGCCTTTGACCAAAAAGAAACTCAGGCAAACGTAAGGATGGGTTGGCTTTATATATGAACTGAATTATTAGCTGTAAATCTACTGTTACTGTTTTTTTAATCAAGGAAAAGAAACCTTATATAAAATGATTCCATTGTGTTCCCTGTCATAAGAGCCAACGCAAGCTTTCCTATGAGTATTGAACAAGTATACTTTTGCAGCTATTCAGAGACACCCTGTTAACTTGGTTCTACTAACTTCAAAAATTTTTGTGGCAAACACTATTACCATTCTATGCATTTCCACCAAATTTCAAGTTCATTGTTTCATCAAGTTAAAAGATATAGGTACATTGAAGAAATGCTTAAGAGGCTTGCATTGTGAAAGGCTTTTACTAAATACTTATTTGGCTATATTTCCGGTTTGGATACAGTTATTCGAATGAAAATTCGTAGACATATTCCCTGTGTAATTTTCTAAAAACCCTTAGCAGAATGTTCATATTTGGATACCTAAGAGGGGCTACACACGAACAAATTGAAATTTTACAAATTTACTGTTATTTACTTTTCCTTTGCAAAAGTCAACAGTCTTAATATTTAACGTATATAAGGCCCTACCGACCAATCTTTGTGCAAAGTTTCATATCGATCCCTATAACGGTTCAGAAAAACCGAGCTCGAAAAGGAAGTTTAAGTTTAAACGCCAATAACTTTTTTACCGTTACTCGAAACTGTTAACTGATATGAGGTGTACTCGTTTAGATCTTTGATTCAAATACCCATACGTCAATCTCTGATAAAAACTAAAAAAGTCGACTTTTTTCAAACGTTCGGGACACCCTGTTGTCTTCTTCCTACCAACTTCTAAGGTATATGTGCCAAAGACTGTAACCATTCTACACATTCCTACCAAATTTCATGACAATCGGTTGAGCCGTTCGCGAGTTATCTAGTGAACAGACGGACAGACGGACAGACGGACAGACGGACGGACGGACAGACGGATAGACGGACGGACGGACAAAATCGATTTCATAAGGGTTTTTTGAAAAAAAATTTCTAAAAAACCCTAAAAATCAAAACGAATGTTAGTGGAAGCAAAGGTTCTCGCTCACTACAACCCAGAATTACCGCTACAGCTGTCGGTAGATGCTAGTAGTTATGGAATAGGGGCAATCTTGTCGCATATTTACGCAGATGGTAGTATGAGGTCAATCGCATTTGCGTCAAGGGTGCTTAGCGAAGCTGAAGGAAGATATAGCCAGGTGGAGAAAGAGGCATTAGCCATTTACTTTGGGGTGAAACACTACCATCAGTATGTGTATGGCCGAACATTTGTCTTACATACTGATTGTAAGCCACTTACATCCATTTTTGGAAATAAGTCAGGCATTCCCCAAATGGCCGCACATCGATTACAGCGCTATGCTCTTTTTCTGTCCGGTTACGACTTCAAGATAAAATACATTAAAACTACGGATAATAATGCAGATTACTTATCAAGAAGTCCCAGTAGTACGGGTTGTGTAGATTTTTCTAAGGAACAGGATATATAGTCCGAGCCGTGATGGTAAAAAACCGGGGTTTTCGAACTGTCGGAAATTAACCATCTTAAAAGTTGCGTTTAGTTACGGTGATATCGAAACGGTTGGTCAGCCGAAGCAAAACTTGACCAGTATAGCGTAATTATACGTAATTAGACGCAAAAATTAGAGGTGTTCGGGGGTATGGGTAACTGTCGGATCGAACCTATTTTATTCGATAGAGGACCTCTCCGTGAGTCTAAAAACATTGGTCAGCCGAGCGGCAACCTGACCGAAGGGTTCGGCCAACCAGTTTAAAGGTGCAAATTTTTTAGGTGCGATGGGGGTTTCGGAACTGTCGGATAAAACCTATTCTATTCGATAAAGGACCGCCCCCTGATGCAAAAAATACTGGTCAGCCGAGCGGCAACCTGACCGAAGGGTTCGGCCAACCAGTTCGAAATTATCAATTCTGACGGGTCGATGGGGTTTCAGAACTGTCGGATCAAACCTATTCTATTCGATAGAGGGTCACTCCCTGATGCTAAAAACATTGGTCAGCCGAACCGCAACCTGACCGAAGGGTTCGGCCAACCAGTTCGAAATTACCAATTTTGACGGGTCGATGGGGTTTCAGAACTGTCGGATCAAACCTATTCTATTCGATAGAGGGTCACTCCCTGATGATAAAAACACTGGTCAGCCGAACCGCAACCTGACCGAAGGGTTCGGCCAACCAGTTTGAAAGTAACAATTTTGACGGGTCGATGGGGTTCCAGAACTGTCGAATCAAACCTATTCTATTCGATAGAGGGTCATTCCCTGATACTAAAAACACTGGTCAGCCGAACCGCAACCTGACCGAAGGGTTCGGCCAACCAGTTCGAAAGTACCAATTTTGACGGGTCGATGGGGTTTCAGAACTGTCGGATCAAACCTATTCTATTCGATAGAGGGTCACTCCCTGGTGCTAAAAACACTGGTCAGCCGAACGGCAACCTGACCGAAGGGTTCGGCCAACCAGTTTGAAAGTACCAATTTTGACGGGTCGATGGGGTATCGGAACTGTCGGATCGAACCTATTCTATTCGATAAAGGACCGCCCCCTGATGCTAAAAACACTGGTCAGCCGAACCGCAACTTGACCGAAGGGTTCGGCCAACCAGTTTGAAAGTACCAATTTTGACGGGTCGATGGGGTTTCAGAACTGTCGGATCGAACCTATTCTATTCGATAGAGGGTCACTCCCTGATGATAAAAACACTGGTCAGCCGAACCGCAACCTGACCGAAGGGCTCGGCCAACCAGTTTTAAGGTGCTCATTTTCAGGTCCAATACATATTTTCATATAGCTTATAGTGTCGTTACTACGTGATTTCAGATTGCAAAGTGTGGTGGAGAAAATTTGTTTATTTCTTATTTTTTTAGGGTGCTGAGCTCGAAACAAGAGCTTCTCACCAAAATTTCATTGCGGAACAGGGTCAAAACCCAAAACACATAATATACAAGAAAAATGCAACTTTTGCGAGCAAAAATGAAAAACCGTTCATAATATGGAACTACGTTAAAAATGGCAAATTTAAATATCAATTGTAGTAATATCGCTCGACGGATTTATAATATTTATGTCTCTTTGGACGTGCAATTATGTGCTCTCTAACATATTTATGGAAAGTTTTTCATAGAAATAAATAGTTTCAGAGTTAGGAGCCAAATAACGGAAAAACAGCGAACATTTCAGGGTTTTTCGTGATTTTGACCCTGTTTCGCGCAACGAAAATTTGGTGGCAAGCTCCGGATTCGCGCTCCGTACCCTAAAAAAAACATAAGAAACAAAAAAACTGTCTCCAACACATTTTGCAATCTGGTGTACTAGACTTATCACGTAGAAAATTCACTATTAGTAAAATTTTAAATATAAATAGAATGGAAGCAGGAGCGGCCCAATGTATGTATTTTAAATGGACGACAGCAAAGGTTTTTGCTGCCCACATGACGTCACCCATTTAAAATGCATTGTGCTGTTTTCCTCGGTATCATTCATCGCATCCCGTCTGTATCAACCAAATATTAACTTTTCCCAAAACCGGATTCTACTCCCTCTCGTACGTACTACATTGCTACAAGCTCATTCATAAATTGCCACACAGCAAACACACAGTCATAATCCTTGCAAACATGCGCACACGCAATAAAAAGTGAGAAATATCATCAAAACAAAAAACAAATGTATTTTCTGAAATCGCTCGGTTCATCAATTGAGTCGTTTATGACTCTTTATGACTGTCGCTAAAAGAGGTCAGTTACTCAAAAATATTTATCCTTAATCTAAGCTTAAAGGGCGGCCAAATCTTGACGTGGGGCTATCCTGCCACATTGATGACGATGAAACTTAAATCATTCTTGAAGCGTGGCTGTTCACACTAGCTGTAGAATGCTGTAAGAGAAAACAAAGATAAAATGTATGAGCAATGTACGATGAATCGGCCGCGCCGGTATGCATAAACATTTTTTGTAAAATCTTCACTCTCCTCTCACCCCAACTCCGCACGTACATCATCGGGGTCATCGCGTCGCCGAGATTGAAAATATATTGCATCGCAAAATGTGTGAGTAGTGAGTGCGTATTGATGTATGTATTTACTATATGTACATATGTATATTTACTTGTGTGAATAACCCAATTTGTAGAATGAGGAAAATGAAATGCGTTTCTTTTTGTCTCAGACCTCAGGTGCAAATTTGCGCCTTTCCTCGCAATTCTGATACACATTATCGAAAATTACTTGATTGAAAATGCCCCAAAACGATAGTCGGCCTCCTGAAAAGTAGGGCTAAAGGGGTGACAGAAGACTTAAGAAATGTTGATAGTTGCAGCATGCATGCATGAACAATTTCAGTTCGAAGTTTTTATGGAAAACTTGTAGTGCGTCTACAAAATTAACGCAAGTTCCATTATGCTAAATCATATAGGCGATTCCTTCTGAACGGGATGTCATTCAGAACACCATATTTCAAAAGGAAGACAAAAACCTTGAAAAGGACGGTCAGCAGACGAACCTGAAGTGATGCAAAAAGTGGGATTTTGCGAAAAACAACAATGATTTCTCGTGGCAATTTTGCAAAAAAACTGTTTGGCGACAAATTTGTACGATGTTTAATGTGCGCTAATTTGATATACTTCCCGTAGTCTTGCCTTAAGTCGGTAAAAAGTTCAAGAGCTTAAACCAAGTTGCCGAATATTATTTCCCACATAAGTATAAAGTCAAATATTGTGGAAAATTGGGAGGGGGTGGCGGTTTTTTATTTCGTGAATTTATAAGAATTGGTTCGGAGGAAAACACACTAAAAGCACACTGTCGAGAGTTGAGAGCTAACGTGGCGAGAGCGGGTTAAATTGTCGCATTTTTGTGCTTATCAGGTCCATTTCCGCTATATTTTCGAAACCGCGAACTGTACAAAAAAATTGTCTGAGCAAAAATGAAAGCTTACAAAAGTTCCTATAAAACTGATCTTACAAGCATATGTCGAATTCTTAACTTGTATCAACATATTGCTAATTTAAAAATCAAAAGTTTCATATTGAGAACATCAACACAGCATAGTCGGCATATCTATAGATTGGCTTTATGCATGTACGCTATATGGATGCTCTGTGAAATTATATATGAAATGAGAGATTAAAACGTGTAGGGATTGAATAATAATAAACAATAGCCTAAATTTCTATATCTTTATAAATATGCTACTCTTAAAACTTAAAATTTTAAAATTGTATACAGTGTGTCTCACGACTCATGGTACATACTATACCTAATGGATGATAGTACAGCTCATTTGGGTAGAATTTATGTTCTAGATGACCTCTCTATTTTTAACCGTTATAAAATTTTAGCATCTTTTGTAAATAGTGTCAAAAAGCTCGACTTGAAGAGAAAAATTACTTTTTGCCACACTCTCAAATATTTAATCCGAGATTTGACTTCAATTTCTGAAAGTGCACAAACTTCAACATTAAATAACTCAATAACTCTCAAATAAATCATTTAAATAGCTTCCCAGATACTATCGTTCAAACTTTAAAGAAATTCGAAAATCGGTTTTTCGTTGAAAATACTAATTGTAAAATCGTAACGGTGCTTTGAACTCACAAATGTGCAAAGTTGACAAAAGTTGCCTCATTATGTTAGCTTTCGAACGACATATTAAAATTAGGGTCTTAGGGTTTGAAAAATTACAAATCTTACGTGTTAAGGAGAAAAAACGTGATCCTAAGAAAAAAACCAAGGTAAAAGCTTCCTCAAGATTTTTTTTATTAAAAAAAAAAGAAAAAAGAAAGAAAAAGTAAAATTATCAATAATACGAGCTTATACTTCAAGTCCTCCCTCGTCATAGTGTCCTTCTCCATATCGGCATCTTTTCCACATTTTCCTTTTTTCTCGCAAATTGTTGCAAGCCGTTTCAATTGTTTCTAGCAGGCCATGCGAAACGTCTTGCAACAATTTGCAAGCAAAAAAGAGAAAAGGCTGCCAGAGCAGTCTCTTCTGTAGGTAAAAGGTGTCGATATCGAGGGGGACACTTCGACCAGTACTTGTATTTTAAGTTCTTATTGTTAATAATTTTACTGTTTCGTTCTTTTTTCGTTTTTTATAAATAAAAAATCTTGTTTACTAAACAAAACAATAAAAATTGAGGAAATGTTTACCTTGGTTTTCTCTTAGGATTACGTTTTTTCTCCTTAACACGTAAGATTTGTAATTTTTCAAATCCTAAGACCCTAATTTTAATATGTCGTTCGAAAGCTAACATAATGAGGCAACTTTTGTCAACTTTGCACATTTGTGAGTTCAAAGCACCGTTACGATTTTACAATTAGTATTTTCAACGAAAAACCGATTTTCGAATTTCTTTAAAGTTTGAACGATAGTATCTGGGAAGCTATTTAAATGATTTATTTGAGAGTTATTGAGTTATTTAATGTTGAAGTTTGTGCACTTTCAGAAATTGAAGTCAAATCTCGGATTAAATATTTGAGAGTGTGGCAAAAAGTAATTTTTCTCTTCAAGTCGAGCTTTTTGACACTATTTACAAAAGATGCTAAAATTTTATAACGGTTAAAAATAGAGAGGTCATCTAGAACATAAATTCTACCCAAATGAGCTGTACTATCATCCATTAGGTATAGTATGTACCATGAGTCGTGAGACACACTGTATACAATTTTAAAATTTTAAGTTTTAAGAGTAGCATATTTATAAAGATATAGAAATTTAGGCTATTGTTTATTATTATTCAATCCCTACACGTTTTAATCTCTCATTTCATATATAATTTCACAGAGCATCCATATAGCGTACATGCATAAAGCCAATCTATAGATATGCCGACTATGCTGTGTTGATGTTCTCAATATGAAACTTTTGATTTTTAAATTAGCAATATGTTGATACAAGTTAAGAATTCGACATATGCTTGTAAGATCAGTTTTATAGGAACTTTTGTAAGCTTTCATTTTTGCTCAGACAATTTTTTTGTACAGTTCGCGGTTTCGAAAATATAGCGGAAATGGACCTGATAAGCACAAAAATGCGACAATTTAACCCGCTCTCGCCACGTTAGCTCTCAACTCTCGACAGTGTGCTTTTAGTGTGTTTTCCTCCGAACCAATTCTTATAAATTCACGAAATAAAAAACCGCCACCCCCTCCCAATTTTCCACAATATTTGACTTTATACTTATGTGGGAAATAATATTCGGCAACTTGGTTTAAGCTCTTGAACTTTTTACCGACTTAAGGCAAGACTACGGGAAGTATATCAAATTAGCGCACATTAAACATCGTACAAATTTGTCGCCAAACAGTTTTTTTGCAAAATTGCCACGAGAAATCATTGTTGTTTTTCGCAAAATCCCACTTTTTGCATCACTTCAGGTTCGTCTGCTGACCGTCCTTTTCAAGGTTTTTGTCTTCCTTTTGAAATATGGTGTTCTGAATGACATCCCGTTCAGAAGGAATCGCCTATATGATTTAGCATAATGGAACTTGCGTTAATTTTGTAGACGCACTACAAGTTTTCCATAAAAACTTCGAACAATTTCAACATGCTGCAACTATCAACATTTCTTAAGTCTTCTGTCACCCCTTTAGCCCTACTTTTCAGGAGGCCGACTATCGTTTTGGGGCATTTTCAATCAAGTAATTTTCGATAATGTGTATCAGAATTGCGAGGAAAGGCGCAAATTTGCACCTGAGGTCTGAGACAAAAAGAAACGCATTTCATTTTCCTCATTCTACAAATTGGGTTATTCACACAAGTAAATATACATATGTACATATAGTAAATACATACATCAATACGCACTCACTACTCACACATTTTGCGATGCAATATATTTTCAATCTCGGCGACGCGATGACCCCGATGATGTACGTGCGGAGTTGGGGTGAGAGGAGAGTGAAGATTTTACAAAAAATGTTTATGCATACCGGCGCGGCCGATTCATCGTACATTGCTCATACATTTTATCTTTGTTTTCTCTTACAGCATTCTACAGCTAGTGTGAACAGCCACGCTTCAAGAATGATTTAAGTTTCATCGTCATCAATGTGGCAGGATAGCCCCACGTCAAGATTTGGCCGCCCTTTAAGCTTAGATTAAGGATAAATATTTTTGAGTAACTGACCTCTTTTAGCGACAGTCATAAAGAGTCATAAACGACTCAATTGATGAACCGAGCGATTTCAGAAAATACATTTGTTTTTTGTTTTGATGATATTTCTCACTTTTTATTGCGTGTGCGCATGTTTGCAAGGATTATGACTGTGTGTTTGCTGTGTGGCAATTTATGAATGAGCTTGTAGCAATGTAGTACGTACGAGAGGGAGTAGAATCCGGTTTTGGGAAAAGTTAATATTTGGTTGATACAGACGGGATGCGATGAATGATACCGAGGAAAACAGCACAATGCATTTTAAATGGGTGACGTCATGTGGGCAGCAAAAACCTTTGCTGTCGTCCATTTAAAATACATACATTGGGCCGCTCCTGCTTCCATTCTATTTATATTTAAAATTTTACTAATAGTGAATTTTCTACGTGATAAGTCTAGTACACCAGATTGCAAAATGTGTTGGAGACAGTTTTTTTGTTTCTTATGTTTTTTTTAGGGTACGGAGCGCGAATCCGGAGCTTGCCACCAAATTTTCGTTGCGCGAAACAGGGTCAAAATCACGAAAAACCCTGAAATGTTCGCTGTTTTTCCGTTATTTGGCTCCTAACTCTGAAACTATTTATTTCTATGAAAAACTTTCCATAAATATGTTAGAGAGCACATAATTGCACGTCCAAAGAGACATAAATATTATAAATCCGTCGAGCGATATTACTACAATTGATAGTTAAATTTGCCATTTTTAACGTAGTTCCATATTATGAACGGTTTTTCATTTTTGCTCGCAAAAGTTGCATTTTTCTTGTATATTATGTGTTTTGGGTTTTGACCCTGTTCCGCAATGAAATTTTGGTGAGAAGCTCTTGTTTCGAGCTCAGCACCCTAAAAAAATAAGAAATAAACAAATTTTCTCCACCACACTTTGCAATCTGAAATCACGTAGTAACGACACTATAAGCTATATGAAAATATGTATTGGACCTGAAAATGAGCACCTTAAAACTGGTTGGCCGAGCCCTTCGGTCAGGTTGCGGTTCGGCTGACCAGTGTTTTTATCATCAGGGAGTGACCCTCTATCGAATAGAATAGGTTCGATCCGACAGTTCTGAAACCCCATCGACCCGTCAAAATTGGTACTTTCAAACTGGTTGGCCGAACCCTTCGGTCAAGTTGCGGTTCGGCTGACCAGTGTTTTTAGCATCAGGGGGCGGTCCTTTATCGAATAGAATAGGTTCGATCCGACAGTTCCGATACCCCATCGACCCGTCAAAATTGGTACTTTCAAACTGGTTGGCCGAACCCTTCGGTCAGGTTGCCGTTCGGCTGACCAGTGTTTTTAGCACCAGGGAGTGACCCTCTATCGAATAGAATAGGTTTGATCCGACAGTTCTGAAACCCCATCGACCCGTCAAAATTGGTACTTTCGAACTGGTTGGCCGAACCCTTCGGTCAGGTTGCGGTTCGGCTGACCAGTGTTTTTAGTATCAGGGAATGACCCTCTATCGAATAGAATAGGTTTGATTCGACAGTTCTGGAACCCCATCGACCCGTCAAAATTGTTACTTTCAAACTGGTTGGCCGAACCCTTCGGTCAGGTTGCGGTTCGGCTGACCAGTGTTTTTATCATCAGGGAGTGACCCTCTATCGAATAGAATAGGTTTGATCCGACAGTTCTGAAACCCCATCGACCCGTCAAAATTGGTAATTTCGAACTGGTTGGCCGAACCCTTCGGTCAGGTTGCGGTTCGGCTGACCAATGTTTTTAGCATCAGGGAGTGACCCTCTATCGAATAGAATAGGTTTGATCCGACAGTTCTGAAACCCCATCGACCCGTCAGAATTGATAATTTCGAACTGGTTGGCCGAACCCTTCGGTCAGGTTGCCGCTCGGCTGACCAGTATTTTTTGCATCAGGGGGCGGTCCTTTATCGAATAGAATAGGTTTTATCCGACAGTTCCGAAACCCCCATCGCACCTAAAAAATTTGCACCTTTAAACTGGTTGGCCGAACCCTTCGGTCAGGTTGCCGCTCGGCTGACCAATGTTTTTAGACTCACGGAGAGGTCCTCTATCGAATAAAATAGGTTCGATCCGACAGTTACCCATACCCCCGAACACCTCTAATTTTTGCGTCTATTTACGTCTAATTACGCTATACTGGTCAAGTTTTGCTTCGGCTGACCAACCGTTTCGATATCACCGTAACTAAACGCAACTTTTAAGATGGTTAATTTCCGACAGTTCGAAAACCCCGGTTTTTTACCATCACGGCTCGGACTAATATTAGAACAGCCAATTTACGTAAATTACGTATTCCAGGAATCGGAATTACCAGTAACCCTTGCAATAGTTCAAGAAGAAACTAACAAGGAGCCAATTCTACGAAGAATAAAAGAATGTATCTTGAACGGTTGGCCAGAAAAAATATCAGAAAACGATTTAAAGACCTATTATACTATGCGAAATGAGGTTTCCATTGAAGAAGGCTGTATTGTGAGAGGGTATAGGGTTATAATACCACAGGTATTAAGAAATGAAATATTAGTGGAACTACATTCGTCGCATTTTGGGGTGGTCAAAATGAAAGCCAGAGCTCGCTGCTATTTTTATTGGCCGGGAATAGACAAGGATATAGAGACGACGGCTAGAGAATGTATGGTTTGTGCCATGCAACAGGCAGATCCTCCAAAAGTGCAGCTGAAACCTTGGCCTTGGCCGAACGAACCATGGGAAAGGTTGCACATAGATTTTTGTGGCCCATTTATAGGAAAATACTTTCTAATAGTTATAGATAGTCATAGTAAATGGCCCGAAATTCTGGAAGTTAGAAATATGAATACGGAAACCACAATTGCCAAATTAGTGGAAATTTTCAGTCGAATGGGAATACCGAAGACAATTGTTTCCGACAATGCGAAGAGTTTTTTGTCTGCAGAATTTAAGCAGTTTTCTAAGCACTATGGAGTGAAGCATTTAACAGGAGGGGCATTTCACCCTGAATCTAACGGACAAGCAGAGAATTGCGTGAAAGTCTTTAAAAATTCGGTGAAAAAGATAGTCAGGCAGAGTGAAAATAACATTTCCGAAGCCCTGAATAAATTTCTGTTAGATTACCGTACCACTCCACACTGCACCACAGGTGAAACACCTGCGAAATTAATTTTTGGCCGGCAATTAAGAACACGATTCGAGCTGGTCGTGCCAAGGATACCCAAAAAATCTAATGAGTATACTGCTACTGCAAATAAGGTAAAAGAAGCACAGGGGAGACAAATAGGGCACTACAGGGGTAAAAAAGATACTTCGTATAATCGGGGGGAGAGTATCTGGCTCCGCGAATATAGGAATAATAATAAGTACTGGATACCGGGAATTATCCAAGAAGTGCTAGGTAAGAGAACTTATGTGGTGAAGTTAGAGGATACGAACGAATTGCGGAAAAGACATCAAAACCAATTGAAAAGTAGGTTGAAACAAGTAGTCGTAGGATTATCCGATGATATAGGAAAGGAAAGGAATATAAAGTACCCCAGCATTAAAAGTAGCCCAATAGAAGTTGATCAACCGGATTTATTGCCAGGTTTAAAGAATGAGCATATTCCCAACAGCGACCAAAGCACTCCAGTATCCAGGCAAAAAATAGAATTACCAACTACCTCTATTGCAAAGTTCAAACGATGTCAGCCTGATAGGAAAGCCAAGCCCAAGTCTTTGAAATATACATAAACAAGGCAAAGATTTGGAATCTATTGAAGGTTGATGAATTGAAGGAGATCGAAATTGAAAGACATTTTGCGAGTGGGATCATTCTGTTTATTTTGTTTAATTGTATTTTATTGGAGTGACTTAAAACGAATTAACTGAATTATTTTCTTTTATTGAATAAATAACTAATTTTAATGGCGGAGAATTGTAATGTATGTAATGTAACCAATATTGAACGCACTCATTGTAAATACCAACTTAATGATAATTACGAGAGAGCCCTTCCGGCAGTCAGAGATAGAACCTCGCTTAAGCAGCATTGTATGAAATAACCTCTGTAATAAAGTGAATTGTTGTTAAGTGAACAAGTCGTGTATTATTATGTAAAACACAACAGTTACGAAATTCGGGTTTTATTTTGACATTAAAAATTGAAATTGACATTTCTGCAAAATTTAAAACGTCGTATCTCGGAAGATACGAAACCGTTCGAAACATTCGATATGTGCTTTTATTGGAAAGTTTGTGTACTTTCAGAAGAATATGAAAAACATTGATTTGGCTAAAGTGGAAGCTAGAAAATAGGAGTTTTTCGTCGTGTTTTTTGACAAGAATCACAAAAAAGGCAATTACTCCTTAACGGTAAAAGCTAGAGAAATAATTTTGCCGACATTTTTCCTAAAACATCCTCTAGAGTCTACCATTGGTCTATGGCTAACCAGTTGCGGGACACCCTGTATAAGATACTGACCGTAAACTAACATAGATATGGATTTCATTTCAGACGCTGGAATGTCAGCATCACTCACGACGACTACTTCTACTTCCTCGAGTTTCTCTACTCCGTGGTTAATGCATCGGCCGCCAACTACGCCGATTTGACCAAATTCGCGCAGGACATGCGTTTTGACGGTATCGATTTATTTGACGTGGCCCGTGCAGTTGATCGAACATTCGATCAGACAATCACATCGTACGATCCCAGCGTTCAGGTCGATATTCAACCGATTATGACGGAGAGGGGAATGTGCTATGCTTTCAATTCACCAATGGCGGAGATTTTGAGACACAAGTAATGATTGGATAAATTTAATTAAATTTGATAGGTTATGATAAATCGTCGATCTTTTTTGCAGAAAACTTATTTCAAAGAAATTCAATCCACCTCTCGGTTGTCAGTATGGTAAGCAGCAGTGCTTTTTGAAGCTGGATATATTTGAGAACACAGGAACGGTAAGTGGATTAAATTCGAATCAAATACGATTAATAAATTGAATTGAAAATGAAAACATAAGGCTTTTGTCCACTTTTCCGCTACTCAAAGTTTAGGCGAGTGTTTTTCGCATCAAATCACCAACTTTTAGGTTGCGGAGATTAGAATATCACTGAGAGAGGAAAGCCTAAAAGCTGCCATGATTTGCAGAAAATGTTATGGGTTCTACGAATTGTCGAATAAACCTTAATGTCTTAAAGTCCTATTCAAGGATTCAATAATTACAGCAAAAAAAAAATAAATTTTACGTTCAAAACTTACCTTAAAAATATGGAATGTCCTTTTCCCTTTAAAAACAGCTTGAAATTCACTCACCCTTCGAAGTGGCCGGTGCCGATGCCGATTTAATTACCCTTCAAAAGGCCGATGAAATTTTAGCTTCGTTCAAGGTTGTCGAGACGGTGTAAGTATAAATTTTCTCGCCTTAGAGAATATTTTTTGTGTGTAATTTAATATTTTCTTTGAATATCCTTTTTTCTCCATAAATTCCGCTCTCTTTCTCTCTTAGCTCGAGTGATTCACTTCGTGACCTTTCACCGAATCAAAGAAAATGCGTATTTAATGACGAGAACACGGCCGATTTGCCTGTAGGTATATTTTTGAGCCCATACCGCTCGGAAAGCACCGCGATGGGACTCATTTCATTTTAATTAACAAATCGTTTGTTAGCACAGAGAGATGTAAAAGTATTTTTCACTTTCTCTTTTCTCTCTTTTGTCTGTATGTACCTACTTTTCTCATCGGTGCGGCTGCTGTATCCTTTTCGGGGGTGGATGTGGATGTCTATTGTATTGTCCTATGGTGAAATGCTCATGTTGGCGCAGTTCTACAGTAAAACACTTTGCCTAATGAAATGCCGAGCTGTTATGGCACTGGAGATGTGTAACTGCGTGCCCTATTTCTATCCTTTTGTCGGTAAGTGTTGTTGTATACTGTTCATTTATACAAGGAGAAGAAGACGCCTCAAATTTATAGACGCAATTGTGTTATTACATGTTTTGCGACTATACAGAAGGACCAAGCTGCACACCGGCGGGATTTGAATGTTTACTGGATTTCAAATGGCCCATTTGGGCATTGCACATTTGTAAGTGCCCGAGCACTTGTGAGGAGCAACACTATTCGCCGCATTCAGTGAAGCGAAGGACATGGTACGTGTCTATACAATTTTATTTATTTATTTAAGGAATCTTGAAGTAATTTCCAAGTAGGAGTTTAAAACGTTGGAAATGTGTGGACTGTGACGTTCCCCTGCATCATTTATGCTGTCGGTGATTACGACCACACGTTCATCGCGAATGTGTTCTTAGTTGTTGAAATTAATTACAAAATTGTGGCGTGTGTGTGGAGATGATTAATTATACTCATTATCGAAAGTAGCATGCTCCTTCATCGTTGGAATCGTAATTACATTAAGTTTTGTAGAACACTTTCTCTGAAAAGATAATATCTCCGTTCATGAGAGAAATAATTGTAAAATTGAACAGAAATTTTGATTATTTGTCGTTTTTGGTCGCTGTCATTCCTCAGTCCAAACAGTCTTTAAGACTTTCCAATTTTCAGAAAACAACAGGTGAGAGTTCTTGCGAAATTATAGTAGCAAACGCCACGTGTGTTTATTGACTAGGGCAAAGCTTGCTTTCACTCTGTTATCCAGAAGTGCTGGGGCTAGCTATGAGAATAGAAAGTGGTCACGCAGGAAGGTAAGAGCGGGTTCAGTTAACCTTTATGTCTACACCTGCACACCCGGGTGTGTTAGCTATGTACAAATGTCCTATAAAATTTTTCCTAGGCAATGTTTCGAACTGTTTATCTCAGTAGCTGTAGCAATATGTTTTTTAAAACTTTTCTTCTTGGATATTTGCAAATTGGACCAGAACCCTTTGAATAATAGCAGAGACAAGCGAAAATTTACACTAGTCTATACCTAGCACACCCGGGTGTGTACGTATATATTTCTAAGCAATAACTGTAAAAAAAAATCACTATGGCACGCAGGCTACGAGTCCTTTGCTTTGAAGAACCTGTTCTGTTCTGTTCTGTTTTCTTGTTACACAATTTGCTGGCTTATTTCATCGCGTGTGGTCGAATTGTGCGAAATAGATACAAATATGACAGATACGGTGAAAATAATATCTAGAGCTGCTCTTCAGCGAATGTCTCCTCATGATTATGAAGAATATGTCAGAAATTTAGTTTACGCTGATGAAGATGATAAAAGCGTAGTAAGTATAAGTATTTACAGCATAATATTGAAATAATTAAGATTATTTTAGCCCTTGTAGTTAAATTTTCTTACAAAAATACATATACACACCCGGGTGTGTATGGTATAGCTCGAAACGATATTATTTGGGTGTAGACATAAAGGTTAAACAGCCATTGCTTCGACAACGTTCCAGCATCCGTATATCTTCTTCTTCCGCTGCGATGCGGATCAGGAGGACTGGCTGCACGTAATGGTGTTCTGCCCAAGGTACTCGGATGTCCGAGACCTAGACTCCTTTTTTTTAACCTCAATGATGGAGCCGTCGACGTCACGGAGTGTATGAGGAGAAGAGAAAGAGTGCGACGACTGAACGCCTTCGCTATGGAGGCGTTCGCGTTCAGTCGTCGGACTGCCGATCGCCGACGGTTGGATTGAGTGATGGATTTCATACTGATGTCATGCACTAGCGCTTCGATTAGTTAGGTAGGTTCACGGGAGTCGCAAGAAGCCCCGGAGAGTTATTGCCTTAGTACTCTCCGCTGCGACTATGAGGTAGGCCCCCCAGTGGGAGTATCGTGCTGGCTGTCGTTTCAACGAGAGCGTGGAGCTGCGCATTCAACTGGGAGCCGGGACCCATAGAACGACAAAGGTGTTTGAAACGCCTCGTATCTAGCAGTATGATTGCCAAGCTCGGAGTGCCAGCTCGGTGTAGACTGCTACCTTCAGGGGCGCTGATTGACGTCAAAAGAATCAATCCGATCGGCTAAATCGAGGCCCGTCTGGTAAGTCTCACCGACAGGAACGGCGAGGACTATTCTGTCTTGTTCTTCCTGCTTGGGGAAAGGCTCGTTAGTATGGAGCATCAATTGCCATCCTGCAGGAACCCGACATGGTCGCTGACCGCGTGGTGGGCCTGCCGGGTGACATGAGATCGTTCTCTTGTCAGGGTATTGGTATGTTGCGATCGGCCGTGGTTGTGTGCGACCTGGCATTGGACTGTGTCCTGGTAGGTGGTATCAGTGGTGAGTATGGAGTTTGTGTGAACGTGACTCGCCCGTTTGGCAAGTGGAGCTATTGATCCCTACTTGGCGTATTTGGATGAGGTCCTGCTACTGGCTAGTGGTGCACCACTCATCCTTGGTATGGACGCAAATGGAACATCTGCTCTCTGGCACAGCAAAGTGCGTAGACCATAGTTTACCCATCCTCGCGACCAAAGAGGAGATATCCTCGCGGAGTGGCTGCTAGCCAATAGCATGATCGTGCTGAATCAACCGTCTTTGTCGTACACGTATGACAAGGATGGTACAGGATGCAATGGTGTGAGTGACATTGATGTGAATTGTGTGAATGAAGCTGCGATGCAGTTTGAGTTTGGATGCGGCAAATAGTGTCCGGCCTCAACAACAGCGATCATAACCTCATTGAAATTCGTATGCATTTCAATGAGGTTGTGCTCGCCGGAGTTGACATGCTTGACACGCCTGTGGTACCTAAGTGGTACACCAGGTATGCAAAATGGGCACTATTTCAGCCTCGAATCTTGCAGGGTCTTGCGAATGCCGACCATGATCCGAGTTTGAGTGTATGAATCTTGACGAGCAGTGTGCCTTCGTGAACGACAGTCTTAACTAGGTCGACAATGACATATTTCGTCCTCCTCGCACTAGTAGGCGGAGGCATGACCGGTGGTGGACCAGGGGAGCAGGATGCCAAGAAGCGCGAGGTAGCTCAGCTTCCAATGCGCTTCTAGTGTGCCAGGATGCGCCGCCATGCAGAGGTAGAACTCCATGATACTGCCTTCATGCCGGCGAGGAGTGAGTACCACTGCATGATGGCGAAAAGCAAGGAGGATGACTCGAGGCTATTCGTCAGCAATTCTTTTGATGACCCCTGGGGAAATGCCTTCAAATTCTGTAGGGGTAGGTGGTTAGGTGTCTAGTCTCGTCACTGAGACTGCCACGAAACATACGTGGAAGAAGAGCATTGTGGTTCTCATGGATAGTGTCTTCCCTGCAGCTGATCTAGTCGATGCTTTGTGAACGAGTTGCGGACGATGGAAAAACTCCTCCTCTGCAACTAGCAGAGATCGAAGCAAGCATTGCTAGGCTCAGGTGGAAGAAGTCACCGGGAATCGATTTAATGACCGGCCAAATGTGTAAAAGCATGTGGCGGGCCGTTCCAGAGTACTTGAAGAACTTCTTTGAGTCTTGCTTCGGAGCCCGTACATTTCCCAGAAGTTGGAAAACCTCGCAGTTGGTCGTACTACTGAAAGGCCCTGATAATATTCGAACTGACCCTTCGTCCTATCGAGACATCAGTTTGCTCCCAGTACTGGGTAAATGCTGGAAAGGATACTGGTGGATAGGATGGAGGACCGGATTGGAGATCGAGTGTCGGACAGACAGTACGGCTTTCGTAACATCGGCTGAGGACACGCTTCTATTTGTCCAGGGGACAGTCAAGACCAGTGTTGCCAAACCAATCCTTGGAATATTTGTGGATTTGAAGGTGGCGTTTGACAACCTGCTGTGGAGTGCCGACTTGGCTGTCCGGAAATAGTTCTATGGAAGAGCTATTTCTCAGACAGATAGTCGTGGGTACTGATGACCTCGTTAAGAAGTCTGCAATGCGGGGGTCTCCATTGTAGAGCCATTTATATGGAATTATATGGTATCCTGCTGGTATCCCTGCAACGTGTGTGCAATTGCTGCGCATATGCAGATCACTTTCTCGTCCTGGTTGAGGGTCCAACGCGGCTTGCACTTGAGGAAAAGAGCTCCCAACTCATGGACGATGTCCATGCGTGCCTGAGGTGGGTGTTGAAGTCTCAACCCGAAAATCGACGATAATGATGCTTACAAGTTCATTTTCGTCGAGCCGGCCCCCGGTAATTCGGATGGGTAGAGACTCTCAAATATCGGCACGAAGTCCGGTATTTCAGAGTGTCTTTCGGCGAAGGGTTAATCCTTGAACCCCATTATGAGTGGCTGAAGGTACGCTTTCTCTCTTTGGTGGGTATGCTGAATCGTTTTATGCGCAGGGACTGGGGCTTAGGTCGGCGCGCAGTCCGTCAGATCTATGGCTCGCTGCTTGTTGCATGTGCATCATTCGGTGCAGGGGTTCTGGTGGACTGGGCGATATTTGCTCGTGTAAGCCAGCTTAACCTTCCGTTAGACGCAATGCATCTGACAGATGCCTCGCATTGTTTTTTTACCATAACTTCTTTTGTATTGCGAATTCCACTTTCTAACTTAGAGTAGCTTCGTATACCGAGTACGAAAGCATTTTAGTCTGAAAGCGATAATTGTGGGGTCCTTTGGCTTTACGTAGGAGGCTCGAGCATCTATTAGATGCATTGCGAGCACTCGTGTAAGTGATTTGAACGTGTAATTGATATAGGCGCAGCAGAATACAAAAAAATAAAATATTTACTACAAGTTGAATACTTTTAGAGTTACACTATTACACCTTTGTTTTACCATTGAAGTCTATTTTAAAATTTACTTATGCTCAGAAAGCTGTAAAACAGCAATTATGTAAGACAATTCCAAAAAATCTAATTTTGGTAAGACTTTTTCTTACCAAAAAAATATTATTAACAGACCCGATTTTCTTCTTTTAATATTGACTATTGGTATGACAAGGCTTCAAATATTCAGATAATGAAGAAAAAATCAGCGACTTGTCGCTAAGCTCCTGGATGACTGTGTCCTGTCTAGATGGCAATCTAGATGGGACCAGTCCATCGGCGGTAGAGAGACCTTCGAGTACATCAAGGATGGCCGTGCTGCCCAAGGAAACCTAGAAGATTTTAATCTTCGTTTACCAACTGTTTACGTCGCGTTTGCCGCTGCACTGATGAATTTGGTTTTACGGATGGCCTACCTCTGTTCCAAGAGGAGGTTGAGCAACGAAACACGCTCAGTTATTTGCTACGTTTGACGGTCGCACTGGCCTGGATATTAGATCCCGTACAAAAAAGTCTGCTTCGAGCGAAGGCGATTCTCGAAGTGCCGTGCGGAGATCCGGCTATCCGGTCATCAGTTATTATAGAGGCCGGTCCTATGTTCCTTACATTGCGTCCGAATAATGTTTTTGAAAACGACGTCTTTTGAACATTAAATGATTCTGAACTGGGATTCTGATGAAAATGATTCTGAAATAAACTGTTGTAAAGGCTGTTTCAGGCGCGAGAGCCATTTTGAGAGAAATATCTGCGAATCATTTTGAAATCGCAGGAAATTCCTATCCTCCAGGTGTGAGAGTCGGAGGACAATATAATGCCGACGAGAAGCTGCCCGTACCCAGTCTACTGTAGTAGCCAGATATCCGTAGCAACATCCAGTTCGGCCGTGGCACGCAAGATTGAAAAAGAATCTTAACGGCCCTGGTCTGTGCTCTGTCAGCGAATGGATGCTATCGTGCAGCTAAATAACTTTCTCTGTCGTCAACGAATCTATCCTGGCAACGGTCAGGATAACAAATGCCCAGTTTAACCGAACTGTAGTCCATCTGGCAACAGCCAGGATAACAAATGCCCAGTTTAACCGAACCGTCGTCTGTCCAATACTCGCGACTGCCCTTCTAAGCGACCAAGTTTAATGACTGACTTAAGGCGGAATTGATGGAAAATATTGCAATATCAAAAGCCTAATACTCTGCTAAAGAAAATAAGAAAATCCTAAACAGTCATGCAAATTCAAATAAAATTTTTTTTGGGGAGATAGTTTTACTGCCGCCATTTGACATATGACACCTCACGTCTTAATGCATGTATTTGCCCTGAATGTCACCTGGCATTATATGCAGTTGGGCTTTCCACCATAGTACGGATCCCTGCGGGAATGTTAGCTCCACTTCAGGTACATCGTACCAGCAACTGTCTTGTTTTATCCTAACTCATAGTGGAGCATGGCGCGTTGACCACTATCGTGTGTAGTGTAGTCGATGACGATTCAAAGACAACTGAATTCGGATTGTGATACGGTTGTCAGCCATACCACTTCCTAGGCGCATTGTCATTCTGCGATAAAACTATTTCTTATCTTCTTCTGAATAATAAACTTGCAGCGGCGATTTTTGCCGAGTTTTGAAACTCATTTCTCTATAAAATTCTATATAACAGAGTGGCGAGCAAACGGTCACGGCCACAGAGCACGACAAGCAAGTACCAGTAACAGTAACTTCAGTCGATACATGCTGAAAGATCTCTCTGGAGACAATTGTGATGAACAAGTCTTAACTTAACCTACTTCCACTAGCTTCCCTGAGTAACTTCACTGCGTCAGGTTTCCAGTTCAACTGCAATAGGCTAAGCACTGTATTTTTGCAATGGCTGTAACTTCTAAGTCTAGATTGCTGGATTTTACGTTTATTTGCAAATCCATACTGTACGCAGTGGCGGATTTACCAGTAGGCTGAGTAGGCTTAAGCCTAGGGCGGCAGATTTCATGGGGCGGCAAATTCTAGGAAAATATTTTTTAGGTTGTTAACACTGCCGTGGAAGATTGTAGGATGTAGCACTTATCATCATTATACGGGTTGGAAACAGGCAAAGCGTATTTTTACCCTCAGTGATATATAAACATGAAAAGGCATTTGTCGCCGCTGTCTAAAAGCGTCAAACACTGAGGGTAAATATTGAAGGCCATTGAAGCTTAAATTCGAAACCAAGATCCTTCCAGTTTTTTTTTTCATATACCTTCCTATGCCCAACCTTTAAACAACATTAGCTGCTTTGGCTTTTTGTGAGTTCGACATATCAGAAATTGCAGAAAATGATGATATAAATCCAGAAATGGAAAACACTAAAAAAAAGTTATTCTGACAAGCATTAGCTTTCATCCGAAAAATCATACTCCTCATTTTGTAATTAAGACGATCGAGTTTCAGAGGAGTTTAAAGCTTGAAAAGGGCATCAGCATCAATTCAGCTTAATCTCTTAGGGCAGGAGTATATATTTTTAGATTTTTTTTTAATTGCTTTGAATCTGTGTCTTGGATGTGACTTTCATATTTAAAGACGGAAATTTGACACTGGACTCAAATTTAAAGTTGTGCCATTCCTATTGATGTGTTTTTTTTTTTTAAACAAATTTTACTATCGACTCTCCCAATTGTCCCCAACCAATACAGGAAACACACTCGCCACCGCACATAATATAAGACAAATCAAGTTGTTTTAATTTTTTTATTATAAGATACTAGGGGGATTCGCCCCCTGCTCACTACGCTCGCACTGCATTTTAATATAAAGAAGGATTCCTCTAAACCAGTCGCTCCAAATTGATTTCAGTTCAAACTCCCTTGTAAAGTCTTCTCAGCCTGGCGCTCCCGAGAAAATTTTGTCCAAAAAGCAAAAACATGTGTTTTTTTTCGTTGTCAGTTCGGTAATCATCATGGCGTCATACCTCGAGAAACATAATTGCCATTATTGTAGCGACCACGATCCGCAAATGTTCTACCAAGGATCATTGTATCCAAATAGACTATAGCTGGTTGCGGTTTATATAAGAAGCGCGCATCAATTTCAATCAGCCATATCAAGTGATTTTTTATTTCCGCCTAAAATATTCTTAGCGGTGTTCATCGAACAGATTTGGTTACAGCTTTTTTATCAAATGATAAAAAATATTTGGCCGATGTATGGCAACAACGGATTACCTCCGGATGATTTCGAAAGAATTTTTATTCAAAATGGTGGTCTAGAAGCAAACCATAATTCATAAACGGCATCTATATTTCATCCTCCCACAGTGTGGAATTCACCGCTTTAAACCGATTCTCCATTTTTGTATAAGCTTTACACTGTGATAAATACTAAAGAATGCTCAGGACCAGTGGCGTTACGTTTTTCAAATTATTTGTGTTCGAACTCAAAGCGGGGGACCTTTCTTTATACAGTGAAATTTTAGATTTATTTGTCGCCCTGAATGTTTTTTCTTTATAAAGTAAATGCTGCTACAGTAGCGTGTTCTTTGATGTAAATTATCCCGAAGCTACGCCATTGTTACAAGGCATAAGAGCTGCCAAAACATCCTTAGAAAAAAATCTCTTGAAATCAATTAGATTGACGAATTTCCAAAACAAGTTGGAGAAATTCCATATCAACTTGACGAATTTCGAAATAATGTTGTTAATGTTGGCGAATTTGCATTACACATTGATGAGTTTCTATTTTAAATTGACTAACTTCCAAATCATGTTGATAAATTCCCATTATAAATTGACATATATCCAGATCAAATTCACGAACTTTCATTTCAGACTGATAAACTTATAAATCATGTTATTGAATTTCTATCACAAATTGGCAAATTACAAAATCTACGAAATTGCATTAAAAATTGCCGAATTTCAAGAGCATGTTGTCAAAATTTTTGATTCATTTCAAATTGACGAATTTCCAGATCAAATTGACTTACCTCCAAATCATTTCGGGGAATTTCAATTACAAATTTGCTATATTCAAATTCGTGCTGACGAATATTTATATACATATATTCAAATAATATATAATATCTGACCAAAAACAACAAAGTTGTAAAAGTTACCCCGCCAAAGAAAAATTCATCTACCGCAAAAAGAATACATATCACTCCAATCCGCCGCTCATATTTAATTTTGTTTTAGGTGTAAAATGTGTCCCAGTCTCCCACTTAATGTCCTAATATCCCCATGTCTAATTGTCCTACTGTCCCAAGGTTCCAATGTCCCAATTTACTAATATCCCAGTTCCCAATGTCCCAAATGTCCCAGTATCCTAATGTGAAAATATCCTTATGGGCCAATGTCCCAATGTCCCAATATCCCAATGTTCCAATATCCCGATGTCCCAATGTCCCAGTGGTCAGTGTCCCAATGTCGCAGTATACCAGGTGTCCCAAGGTTCCAATAACCAAATATCCGAATGTACCACTGTCCCAATTTCCCCAGTGTACCTAATGTGTCAGTATCCAAATGTCCCAGCGTCACAATGTCCTAATGTCCCAATGTCTCAATATTCTAATGTACCAATTTCCCAATGTTCCCACGTCCAATATTCCAATATCCCAATATTTCAATGTTCCAATCTCCTAATATCGCAGTGCCCTAATGTCAAAATGACCCAACATCCCGATGTCCCAATGTCCCAATAGTCCGATATCTCAGTGTCATGTCCCCACGTTCCAGTTTCCCCAGTGTGCCTAATGGCCCAATGTCTTAATGTCCTAATGTCCCAAGACCCTAATGTCCCAATTTCCTAATATCCCACTGCCCCAAGATACTAGTCTCCCAGTGTCCCAATATCCTAATGTTCCAATGTCCCCGTGTCCCAATGTCGCGGTGTGTTTTAAAAAATTGTCAATGCGATGAGCCGAAAGACGCAACTGTTGGAAATCTTTTGTTAACTTGACCTATTATTTTACCGTTATTCCATCCACTTATCTAAATGGAAAGCATTGTTTCGTTAGAAGGACCACCAGAGGATCATTCATTCCAAATTTCATAAAAATCCCATCACGGGGAGAGACAGTAGAAGCAAGTTTTTCTGCAACTGTAGACTCCAGTCTGAAATTGGGTTACTCGCTTAAGTCTGTGAGGGTGAAAATTTCACCGTTTATTGCATATATCTTACCCGTTATTGTGCCGATCGAAGATTTTTTTGGAAAGGCACTAGAACAGGATATGTGGAATATTTTGGTAAAAAAAGTTTTTGGGGGATGTTGCTTGGAAGGTTGTAGCCCTGTAAATAAAAAATTGGTCTCGATTCGTCAATTTAAAATTGAAATTCGTCAATTAGTAATGAAAAATTCGTCAAGTTCTAACGGAAATCCGTCAACCTTATTTTGAAATTCGTCAATTTGTCATGCAAATTCGTGATAGAAACATAATGTGGAAATTTGTAAATTTGATCTGAACTTTCTTCTATTTGTAATGGAAATACTCCAATTTAACATGGACTATCGATTTGTAAGGGAAACTCGTCAATAAAATTTTGAAATTCGTCAACTTGTAATGAAAATTTGTCAAAATAATTTGGAAATTTGTCAAGTTGGAACGTGGTTGTGTCAATATTTTTAAGTTAAAGCCTAAATTTTTACTAGTGGCATAAATCGGCGGTACTTGTGTTCGTTAGGTACTTCTGTTCCTGCGGATTGACAGCGTTTTTGCACCCTCAACAAATGACCATTAATATTTGAAATAAATATGCGTCTCGGCTTTTGGGGCCCTTTTAGATTGGGGGCCGTGTTCCAATGCACACATGGAACCCCGTACGTTACGCCACTGCTCGGGACCCACGAGGCGGAAGGCTCGAAGATGACACGTATTTAAATACAAAGTGTAAACTGAAAATAATTGGAGGTAAATAAAGCATAATTTTATCCGAATATTCACTATCGACAAAAAGAAGGGTTTCAGTAGGGGCGGCATAGCCTGAATAGCCTACTGGCGGGAAATTTGTAAATCGGCCACTGACTGTACGAGTAGTCCTAGCTTAAAAGCAAACAATCTAAGGGGTCTTGAACGATTTACTTGCTTATTCGGAAAGACAGAGGCAAAATTTGAATAGTATTTCAACGAATATGACTTTTAAAGTACAGAAATAGCCAGAAAATGGTAGGTTCCTAAGAAACCTAACATTTTCTGGAAATGTGCGATCAGCACTTCTCAACAGATCAGCAAAGTTTTAAGGGCTCCACAATCCACATGTACGGACTACTTTTCGCTTATTGCGAGCAAATAGACCAGTAACCTTACAGATTGCAACTGTGGCCATATCCAAAGCCTTGTTCGTACAACAATATTCGATTTCAACTTTAATCTATACATGTAGACACTTCTCATAAATCTAAGCAAATTAATTTTTCCCTTAATTGATTGTCGTAACAAAATCCGGCCGATAGCATATCCGTTTCACAGGAAAATCAAATAAAAACTATTTTTGATTTATGTTTGTTCTCTGTGTTATTTTGCAGGAGTGTAAATGCCGATATACCCTTTCATCCGAAATCCAGCTTTCGATGGGATGTACTGCCGCCCAAAGTACGAGTACGTCGAAGTGTACTCTTCAGCTTTGAGGATTTACTAGGTAAACAAGCAACAGAGTGGATGTTTGTTTGGATGCTCCTTGTTCATCATATGCAGGCATGACATACGCTGGACACATACAGGATGCACCTGGCTGTGTGACTCGTATTGAGAGGCACTTGCCATTGTCATGGTTTGTGAATTGATTGAAACCCGAGAGAGAGAGAGAGCTAACCAAACTCTATTATAGAAGAATGTTTGTCGAATGACTGCATTTAAGTTCTCTGGTTTCATGTTTAATTTAAAATGTGATTTTACAACAAAATACCAAAAAAGAGTGGGAAAAATATTGAAAATGCATTCGAATCGTAACTTTGGAACATTCTTTTTGAACAGGAATAGTAGGTATTTTCATAAAAATAATACGAAAATATTGTTTAGATTAAAAAATACTCTAAAATTACAATTTGAGTGCAATTTCACATATTTTCACTCTTTTTGAGTATTTTCTTCATAAATACTACCCAAAAATCTTATAACTTTAATTGAGCCATTAATTTTTTTTTGTTATTGTATTTTCACAGTATCGTTTGGCGGAGCAGCTGCTCTTTTCGTAGGTTTCAGTGTGTGGTCGCTACTATTGGGATTTCAGGAAACCTTACTCTACTTATGGATGGTCGCCCAGAAAAATTATCGAAAATTAAAAACAAAATGTACAAGACAAAGAGAAACCGTGTGAATATATTATGTAGCTCTAAATATTAAAAAAAAACACATTTATTATAAAGACGAATAAATAAATAAATAAATGGGTGTGTGAAAAAGAATTAAAATAAATTGTCTATCGTATTTTTAAATTTATTTATTTATATTTACAGTGGAACGTCTCTAGGACGAACTTCTATAATAATAAAACTCTCCCTATAACGAATTCATTTCATTTCATTTTATCTGCCAATAATTTTTTGTAGAACGAATAAATGACTCGGTGACATAGAGGTTCGTTTTACTGTACGATTTTTGCGCTATTAAACCAATGCTGCTTCGTTTTGTCGACTTCGGCGTCTAGCTTCAAGCAAATATTCCGTGAGATATCGCACCCAGTAGAATGTTGATTGAAGCGCAGCCCAAAAGCTGAATCCGAGAAAAAGTGATGCAGCACCTCCGAACGATACTAATAAGAATATCAAAATATATGAAGAAGAGAAGAGAGCAATGATTTAGTTAGATTAGAAACTCCTTTACCCAGCAAATCTTCAAAACTGAATAGGACGCTGATTCGATTGCGAACTTTTGGCGGTACCAACTCAATCATAACCGAAGATGTGAGTGACAGACTCAAATTTGTATCGGTGTTCCTGTGCAAAAAAAAATCAAAATTTAGTATTCATTCGGGACCTTGCTGTTGTCAAAATTTTGAAATACTTATCCAAAAAACTCACCATGATCGCTTCGCTATCTTCAGAACTGGATATTGAAGTTCAATGCATGTCCTCGGGCAATTACAACTAGATGCTTTTGCTGTCCAGCCGGGCCATTTGAAATCGAGAAGACACTCATAGCCGCTGGGTGTACATTTGGGTCCTTCTACAAAAAATAAAGGCGACCAATATCGTAAGGCTTTTGAGTATATTTCTTAAATCTTAAGAGCAAACATGCAGACAAAGTTTTGCTCATTGATTGAAAATTTAAGTAAACATATTTCACTTACCAACATACGGATAAAAATGCGGAACGCAATTGCACATATCCATAGCGACTTGACTTCGGCATTTCATTTGACAAATGGCTTTACCAAAAACCTGAATAGAATAGGGATAAAATGTCAATGCATTTCGTTTCCTCCAAAGTGTTTTTCCCTACCGGATAACCTTCATCTGGATAAAGACATTTTCTCTGATGCGGTGAAAGTTCACGAAGCGATTCACTGGCTCTGAAAAAAATAAAGTAAAAATGAAGTATTATTTTCATCATCATCATCATCAATGTGGCACGATAGCCCGACGTCGGGCTTTGGCCGTCTGAATTGTTGACCTCCTATTGTCGCGGTTACGTGACCTTGTCCTCCAGTTTCGGAGGCCCAGCAGCTGGTGGGCGTCTTCACCTATGGAGTTCTCCCAGCGAGCCCTCAGTCGTCCACGCAACCTCGCTCCGTCAATTCGTTGTGCGGTCGTTACTTTCTTTGGCATGCGATTATCGTCTATACGTTGTACATGCGCCGCCCATTGCAAACGTTGAAGCTTCACGATTTTCGTTACTTCCAGCACATCGTACAATTGATACAACTCATGGTTGTATCGGATACCCCATTGATCTCGCTCGCGCACGGCCCCGAAAATTCGCCGAAGCATCTTTAGTTCGGATCGGTCTAGCAAAGTTTCGGAGGCTTGGGTGAGGGTCCATGTTTCGCAGCCATAACATAGCACGGGTCGGATGATCGTTTTGTACACGTGGAGCTTCGTGTTCCTGTGCGCAAGTTTCGAATTAATTATAGGGAAGACCGAGAAATAGGTCTTATTGGATAGTTGTATCCATCGCTTAATTTCGTCGGTTTCGTTGGCGTCCTTTGATAAGTTAAGTTAAGTTGAAGTTGTCTACATACTCGATATTAACCCTTCTGTCGGCACCTACAACAATATGCATATTCTATACCCAATAGGTCTGGCTGGACCTACTGAGAAAAAATTTTTATTTTTTAGAGAAGGTGAAATTTTTATCGGTAGAATCATTCGATCAATTCTTTACTGCCATTTTTAAACAATAAAAGTATTAAAATCATTTTTGTAGATACACTAGTAACGTTTTTAAGTGGACATATTTTGAGGCTGTATTATTATAAACATGTTTTTCCCTTATTTTCATCTCTTTTTGCTTCTCTATTTTGATGGCGTATATCTAGTAGAAAGTTTGTTCGCATTTTTCAATACCAACATCTTTGGGCAAATATTTGGCGCTTTGTTAGTAGATTTTACCTCGATATTAGCCTTCAGATTTAGAGAAGCAGGTGGAAAGAAATAGGGAATTTTCAAGCCCGAAAATCATTTCATTCTATATTTTTTCGTAAATTTCTTGATCAAATCTATTTAGAAAGACGTTCGTGAGTCTCTCATACTTAGACCTAACTATTACAAAGGAAATAAAACTGGTTTGAATTTCCTTGAATCAAATCTCAGTTGATTAGGTGATGTTATAAAACGTGATGAAATTAGGCATACTTATTTCCCGAACTTCACGGCTTTTCAAAGAAAAATCTGAGAAATTTTTATCATTTATAGTACAAATTGAATTTTAATGACATTGTTACATTATAAATAGGAGAATTTTAACAGCATTTCATATTTGCACTTGTTACCTCAAAAGAAGAATGGGGGGAAAAACTATAGGTCTGGCCAGACCTATTAGGTATCAAAAAGCACTATAAATTGAAAATCACCAAAAACATACTCAAAACTTCAACCGATTTTTTCAAATTTTTGTAAAATGCTTCTAAACATATTATTCTAGGATATCATAAAATATGAAGTCGCTGCGATTTCAGCTTCTATACTTTTATGACCAAAATATAGTGCCAAAGGTCTGGCCAGACCTTTGTGCCGACAGAAGGGTTAATGTCCCCCACTGTGATGCTTGAATTTGCTGGCGTCCTTGTTTTTGATTGCATCATGGCTATTGTTTTGCTTTCGTTTATATGTAGTCCAACTTCCTTTGCGGCGTTATTGAGGTTATGCAGAAGGCTTTCTGCATCACCTAATCTTCGAGACATGATGTTGATGTCGTCGGTGTATGCTACTAATTGAGTCGACTTGATGAGTAGCGTTCCATTGCTGTCCATATTCATGGCTCGAATTCCATACTCCAAAGCGAGGTTGAAGAGCGTCGGCACCAGCCCATCGCCCTGCTTGAGTCCAGTACGAGTTTCAAATAGGTCAGTGAGTCGGTTCTGCCCTCTGATCTGCGAGACGGTATTAGTCATCGTCCTTGTGAGTCGCACTAACTTTGCCGGTATACCAAAATGCAGCAAAATTTTGTGAAGTACACTTCGATGTTATATTCCCAGCACTTTTGGAGTAGTAGCTTCACTGTGAAAATCGTCTGAAGCCGCCTTGATACTCGCCAATGATTCGTTCTGCGTACGGATTGATTCTCTTTCCAGAATTTTCGATAAAATCTTATAGGTCGTACAAACCAATGATATGCCCCTGTAATTCTTACATTTCAGCTTGTCACCGTTTTTATGGATTGGACAAATTATGCTTTTACGCCAATCTTCGGGGATTACCTCGTCGTTCCATACTTTCAGCAGTAGCACATGTATAGCGTTGGTCAGGCACGTTCCACCATGCTTCAGCAGTTTCGCTGGGATCACGTCAGCGCCGGGCGCATTATTACTTCGAAGCGACTGTATGGCGAGACTCACCTCCTCTACTGTTGGGGGTAGAACGGGAGAGCCTGGTTCGGCTAAATGCTCAAGAGCTGGCTCCGTGGGGATGTTGATGGTGCATTGAGGAGCTCTTCAAAATGCGAGGCCCATCGTTTGTTTACGCTTTCGATGTCGCTGATGATGTTACCATCCTTGTCCTTACAAAGGCTTGCCCTGGGTTGATATCCGTTCTCGATATTATTTGTAAGTTTGTACGCCTGTCTAATGTTCTTACTGGCCAATCTTTGGTTTAATTGCTGAAACTGCACGCAGGGCCGGATTTACCCTCTGTAGCGCCCCTGGGCAGTAGTCGAGTTGCCGCCCTTCGTCACTAGTTTTAGCTGAAAACAGATCAGTCACATTCATGGGAGGTGTACAATTTTGTTTAACGTATGTACGTTGGTTTCCGGCACTTCTGGAAGTAGCAGAACTTCAGTGAAAATTGCGGTTAATTTAATTCTTCGAAAGGTATTTGGATTGAACTTCTAACCAAAGCTAATGTTCAGAAGTATATATATGCTCATTGAGGAGCGGATAGTCCTTGGAGTCCGTTCTCCCGCTACAGCCCACTAAATTGATTGTGTTCAGTACGGGATGAGTTTCCGTAATGTTTAGTGAAATTGAAGTCAATCGAAAGGTCTCGACTCCCAAATAATGAATATTAAGTCCTTTTTCTCTTAGTCACAACCACTATCCAGCTGCAGCCCCAGAAATGTTTTAAATACTCAATGAAACCAGCCCGAAATTGCCGTTTCCGGGAGAAGGAGGTGGATATGCTATACCAGGAAAAAGAAAGTGGATCCAGGGAACAGATCCGTTTATTGGTGGTGAAGGTGGTCAAAACCTTTCGTTATAATAGGGTAGAATTAAAAAAAAGTAAAAGTGCTGTAACAATAAATTTAGCATTTGTTTTGACTTCGAAAAGTATATCCCTTCTTGTCTACAAAAAATATCTACGTCGAAGTGTTGCTTTTCGCAGTCGTGCTATTTTTATGGTTCGAGAAATCTTTCATGTGGCTTTTGGGCCCCTAAATCTCGTGCCACGCGTGCCCTTATGCACCGCCCCTGCGAGAAATGATATCACCGGATCGACCGTTCAGCTTTAATATCAGCTACTCTTAAGCGCAATTCACCACAGTTCAGCAAGGCGCTTACTAACTTCCTGCAGTTGCTTTCCATAAATTTCTTAAAAACTTCAATTAGCTGGATTGGTTCAGGCTTTTCAATGTGCATCGCTTATTTTCATAAATGTGCCATCTCGACAATTTTTAAAGAGAATAAGATCAGAGCTATTTATTTCGCCAAATACCCAAATTCCAATATTAGCGTGTCCGAACACAAATTAGGGAGCTCTGCAATGTTTTCTGTGGTTCGATGCCTCATCTTGCTAAAACCCAAACCAGCTTCTTCGTAGTTTGCCCTCCAATACAAGATGAATCAATGCAATTGGGACCAAGGTAATCCATTGACGCAAAGGTTTGGCAAATTGAATTTATATTATGCTGCGAAACGTCGATGGAAATTATGGAAAACAACTCCAAACATATTATTGATGAAAATGATGCCTTTGTGGATAACATTTCTCACAAAGGAGTCTGTTTTAAACGCCTTAATGTGCTCAGCGTTTATTCGACTCCCTTTTTCCCATTTCATAGAAAGGAAGCCGCAGACCTTTCCACTAAATCGAAGTTGATATTGATTTTTTTGATCTTGTTTTTTATTCGAGTGCTAGCCAAAAAGCCGCCCCTAAAATTTGGCGCCCCGGGCGACCGCCCGGCTCGCCCCCCCCTTAGAGCGGGCGCTGGTTGAGTCGCACTGTACGATGCTAGTAGTCTAGAGGTCCGGAGATCGAATCTCGGCGTGGTCCAGAAAATATATAGTGCTTGCAACATTATATACACTCCTCTATATGCAATGTAAAGCCCCTCCCAGACCAAGAAATTATGAAAGGTAAAACTCAAAAATGAAATATGGCCAGGCATTTCGTTGCAGATTTAAAAAAAAAATTGTGTTCTTGGCTCTTCACCAGTGTCGGCGATGGTCTGTGCCGGTTACAAATAGAATTTTAGAAACCTCTCTGTGTACAAACAAGCGCACTGGTTTGAGGTGATTAAACAAAAATTCAGGGGTTTGCTGCAAAAAGGTGGTAGCTCCACTTTTTCTATATTTGAGAAAATTGAGAAAAACTTTTTAAAAGGAAAACCGTTGACAATTTTTAAAGGGTTTCTTTCGTAAAATTTTCCTCAAGCATTTCTGCATGTTATAGAAAAAAAAAATGTCAAAAAATGTTTTCCTACATGACATCACACAAATATTTTTATTGGAGCTACATCTTTTTTGCCGCCAAACAAGTCAATTTTCTTGTTTGTATCAAAAATAGATCAGAAAATCAGCGAATATGGGCGATTCCAACATGACGGTCATCAGGAATAAAGATAGAAGATGGTCTTCAGCACGAATACTCTTTAAAGCGAATAGGTTAAACAGGGTGCCCCAAAAGAGTAACGTATTTGATTTTTTTTAATTCATCAGAGGGACATGAGTTAGTATAATAAAAAGCGACGAATTAATGTACTTTTTTTTTAAATTTAGTGTAATATGCAGGGTGTCCCATTTAAATACATAGGTTTTTGATTGTCGATAAATTTTGTTCAAACTATAGAGGAGACAACTAGACATTTGGGAAATTTGATGACACAAGAGACATTGTTGGTAACTCCTTGTATAACGCTGATTCAAAGCCTATAAGAAAATTAATGCGTATTTCACATGAAGTATAGGGAAATTAAGCCGAAGAAGGGCCAGACCCAAACAACAACTAAAAGAGGAAAGTTTCGATGAAAAATTGTTGTGCACCCTTCCCTCAATACGCACTGAAAAGTTACACTAATTTGAGCATCACATTAAGGGGGGGTGACGAACAGGGGAAACTGTTGTTTTCGGAAATATCTGGAAAACTATTAGTCCGATCGCAAAAAGTACCAGCAATTAAATAAACTACATTGAATTTCCTTTGCAATGATATATAATGCTATAGACCTTTTCTTGGAAAATTATACCGAATTTACTTTTTTTTCATTTTTACATTTCGGACTGTAACTTTTAATAGAGTGAAAGGAACTGCTGCTGATACTGCCAATTAAATGTATTTAATTTAAACCAAAAATGATATTGCTCCGGCCAAGAACGTCTGTAACTATTCTGTAACTATTCTCTAAATTCCGCTAGGCTAAGCAAATTTGGTTGAGTACCTAGGGCAAGCTGCTTTCTACTCTCCACCGAGAATTATTTCAATCGAATCAAGACTAAGGGTACCTCCCATACTAAGTGAACCAGAAATCTGCCAAATTGCACATTTTCTTGTTGGCGAGCGTAGGAGGTATTATTGACAAGAGCAACCTCATTTTTGGCTCAAATTAAATACATTTAATTCTCAGCATCAGCGCAAGTTCTTTTGACTCTGCCTTCACTGTATCAAAAGTTACAGTGCGAAATGTAAATATCAAAAAAATGTAAATTCCGCATTATTCTTTTGGGTCTAGAGTAAAATTTTCAAGAAAGGTCTGGAGTACTATACATCATTGCAAAGGAAATTAAATGTAGCTTATTTTTTTTAGGACATTTTGCGATCGGACTAATAATTTCCCAGATAATTCCGAAAAACGAAAATTCCCCTCTTCGCCACCCCGTCCCCTCTTTATTAGATATAAACTACTTAGATGTGTTTTGTTTGATCAAATTTTCGTTCGATGCTTGCGGTAATAAACTACTTAAACTGTGTGATTTCTATTGCTATATTAAAGTGGAGTTTCGTTCTGAGGTCTGCTTATTGTAGCGATTAGCGCATTCGCCTTAGAAGCATAGGAACGTGGGTTCGAGTCCCCTTATATATTCAGTTTGCGACGGTTTTCAAATTCGGGACCCTTGAACCACACTTCGAGTGTTTTTTTTTATGCCGGAATTATCTCGACAGCGCACACTATTGATCTCAACGCTAAGGTACAATGTTGGACTGTCGTGCTAGGTATTAATTTATTAAAACTAATGCTCGAATATGTCTCCTTAAGGATTTGACCTAGGATAATTTAATGACGCACTGTGTCTCAGACCGTTAAGAAGGCGATACATTCAACTTGATGGACCCAAGGCCAGAGGCAGACCGAAGAATACGTGGATGTGTCAAATGGTAAAGGAACGCATTCGTTTCTCAAGGAAATAAGCAGGGTATCCAGGAAATACCGCATAAATGCACTTTTATATGATTTCTAATATGATATTTGAAGCAATAATGATGATGTAGCGGACATAAATTATTAACCCTTTAGATGTCATAAGTATTCAAAGATTTTTACCTTCAGGCGGGCGCAATGCATCTGACAGATTAAGTGACCTGTTTTTGTTGCGCCAATCAGCGATATGAAAAGGAAGTGAACTGAAACTCACAGTAGCTTAATCTTTATCGAGCAACTACCCAAAGTAGTTTTCAGTTTCTATCTACCATATGTCTGAGGGGCGGGAGGGGAGGAAATAATCTCTCAGATGTATTGCAACCGATTTTGTTATTTTCCTCTTTTCTATGAAAATGTTCACTTGTTGAACACTTCACATTGCGTAATAACGTTGTGCTGACTTTTAGGCTCACCAAATCGTTCAATCGTGTATTTTTAGTAAAATAAGCTCTTTTTTAAGCGGTCGAGTTGTTTGAGGTTTTTTAAATATTGAACCGATTGAAAGCGGAATGTTCTCAGAAAAGTGAAAATGTGAAGGGTATCAAACTTTGTGAGCTAGTATTTGTTTCTAAAATTTCGTAGAACTGTTTCAAAAAGACAATGCAACAATAAATAAAAGTCAAATACAGAAACTTAATTTCATCTATTTTTCTGCACTTAATCTGTCAGATGTATTGCGGCCGATCGTGTTAGGATTGGCATTGAGCCCGCCGGAAGGTTAAAAATCGTTTCAAACTAAAATAATATGCTTAAAATTACCCCAGCTACAATACTGAAATAAAATGTTGATCCCATCCAAAATATATCATTAAAACAGAGCTCCATTAAATACGTATAAATAAATATCAAATAGCTAGTTAGTGTAGTTTTTCAAATACTGAGGTTTCAGTGTTTTTGAGGAAAAAATCTTGAAATGGCTGTGGTTGGTAAAGTGATAAGATCCAGCACATCTTTTTACTTAAAAGTAGAGAATTATATGAGAAAAATACCGGCGTACAGAGGGCTGCGCCCGCAATACGAGGGTTTTTTAGAATTTTAATGCATAGTGAATATTTTTTGTACATATATTTTATAAGCAATAAATAAGAATTGTGCACAATATTAATTAAATGCTTGAACAATCCAAAAATAGATTTACTATTTACCCAGTTTCTATAAAAGTACTCCAAGGCAAATCTACGGGCATTTTTCGATTTAAGATTTCTGAAGGCCTTTGAGCAAAACGAAACTCAGGCAAACGTAAGGATGGCTTGGCTTTATATATGAACTGAATTATTAGCTGTAAATCTACTGTTACTGTTTTTTTTAATCAATTAAAAGCAACTTATATGAAATGATTCCATTGTGTCCCCTGACATAAGAGCCCACGCAAGCTTTCCTATGAGTATTGAACAAGTATATTTTTGCAGGTATTCAGGGACACCCTGTTAACTTGGTCCTTCAAAAATATTTGTGGCAAACACTATTACCATTCTCTGCATTTCCACCAAATTTCATGTTCATTGTGCCATCATGCTAAAAGATATGCATTGAAGAAATGCTTAAGAGGCTTCCCTTGCATTGTGAAAGGCCCTTACTAAATACTTACTTGGCTATATTTCCGGTTTGGATACAGTTATTCGAAGGAAAATTTTCTAGAACCCCTTAGCAGAATTTTCATATTTGGAAACATAAGAGGGGCTACACACGAACAAATTGAAATTTTACAACTTTACTGTTATCTACTTTTCCTTAGCAAAAGTCAACAGTCTTAATATTTAACGTATATAAGGCCATACTGACCAATCTTTGTGCAAAGTTTCATATCGATCCCTATAACGGTTTAGAAAAACGGAGCTCGAAAAGGAAGTTTAACTGTAAACGCCAATTACTTTTTTACCGTTACTTGAAGCTGGAAAATTTTAACTGATATGAGATGTACTCGCTTAGATCTTTGATTTAAATACCCATACGTCAATCTCCGATAAAAACTAAAAAAGTCGACCTTTTTCAAACGTTCGGGACACCCTGTTATCTTCTTCCTACCAACTTCTAAGGTATTTATGCCAAAGACTGTAACCATTCTACACATTCCTACCACAATTCATGACAATCGGTTTAGCCTTTCACGAGTTATTTAGTGAACAGACGGACGGACGGACGGACAAAATCGATTTCATAAGGGTTTTTTGAAAAACAAATTTCTAAAAACGGTCGAGTGAATTTTTGCGATAGTTTCCGGACACACTGCTTACACTCCGTCTTTATGTGAAACAAGCCTCACATTAGCAAAATTTTCAGAATTTTTTTAAAGGCAAAATGTGCAAGTCTGCGAGTGTTTTTAGTACCAGAAATACATACAAAATTCAATGTTCTATTCAAACTTTTAAAGAATGTAATTTAAAATTCATGTAAAAAATGTTATTGACTTTTGTAAAAATACTTGTTTATGTGAGGTTTGTATTACGTACTGAATATGGTCAGAATACGTAATTATGGTGAAGTAAATTTAAAGTCGTATTAACGTTTACAATACCATTGACTTCTTGTATAAAAATGAAATTATAATCCTTTAACCCCAGGAGGTTCTACCTACATTCCGAATCTTGTTCTACCGGAACATATGTACATGACATAGTAATAGAAGCAATATTGATCCGCTTCGAAGCCATTCCTTCTTATTATGCATAATTTAATCAAAATTTTGACGTGGGATTCATATGGCTTTATTTCACGGTGTGCATTTTTAATTTATCACGAATGATATTTCATTCATTTATTTCGCGTAAGTCATGAATATTTTTTACGAGCGATGCATTAAAAATATATGTTACACAACTATTACATCATCTGTTTGTAATTTTAATCCTTAATAAGGCGCAAAGACGTGCATAGATGATACATGATTGTATGAAAGCGTGATAAATGACAAAGATATCTCAGCTGCTGTGTGTTGCATGAATGATACGCCACACATGTGTTTTTTTCCTGGCTGGGTTCGTGAACGGAATCCAGTGAAATCTTTCTTCATTTTTGCCTGAACATTATGTTTTGCAATGTATTAATTGTTCTCAGTACCGTATAGCCCCATGTGGGGCCATGGTGCGTTAACTCAGCCGTTTACAGGCAATTTCGAGTCAACGTTACATTGCATATCATTTCGGACTGTCTATAATTTTGCAAGCGTTATATATTTCCTATCCGCAAATGTACGGAAATATTAGATTACTAGCATCGTAGAGTGCGACTCAACCAAGTGAGCCACAGAGCGTGTATTAATAGGGGTTTTATATACGGTTATTGTTTTTTTATTTCATCTTCATCTTGG
Source organism: Microchrysa polita (assembly GCA_949715475.1). Classification (NCBI taxonomy): domain Eukaryota; kingdom Metazoa; phylum Arthropoda; class Insecta; order Diptera; family Stratiomyidae; genus Microchrysa; species Microchrysa polita. The sequence continues at coordinate 22,415,385 of OX454419.1, read as the reverse complement.
GTTCACTACTAGAAACCTTGAACCTTTGAATTTTTTTATGAACCGGACGGTTTTAAAACGTCGTAACAAATCAAAAAATTTAAAAATAATATATTTACGATTAAAAAGGTTGGGGTACCTTAGGTATGGAATATACTTACGACCTAACCTGTTCTTATGTCTAGCAAGTAAGCACGAAAAATTCAATAAATCTAAATTCGCAGTTTAAAATGGTAGGAGCACCTAGCGGTATGAAATATATTTCCGACCTATTATGATACGTGGCAAGTACTCGTATACCAAAAAATTTCATAAAATTCGATCGGCCCCTTTCGAAGGAGTTCGACCACAAACATTTTGATGCGAGATTCCGGACACCCTGTATATAGATGTAGATAGATAAAAAGAAATATAACAGAAAATTACCGTTATCAGTTTTTTTAATCGGAAAATTAAATTATTTTGAACGATACATTGATTTTTTAAATGTATAAGATACGACACGAAGATTAGCTTGTTTGGGTCAAAAAGGAGGTAGCTCCAATTTTTAACTGTGAATAACTCAAAAACTAATGATCGGATATAAAATATTATTGGCAAGGATGAAAGAGCATGTCTTTTACAATGAAATTACATCATTAACTCAATTTAGCCAAAAATTGGAGCTACCCCCTTTTTGCAGCAAACCCCTCAATTGTCGCCGCCTGCTTCTTTAATCATTTTCACCGAGCTCTAAATATTTTTCACCGCAGATATTGTAAAAAAGCAAATCAACTCAAGATTTTAATTTTTCAGTGATATTAAGGTTTTTGAGACTTTGCGCTTCAAAAGAGGGTATAGGTATCTAGACGAAAAATTCATTTTACTTGTTCATAATTAGTAGGTAGCTTGCTGTACGTAATTACGGTAAAAAGTAGAAGGCATCGGTAAAACCTATTTCTGTAGGAAATTTCGCAAAGATATATTATCATTGCTGTACAAATATTTTATAGTAAACGAAAATTGAACCAGATACAAAAGTAACATAAATAACAGTCATCGGTGCAATTCACATGCGAAATTACTGTCTAGTCCCTGAAAAGTTAAGGTTGCCTGAACCCATTAGAAAGGTACTAGCCCAACTTCAGTTCGGTTTTTGTTTGGGCCTATTTATTCAATGTTTATATCGTGTAGTGCCGCGAGCATTCACAAATTCTGCTCTGTTTGCGGTGGCAATTTCTTCCAATACCCTTTTGAACCCCCTGGAATTTACATTTATTCCTGCGCATCACTAGTGATACCCAGAGCAATCCTTAGATAATCCAGATTCACGGTGATTTCACTCTTTCTGCACTGAACTCACCAACGTAGGAAGATCAAAATGGGAAACAAAAATGTATGCAAAAATTAAAAAAAAAAAAACATTCGCTTTTGCGGTATTCTTCAGAGCGATGATTGCGGAATCGAATGATGGTACTAGGACTTGAAAATCCACAAAAATCACGAACACGAAAATGAAAGTTTCAGTAATATGGCTAGCCTTAGCCCCCTCCAGGACAAGATCCTGGTTGCGCCACTGCTCGAAGTAGACTATAAACTGCTGAGTGAACGCACCATGCCCCACAAGGGGTTTCGGTAAAAACAAGAAGAAGAAGATAGTGGTGAACTGGCAGGCTGAACCATACGGCGGCATTTATAACGCCCCGTGCACAGATTAAAAAAAAATGGTTCAGTGATCAGACTTTATTCCAATTTTAGAAGTGTTTGCTTAATTCATTAGCCAGCCTAATAGATACAATTTTTTAGTCGAGGATCAATCGATCAATCCTTGGTCGGTAGGACGGCAGAATTCGAAACGCCTACTGACATCAGATATGTAAGTCCGCCATACTGACCAACGGAACGACTCTTGCAATGAATGCCGAAGTTGCCCTGAATCCGCCGCCCAGCTGAGTTTGACATGGGGTTATGTTGTTTTCGAGAACCTCTGTAACTTATTCGCATAGACCTGCGACTTACGAAAATCTCACAAGAAGAAGTCTAACAGCGTTCAATCGTACGAACTTGCATCACCTCTACGTGATCCATCCCCAAATCGCTCAAGTAGAATGGGTAATGTGGCAGGTAGCGTCGTACTGTTGAAACCCGAAGCATAAAATTTAAGCAAAAGAAGTTGGTAATCATCCGCTTTCCGCTGAAAGGAATGGTCTAACCAATGCCGTTCTGAACGAAATGTGGACCGATGAGACGACTAACCAAAAACGCACATCCAGCCATGACGCTATCTCACGTGATCTCATTATTCCGTTCAAAATTCGACTATTTTAATTGATGCGATTTATTAGTCCAGAAGCGGGCCTCATCTCCTCGCTCATGATAATATTTCAATGAAAATTTCTATCATCAAAAAATCAATTTGTAAGCATTCCAGAACAAATTAAGCGGGAGGGACACCACTCATGAGTTTCGACAAGCTATTGTATTTGACTCCTCTGCCGGTGCTGCCAAAAACGAAGATTGAAGCTTCATGCTGCTAGTATCAACCTTACATACTAGTAATGTACATTATGTTTCGATCGAAAGCCGACAAAAGTCGAACGCCTTCTAAAGAAATATTGAAAAATGTCATTCCTTTTCACTTTTTTGCGTTCGGCTTTTTTTTTAAGCCGCACAATGGCTATATCACGTTCCTCTAACATTATCTCTCGCTCAAAAGTGTACTGTGAGGTAGAAGAAAGGATACATGCCACAAAAATCTTCGAACACATATACCAGACATATACAAGGTCTAAAAAGGCTAGGTAAGGAGAGGCGCCAATTCTATGGCCATTTCAGGATGGGAAGCGTTCAGACAACGACTCTACAGTCGGTGAATGTGAAGGGATGCCAATTCTTTCCTTTTTTATTTATTATCCTAAAATATTGAAATGTGTATATTTCACACAACATTAATTCAATGGATGAAAGTTTCAGAAATATGCCGCCTATAAAATTGGGGGAATATGGAAAATCCGGTCCTGGATGCATGATATCTCATCATAAGATAAAACAAAGTAGTATAGAAATAAAAGAGCCAAATAACATTTTCACTGCCAACTATGATATCTCCAATTCTCCACTTTTTTCGAGTTGTGAATTCCAATATTTTCGTGAGAAAGCAAGTTTCAAAAATTTGCCGCCCCGGGTTGCCCATATGGGAAATCCGGCCCTGACTGCACGTCAAAGTGTATTATTTTACTATGGGGCTAATTTCAACGCGTGGAATCCCTAATTAAAACATACAATCCCCAAAAACACCTAAGATCTCAGACACAAAAAATCTCTAAAACCCAGTCATCCTCACATAATCGTTCTTGGGAGAGGACGGATTTTTTTTAAATGCTTAGGGATATATAGTACTTCGGCACACACTCTATTTATCATGTAGTTGATGCTGGGTAAAACGATGATGAAGCAGTGGCGCTACTTGCAAGCTGATCAACTGCTCTTCGATGTTTACATTTCCGGACACCCAGTAAAGGGTAAGATTGTTGACCATAGACATACCCAACGAGCTTTGACGAAATAATGGAGCTTATGGGAAAACTCCAGAAATTAATGATAATAACGAAGAATAGGCGATTTAAAAAAAAAATAGTTGTGTCTAAATCTAGACTGGTCTTTATAGATAGCGCTGTATTGGGTAGGTAAACGGATGGACATGTTCAAGGGCAAGGCTGCTTAGCATAGTCCAAGGAGATGTTTGGTGACCTCAGTGTCTGTTAGGTACAGCCGTTTCAATAATTGATAATTAGGTGACCCGTAGCGTAACCCATCTTTTCAGGTGTGCGTTTTGCTCAGAATCTGTTCAGGGGTTAAAATCAGAGACCGTTTATAATGCATTTTTTAACCTTCAAAACTGCCATAAATAAAATTTTCAGAACTCCGCTTACCCGATAGAAACCGACTATCTTTTCACTATTCTTCCCCTTTTTGTATCGAATCGCAGTAGCTCAGCAGATACTTCTGGGTACTGGTACTGGCAAAAACCTTTAAGGTTCGATGTAGGAAGGTTGTGTTTGTCTATGTGTCGATTCTAGTTAAGTGTTTTTCGTCGTATTGGGAGCCTTACATCTTGGCGCGGGTGCTCTCAATTTTACTAATACGCGGCGGTGTCAGAATAAATCCAGGCCCTAGGGCAGTGCAGCTCGCGCTTCTGAAAAGAACCGCACCAGTTACGGCTAGTCTTTGTATGGATATGTATGAATGAATCTTTGGTAAAAAAAATCTTGCGGATTTTGGTCGCTCCGGTGATATCATTTTTCGTGCTCGATGCATCACTGAGGTCATGGTGACAGCGGAACTCACGACGAAATTCTGGATGCGGAGACACGAAATTTAAATAATACTTCTAAAAATTTCCAGCTTTTCCAAAATATAAGCTGCACTAACAAACAAATATTCAAACAATTTACAATTCGAAAATAGACCCTGAACTTACGTATATAAAATTAAAAGAACTCCTATTTTCTTGAGAGGCGCCAGGACCAGCAGACCTCGCAAGGTGGGCACTAACAGAAATAGATTGGGAACCACTGCAATATGGTATGGTATTGTAGTGTTTGCAACCAAAAGATTGGTTCGAATGGAAAGTCAGTGGAGTGTAACTGCTGTCGGGAGTAGGTCAATTCCCGGTGTTCAGGTTTGAGCAGTATGGGTCAGAATAATAGGTATTACGTTACACCTAGCCCATCTTCACCGGCGCAGACCCCCCCCAATAATATGATCAGGAATGGCAGACCAGTTTAACTCCTGCCCCTCTACCAGCAGTCTTTACTCCATTGTCCATGCATATTGCAGTTTGATTGCAACGGCATTTACCAAAAAATTGTGCCATACAGGACGTATCTCGTATGTAGTGCCGCCAGATTAGCTGATGAACGACATGTATAACATCAGACACGCTCACTCTGGTGATTCCAGAGTTCTGAACTCAATAGACAAGTTAAAGACTATCGGAAGGCGAAATGGAACAAGCACCTCACCGACTGTAACCTATGTTACGGTGTCAGTAAGCTGCTTGACGCGCATTTCCCGGCAAGCTCGGTATAACTGCATCACGTGATTTCTCTTCGAAACACACAGTCCCGTGTGATGAATCTATTCTGTATTTTGGAGAAGATAATGTTGTTCCGCAAATGCTCCAATGCTACGCAAAAAAAAGGGGTTTATGTGAACAATCCTCAAAGTCCGGTTTTTTTGCGTAGCCCCACAAAAAGGAATTTAAAGGCGTCAAATCGCATGATGTCGGTAGCCAAGCGACATCGCCAAATCGCGAAGTTACGCGTCCAGCGAACTTCTCGCGCAATACAGCTATAACCGGCATTTTTATGTGGGATGTAGCGCCATCTAGCACCACATATTGCTGCGATAAAAACCTTCCGATTCGGGATAAAAAAAAGTCATTGAACATGGCGCCATAGCGCTGCAAATTCATGATAACGGCGCGGCGACGGCATCATCATTTTCGAAAAAATATTGCCTAACGGATAGGTTTGGACGACAATGCACACCAAATAGTCACTTTTTGTGGACGCAATCACCTCTGACGAAGTCTGAAACTGACGCAGTTTTCTCGCATTTTCGTATTGTGTTGGCTAGTGTCTGCTCCGTATGAATGACGACGACCTGGCCGTAAAGCGCGAAATGTACATATTTTGGTAAAACACTTTACACAATTTAGCGCGTTGTGCAACGTGAAATTGCAAACCATAAACTAAACAAATACTAGTTTGGTTGACGTTCACATTTGACAGTTGTCAGATGGCAGGGGTGTACCCTCGAAATGGATAACCCTGTATTATGGGCAAAATCTGGTTTTGAACCGTTTAAATCAGCGGAGTGGTATTAAAATTGGGTTTTCATCAAAAATTCAAATAATAAAATCGTATAAAATTTTAAAATTTCTTTAAAGTTTGAACAGATGTATCTCGGAAGATAGATTTTCTCCAAATAAGCCACACTACCTACCATTAAAATATTCTCCACCATTAATGGGACACCCTGTTTATTCCCCGCGTATGGAGGTACGGGCTAAGTTTATAACAACGAGACCGAGGCTAATTTCGGGCGCGGCCGAAATTTGGATACCCTTCGCTCCCCTCGGGCTAAAAGTTTTTTCGGGCGTTCCTATGACTTGTGTTTAATTCTCCCCGCTTCCACGCTTTACCTTGAATTTTCACATAAGTGCCGTGGCGAAGATTTATTGGACAAGCGGGGGTCGTGGGTTTCTTAGAAGAACCAAAAGGGGGGGATGTATGTATGTTTGTGGTATCAATTAAAACATATCTCTATAAGATTTGGTTGAAATTGGTGGACAAATAAAAAAGTGTTTCTTCAAAGAACCTAATTTGGGGGTTGGGTTTATATGCCAGCCTCATGACCCTAATGGTCCGATTTAATTCATTTTTGCATATGTTTTGTAACATCAATAAAAATACATTTCCATGAGGTTTGGTTGAAATTCGTGTACAAATAAAATGGTTTTTCTTAGAGAAATTTGATGTGGGGGATAGGTTTGTATGGTAGCCCCATGACCACATGGTCCGACTCCATCTATTAATATATATGTTTTGTGTCATCAATAGAAACACACTTGTGTGAATTTTCGTTGAAATTGGTGTATAAATAAACAAAATTCTCTCAGAAGAACTTTATTTGGGGAGTTAGGTTTGTATGACAGCCCCATGACCCCATGGTCCGATTTGGTCCATTTGAACATATGTTTTGTTGTGTCTCTAGAAACACATTTGCACGAAAATTGATTGCAATCGATGAGAAAATAAAAAAGTTTTTCTTAGAAGAACCTAATTTGGGGGACTAGGTTTGTATGGCAGCCCCACGACGCTATTGTCCGATTTGGTCGATTTTTACATATGTTGTGTGTCACCAACGAAAACACATGTGTGTGAAACTTGATTGAATTTGGTGCAAAAATAAAAAAGTTTTTCTAAGAAGAACCTAATTTTGGGGAGTAGGTTTGTATGACAGCCCCACGACCCCCTTGTCGGATTTTACCGATTCAAACATACAAACTGCCTGCAACAAAAAGAAGCATGTGTGCAAAATTTCAGCTCCATAGCTTTTAAACTGGCTGAACAAAACGAGTCGCAACAGACAGACAGACAGACAGACGGACAGACGGATAGACGGACATCGTCCAATCGACTCAGCTCGTCACGCTGATCATATATATACATATTTTATATGGTCGGAGATGCTTCCTTCAATGCGTTACAAACTTCATGACAAAGTTAATATACCCTTTCACTCTATGAGCGAAGGGTATAAAAACGGGCAGAAGTTCGCACGCAAAGACCATAGGCCCACTAGTCTCTCTTCAACTATGCTCAAACTACTTGAACGACTTTTAGATACACATCTACGAATTATTATTTCATCACATCTCCTTTCAACGGCACAACATGCCTACTGGAAAGGGAGGTCACTGGATACGGCTCTGCACTCTCTAGTCACCTACAATGGACTAACATCAGTGAGGTTGAACTAAATCCAGTTTCGCTGGAATTTTAACAGAAACAAGTGAATACAGCAACTAAACCACATTTTATGCTCAGAAAAGCCAGAGGTAAAACCTGGGGAATGCAGGAGTGGCCTGTGAGAATGCCACAAATGATACGTACTTTAGCTCTGCTTAACTGACGCAACTCAGCCATTCTTTAGTGGGAATACCCTGCTATGAAAAGTTTAGATTGTCTAAGCGCTGGTAGTTGATGATGCGGCTATGCGTGCCAGGCCATCAGCCTGTTTGTTCCCTGCGATACCCATGTGGCCCGGAACCCAGGAAAGTGTTAGGCTGTTATTTTCGCCTAGTTTGTTCGAGGCCTTCAGGCAGCATTGAAGAAGTCTTAACGTGATGGTGACTTAATACTCGTAGCCGCTTGGCTGTCTGAGAAGATCGCTATTCGTTTGTTTACGTAGTTCTCTCTTGGACAGATATCAGCTCAGGTTTCTATTGCGTGCATTTCTGCCTGAAAAACAGTGGTGTGGCGCCCTATAGGTATAGATATCCTAGACACACCCGCTCCTGAACCTTCAATTGTTTTGGAGCCGTCAGTAAACTATTTGATGATATATGGGTGCAGCCTAGCGAAGTTAGGGTGCCACTCCTCTCTGCTCCATGTTACAGCCTGGAAGACGTGGCCACATGAGCTCCTTTGCAAGGTGGTCAGACGGCATATTCGCGATAGTGATGTTGTTGAGGCCTGTTAGCTGACCCTTAGCAAGCTCCAGACTGGCATCGTTTTTTGTTGTCATAACTGGAGCTTTTCGTACCACCCCTTTTGGCGGAATGAATACGATGCTCAACCTGCTTCCATTGGATCAATTCGGTCAAAAGCTGGCTGCTAACACCGCTTTACGTTGCGTGAAGCAAGTGACGAACGCTAGATTACAGATATATTAAGTAATTTTGAACTATCTTTGGAGACTGATTACACTATCCTATATAGTTGTAGTCTGGCTGGTGTAGTCTGTAGTGGTTAGTGCGCGCAGCTTCGGCGCACAGGGTCACGAGTTCGAGACTCACCGTTAACGAATTCAGTTTATGGTGAATACTATGATCTTACTCAGATGTTAAACGAGTACCCATTTATGGGTATAAGACCGCTGAGCGTGCTGTTGATCTCCACACCTCAACAAAAAAACATTTAAGATCTAGGAAATTGTCACTAACACATCTGCGGTCTTAGTTCAATGTTGGACTGTCGCCCCTGTTATTTATTTTTTATTAAATACGCGTTTGGTGAGAACCATTCTGCACAGCTTGATTCCGCCGAGGGATCACTGGAATAGCAAAACGCCAATTGCCATTGAGTCTTTGACTATCTACACAGATGGAGGAGAAGGAATTGGCATCTACTCGGATGTAGTGTCCTCCAAGTGGAGATTTCAGCCCTTACCTGATTAGATTAGGTAATCATGTCGTCACTGTGAGGGATGTCATTATTTACACTGACCGCCAGTGTCGGATTAAGAAAGCGCGGGGCCCGTGGCAAATGTTGACCGCGGGGCCTATAGAACTTCGATTAACGAAACTATTAAAGGGATCCTAAAATTAATATTTCGGTTAATAAGTGATTTCTCATGGGTTTTTCTCTCTCTTTTTTTAAATAATCATTTATTATATAATCAAATATCAGTATTACAGCCTTGCAATATACGAGGAATGTGCAATAAAAGAATTGCTATTATGATATTTAGAGGTACGATGTTTGGTAAGCCATTGTACTCGTGATTCTCGAAACTCTCTGCACTCTGCATTTACAATGTGTTTATTCTCATTAACGGGAAACTTTAGAAAACATCAATATAAAATGAAGAATCTTCCATAATTAATTTTGCAAGGGAAAAATTAACATTTTCATGTAAAAAGTACAAGTTGAATCATTTCGCATCTATTCGCAAAAATGAGCAATTTAGCCGAAATTCGTATCTATTTCGTAAGATCGAAATTTCCGACACATTAATGACAATGTGCTACGAACGCCGATCGGTATTACTGAAAGCCAAAGGTTCCTATCGCGGCCGGGTCTATGTCCCGGAACCACCCATGCAATTATGCATGGCCAAGAGCCGCAAACCCCCCTCGACACATTCGGGGAAACAAGAAAGTTGCACACTCACAACCATCTTTTTTATACTAATGGAGCAACCCGAGCCGGCCCAGTTGCTCCAAATTCTACTAGTACGTGCCGGCATCGAAATTAATCCTGGTCCTTGGACATGCTGCGTATGCGGTAAGAGGATCTACTCCAAAGTTCAAACCTCAGTGCGTTGCTCGTGCTGCAGAGAATGGTGCCACTTTAAGAATTGTTCTGGGCTAAACAATTCAGACCTACGTTCAACAACCACAATTAACACCTTTCTAGCACCAAACTGCAGAATCTGTGGACAGCAGTCATCATCGACTTCCCAACATCACAATAACCAGGGCCAACAACCATCACCAGTCACCCCCACAGTTTTTACCCAACACAATGCACCACGACATACCCTAACACCAGCACCACCACAGCCAGTTATGAACTACTCTACCACCAAGATTGTCCAAATAAACTGCAATGGTCTTCAACACAAAGTCATCGAGCTCACTGACTTCATGGACAGACATCACATCAAAGTCGCTGCGGTTCAGGAAACTAAGCTAAAAGCTGACTCACCGCTTAACTCATACGGAGGCTTCAACATCATCCGAAAAGATCGACCCACCGGCGCAGGTGGAGGCTTAGCTTTCCTGATCCATAACACGTTGTCTTACTCAGAAATTGACATCACCGCCGCCGATAACACCACCGAACTCCAAGCGATTTCCATCAAAGCGGGAAATGTTGATATAGATATTCTAAATATCTATATACCACCAGCCTCAAGTTGTCCCACTGGTTTTCAGGCCAACATTTCTCCACTACTCACTGGACAATACCGCTTAATACTTGGTGATTTCAATGCACATCACGATCTATGGCATTCGAATCTCGACAACGACACCAGAGGCAACCTCATCGCTAGCCAAATAGATGACTCCGATTTCTGTCCCATGAACGATGACTCACCAACACGCGTTACAGGATCATGCAGGAGCTCCCCTGATATATCTATTGCCAGTCCCGGGCTCATCAACAACACCACATGGGAGCCTTTCATCACCTTCTCGTCAGACCACCTGCCAATAGTCCTCACGATCGACAAACCGTCCCAATTCGCGTACACTGAGAAGAAAACGTACACAAATTTCAGCAAAGCAGACTGGATCGGCTTTCAAGCCTATACCAACGAAATGTTTTCTGCCTTACAAATTCCCACCGACGTACGTACCGCTGAAAAAAATCTGAGACGGATTATCGTAGATGCTGCTAATAGACACATTCCTTCCGGCCGCATACCAATCTTGAGACCACATTTTCCATCAAGTGCCGTAGAATTGGCAAAAATGAGGGATGAATTCAGAGCCATAGACCCCAGTGATCCTCGTATCAGCGACCTAAATAATGTGATAACCCAGCAAGTAAATGACCACAGAAGACAACAATGGAACAAGCATTTAAAATCCTGCCACATAAAATCCGGTGTAAGCAACCTTTGGAAAACGGTACGTGCGTTATCTAACCCCACAAAACCCAAAGGTAAGGTAGCCATTAAGTTCGGTGATTAGTCCTATAATAACGACGACAAATGCGCACACAAATTTAATCAGCAATTCGTCGAACATCCTGATAAAGATAGGCTCAAGCGCACCATCACAAGAGCTATCCGCAATAGCACCACCGATCAACACCTTCAAGTTACCTCAAACCAAGTAAGACTTGCAATCAAAAATGCCAACAATTCCAAAGCGTTCGGCCCGACGGCATTGCTATGATCATGCTGAAACATCTAGATTCACCGGCCATTGATTATATCACTGCCACGATGAATCTATCGTTAAAATCATTCATCATTCCTGAGTTATGGAAGAAAGGCCGCATAAACCCAATACCCAAACCAGGTAAAGACCACACTCTAGCAGAATCATACCGTCCGATAACGCTCTTGTCTCCTGTGGACAAAATACTGGAAGCACTTGTATTGCCGAAACTTTTAGAGCACATACAGCTTGCAAATCATCAACATGGTTGTCGTAAAATGCATAGCACCACCACCGCTCTCGATACCATCACGTCCAACATATTTAATGGACTCAACCAACCGAAACCATGCAAGCGTACCGTCCTGGTTGCTCTCGATCTGTCAAAAGCATTTGACACTGTCAACCACACTCTATTGCTAACAGATCTCCGCAATACAACACCACCGTACATCCATAAATGGATCGCTAATTACCTTGCCGGTCGTCAATCCTGCACAGAGTTTAGAAACGGGAAGTCTAAACTCAGGAAAATCAAGCAAGGCGTTCCCCAGGGCGGAGTCTTATCCCCCACTCTTTTCAACCTCTACATGGCAGGATTACCTACACCACCAACGGGATTACAAATCATCTCATACGCAGACGACTGCACCATCATGGCAACTGGATACGACATTCCCGAAATGTGCGATCTAATCAACGAATACCTGCAGGTTCTCAACGCTTTCTTCGCCAGTAAAAATCTGAAGCTATCTGCGCCCAAGTCCTCCGCCACATTATTCACTAGCTTCAACCAAGAATACAACACACAACTGCCCATCTACGTTGACACCCACATCATCCCAACAACCAGGACTCCCAAAATCCTTGGTGTCACGCTTGACAACTCCGGCAAATTCAACACCCACGCTGAAAATATATGTTCCAAACTCAGGAGCAGGAATAAAATATTAAAAGCACTTGCCGGAAGTACATGGGGCACAGACAAAGAAACCCTCTTGGCTACGTATAAAGCGATTGGTCGCCCCCTGGTCAATTACGCAGCACCAACGTGGACAAATGGTCTCTGCAACACAAACTGGAGCCACATTCAAACCTGCCAAAACACAGCACTACGCACCATCACCGGCTGTGTTAAGATGTCTTTACAAGATCATCTACACCAGGAGACAAAATTAATGACTTTAAGGAGCCATAATGAACTTCTCACTAAGCAATATTTAGTCGGATGTTATCGAACAAACCACCCGAACAACCCACTCATGGACAAAACACCACCGCCACGTCGTATCAGACGTTCAATCAGGGACAAAGAGCGTGAAGTCCAGCGATACAAAAAAGTTCCTTTCGATGACTCCGACTACAAGGCGGCCATTGCAGACTTACACACATCCGAAGTTCATAAAGCTACTCAAAGTCTCACGAACGACCGTGTACTTGGCATCAAACCTCCTGCCATATCTCCAGACGAAGAATCACTACCAAGAGCAACTCGTACCACCCTAGCTCAACTTCGATCCGGCTGGTGCCCGCGACTAAACTCCTATTTGTCACGAATAAGCAATGAAGTCGCCAACACCTGCCCAGCCTGCGGAACCAGTCCACATGACGTGGACCATATTTTCGATTGTTCAGCTGCTCCCACGCACCTCACACAACTTGCGTTATGGACACAACCCATCGAAGCAGCTTTTTTCCTAAATCTTGACCTCGAGGATGGAATGCCCACCATCTTCGAATGACAATGTGCAACTTTACTGAATGTTTCCCCATTTGTGCCGCTACTACAAAACAACAACAACTGAAAGCCAAATACATATTTCCACTGACACATATACACGCACAGTGGTTTCTCGAAGTCTCGAAGGTATTAATAGAAGGAGAGGAAACATCACTTAAAGAGTGTGCCGAAAGCGCAAATTCATGGGAGAGAAAAATACAATAACAACACTGTTGAAGCAAAGCGATTTGACACAAGTAGAGTAACAGTACATCTCAATTCAAACAAAGTTCCATGCTTTGACAACCCACTATTAAAGACAAAGACAGGGCCGGATTTCCCATATGGGCAACCTGGGCAAACGCCCGGGGCGGCAAATTTTAAAGGGCGGCATTTCTGAAAATGTCATCCTTTCATTGAATTAATGTTCTTTGAAATACACACATTTCGATATTTCAGGAGGCAGTTTAAATAAATTAGAAAAAAATAATGGAAACTCTGCAAAAGTTGTTCCTTTGGTCAGTGGCGGACTCACATATCTGACATCAGTAGGCGCTTCGACTTTTGCCGCCCTGGAACATTACGCTATCGACTCTCACAAGAAGAATTTGCTTGTTCTCCTTATTGAGACTAGCGACACTTATCTGACCATCCGCCATATAGTGGACATATAGCGGAAAATATCGAAAACACAGAAGTTCTCCCTATGAGAACAGATAGCAGAACAAGCGTAATTCAGCCCTTAAGGGAAAAAGGACTTAATATCCATTGTTTGGGAGTCAAGACCTTTCGATTGACTTCAATTTCACTAAACTCATCCCGTAGTAAAAACAATCAATTTAGTGGGCTGTAGCGGAAGAACAGGGATCACCCCGGGGAAAAATAGTTCAGATCCGCTCCTAGGGCTTCTCTATGAGCATCTAATTTCACCTTCAGTGGAGTATACCAATACTTCTGAACAGTGACTTTGATTAGAAGTTCAGTCCAAACACCTTACTAAGAAGTAACTGAACTGCAATTTTCACTGAAGTTCTGTTAAATTTCTATACACCTGACATGAATGCGACTGATCTACTTTCAGCCTAAACTAGTGGCGGAGGGCGGCAACTCGACTACTGCCCAGGGGAGCTGCAGAGGGTTAATCCGGCGGTGGACAAAGAGAATGAAGAAGAAGAAGAATTCAACCAAGCGCACACGAATTTTTGATACAATTATTACTTTACTGTTAGATGCTTGCTCTCCCATGTATTAGATTCTCGGCACATTTTTCAGCTGTCACTTTGTATGGAATTCGTAACTTTCGCCCTCTCCTTATATTAATACCTTCTCTAAGGGTTTCGATTCACATTCTGGCGGGACAATCAAATCAGTGAGTATGCGATTACTGAAGATTTAGATGGGCAATACATTTGCACACATCAATATAGAATATAGAAATAACAATTACATCCTTCATGCACAGTGGCGTACTTTTCAATGTATTATGAAAATGGGGGCTAAACTATCTGTTTTGGAAATGATTTAAAATCGTTTCACAAAAATTTTTTTCATTTAAGTGTGTAAGTTTGACATTTTTTTTTAGTTTATTAGTAAAATCGAATTTCTGTAGACAAATTATACTTATTTGGCAGAAAACAATTGATTTTCGAAATCCCTTTTTGGACGACCTCTGAAAATTTAAAAATTCGACATTTTCCGAAAACCGATAAAATATGGGAAAATGTTTCATGATAGAAGTGTTGCCTATTACGTCGATTGAATTGTCTCTTTTCAGGCTTACTCAGGTTCATAAAAGGTTACGACCAACATCTACCTTAAAAAAGGCCCATAATAAAACGTAGCGTAGTGGCGTAGAGTAGCGCATATACCAGAAGGCCAAATTCACGTTAACACCTTCCACATTTATTCGGTTTTACTATTTTTTGGAAAACTTACACACTTAAATGAAAACCAACATTTTTGTGAAACAATTTTAAATAATTTTTTCATAACGTTTCAAGCGGTACGCCACAGGCCACAGTGAATGAGAGATATATGTAATTCTAATTTTGAAATTCTATGGATGTGTGCAAATACATTTCACAATATGAACTCCAAAAATCTATGTCTCTCTCTCTCTCTCTCTCTCTCTCTCTCTCTCGTGAATCTGAAACACTGTGGACGTAGGTTTAGTGGAATGCCATCATGAATTAGAAAGAAATATTTCTGCATTTTTATGCAATAGGTGTGTTTTTTTGGTTATCCCGTGCAGGTTTGGGTAACGAAACTCCATATAAAAAAAATGACAGCTGACGCACCTGTCATTTTTTTTATATGAAGTTTCGTTACCCAAACCTGCACGGGATAACCAAAAAAACACACCTAATATAAATATTGCTATAATTTTGGAACACCCTAGCGTAAATTGTTCAACGATAACGTGCTATAACAATTTAGAAAGGATTTTTTTTTTGTTTTGGGAAAACCGCAGGGCCCGTGGAATTTGCCACCTTCTGCCACGTGGGTAATCCGGCACTGCTGACAGCCAGGCTGCAATTTGATTTCTCGAATCAGTCTTGACCACATAAAATCTATGGGAAGCGACACTCAGCTCTTAGTGAAACGAGTTGTTTTTTTCTTCATATTGTACTCTGCTCTGATGGATACATACTAATAGTGGATTCGTAGTGAAACAGTTATGCCACCACGCCAGCAATGCGATAGATATAGGGACTAGGGTTACGGGCCTAGAAGGTGCTGCCGGGACGCCCGGGTTCAGGAAAATTCTGTCGGGCCACCAAAATAGTGTAAAAAAATGTTGTGCTCCTGAAAAGTCAGTACTATACTTTAAAATTTAATTGGCAGTTCAGTTTTCCACATTTTTTTCATCAGGGACGTCGTAGCGGCAACTGTTTCTTTAAGGGCCGCGCCTAAATTTTCAGAAGAGGTGTTGGGTGATTTAGCCAAGCTTTTCTTAAAACTTTTCCTCCCTTATGACGCTCGCGAGTTTTATTTAGTTTTCCAATGTATGTTTTCAAGAGATCCTATAGTCTATTTAGCGAAACATTACTTCGGGTGTTTATCCCTAGGTATGGTGGTCTTACCATATTCAATAGAAACGAAAAATCTCGTCACACGTCTTGTGTCACTCTGCATCGCTGCAAACTTAATTTATCAAAGGCCACTGAAATTTCTTTGGACGTAATTGGTGTTTAACCCTTTACCGACCAATGTTCCCAATTGGGAACATAATTTCATGTTTTTTTAAACCCACTTGGAATTCTTTTTTTGTTCTTTCCCATTTTTTTTAGTTTACTAACAAGTTGGTAAAAAGGAAAAAAAAATAAATAAATGATAAAAAAATTGCCGTTATTTTTTGGTGATTTTTTTAAAAAGAGGATTTTTTTTAATTTTGGGAAAAAAAATTTCCAATTTTTTTTAACCAACAAAACTTTTAAATGTTAATGTATTTTTATTTTTTACTATTAATAAATAGATACGAAATAATAGTAGTGACCTTAATTTTATAAAAAAAATAACACCGTTATATGCTATACATGTTCAAACTGACGTGTTCCCAATTGGGAACATTGGCTCACTTCAGTGTCTTGTCGAAAAATTATTTTGTTTCCAATTTTTCAATATGACTGGACTTACATTGCAATTGCATGTAATTTTCGCATGTTCTATGCCAGTCTCTATTCGCTGTTCATAAGTGAGAGTTCAAGTCCGTAAATTTGGTAGTGGAATATCTACAGAGCTTAGATGATTGCGACGTGGGTTTATTGAATAATATAGATATCTGTCAATTACCTCCTGAGGAAAACGACAAAGTTACTGACGAGGAAGACATTGAGGAAGAAATCATAGACCAAGTGATGTTTGCGGGGAAGTTTCCGTTATAATAAAAAGATCGGAAGATAGTCAGGCATCGGGCAGTAAAAATAAACGTGTCCAGAAAAGAAAATCTACAAATGGTGACCATCAACGGTTGACCACAAGTTGATCAAAGCCCAAACCGAGGCATAAAGAAACCCGGCATTGCACCTCTAAATTGGTTTCCCAGCATTAATTTTCAAAACCCAATACAAAATGAGCCGGTAAAAAACATAGAAACTAACTTCCCACATTTGAAAACCTGAATTCCGGTAGAAATATATTATTAATTTATGCCACAAAGCTGTCTGCAGCATTGAGCAGAAATAACAAAAATCTACGCCGTTCAGCATGTTGATCCGATCGGCGTTGAATGGACGTCGTTTTTGGGCATACTCCTTCTCAGTAAGTACCACCAGTTGCCTTCTGAGAATCACTATTGGTCTACTGCCGAAGACATTTTACTATCCAATCGCATCAACCGTAAAGTCCCTTGCAGGAATCGAAAGTCATGGCGAAATCAGCATGTAGATATTATGTGAAGGAGAACAAAAAGATAGGCATACAACAACCACATCTTATTCACAAATATAACCACGGAATGGCTGGGGTCGATATTTTAGATGGACTTCTAATCTTCGTATCGCCCATCCTACGATGTAAAAAGTGTTAGTGGAATCTATTCGCTAATGCTCTCAACATGGCAGTACTAGCAGCCTGTTTTGTGCATAAGGAAATGCATGGGAAATCGGCAATGACTCACCTAGACTTCAGGCGGGAGGTAACAATGTTCCTGCTAAGGGTTTCATAAAAAAATAGGTCCACAGCCAGGTCCTAAAGCAAGCCCAGCAAGATGCAAATTAGATGGTCACTATTTTATAAAATCATCGCAAGGAAGATGTTCTCTTTGTAAGTGAAATGCACGGTTGGAGTGTAAGGAGTGCAACAAACGTCTTCATCTTGAATGAATTTTGCCAAAATATGATTTATACTTTTCCATAAATTTAATTCCAAAATATGATTTATACTTTTCCATAAATTACATTGAAGAACCAATAAAGTCCAACATATCTGGAAAAAAATCGACCTTGTTTTGTTTATATCCCATTAATGGCCATTGTTCCCAATTGGGAACAGCATAGAAAGGGGGGAAGGGGGTGAGGTAAAAAAATTTTGTTTGTATATTCTTAAAAGAATTATATTTAGAGTTAATATTCAGGAACAAAGAAAGGAAATTCAAGCGATTAAGAGTTCGGACTTTAAAGGGTTAAGCCAAAAAAAATCATTTAAATTTGAAATTAGAGCTTGATTGCCTTGGAATGGCTGTGCCCAGTGGCGCAACCAGGATCTTGTCCTGGAGGGGGCTACGGCCATTAGTGGTAATTTTAGTTTCCCTCCGCAAGTTGGATTATGATGCTATATTTTCCCGGGATGACTGTGGTGATGATCTGGTCGGGGCGTGACGTGGACCAGATCAACCATCTGGTTACTTGACACGAAACACATTGGTAGGGTGTTCGATGCTATAACAGGGCACTGTCATATAGGAGAGTACGCGAGCGGGTTCCGCATTTCCCATAACGACTACTGCGGCAGTTGTGATGACGAAGAAGCGGAAGAGAGCGTAACTGCCCGAGAAACCAAGATCTATTCTTGGTTCAAGGTTTTTCTACGATATGAATGATTTTTTGATAGTGAACCCAATATTTTTTTTTTTTTTAAATTGTTTGTTTTTAGCAATCTGTCTTTATTTATTTAATAGACATTAAGCTCCCGTTAAAATTGTTGATTATAGCGTGTATGGTATACTCCCCGTGGAGTATCCATTTAATTATTTTTTTCATATTATTTTTTTAATATTATTAGAAATTCAATATTGTTAATTTATGTGATTAAAAGAAATTGTTCATGTTCGATTTATACGGTACTTTAGGCTAATTTGTATGGTGGTCGTCTCGTATGAGGTCCTGTGGGACTCTTCTTCTTAATCTCTCATAGCGTACTTCGGAGTTCATCAGGTTTCTAGCTAGGGTATTACGGTGGCGGGAAATACGGTTGGCATAATGTTTGATGACGCTTTTTATTTCAGCTTTGATTAGTGGAACGTCTAGGTCACGATGTAGCTGCTTATTTGTCACATACCATGGTGCATCAGTCGTCATTCGA
This sequence comes from Microchrysa polita, assembly GCA_949715475.1. Lineage (NCBI taxonomy): Eukaryota > Metazoa > Arthropoda > Insecta > Diptera > Stratiomyidae > Microchrysa > Microchrysa polita. The sequence continues at coordinate 22,396,282 of OX454419.1, read as the reverse complement.
AGGATTTTGGATTGGAAACGTTGCAATATGTCAGTGTTTGAGTTTGCGGCAGTACCCCATAACTGACATCCGTATGTCCACACCGGCTTTAGGATGCATTTATATATAAGCAGTTTGTTAGATATAGAAAGCTTCGATTTTTGGTGCATAAGCCAGTATATTTTTTGAAGTTTGAGATCGAGCGATTTTCGTTTTTTCACTATGTGTTGCTTCCATGTTAATCGTCTATCAAGATGCATTCCGAGGTATTTTGCTTCATTTGCTTGTGGTAGCTCAGTATCATTCAGACTTACTGGTGGACATGTTTCACTCCTTGTCGTAAAGGTTACTTGAGTTGATTTTGATCCATTTATTTGAATTCGCCAACATTTCGTCCATTGAAACACTTGGTTTAGAGCCTTTTGGAGCTTCACTGATGCCTTAATGGGGTCACAGTCTGTGGCGAGCAGCGCAGTGTCATCTGCAAAGGTTCCAACGATAACTGCTTCATGGATTGGGAGATCCGATGTAAATATCAAATACAGTAGAGGTCCCAATATACTGCCTTGTGGAACCCCGGCTTCAATCCGTCTAAGGTTCGTGACAGAGTCTCCTTGCTTTACGAAAAAGTTACGGTCATTAAGGTAATCCTGTATAAAGAGGTAATAATTGATTGGGAGCTTTGATTTAATTTTGTACAGCAGTCCGTCATGCCATACGCGATCAAATGCTTGAGAAATATCGATAAACGCAGCAGTACAGTACTCCTTGTTATCAAACGCCGAGTCGATACGATTCACTAGCCTGTGTATTTGATCGATGGTGCTATGGCCTTGCCTGAATCCAAATTGGTGGTTTGGGATTATTGAGTGCTGGTCAATGATGGGCATTAGGCGTTTTAGGAATAGTTTCTCCATTATTTTCGAAAGTATTGGTAACAGACTGATAGGGCGATACGAAGATACATCGGATGAACGTTTTCCTGGCTTAAGGATCATGCTTATTTGTGATGTTTTCCATTGGCGCGGAATAAAGTGCTTGCGCATGATAGCATTATATATACTCAGAGAAAAAAACGCACATTCATATTAAAAGCTCCACATTTAAATTGAACGCAGTATTCGTTTGAAAAATCTCGTTTGATTTGAACGAATTCTCATTTACGCTAAGAGAATTTCTTTTAAAACAAAAGAGCAGCCAAACCGCAAACGACGGTCGTTTAAATCAAAAGATTCCGCATTACATAGTAATGTGTATACATTTCTTTACGTAACAAATACACATACCTAAAGGACGCGATGCCAAAATGTCATTTGTTTCAACGTAGCACAACAGGTAGTTAAATACTTCCGGCCGATGAGTCTCGCGTGTTCATGTTCATTCCAAACAAATGTGTAGTGTCTAACAACAAACGCGTATTAGAATCTTCGTCGATGTTAAGAGTGTTTTCGATAATTTACTTTTGCATTCATCTGGAGGAATGGACGCTTGCACACGTGCAATTTAAGTTTAGCGGGTGTTAGAATAAAAGTTTTTTGTATTAACCATATTAAAATTAGACCTAAATAAAAAATAAAGTGTTTTTCTAAAGTTTTCATAAGTTTTATTCTTTATTGATTTGTCAACCCAGGTAACAGTAAGTATCTAATCGAATGGAGAATGGACAATCAAACGGAATGTATTATTTTATTTCAGCAGAGTTTGCTTTTAATTCCATGTAAAACTCAATTATTTTGAATGAGGTAATTTCTATGAAATGAAAACGCGATGCGTTACTTTCGAAATACATACCCTTTCATTAAAAAGAATGCTTCGTTTATTTTAAATAACAAAAATGTTCAATATAAAAACGAAGACGTTTGATACAATTGCCTTTCATTTATTTAAAATGTTTTACCCGTTTACAATAAAAGAATAAGTGTTTATTTCAATGAAAAATACGTTTAAATCGACTGGCTCCTTCTTTCCAGGTAAACATAAATTCTTTTAATTCAAACGCTTTTTTACAACTCATTATGCATTTGAAAGAAACGCCACTCGTTAGAATTAAGCGCATTTGCGTGTGGAGCCAAATCAAAAGCGCAAATCGTTTGAATTAAAGATATTTCGTTCAATATTAGTGAATATTTCTCTGAGTGTAGGTTCCGCAGATATATAATGGCCTTTTCAGGTAATTCGCTGAGTAGTTTTGCAGTGATAAGGTCGTAGCCAGGATCTTTGGAGATTTTTAAACTTTTTATAATAGTTTTTAACTCTTGTTTGGTGATTTTCGTCAAAGGTAGATCTAGTTGGTGTATTTCTCTTTTGCTCACGCTTATTGCCTCAGCTATATCGTCAGGTACATCATCGAAGTTGGGTTTGAACACATCGGCTAAGTGGGTCGCAAATGTTTCTTCTCATCATCGTTTCTAGCCCAGTTGTTGTTATGCTTCCAAATAGGTGGATGTGGTTCGCATGGTTGGTTCATTTTTTTAGTGGCTTTCCACAGTGAGTAATCAGATGCAGCTGTAGAGTCCAATTTGCTCACGTAATTCTCAACATTGTTGTTTTCGTGCTTGTATAGCAAAGCTTTTAGCTCCTTACAAAGTTTGTTAAGCTTTGCCTTGTCAGAGGGATATCGGGTTTGTTGCCACCTTTTCCGCGCTTGTCTTTTTTCTATGATTTTCGATTGGATTTGAGAAGGAAAGTTATGTGCATCTGAAGGACTGAAGGTTCTTGTTGATTTCCATGCAGCCTGCTGTACGCAACTGTTAAAGAACTCAACAGCTTCTTCGATTTCTACACGTTTTTTGAGAGATACTTGTGTGTTTAAAGTTGAGTTGACTATTTCCCGAAAATTATTCCAGTTGGTATGTTTGTTATGGAGCCTGCAAGGACCGAGTCTTTTTTGTAGATGTTTACTCAGCACTATGACGACTGGGGAGTGGTCTGACGATAGCTCTAAGCTTGAATGACAATCAAAGTTGTGTATTGAGACTCCTTTAATGATCGCGAAGTCAATGAGATCTGGGGTTTTTTTTAGGTCTGTCGGCCAATATGTTGGTTCTCCGGTCGATAATGGGTGCAAGTTTAGGTTTCTTATGGCCGTAAGTAGCTGGCGTCCTTTTGACGTAACTAGACGTGACCCCCAATGAGTGTGTTTCGCGTTATAGTGTCCTCCCGCAATGAACCTATAACCAAGTGAGAGGAAGAATGATTCATAATCAATGCTTTTAATATTGTGCTTTGGAGGACTGTAGACTGTAGGGGTCCTAATAGGTCTTCGACAACAATGTCTGTGGCTTGAATATGCTGTGTGCGGAATTGGTTGGTTAGGTGGTGTTTAAGGTTGGTCTTGACTAAGATTGCAGATCCTCCATGTGCAGTACCGTCGGGGTGCATTGTATGGTAGAGGTTATAGCCTGGTATTTTAAAGTAACTTTTCGGCGTAAAATGCGTTTCGGATACCAAAAGTATATCGACATTGTATTTGTATAAGAATGCCTTCACCTCAAGAATGTGCTGTGATAGGCCATTAGCGTTCCAAATTATTATTTTATATTGTGGATGCATACTGTAGCTTTGATCGTTTGCAGATTTTTTCCAAGAGCACGAATCACTCATGGAGTTACCTTGCTAGATACGAGGTTCAAGAGGAGGTTTGTCATCGTCGTCAGCTGCTGCATTATTTGTTGCAGCAGATTTAACATTACAGGAATGCTTTCTTGTTTGTTGGAATGATCATTTACTTCCATATTTTCAATTGGCTTGTTGTTCCCCCTGACTGCTTGAGCGTATGATGTGAATAAGGGTTTGTCTTGTTGTGGAGCAGATTGGGACTGGACTTTAGTAGTAGTTGATGGGGCAGTATTCTTTGGTCTCAGAGGTGGATACTTTTTACTAAACAGATTCTGATAGACGATGCAACCTTTATAGTTTGCTGGATGATTGCCTTGACAATTGGCACATTTCGTGTTATCGATTTTGGTACCTTTAGGGCAGCTTGACGAGCGGTGTGTTTCCCCACATTTCACGCATTTGGGCTATCTTCGACAATAAGATTTGGTGTGACCATATTGTTGGCAGTTCATACAGTGAGGAATTTCCTTCCTTGGACGTGGTGGCTCAAATGCAATGGCCAGATTAAGTAAATGAGTAATGTCGTAAATGTTTTTGTTGTTGTTCCTTTGCTCTAACTCTACCACAAACAAGGGAATTGGCCGCTTCGTTATTCGGTGTTTCATGTTCCAAACATTAATAGCATTGTGCCCGAGACTCATGAGCTCTGATTTTATGTCTTCTATGTCAGAGGAAGGATGCATGTTCCGTAGGATGACTTTAAAACTCCGTTCGTTTTTGGGTTTGTATGTGTAAAATTCAGTATTCTTTGATTCTAGTTCTTTTACTATTAGTTTAAAAGCTTCGGCAGTTTTTGGCTGGATTTTGATTTGATCGGCATTAATTACCTTTAAAATGAAAAGATTGGGTGCGCTTACCTTGAGCAAATCTATTAATGGCTTTATGTCTTCTACTTTATCGACGTAAATAGGAGGGGGTTTTGGGGTTGGGTGAACAACAGTCACCAGATTTTCAACTGGACCCTCTTGAAGAGAAGCAAAACGGTTTGAAGATTCTTCTTGGCGGGATAGCCAGTATTTGCTGAGAGTAGTCTGCTTCTTCTTCTGATCCGAAGACTTACTGTTGGGACTCTCACGGCTTGGTTTCTTCCTGATAATATTCCAGTTATTAGTTGGCTTGATCGATGTGTCCTCAGTTTGCGGTTTATCACTATAGATTTCGGTGATGTTGGTGTTAAAAGTAGTCTATTTGCACTGCTTTCCGGATCCTGGTCAAGTTGAATCACAATTGAATTTTGTGGATGACCATCTGTCGTACTAGCTACTGTTCCTCCCGGGGGAGGAGTTCTATTTATGCCCATATCGATTTTTTTTAATCGATACCTGTATTTGGAGATCGCTCCTTAAAATATTGATCGAAGATCAGACCCCCGAAGCGGTTGGTTTATTCAGACCGGTTAATCAAAGACACAAACCACTCTTCGAACATGAACTGTTATACGTATGTTATACGTTTTTTTATGTATTAAGTGATGTTGTTATATTTGTTTATTTATATCACACATATAACACTTCCACACGGGCCAAAAAGGGCTTTGGACTGCGGAGTCCCACTTGTACGCAAATGTCGCGAACTCAGTTTCGATAGTATCACACTATTCGCACTGAACTTGTATATTTCACGACGCGTTCCACTTTCGTTTGATACGTCGGATTGTTTAATTAATCGATAACACAAATATGTATTATTTTGCGGTTAAGTCACTAGGGCAATTAGACGTTTGCAACCGTCACCGATGTCAGCGAGTGAGTTTGTGTTCGCTGAAACCCAATATTGCCAGCACAAAATATTGCCAGCACGGGCTCGTTTTAAGCATGGTGTAACGGGTACGTTTCTCATGGTGGTATCACAACGGAGCACTCTTTCAGTGAAAGTGCGCTAGCGGCCCTTGTACCTAAACTAATCTAAATCTGCAGCGCAAGCATCGTGGGTTGGCCACGAGAGGCACTGCTCTTGTAGTAAATTCCTGTCTCCACAATGAGGTAGACCCCTGGTTAGAGTATCGTCCGTGCAAGCTTTAATATCAAAATAGCGTGGAGTAGCGTATCAACCGGGGGTCAGGTTTATATACATAGAACGGGAGGAATGAGAAAAATGCAGTCTGCACTGCTATACAGGGACGCTAATTGGCGATTATGTCTGTTTTACCAATGAATTACCTCAGTAGCAGGATACCGAAAATCTGAGCACCTCAAATGTCTGTATCAACTGGATTAATATGGATTCTGCGTATAGAACTTTTGGATGAACCGATAGTCCAGTCCCCTTGTATTTCGCAGAATTTCACATTTTTACTAGACTATTATATTGCTGAAATCAACAGTCTACTTACACTGTTTCCATTACTTTAAAGGCTCCCACAATCTCTTCCTCCCCGCTTGTATTAATAGTGGGTGATGCAATGTCCGAATATTCATATGGAGAATGTATGTCAATCTAAAAGTGTAAAAAAGAACAAACGAAATCCCATAAATTACACTTTAAGATGCAAACTTCCACGATACGGAAATGAAAAATGGAAGAAACCAAAACAAAATCATTGAATGATTTGCTGGACCTAAAATTATTCATAAAAACTTTTGAAGATTTTCGTGCGATGTTTGCAACAAAAACAAGTTAAAATCTACCAAGATTTACATATTCCACAAAATATTTAACTCACCGTTGTCGCACTCCCACCTAAATCCAGTTTCCAAAAGCACTCCTTTTTTCCATATCGACATCCTAGCGCCTTAGCTAGCTTAGGACCCTGATAGTTTCTGAATATGGTACAAATTATCAGGCACATCGTATTGAATTGGTCTTTCATGAACTCACATATTCCCTTCCACATTAACAATCGCCGTATTCAGCGTGTAGCAGAGTCCCTTCTCCAGCATAATTGGTTGCAATTGAACTGTAACTTTCGGATCATAAGTTGAAATTTTCACTCTCTCCTCCATGGGTAGTCGCAGATCCATTATAATATCCAAAAGATTTAAAGATTCCAAAAGATCATCACTTCCGAAGCGGGCTAGTCGGTCGTATCTATCCGCCGTAGTATTAAGAACAATATCAAGAAATTCGAGAAAGGAATTATGATCAACATCCGTTAAATTGTGAGCTTGCAGTAGAGTCCTGTAAAATTTATAAAAACAATTTTGTCATGACGATAGATAAAAATTCCGTTTAACGAAATATCGCTTACCTATCTGCAAATTCTTTTGCCTTCGCTTCATCCAAATTTGACTGAAAACACAACGTTATGGCCGGCAAAGTACCTTCCCAGGATCTGAAATCTTTTTCAACTGACATGACCGTCGGACGTTCGTAGAATCGATTATACTGGTTTAGACAAGCGTAAATGGTTCCGAAAAGGGCGAGTTTTATTAGAAGTAGCCATACGATTCTATGGAGAAAAAAAAAACTCAAATAAACTTTTAATTTCGAACCGACACTGATAAAAATTTTAATTTACTGATTAAATCGAATTAAAATTAAATCAAAATTAGTTGTTCACTTCACATTTATTTTTTTTCTTACCTTTCGGATATATGCAACGTCCTATTCGAAACATAATAGCATCCGTGAATATTTATAGAGTTTATAATTAATTCAAAATAATGTCTAATTTTTCGACATAGTTCTGATTGCATTTCGACCGTTACACCGAATTATTGTGTGTGTCTGTTTAGTTTTGAAGAATTGCGTTCGAAATTAAATCACTTTTAAAAACACTATTATCCGAGAGAATTTCTTTTTGTATTTGGATTTTTTTCCATTATCATATAAATTCAATTAAAACAGTTTCAATCATTTCAACTGAATAAAACTTTTCTGAAAGCCTAGTAAGTTCGTAAATCTTTCAACTGAGTATCATGATTATCGTCTACGATAATTTTATTTTAATGGATTTATATGGAGATCCTTTAGATGGATCCTTTGTATTTTGCAACTGATAGATTATATTGATTAAAACAAATTTACAAAAATGTATTTTCAATTATCATACTCGTATATCGCGATGTTTCCAAAGAAGTGATGTGATTGGAAAATAAATCAAAACTAAATCGTTGTAGGTTTACTCGATAAATGTGAACCCATTTCAAGTAAATGGAATTTTAACTCAATGCTAATGCTGTTCAATGTGAATGATGGGATTCACAACACCCCAACTAAGTAAATGAGGGTGTAATAGCCATTCGTAAGACGTCATCGGTAAAATGCCTGCCTTGCAAAGCTCATACCTATTAGTTGGTTCCTGTTATGGCAAGAGTATCTCCACCTCCACACTATAATAGCGCATAATGTAAGATTTTATGTAATATAAGCTCTCTTTCATTCATAAAATTAAAAGCTCCACTTTTCGGTTATTTACATTGTTCACCTGACAATGGTCAAAATGTAATTAGGAAATATTAATGACTAATTCCTGGATTCACACTACTTGTATTGTATAAATAGTTTGTATAGTTTGATGAGGGAAATATTTGAAGCCGAGCAGCATAACTAACAATATGTATGCTTTAAAGAACTTCTTTACCCTATAGCAACAGTAGTAACACTGAAATCTAGTAAACGTGTCACATCGCCTAAAGGACTATTTTGATCCGATAAGTAATGCTTAAAACAGTTTTCTTCTAACATCCTTATGGGCACTCGCGCTCAAATAAGTATAAACTTATAGATGGTGTTGCAAAGCTTTCATACAATTTTTAAAAACATGATGCTAAAAAGTCCCCAATTAATACATACTATTTTATGGTATAACACACACATGTAATATTCTCCTATAACAGATAATCGGTAGTGTTATTTCATCCTAATAATATGACGTTAAATTTATCATCTGGTAGTGTGTTTGCAATAAGTTTTATAGAAAGATAAGCAAAGTTATTGGAGGAGTTCAAAGTGATAAACTACTCCGAAATACCATGATGGAATCCCACCATCTTCAATGGAATTGTTTGAAGTTTTGCAAATCCACATATGAACTCACTCATTGCCACTTTCTTAACCTTCAAGCGGGCGCGCATCATTTTGTAACATAACTGGGCGCGTGGCGGTAATTTACCGCCCCGTCTTTTCCCCTCTATTTGCGCTCAACCGTATAACTTCCATTCTCATAATTATGTTAAATTGAAAGAAGAGCATGTTCCAAATAAGTTATTATCATAAAAATTATTATCTGGTGAACAATAAAACAAGTTCTGCAGTTTTAGCGATGCACGTAACTTCAGTGATATTATACGCAAAGCACACACATTTTGAACACAGCTATATACCAAAATATACCATCCCCGAACGTTCGATGACCGCTGGCAAGGTATTAAAGGTAAAATTTACCCAAAATTTTATTGTATCGTATGTATAACAGTTTGACTTAAGAATACATACTTCTCCCACCTCGATCTGGCCAACGGGAGAAAAGCTATGCGTGTTTATATGATCAGGGTGGTAATTTACCGCGCGCCCGCTTAAAGGTTAACAATTACTGTATTAATTCTGGTTCCCCATTTCGTGGGTGCGAGTTTTAACTAATTGTGAAAATCTTGACTTATCGTTCCATTCTATACACCAACTGAGGTGCATGTCTGTAGTATTAATGGCATGGCAGCTTACCAGCTCTATGGGTACTACGCGGAACTTTGTCTGTTTGGAGGAGAAGAGCCCCAGCGGGAGAAATATCGAGTTATTCAATTTCGGAAATGTCACATTGGAATTTTTGCATCAGGACCTCTAAGCGTCTATAGCTCAGTAGGTAGAGTTGCTTATGACTGAAGGGCGGAGGTTCGAATCCCGATTGGAACGAAACTTTTTTCCCTCACTTTCCTCAATTTTTGGTATTTTTTCTCAAAGTTTTGTGGTTTCGTACAGATAGACACACTCATCAGATCTTGTGTCTGTTGTCTATCTTTGCACAAGACGACCACTTGAATTTTAGCGGGAGAATGGGAGTTGGTGTATAGAATGGAACGACAAGTCAAGATTTTCACAATTAGTTAAAACTCGCACCCACGAAATTGGGAGCCAGAATTCATACAGTAATTGTAAATTCGAGAGGGAAAAATATCTAACTACCATCACAACTCCCAAAGCAATGTGAGCATTCAACACCGGTACAGACCTGCACGGTCGAGCGTCATGGTGGTAGCCTTCACGTCAAGTCAAAAATCTCCATAATTCTCCCGCTAAAATTCAAGTGGTCGTCTTGTGCACAGATAGACAACAGACACAAGACCTGATGAGTGTGTCTATCTGTCCGAAACCACAAAACTTTGGGAAAAAATACCAAAAATTGAGGAAAGTGAGGGAGAAAAGTTTCGTCCCAATCGGGATTCGAACCTCCGACCTTCAGTCACAAGGTCAGCAAGTCTACCTACTGAGCTATAGACGCTTAGGCCCGCATTTATGAACATTCCATAACTCAATGAGACGTTGAGTCAAGGATGCTGAAATTCAATAAATTAAATGTCATTTCCCATACATTTTCATAGAAATCATTTATATTCAGCAGCCAATGCATCCTTGATTTAAGAAGAAACTCAAGGAGACCTTAAAATTTTCTATAGTCAACCTCACTTGAAGTCAAGCTACCCACCTTCCTTGAAATATAATATTTCATGTCTATTGAAAACTTAAGGTCTCCTTGAGTTTTGCCATAAATCAAGGATGCATTGACTCCTGAATATAAATGATTTCTATGGAAATGTATGGGAAATGACATTTAATTTATTGAATTTCGGCATCCTTGACTCAAGGTCTCCTTGAGTTAAGGAATGTTCATAAATACGGGCCTAAGACTATGTTTACACGACGGAACAAGTACGGGTTTTCGGACCTATGTAGCTCATACCCTGGTTGGCCCTGAGTGCTCAAATTCGGTAAAGCTTGTCGCACGCGTCGTCTTACGAAGTATAGAAAATTTCAAGAAGATACGATGAAAAACCCCGGAGATATAAGAGTTTGAAAGTCGCATTTCTTCGAAAATCTTGTTCTCGTTGTTCTCTTTGTTCTTGTTGTACTTCTTATTGACAGGGCTACAGCCTCGTACAGACCATCTGGGGACTCGCTCTCTTTTCAAATTGAAAGAATGTGTCCTGAAGGTGTGCATAGGCTATCATTTGCTCCGATCCGTGCAGTAGAAAAAGGAGACAGCGGAAAATGAGAAAAAATGCATAGAGTTTCTCGCTTAAGTCTTGGTGTATGTTTTGTAGGAAGCATTTTGTAAAAGTCGGGGCCCGAAAAATGTCTAGAAAAGAATCGTAAAGCTTTGGAATTTGGCAGGACTGTTTAGAATAATTCCTTGTATATGTGCTCCAAAGTTTCCAGTTTTAGAGCGGTTGCAAGAGCGGGGTCCAAGTTCCTGTTTTAGTTCGTCTCATATACGAGTACGTACATATATATTCTAATATAATATTGGATGAACAAATAACATCCCGATGATCCTAAAGCATCCAGCAAACCAGCGCGGTAGGGGTTCACACAACACACACACACGCCACACGAGTCAACAAGTTCGCCGTGGTGTACCGCGGCGATAATTACTTCGTATATTCTGACACATACCGCTGCGCACTGCGCTGGTTTGGCGGAAGCTTAAATAATTTTAGTAAAATTTGGCATGTAAGTTTATTCTTGTAATTCCACTCGATTTGATCCTGTTGTGGTAGGCAAAAATGGGCACTCTTAGTTATATAGTGACTGAAACAGAGACTGGTCCTGATACCTATAGCTATCTCTGATTCCTGATCATGAAACCACTTTATCATTGTAAAAGCAATGTTTGGTAAAATCGTTTAGTCAGAACTGAACAGGTTTTCGAGACCTTTGATAAAGGATAAAAGGACATGTATATGTCTTTTCTCTGGGGGCCTGGTATACATATCGTAACGTAACTATCGAGCGTAACGTAACATAACGACGATGAAAATAAAAAAAGCCAAAAGTAGTAGATAGGGGTATTTTAAAAGGGAGAATGATGGAACCCGGATATAAGGACAGCCTTGGGTCTGCAGTAACGGGAATCGTGTCTTAACCGTTTGGTGTTGATAGGCCCAATTTGGAACTTAGGAAATATGGATGTAATTTGAATCACATATTGAGTACACAGGCTACAGTTACATTAACCCTTCTGTCCGCACAAAGGTCTGGCCAGACCTTTGGCGCTATATTTCGATCAAAAAAGTATAGAAGATGAAATCGCCGCGACTTTATACTTCATCACATCCTAAAATAATATGTTTGCAAGCATTTTGCAAAAATTTGAAAAAATCGTTTGAAGTTTTGATCATGTTTTTGACGAAATTCAATTTTTAGTGCTTTTTCACAAAAGGGGCGAAAAACTCCCTTTTTTCTCTACAGGTGAAATTCTTTTAAAACTCTGCTATTTATGGCGTAATAATGTAATTAAAATTCGGAGATCTTTCTTTAAGAAGCCGTGAAGTTCGGAAAAGGGGTATGCCTAATTTCATCATGTTTCATAACACCAACACTAATCACCTGAGATTTGATTCTAGGAAATTCAAACCAATTTTATTTCCATTGTTATAGTAAGGACTAAGTTTTTAATGACTTGCGAACGTCTTTCTAAATAGATTTTACCAAGAAATTTACGAATAATTTAGAATTTAATGATTTTCGGGCTTGAAAATTCCCTATTTCTTTCCACCCATTTTCCTAAATCTGCAAACTAATACCGGGGTAAAATCTACCATCAAAGCGGTAAATATTTCCCCAAAGATATTGGAATTGGAAAATGCGATAAAACGAAGTTAACGTTATTATTAGGGTTAAATGTAAGGATAGGGTTTGCGTTAAGGTTAAGTTTGACGTTTAGGCTTAGGCCAAGATTCAGGTCAAAGTTAGGATTAACATTAAGTGATGTGATGTACAAAGATACTAAGTTTGCGATGTTACAGGGACTACCAAAGCCATCAGGGTTACCAAGGTTACTAAGGACTTCCAAGATCACCAAAGTTATCAAGTGTACTATGGTTACTCAGGTTACTAAGGCGACCAAAGTTTCCAAGGTCACTAACGTTACTAAACAGACAAAGGTTAGCAAAGGGTTTATCATTATTATAATTATTGTTCTCAAACAAATTTGTGACAATAGGGCAATGAATATAGTCTTCATCATTTATTGAAATGTTAAGTCGATTTTGTAAATCGAAAACTGCAAAAAAGTATGATATCTCACAAAAACAACTGTGTTGTAAAAGGTTTCCGCCAAAGAAAAAGTCGTCAGCCGCAAAAAAAGGATTCATATAAAAACTCGCATCTTGTCTCAATGATACACATATTCAAAAGAGATTGAATTAGTTAATAGGTTCCATCAAATCAGCGCAGTGTGGTAGCGGGACGCGTCAGTAATAATGTTCGCGTACCGCTCCCGCGCTGGTTTGGTCGAGCAAATTTCTTTCAACGCTTGATCAGATTTCACTTTGAAGCTTTCATCCTTGTCGAAAATAAAAATGCGTTTTAGAACCGTATTTTGCTTCCCTTCGTATAGAACACGTTTTTCTTTTTTTTTCTATAGAATAAGTTCCTTCGCAATATTCATAAGATTGGTTTTGTTCTGACATTGAACCTATTCAAGCTCCCCGCCAAATAGCGTTAAAAGAAATTTGCTCCAAACCAGCGCGAGAGCGGTACGAGAACATTATTTCTGACGCGTACCGCTACCACACTGCGCTGGTTTTGTATACGAAGAGTTTATTTTCCGAAGATAATTTAGACTTACGATTCAGTAGAGGCTACAAGGAACAGAATGATTTAATCATCTATCAAAAGTTAGTCCAAGGTAGGTTAGATCCTTTTTTCAATGGACACTATCACCTAAGAAATCTAGTGGAGAACCTGGTAGATTAGTCTTTTTCCTTTTTTTGCTGAAAAATATAGCTTGAGTTTTGGCGGTATTTACCTTTATTTTCCACCTGAAATAAAATTGGTATAACAATTCACGTTGATTCTCGAGCTTCATGGAAATCTCGATCGGGTCGTTGTGGTTATAAAATATGTATGTATATATACCATCTGCAAAGCAGGCTATGTTGCAATCTCTAGCTTTCGGAATGTCAGCCGTAAAAATGTTGAATAAAACTGGGCTTAGACATGAGCCCTGTGGTACCCCCGCAGGAATTGCTCTATTATTTGAGAATGACTCTCCCACCTGTACCGAGAAGGTTCTGTTTGACAGAAAGGATTGGAATAATTTTACTAAGAAAGAAGGAATTCCGAAATTAATTAGCTCATATATCAGGCCATCGTGTCAAACAGAATCAAACGCTTTTTGAATATCCAGAGTAACAACGTCAACTGATTCTTTGTTGACAAATGAATTTTTAATATGACTTTGAAGTCGATGAATTTGATGAATAGTTGAGTGCTGTTTCCTGAATCCAAGTTGAAAATCGGGGATGATTTTAAGCCTTTCAACTATTTCATTTAGGTGGGATAACACAACTTTTTCCAGAATTTTGCTCATGGGCGATAGTAAACTGATGGGCCTGTAATTATCAGGATGCCTTGCGTCCTTTCCTGATTTAGCGATTGGGATGACGTTTGCGTGCTTCCGTCTTGTGGGGAAAACAGATGTTTTCAGACAGGCATTAATTAAGAAGTTTAGTTTAAACTACAGCTTTCTTGGGTGGATTTTTCGGAGCCTTCGAGATTTTGTTAAAGCCGGCCGCTTTTTTGACTTTGTTCGATTTAAGGATTTTCTCAATTTCTACAGGAGAAGATAAATGACTTGAATTAAAGTCACTCGGTTCCAGGAAAACCTATCAATTCGATCTTTCACCATTGGTTGAAATAATGAGCTACCCATGTGCGATGACATTCCATGAGCTTGCTGAAATTAGTGGGAGATGATGTGAGCTTTATCTTTATTGTCGAAAACTAAACTTTTATCAGCAGTAAAAAGTGGAGGCATTATTTTTTTTTTCTACGGAAGATTTTGTTGAGTTTCCATATTTTTCGATTATTTTTTGTAGGACGACTTAACATATATTCCATTTATTGTTCTGTTTGATCAATGCTGAGAAGTCATTTACAACCTGTTTAGAAGATGGATTCCGGTCTCGTTGCCATTTTCTACGAAGAAAGTTCCGAGTGGTTATTAGAGCCCTAATGGAATCGTCCAGCGAATAATTTTTTGTTGAATTTTTAACAATTTTAATGGAAGCATAATCAAGGGCAGAATTGATTTCAACGTAAAATTGGACAGGATGATGAGGGGATGATAGTTTATTAAGCGTTAGAAGTTGAAGAATATTGAATGGACCTTTACTGAGTACCAAATCCAGAGTAGAGTCTGATCCTCTAGGATTCAAAAATGTTGGTGCAGAAAGCTAATTCATAAAGCCCAGCGCCCGCTCTAGCACTTACGCCGCCCCGGGCAAGAGGACAAATTTCCGCCCCTTAGATACTATTCAAGGCAAATTAAACGTAGATTGTATGAGGAATTCAAAGATGGTACTGTAAAGCTTCTGTAATACTTGCTCTTAATATGAAGCTAAAAAATATAGGTACTCCATTAATACTTTTTTATTGTTTTTATTTTTATATTAACACACAGGGGTAATCCTGTAAGCAAATATGTAATAAATCACTCACAAATTAACACACATAAACTACCGATTAGGTGTATCCTAATAGTATGACATCAAATTGTCATCCGATAAATTGTTTATCATATTTTTGTAGGAGTAAGGGCTTCGTAATTTTTGGAAGAGTTGAGAGTGATCAAGTACTTTGAAAAACCAAAATGGAAACCAAATATCTTCAATTGAATGCTTTGAAGTCTTGAATTATTGTCACTTCCTGAAGCCGATAAGAAAATCTCTACATTCTGATAAATATGTGGATTGAAACAAACTGTAAACTGTAAAATCTTCTCACTGCAAACGAATGATTGTCAGTTTTTCTATTGCACTATTGGTAAAACCACATGAGAGAAGATTAATCGCATAACAGATTTTATTGAAATGTGTTAAATATTTCAATAGAAGCAACTCCAACTGCTTACGAGCAATGCTCAGATTAGTCGAGTGGTTAAGACATAGGACGGGCTATACGGTGGGCATGGGTTCAATGCTAGCTGCGCGCTACTTTTTTCATCAGATATCAGTGACATTCTAGAAGCTTCCTATAGATGGCATTAATACTTAATCTGTTCACATTGGTTATCGGAGGTAATGCACGGGGCACGAAAGTAATGATGATATAAGATATAAAATACAAGGTTCTATTGGTTTAGAAAAAACGGTGGCAAATGTCACTTTTCTGTTTTCATATCATGAAATCTGCTTCTAATAGTATTCGAAAAGAATATTCTACGAAGTAATATAGAACTATAATTGTTAGTTGGGTAGAAGCATTTTTTGAAAGACAACACAAAAATTGATGGTGACAGTAGGACTCGAACCAACGCCCTAATAATTCAGAAAATATAATCTTGATCCACTGAAAAGGCCCAGAAAGTATGCACTAGAAAACTGTTCCGTTTTCGTTCAGACTCCTAAGCGAAATTCGCCACAGTTCAGCAAGGCTTGATATAAAGTTTATTTGGAGTTCCAAAAATTGAGGTTAGTATTGAATTCCTCGAGCGACGTTTTTTTTCACCACCGTCAAAAAATAGGCAGAGGGCACACGGAAACCTGGAGGCTTTCACAGCGACGTCAGAAATTGAAAATTAATGCAAAATTATTTTGTTCACTAAAAGACTCAACACATTTTGTAAGACACTGCTTGGGAAAATTTTGGAAATTTGCAATGGTGCTCGTTTTCATTACTAATGTTTTGGAGTAGTTTTTGATAACATCTTTTACACTGCGCAGCAGATAAACTTCAATTAGTCGGATCTCTTCGCAAACTGATTTCTTCTGTGGTTTAATTTCATAAATGCGTCATCTTGATAATTTTTATAGAGAATTCGGTAGCTAGCTAGTTAAATCGGGAGAACCTAGCGATATCTTGATATTAGCATGTCTAGAAAAATATTAGGGAAAATTGGTTGCAGCTCTGACAATGATCCTGCGTCTACCTCGCATTGCCTTCTGAGTTCCTGAGCCAAAAGGCCATACCTCATTCCCATATGGGACGGCAGGTTTATCTGGCTGATGCCAGAAGGGTGTTTTCCGCCGGGCTGCCTCCCTTTGGAACCCCACCTTGGGTGCGACCCTAGCTAGTCGACTTTTGGTGTAACACCACAGCCACCTCGAATCCTACTCCAATGTTGAGACCGCAAATGCGGGGGCATCTCAACCCCGAGGTTCGCGTTTATTGCAAATTCCTTTGCAATCGGAGCGATCGTCCGTTCGAAGCCTATAGGCTGTCTTGCAGTTTAAGGGGGGCATCCCCAAGCACTACCAGCTTTTTTTCCCTTACCACTATTCCTTATTTGTATAGGATGTAATTTTTTTCTTATCTATAATTCCAACTTATCTAATATTTTCTTTGAGTTTTTCCTCAAAAAGCGGCCAGTTGGCTTTCCTAACGTTGTATCTTAGAGGCCTTTCGTCTTCCCTACGCTGGCTCTCATCACATTCCACAATTATCACTATTCCACGGTGATCACTGGTTACAATTTGATCGTTAACCCTCCAGCTCTTAATCCACTGGTAGGCAATACTTGTAGTTGCCAGGGTTACGTCTATGTAGGTAGACTTGTTGGGCATATTACCCCGATATGTGGCCGGTTCATTCTTATTGTTGGCCAAGAAGAGACCATGCTTGACGATTAATGCCTCTAGTTCCCTGCCCCTATAGACACTCCGTGAGGTTCTGCGTTCAAATAAAGGATCCCAAAGAGGGGAGCTCGCGTTTGCATCTATACCGAATAACACATTTTCCCCTTTCAAAGTTTCAAGTATCAGATCCAAATGATGCAGATCCGTATGGATATTATTTGAAAATTGGAAATATTGGGAGACTAGATATATCTTCCCAAAAGTCCCTTGAATTTCAGCCACAGCACAGTGACTTTTACTCAAGTTCACTAAGTTAACTGCAGTAAAGCTGTTGCTTTTGAACATTATGGCCGCTTGCGCTACTTCCCCCTTTCTTTCTCCTGTTATAATAGTAGTAGAGCATCCTAGTTTCCGAATATTTCCTTTGCAATAATATGGCTCCTGAGCCAAAATAATGTCAACTATTCCTCTGTCTAATAGGTCAGCAATCTCTTTGTTTGCAGCTCTGACAATGTGGACTGTGGTTCCATCCGACTTGCTGAAATCTAAACCAACCTGTTCAAAATTTGTCATCTCAGTGCTCAGTATTTCGGGCATACAATTTCTCACAGTAGAGGTTGATTTTAACGCTTTTATGTGGTGAGTGTTATGCGATGTGGCTTCTTATTTCTCATTTCATATGCTGTCCCACTTTGCTTTTCGAAAGTAAGACGCGTGCTAGAATCAAGGACGTACAATTTTGGCAATTTTTCCTGATCCTTTTTGATTCCGAATGCAGTACTCCGTATCAATTGTGGGTTATTAAAACCTTGCAAAGACTTTTTTTCTTTAAAACATAAGTTTCCTTTTTATGTATTTTATTTGTAGTTTTTATGGTTTTAGTTCCACTAAATCGATGTTGATATTAATATTTTCTTTTCGGCTTTTTCCACTTTTTTCTTATACGAGCCAAAAAGCCGCCCCCAGAATTTGGCGCCCCGGGCGACCGCCCGGCTCCCCCCCCCCCCTTAGAGCGGGCGCTGATAAAGCCTTTTACCGGCCCTGTTGGAGTTCGTGCATTTCCAATACCTACGTTCGGCGTTAAAATCACCACACAGAATAACCTTTTCACCTAAATTCGGGGAGCTTGAATAAGGTTAATAACAGAATAAAGCCAATTTTATGAAAATTACGAAAGAACTTTATTGAATAGAAAAAAAAACGTGTTCTATACGAAGGAAAGCAAAACGAGACCGAGGCTAATTTCGGGCGCGGCCGAAATTTGAATACCCTTCACTCTCCTCGGGCTAAAAGTTTTTTTTGGGCGAACATATGACTTGTGTTCAATCCTTCCCCATTCTTTTCCTTCTGTGGCGTCGATAAAACAATATTTGTGTGTTTTTGGTTAAGTGGGAAAATAAAAATATTTACTCAGAAAACTTTATTGGGGGGATGCGGGAGCACGGTTCCATAGTATGATTCTATTCGTTTTAATTTTTTTTTTGACAAGGACGCATTAAGTTTTTTTTTAATTGGTGTGAAAAAAATGTTTCTTAGAACATCTAAAATGGGGGGTTGGGTTTGCATGGTAGCCACATGACCCCATAGACCGATTCCATTCAGTTTTACAGATCATGGCATCAATAGAAATGCACTTTTACGAGTTTAGGTTGAAAGTGATGCACAAATAAAAAAGTTTTTCGTAGAAGAACTCAATTTGGGGGGTTAAGTTTGTATGACAGCCCCATGACCCCATTGTGCGATTCCGTTCATTTTCACATATGTTTTGTGGCATCAATTGAAATGCACTTTTATGAGGTTTGATTGAAATTGGTGCAGAAATCAAAAAGTTTTTCTTAGAAAAACTCAATTTGGGGGGTTAAGTTTGTATGACAGCCCCCTGACCCCACAGTCCTATTCCAACCATTCTTACATATGTTTTGTAACATCAATATAAACACATTTGTATGAAATTTGGTTGAAATTGGTGCACAAATGAAAAAGTTTTTCTTGGAAGAACCTAATTTGGGGGGTTAAGTTTGTATGGCAGCCCCATGACCCCATAGTCCGATTTGATCCATTCTTTCACATGTTTTGTCTTATCAATAGAAACACATTTGTGTGAAATTTGGTTGAAATTGGTGCACGCATGAAAAAGTTTTTCTTAGAAAAACCAAATTGGGGGGGTTAGGTTTGTATGGCAGCCCCATGACCCCACGGTCCGATTTAAGCGATTCGAACATAGAAACTGCCTGCAATAAAAAGAAGCATGCGTGCAAAATTTCAGCTCGATAGCTTTTAAACTGGCCGAGTAAAACGCGTAGCAACAGACGGACAGACGGACAGACGGACAGACAGACAGACGGACATCGCCCAATCGACTCAGCTCGTCATGCTGATCATATATATACATATTTTATATGGTCGGAGATGCTTCCTTCAATGCGTTACAAACTTCATGACAGATATACCCTTTACTCTACGAGTGAAGGGTATAATAAGGTTCTAAAACGCAACGCAACATTTTTATTTTCTACAAGGCTGAAGCTTCAAAATGAAATCTGATCAAGAAAAGAACATAGCAGCAAATAGTACTCTCGTTCAGTTCCCGGCCAATAAGCGTTGAAAGAAATTTGCTCCACCAAACCAGCGTAGGAGCGGTACGCGGTTCACACAACATACACCACGAATTGGCAACTTCGGCGTGGTCTACCGCGGTGAAAATTATTTCGGACGCGTACCGCTACCGCACCGCGCTGGTTTGATGGAAGCTATTAACTAATTCAATCACTTTTGAATATGCCTATCTTTGAGACAAGATGTGAGTATTTTGGCGGGATTGTATTTTTATACCCTTCGCTCATAGAGGAAAAGCGTATATTAGCTTTGTCATGAAGTTTGGATCGCATTGAAGGAAGCATCTCCGATCATATAAAAAGTATACATATATGATCAGCATGACTTGGGGAGTCGGTTGGGCGGTGTCCGTCTGTCCGTCTGTCTGTCTGTTGCGACGCGTTTTACTCGGCCAATTTTCTTCTTCTTCCTTGCCTCGTTCTTTATACCGCTCCACGGTTTCGCGTTGCTCGACCTGCGGTGTAGGCAATTTAAAGGCTATGAAGCTGAAATTTTGCACGAATGCTTGTTTTTGCTGCAAGCAGTTTGTATTATGTTTGAATCGGTAAAATCGGACAATGGGGTCATGGGGCTGCCATACAAACCCAACTCCCCAAATTAGGTTCTTCTATGAAAATTTTGTTTATTTGTGTACCAATTTCAACCAAATTTCACTGAAATGTATTGCTATTGATACCACCAAACATATGTAAGAATGGATAAAATCAGACCATGGGCTAGGTTATGGGGCTGCCATACAAACCCAACCCCCCATTTTGGTTCTTCTAAGCAACATTTTTACACCAATACACTAAACCTTGAATTAATGTGTCTTTATCAAAGCAAATAAAAAGGTAAAAACAAATGGAACCGTACTATGGGGCCGTACTCCCGCACCCCCGGTAAAATTTTCTGAGTAAATATTTTTATTTGCCCACTTATTTCAACCAAACCCCACACACATATTGTTTTGTCGACAGTCGACGCAACGGAACTGTTGTGAAGACATAAGGAAAAGAATGGAAGAATTAAATACAAGTCGCGAAGGGTATCCGAATTTCGGCTGCGCCCGAAATTAGCCTCGGTTTCGTTATCAATCCTTTTTGCGGTTGACGACTTTTTCTTTGGCGGAAACCTTTTACAACACAGTTGTTTTAATGAGATTTATATTTCGTAACTAAACTAAAGTGTTATTATTATTAATAAAATTCAACACAGAATATAACACAGAACAGACGAGGTCACCTTGATCCACAGGGAGAAGCCATAGCATTAAAAATAGACACATTCAGCAGCGGTGATCCTCTATTAGGCCGAAAAGTGTTTCGTATCATATTTGCAGAAGAAATCATCTTTTGCCCCGTATCATTATGTTTTGTGTCTAAAAATACATTAAATAAAATATTTTTGCTGTTGTTAGAATAAACCAAATATATACAATCAAACCAATTTATACAAGCCTTCCCTAAAAATGGGCACTTTCCATTATGCTCGTGGTGTGGTCATTAAAATTAAATTAATACTCTCCCAGCCTATTGTAGTATTTCAGATTGTATTAACTACTTGTTCGCCATTATATCCATTCATCCGTTAGAAATTCATTGAATAAAGGGTATGTACTTACATATACTGGAAATAATATTGAATTAATTCGGAATAAATGCTCTAATAAAACCGACAATTCGGTAGAATATTATTTTAATTTGGACGAGAATGAGAAGTTCTACAGATTCGCAAGGAAATATGCCTTCGGAAAAATATGTAAAATTGAAAAAATACTTTGAGCTAGTTGTGAACTCCGTAAATATTCATGGATGTAGTTATTTGGCAAATAGGAATTTGCATATTAGCGAAAAGTGCGTTATTATTTAAATATTTTGCGAATATATTGCAAAAGTAGTGAATACGAATTATTTCAATTAATTTTGATTATTTTTAAATATTTCTTTATTTTTTATATTTAAAAAAAAAATATCAAATAGATTTGAAACTTCTTCCTGAATTTTCTTTTCAGAATCGTTTGGCTAATGTTAATTCAATTGGCAATTTTTGGAACAATTTATGCATGTCTCAATCAATACAATCGATACTATATCCGACCGACCGTTATGTCCGTGGAAAAGGATTTCCGAACTTGGGATGGAAAATTGCCGGCAGGAACACTTTGTTTTAAAACAAATTTAGATGTAGAAAAGGCGGAAGCATTTGCTGATAAGTATGACTCATTTTAGCCCTAACATGTGCAAAGCCACTTGCAAGCATGCACATCAATGAATCTTAAGCCAAAATTTAATATTTCTGAAATTACCTCTAACCTTGTTTTTTTTTCAATACTACTATTACATTCAAATTTATTATACATATTTGTCCATAAACCTATTATGCAGCATTATGCAACGTGGCAATTACACCGATTTCGATCGTACATCTTTCATCGACTTTGTAACAGCTGCACTCAATGCTACCGCCGAGGAATTTGAAGGAATTGTCGACTTTAGCGGCGAACAATATTTCGAATCATTCGATATTTATAATATAATTATGCAATTTCGTTTGCGTATGGAAGACAAAATAAAAATTTCAACACATGATCCTAAAGTGATGGTCAAACTTGAGCCCGTTATGCTGGAGAAGGGACTTTGTTATATGTTCAATACGGCAATTGTCAATGTGTTGGGAAAAAGGTGAGAAAGACATTCGGAATCCCCAATAGCAGACTCCCCAAAATTAACATAATACCCAAAAAATCAAATTCTCAATAAACGGAATCTCCAAAAACAAAACCATCTAAAAAAAGTGAAGTATTCAATAACACAATCCCCCAATTTAAAAAAAAATTCCGAAAAACAAATCCCTAACAACAGAATCCCCAAAATTAAATTAATCTGCTAAAACATAAGTCCCCACTAACAGAATCCCCAAAATTAAAATAATCTCCAAAAAACTAAATCCTCAATAATAGAATCCCCAAAATTGATACATTCTCTATTAAACAAAATCTCTAACAATAGAATCCCCAAAATTTAACTAGTTTCCTCAATTACGGAATCCCCAAAATGTAAATACCCTCAAAAAAAATAAATCCCAATAAGCATTATCCCCATATAATCTAAATAACCAAATACATTTCTTGTTTGGGGATTTTATTATTTTTGGGGTTCTAATTTCGAATTAGTTTGCATTTTAGAACAGTATTGAATAATTGGAAGAGTATTTTACAGAAACTATAACGGCCCACGAATGCGGAAATCGGCGTCCTGTCGTTATGGAAAGCAGGAGTGTTTTTGGAAGATAGAACTGAATGGGATTGCGACATCGGTGAGAGGATGACTGTTAGCTTAATTATCCTTAGGTTAGGTTAGGTTAGGTAAAGGGGCCGCCTGACGCTGGTCACTTAGACCAAAAATTGGTCCATTGTGATACCACCGTAATTTCTACGTTCCAATTAAAACCAGCCAGTGCTAACAATGTATTTGTTAAGCAATATAGTGCTCACATCTCGAAGATCATCTGTATCGTAAAAATACCTCGAACCCAGTGCACGCCTCCTTTTCTCGGACATTCACCAAGAAAGTGATGAACACTCTCTTTCTCCTCTTCATCATCACAACTTCTGCAGAAGTCGTTGTAAGGAATTCGGAGTCTCCTGTCGTGCTCCCCAATAGGGCAGTGTCCCGTAATAACACCCACTATGTTGCGTAAATATTTCCTGTCTAGCGACAGTAATATAGCGGAACGGGATAGTATATCCGTATATCCGTAGGCCCATCTCGCGTTGGTCATACATTCAGAAGCAGCTTCAATTATCGATGCACATACGGCAATGGGAGAATTCACATTGTAAGACAAAACCGGACGGGTAAACTTGCAAGACAAGAACCATCGTTCTTACAATCTGAATTGCACAATGCTTGTCTGCTGGCCACTACAAAAGCTCTCGCCGTCCGTTTATTAGCACAAACAAACACCCGGCGAGAGCTTTTGTAGTGGCCAGCAGACAAGCATTGTGCAATTCAGATTGTAAGAACGATGGTTCTTGTCTTGCAAGTTTACCCGTCCGGTTTTGTCTTACAATGTGAATTCTCCCAATAGATGTTTTAATATTCTCGTGGTCGCCTTCAGCAATACTTGCTACCGCATTCCGAGCCAAATCGTCCGCGCAACAATTACCTGCAAAGCCATTATGCCCCGGTATCCAGCATAGTGTAATGCTGAAGAAATGACCCATTTCTCTGAGTGCATAGCGGCACCCTTCAATAGTTTTAGATTCAAGCGATCGAATTGCAGCTTGACTATCAGTGTATATAGTGACATCCTTACCAGTGACAACGTGCCTACCTAGCCCTAGAAGCCAGGTAGGGAGGGCAAAAAGACAAGCTGATGTCGAGTTCCTTCGAGTAAATACCAATGCCGACTCCAGCGTCCATCAGTGTAGATGGAAAAGGACCTGCTGGACTGGGCCGTTTCGTTGCTCCAGCTTTCCCTAGGCGGGATTAAGGTACAATCTCTCTCTAGTTCCTGTCGACCCCTTGTGGAGCATAGGGCATCAACCACGCCTACTCTCCACCCCGTTCTGTTTTGCGCCAACGGCGCTAGCTACGACCATGTAAGATTTAGCGTTTTTGCTTCGCTAGTGACCGATCTTCTCCATGTGGTCCTTGGCCGCCCAACACGGCGTCTTGCTCCGGAGTCCTGTGGATTCCAGTTTAGAGCCTTTTTTGCGACGTTTTTGGGCCCTCTTCGGAAGGTCTGACCTATCCATTGCCACTTAAGTCTTTTGATCGAAGTGCCTATGCTTTCCTGGCCAGTTATAGTAAGGAGATCCTCGTTCGAAATGATCTCCGGCCAACGTACCTGTCACCTTCCAGGTTTAACAGCCATATAGCAGAATGGATTTCACATTAGAATTGAAGACACGTATTTTGGTGCGTCTGGAAATATTGTTGTTTAGCCAGAAAGGAGTCAAATTGAAGAAAGCCGCCCTAGCCTTGTTTACCCGTGATTTTACATCAGCATCCGCTCCACCATCTGCTGTAGTTACAGCTTTCGAGATAGCAAAATTCATCAACTTTTTCGACTGCCTGTCCTGAAATACAAATTTCGCTTTGCCCACCTGGATATGTGCTCAAGAACTTAGTCTTGGCAGCATTGATTTTCAGCCCCGCATTACGACTCGCGCAATTGGAGCTTCTGTCATTTAAGCGACATCATCCGTGTTTGTTGATAGAAGGCAAATGTCGTCAGCGAAGTCAAGATGTTGAAGGTGATCGAACAATTTCCATCTGATAGCTTTGTTACGATGTAATTGGAGTGCGGAGCCGAGTATATCACTAATGGCAACAAGGAAGAGAATAGGTGACAAAATGTAGCCTTGCCTCACTCCACTGTGCACCTCAAAAGGATCTGAAAGCTTGCCCTTATGCAGGACGTGACATTAGGCTCCATTGTAGAAGTCCTTGATGATGGAGATTATCTTATCTGGGATATTTCGTCTCCGTAAGGCATTCCAGATGTAGAGACGATCAACGCTATCGAAGGCTTTCTCAAAATCGATGAACATGAACATGATGTAATGGGGATCTCCATTCCGCGGATTGCTCGATGATAATACGGAGGGTGTTAATGTGGTCGCTACAGGAAAACCCTTCGCGAAAGCCAGATTGTTCATCATTCAATGTGTCATCGATTTTGTCCTTGATTCGTCCTATAACAATCTTAGCCATCAGCTTGGAAACAGCAGGAAGTAGGCAGATCCCACGCCAATTATTGCAATTCTTCAGGTCACCTTTCTTCGGAATCTTAATAATTACGCCCTTTTTCCACTCACTGGGAAAAGTTTCGGTTTCCCAACACTCTTGGATTAAGGGAAGGGGAATATCCGCTGAAGCGATAATATCCGCTTTCAAGAATTCAGACGGAATTCCATCAATCCCAGGGGCTTTACCGGCGTCCATTGATCTAATAGCGTCTATTAGTTCCTTTTTGGATGGTGGACCAGAACTAATGCCGTCTATTCGAGGGACGTCTTCTGCTGGCAATGAAGATGCACTTGCAGGCCCGAAGGTGTTATTAATGACCTCTAAAAAGTGTTATCTCCATCTTTGCAGCTGTTGTTCTTCGCTAACGAGCAGAATACCTTCCTTATCTTTCACAGGATGTTCCGTTAGTAAAGATCTGTCAGTTAATGGCTTGATAAGCTTGAAGAGTGTTCCACTGTCACCGCGGATAGCCTCATCCTCTGCCTCCTTCGCAAGCGCGTTGATATTATTGCGCTTATCACGCCTAACACCCCTTTGAACGCCTTTTTGGAGCGAACGGTATTCAGCTCTGTATCGTTCCTTAGCTGAATCGTCAGCAGCTCAGTTAATCTCCTCTTTAACTCTCTTGCGTGCTGAGATAAGAGACCAAGTGGAGTCGCTAATAAATGGTCTCCTACCGCGATCCAATCGTCCTAAAATTTCTTCGCCACACGAAATAAATGAGTCCTTAGCGACTTTCCATCTATCGTCAATTGTCGGATTCTCATTTAGTGGTGGTGCATTAGCTTTTTCGCGCAAAGCGGTGGAGAACGCACGCTTGGTTGATGGAAGTTTGAGCTTCTGCCCATTATAACTAGGGAAAATATTTGCACGATTAGGACGCTGGATTGCTGCCGTTCGTAAGCGCATTTTTGCGATGACAAGATGGTGGTCACTGCCAATATCAGCACCACGTTTCGCCCTAACGTCTAAGACATAGTTTCTCCATGTTTTGGAAACAGCAATATGGTCAATCTGGTTCTCAGTTCTGCCATTCGGAGAGAGAGAGTAGAAGGTAGAATAGTTCCAACCAAAAAAGTATTTGGGAACAGTGTAGTCAGTAGCCAGTGGCAGGCTGAAATTACGAAGTATCGTTTAGTGACCATAACTCAGCGCTCGCCACAGACCAGTTTCACGAAGGCGTAAGGCCGTGTAAGCTGCTGACCGTTGGCCGTATATGTCCAATGGCAGCAGTCCCAAAACCATGACTAGTCCGAATGAAGGTGCTGTACGAAGAGCCAACCTTTGCACTTTAACAAGTGAATTATGATAGGCAGTTG
Organism: Microchrysa polita; assembly: GCA_949715475.1. Lineage (NCBI taxonomy): Eukaryota > Metazoa > Arthropoda > Insecta > Diptera > Stratiomyidae > Microchrysa > Microchrysa polita. The sequence continues at coordinate 22,369,339 of OX454419.1, read as the reverse complement.
TGCTGAGTGCGGTGCACCACACACTGACGCCATAAAGCAGAATAGGCCGCACAATAACTGTATACATCCAATATACAACTCTTGGTTGAAGGCCCCAGGTTTTCCCGAAAGCTTTCCTGCACGAGTACAGTGCCACCGTAGCTTTGTTCACCCTTTCCTCGATGTTAGGTTTCCATCTTAATTTCTTGTCCAAGATAAGGCCAAGAAATTTGGCCTTGTCAGAGAAACCAAGTTGAATGCCTCCTAGCTTAGGGAGGTTAAAAGTGGGGATCACACGCCTTATTGTGAACAGGACTAACACCGTTTTGGCTGGATTAATCCCAACCCTGCTGAGACTTGCCCAGTCTGTTAGGATTGCCAGGGCGTTCTCCAAAAGTCCGATAAGTGTGTCAGGAAACTTGCCTCTAGCGGCGATAGCAATATCATCAGAATAAGCGATGACTTTACATCCCATTCTTTCCAAATTTAAGGGCAATTGATTAATCGCTACGTTCCAAAGTAGAGGAGACAGAATACCTCCCGTGCAAACATATCTACTAGCAGAAGACGAACCCAACCTACTATGAATACGCCTAGAAGTGAGTAGCTTATTAACAAGCATCTGTTATTGCTCTGGGTTTAATATTGTTGAAGGCTCCCTCAATGTCAAGGAAAGCCACCATAGTATATTCCTTATTATGAAGAGATGCTTCAATATAACTGAACAGCGAATGTAGAGCTGTATCAACCGATCTCTCTTTCCAATATGCATGTTGTGACATGGATAGTAGATTAGCAGGGACGACCGTTCGTATGTGAACATCAATTAGTCGTTCTAATAATTTTAGCATAATCGATGAAAGGCTAATGGGCCGGAGGTCCTTTGGACTCGTATGCGAACTTCTACCCGTTTTAGGAATGAAAGTAACTCTCACCTCTCTCCTGTGTGGAACATGTACCAACTTTAGGCACGCTGTAAGTATGCGCTCTATCCACGGATAAGTGATTTCTGCACATTGTTGTAGGTCCGCAGGAATAATGCCATCTGACCCAGGTGATTCAAAGGGCTCAAAACTGTTTATGGCCTACATATTCCGTGTCGCATGTCTCTATGCGAACTGTCTGTAGATCAGGTAAAGCAGCCGTTGAACCACCAGGGAAATGAGTGCCAAACAGACATTCGATGGTTTCAATGCTTGACGACGTCCAAGAGGCGTCTTTTTTCTTCGAAGAAAGCTTGGACTAGATGGGTTAAACGCCAAGACTTTCCTGAATCTAGATGTTTCGGAAGACCCTACAATGTTTGCGCAAAAACTTCTCCAGGCTCTCCGCTTAGCTCCTCTTAACTCTTTTTTGAAAGAGCTGAGATGCCTATCGTATGAGTTCCAATCCGATTCAAGCCTTGAGGCCTTAGCTTTATTGAAACTTCTTCTACACGTAGCTCTTAGCTCGGAGATCTTAGAGTTGTACCAAGCAGGTTTTTGCTTGCCCCACCGTGAAACGGCTGGTCGCAGTTTTTATAACATCAGTGAAGAAGTTTACCATATTGCCCAGATCTTTTCCATTGTTTGGAATATTTGGAAGGGAAGGTAATTGTCCTTAGACTATTCCCTATTATCGACAGATTGACATTCATTCGCCGTATGAGTATTCCGATATTGGTTCGACTATTGTTTCGACAGATGGTGATGAAGAAATTTTCGCTACGTTTAAAGTCCAGGAAACAGTGTAAGTAGACATTTTTGAAATTAATTATTTATAAGTTTAATGGGTTATTAAGATTTCAAAGAGTGTTCTATATCAACTCAAGAACCCACAACACGATTTTTTATTTTAATTAATTTCCATTGTGTTTTATAACAAGCGCTGCCGATTCACTCCGGGATCTTTCACCAAATCAGAGACGATGTCTTTATCCGGATGAAGAAGATCCGGTATGAAATTTTGAGTCTATTTACTGAAATCACATTAAATTCCTCTCTTTAAATTGATTTTAATGCATTGAAGTTTTTTGGCAAAAGCATATGTCTAATGAAATGCCGCAGTCGGATGGCCTTGGATATGTGCAATTGCGTACCTCATTTCTATCCATTTTTCGGTAAGACTCTCTCTTTTCTTCTTACTGTTCCACTATTTAATCGTCATAACCTCTCGAGAGCATGGTCCGCATCGATGTTTCTCATCATTTTATATCGTGAGAGTGATGATACGTTACCACCCACAAGTGCTATAGACTTCGTTAAACAATTCTCCTTTCAGATGCTCCTAAATGTACACCCAGCGGCTATGAGTGTCTTTTGGATTTCCAATGGCCTGGTTGGTCGGGAACAGAATGCAATTGTGGTAGATCATGTATTGAACTGCAATATCCGGTTGTCCAGGTGTCTAAACGATTGTGGTGAGCAAGGGAACACTTAAGTCTCGCTTAGCCTATAGTTTAACCCTGCAAGCTTGTCCCTAAAATTCTACAATTTAAATTTAATCGAAAAATGTTAACTTTTGTACTTGATTACTTTTTTTAGGAATACCAATAAGAATTTGAGTCTATCTCTAACATCGGCTATTACGATCGAGTTAGTACCACCAAAGGTGCGTAATCGCATAAGTGTTGTGTTTAGCTTTGAGGATATGCTGGGTGAGGACTTCTTATTTAATTTTCAATTTTATGGTTACGATCACTATTTGTTTTTTTTTTTCTATTTACAGTTTCATTCGGTGGAGCTGCATCCTTGTTTCTAGGTTTCAGCTTTTGGGCTGCACTTCAGTCGATTTTCTACTGGATCAACTATCTCATTGTATATTTGCTAGAAGAGGGTCGTAGACGGCAACGTATTGCTGTTGTTGTTTAACAAAATATTTATATATACTAGGGGGCTTCGCCCCCTGCTCGCTACGCTCGTCAACCCCAACCACCACAACCCCCCCCCCCCCGGCCTTGCCCTGCCACAGCCAACATCTGCTCCCGGCTAGGAGCTGACGTGCTCGCGCTGCGCGCTCTGCGCGCTCGCAGCACTGACTGACTGCTTTTCGTTCTTACATGCTATACTTATCGACATTCGGGATTCATCGTAGCCAATCAGAACATTCATCAGATTTTTCCATTACCGAAGTTAGCATTTTTATATATAGAAGGATACTCCTCAAAACAAAATAAGGGCCACTAATAATTTTCTGATTATTTTTCTGTGGAACAGGAAAATCGTGATCCGATTATTCAAATTTAATAAAACAATATAGATCTCAATAAATTTAATGAAATTTAATGCAATTAAACAAAAAATCACTTAATTTCTGATTGTTTATGATTTTTATTAATTTTTAAGGCAGTTAACACCTAAACGCATTCTCGGAGCCTGGATGGTATGCTCTCAATAAGATGGCGGATGTTCTCTTCTGGGATCTCCTCCCAGCATCTCTTAAGGTTTGTGTTCGTAGAGACGACTCATGGGATCATCGCTCAGCGATCGTAGTTTTGCATCCAATTACGAGCCGTATTTAAATATTTTTTGAATGGTTATAGTTTCCTAGTATTGACTATGGACTAAAGGAACATGTCTGTATAGAAAATATACCCATATAGTGCTCAAAACCGGTGGTTTCACTTCGATCGCTGAGCGATGATCCCATGAGTCGTCTCTACGAACACAAACCTTTAAGCAATTGAATCAGCTGTTGTTGGTTCTGCACATCTTCTTCAGCTGCTTGGACACGACGTTTTAATTGGTCCCAAAGGTGTTCAATTGGATTCAAGTCAGGGCTGTTGGCAGGCCACGCTATGAGCTCAATATTAGCCTCCTCCAGGACAGATATGGTCACCCGGGTTGTGTGCGGTCGTGCATTATCTTGCATGAGGTTGAAACCGTACAACGCTCTTTGCGAAAATGGGATGACATGTGGCCTGACAATCCGTTCAATGTAACTCTGAGATGTCACAGTACCCTCATTCAGAAAAACAAGGTCAGTCTTACCTTGCAAGCTGATCCCGCCCCATACCATCACACTGGGGCCACCGAACCTGTCATGCTCGTGAATGCAAGGATCACAAAATCTCTCGCCGTTTCTTCTCCATACTCTCATGCGTCGATCCTCACTATAAAACTTCACTTTACACTCATCAGTGAAAAACACCTTACGCCATTCCTCCATGTTCCATTCAAGATGTTGACGTGCAAATCTTAAACGGTTTGCACGATGAGTTCTGGTCAGCTTTGTCCTGGCTACATGCCTCCGTGAACGTTGCTGGTCTTCTAGTCTAGTACAGATAGCTCAAAACCCAAACATCCAAAAGAAAAAGAAATTTTTGATGCCAAATTGTTGAATACACTGCCCAATATACGCAATAAAAAGTTACACCAATTTGCGCCATGGGTTAAGGGGGTCCCAAAGGGGTGAAAATTTACTCTTTTACAAATAACTGGAAAACTATGAATCTGACCTTAAAATCTTCTGAGGACGAAACAAACTACACAAAATTGCCTTTGTAATGATATATAACACTCTAGACGTTTTTTCGGAAAATTATACCCTAGATCCAATAGTATTATAGAGAATTTACATTTTTTGACTTTTACATTTCGGACTGTAACTCTTGATAGAAAAAACTTAGGGTGACGAAATCTTGTTCATTCTATTACAAACAAAATTTATTTGGTTTGTACTAAAAATTGAGGTGCTCCGACCATTGACGCCTCCCTCCCTCCTTCTAACATTTTTCAAAAAGGCATGCCTGTAGCTTCTTTTTAAATTGAGCCAGGCATATAAAATTTGGTGAGGTGCCTAGTCTAAGCCCCATTATGCTCCTCACCAAAAATTGTTACCATCCGATCAAAACTAAGGGTACTCCCCATACAAAGTAAACCAAAATTCTTAAAAAAAACACATTTTTTCACTTCTAAATTCTATCTAAAATGAAAAAATAAAATTTATTTCTTAGAACGTCATTATAACAGTTAATTGTAGTCTTGTAAGGGTATATTCAAAAGTTTGTACCGGAGCGTGCCTTACAAGTACGAAAAATGTGGTTTGAAGTTTGCTAGTACACGTTACTCGATTTGTTCGGAACTAGCCTTTGAACTAGTACCAATGACTTTCAAACACAATTTGTTGATACTTGTAGTGTACGCTTTGATGCAAAATTTTACAATTAACTGTTATAATGACGTTCTAAGAGATAAATTTTATTTTTCCGTTTTAGATAGAATTTAGAAATGAAAAAATGTGAAATTTGTTAGAATTTTCATTCACTTTGTATGGGGGGTACCCTTAGTTTTGATCGGATGGTAATAATTTTTGGTGGGGAGCATAATGGTGCTTAGACTAGGCACCCCACCAAATTTGATCTGCCTGGCTCAGTTTAGAAAGAAGCTACAGGCATGCCTTTTTGAAAAATGTTAAGAGGAGTGAGGGGGGCGTCAATGGTCGGAGCATTCCAATTTTTGGTACGAATCAAATAAATTTTGTTATCAATATATGGACAAGATCTTATGACAGTAGGTCTATTCTATCAAGAGTTACAGTGCGAAATGTAAAACTCGAAAAATCCAAATTCACTATAATACTTTTGGGTCTAGGGTATAATTTTCTGAGAAAATGTCTAGAGTGTTACATATCATTACAAAGGTAATTTTATGTTGTTTGTTTTGTCCTCAGCTCATTTTAAGGTCAGACTCATAGTTTTCCAGATATTTGCAAGAAACTGAATATTCACCCCTTTGCCACCCCCTCCCCCCTTAACCCATGGCGCAAGTTAGTGTAACTTTTTACTGCGTATATTAGGCAGTGTATTCAACAATTTGGCATCAACAATTTCTTTTCTTTTTGGATGTTTAGGTTTGGGGCTATTTTGAACCAATTGTACTGGACTATATGTATTATGTAGTCGTCCAGATGACACAATTTCTCTGACTGCAAGCTTGCATACCTACAATTTCAACAGCATTCTAAGAATGAATAAATTGGAAGCACTTTGGGAAGTTAAGTTTCAAAGCCTATTGAAATAATTTCGGAAGGGGTCCGGACCCCCTGGACCCCTCCCCTGGCTACGTCCCTGGTGTTACGCGAAGGAAGAAATGCATTCGAATGAATATTGAAAGGTCGTCGAAGCTTTCACTGTACATACAATTGCTTTACAATGTTCAATTGTCCTCTGCTTGCCAATTAAAATGCGTTCAAAAAGACAACTGTCGCTACCGGAATCCATAGAGCTTACTATGGCAATGGATTTGAATCCCTTTTTCCATCCATCGATTAGTATGAGGTTGTATTTCACTTATCCGTATCTCCTTTGATTTTAACTGAACGTTTGTTCTAAACTTCAGCAAAAGAGTTCAGTCGTCAATTTGGAATCAACCTTTATTTTCCGCCATTCGGTGGAATTGATAAGGGAATGTATGCTTCCAAAAATTGTGTTCACCAGTTGGGCCTAATCTCTCACAGGAGCGTGGACTTTTACCTTGAGTAGAGATTCTAACTGAATTGCTCAATTTTGTGTCCTTGTTCCGAACCACCGATGAGAATTTATTTTTCAAATATAAAACGATCAGCTTAACAAATAATATGCAGATAAGTTTCCATCACCAGTGCTTCAATAAGTTTAAGAATAAAAAGAAAATAGGTCCTAGCACTCCCCCACTTATGAATAAAAGACCACCAAAGAAAGATTTGAAAAATATTCAGCAAATTAGTTGCTGTTGAGGTGAACATAATCTATACTTTAAATACCTCTTGTCCTTATAAAATTGTATCATTAACTGAAAAGTGACGAATTTGGAGTGTGACCGTCTTCTTACTTACGTGCGATATGGTTATTCGAGATACAAAATTTTTGACTTAGGACGCATTTTCCTGGAACCAATTAGCATCCTAAGTCGAGGTATGCTTATACTAGGGATGAGCATCGAACATCGATGTTTCGAAAACGATGTTTCGAAAACATCGATGTTTTTGGTCCGATGGTCGATGTTTTTACCATCGATGGTTTTGCGTCGATGTTTTCCACCATCGATCGTCGATGGTTTTCACCATCGATGGTTTTCAACTATCGATGTTTTTTTCCTCAACATATTTTTTTTACAACTCAAATTTGTCTTTATAAGTGTATGCAAATACCTTCAAATCGCCCAATAAGAAAAAAATGTGAATCCATCGTAACATACAACATGCAATCCATCTATCGTGAACACTGTACACACAAAAAGGAGTGTCTTTCTTTGTACGCCCGGTAGGGCACAAGTTTCTAAATTTGGTTTCGCCCTGTAGTAGTTTCAACCTTTGGTCTGGGCCAAATATCAGTGTCCTAAGGTTTAAGCGGGCCGCAGAATAAAAAAATTGAATACGCGTATTGAAACCTATGTATTTTTGTAATTTAATCTCAGAATGTTTCATTTAAGATGGGACTATTAATCTAAGTCAGTAGCTTAGGGATTACGTCCTATAGAAATTACATCTTTTGAAAATGCTCTTCAAATAAATTGAGAACCTTAGATAAGAAGTTAAAACGCCAACATTATTTGTGAATTAATTTCCGTCAAATTTTGGACAGCTGATCCGAACATTGTGGAACCAGTCATAAACATCCAGAGGAAGCCCAAAACAACATTGGGAGCGAAAATTCTTTACATCAAGTCCGGTCACAATGAAAGGCTCATAATAGACAAAAATTGGTTCTGTGATGAGGTGTGAAACAAACGCATGTACCAGTAAAGCTTAATAAGCTAAAAGGGAAAAATTCTGTACTTGGGCTGAAATGGCCATATTTACAACATTTCACGTTCATGTGATTTCCTCATCAAATACAGTCGACTCTTGATAATTCGAAGCCCAAGGGATAACGAAAAAATTTCGAATTATTGAGTGTTCGAATTATCGAGAAAATGGACTATGTAAATAAAATAATTTATTTACAATTCAGCAAAGCTCCTCCAACCGGAATTTTTTTTCGGGACACTCTCTCTCTTTATTACCGTAACTCCTAGTGGAGCATGGTGCGTTGATGACTACCGTGTGTAGTCAACAACGTTACAAAGACAACTGAATTCGGAGTGTGATACGGTTGTCAGCCATACCACTTCCTAGTCGCATTGTTAGTTTATTATTCTACGATAAGAATCTTATCATCTTCTTCTGAATAATAAACTTGCGACGAGTCGTGCCGAGTTTGGAAACTCGTTTCTCTATGAGCGTATATTTCACAGAGTGGCGACCGAACGATCACGGCCACAGAGCACGACACTGCCTCAACCATATTTTCAAAGGATTTCCTTCAATACCTGAAATTAAATTTTGTTCCAACATAAAGCGAAAGCTATTTTTCAGCACTGGGTAGATCCTAAACGAATCATGGGATTAAATATTCAAATTGATGTTAATTTATAAAAAAAAATATCGAAACAATTCTTGTCCTTCTTTTGTGATCGACTGGAGATACACTTAATTTAATGAGAAAATTGCATACCTTATTTGTCTTTTCACATCTAAGGATATGCTCGTCATCAGATTAGCACACCCCTTCGCATGAATAGTTTCGGCTGATTTCCAACCAAACTAAAAGAGCTAAAATTTCAAAATTATAACTGTTAATAGTCTATTCAATTCTGAGTTAACTAACACAAAAAGAATTGTGTTTAGATGTTTTAATATTGATTTATAATTGTTTTTCGAAAAAGAACACACAAAATAGCCAAATATGTAGTGATACAAAAATGATCCACACCTAAAGAAACTAAAACTAAAGGAAAATGTGCTTAAATTAAACTCGAGAGCACTTGACATGTAATAAAGAATGGCGCTATGTTGTCTTTTCGAATAAAAAGAAGTATCATCTCATAGTACCACTTGGCCCTCGAGACCAATACACAATCTGTCCAACAATGAATGTGATCCTAATGGTGTCCTTCCTAGCAAAGATCCTGGAAGCAGACATTATAACTGTGTTACTCTTCTGAAGTGAACTTCTTTTTATCCGAAAAGATAACATACCGACATTCTTTGTCAATGTCAAGTGTTCTCATGATTAATTTTAACATATCTTCCTTCGAGAAAAGTTAAGTTGGAATTTATTCTTTAGTTTTAGTTTCTTGAAATGTGGAGTTTTATTATCACTGTTTGAACAAAAGATAGGCTCGCCTTAATTTCAAAATTTACCCTAATCCATTGTGATCGAGTCATGAGGGCTAGATGTTTCTCTCAAAATAACTCTCATAAGGATTGACATGTACTCAATTCTTATCGCCTCTATTATTTTTACCTTAACGCTACATATTGCACACGAGTTTGGATTCAACTAAGCGACTTTTATCAATTTTTTCTCGAAATTTCACTTTTTGACCGCCTTGTAAGCCTTAAATTTTGATCCCTCTTCCGCAGATAATCTTCTTCTTCCTTGCCTCGTTCTCGTTCTCTTCCGCAGATAATGATTTTCTCTAATTCATATTAAGGTTAATATCTTACTCAAACAACCACAAAAAATTAGGGTTCCTACGTCTTTAATTGTGGAAGATAGACAAAATAGAATTTGCATGTGCTATCCTGATGACAATTTGTTAAATGGCTATTTTGTGTGTTCTTTTTCGAAAAACAATTATAAAACAATATTAAAAAATGAAAACCCAATACTTTTTGTTTTAGTTATTTTAGAATTGAATAGACTATTAACAGTTATAATTTTGAAATTTTAGCTCTTTTAGTTTGGTTGGAAATCAGCCGAAACTATTCATGGGAAGGGGTGTGCTAATCTGATGACGAGCAGTGTATACTTTTTCGAACTCATTTTCACTTGATAGTTAACAATAAACTGAAGAAAATGTGTAATCTTTGGCAATTAGCCGCAAAAAGACAGCAACAGAAACATTTCAGGAAAAATTCGTATTATAAAGAGTTTCTAAATGCAAATTTCGAATTATAAAATGTTAGCGATCACTCAGTTGAACGAAATCATTTTGCTTTATCGAGTGTATACAACTCCATACAAACTTGTCTCTTTTTTTTATATATCGAAGGGATAGGTTAACTAGTTCGGATTATCGAAAAATTCGTATTACCGAGGTTCGAATTAACGAGAGGCGACAGTATATGATTTCGGGGCTTTCGAACTTCGTCACTCAAATAAATATAAGCCCAAGATGTTTTTGTCCAATAACCTGAAGGATGCGAACGCGAGTTATAGTGCAACGTGTCATCAGATAGAGCAAGTTCGGCTAATACTAAAAAAATGGACCGAATTTCGGAACAACACAATTTCACGAAAAGGCTTAACGTTTTCTTCCACAAAAAAGGATGCCTTTAGCAAATGTAACTCAAATAATCGTCGGCGATTTTTTTAAGCGTGCATAAGCCACCGACTTCTTGGGGAGTTTTAGTAAATTGTTGAAATGAATTCATTAGCTTGAATTTGTGCTGCCACACATTTTTTAATTAAGCTCTTCGACCTGGCTGCGGGCCGCCAGTTTGATATGTCTGCTCTATGCGGTGGGTTCTGGGTACGATACGAATGACAAAAAAACTCAAGGAGAAGAATTATATTGTGGTGGTTGGGGGAGACATTGAATGAAAACCATAATCAGCTTAATTTTTGATATTAAAGTGATTATTTTTTTGAGTACTCAAAAAACCCAAAACATCGATGTTTTTGGTTCGATGTTTTCTTACCATCGATGGTTTTGTCTCGATGTTTTTTCGATGGTAACCATCGATGTTTTTCTTTCGATGCTCATCTCTAGCTTATACTTCCTTTCCTATTTCAGATAGTAGAAAGTTGTAAAAGAAAATCCATCGAGTGCGAGTCTCTGATGCCTTACAAATATTTTACAGTTAAGTTGATTCCTGTTGCAGTGTAGCAGAATAAGTTTGGAATTTTAAAACTTACAAACATTTTTCGTATGGATTGTTTGCTTTTTGTTGTCAAAAGCTCTTTCTACATTTTTCCTATTTTTTGATATCTTCGCGGAATCCCTGAGAGATTTTCACGGAACGCTAGGGTACCGCGGAACTCCGTTACCGTTTGTTTGATTGTTAATTTGTTTTCGAATTACTGCATAAAGCCTCAATCGCAATACTCCGTTCCGTTCCATTCCATCAACCATCCAATCCGTTCCGTTTTGTCAAAATATTAGTGCAAAGCGCAATGCTCCGTTCCGTTCTGGCAGTTGTCATACATCACGAATACGTAGCAGTTTTTTTGTCGGAGTTTCTTGAAATGCTAGAATTGTTTTTTCATGTATACTTACTGTACCTAATGTACGGCTTCGATGTACTACTCGTCATTCATATCCATATCCGTTTGTTATGCTCCTGAACTGTCATTTTCCATAAAGTTAGGTTATGTGATCCGTAAAAGTTGAATTTTGATCAACTCTTCCGATCCGTTCCGTTCCGTTACAACCATTGTGTGCGTTTATCTACACGCCCAGTCCGTAAGGTCTACTTTTGACAGCTGAACGGAACGGAACGGAACGAAGTATTGCGATTGAGGCTTAAGACTATCTTTCAATTTTGGAAGTTTCTACAATTTTTTTTATAAAAGATTTTGGTAAAAAAATATTCCTGGTTATAGCTTTGATAGTTCGTTTTTAACTTAAAACTAGGGGGTTTCGCCCCTGCTCGCTGCGCTAGCCAACCCCCGGGGCCGAGGCTAATTTCGGACACGGCCGGAATTTTTCCATTCCATTCGTTTTAAACTTTTTAGTTGCTTTGATAAAGACACAATAATTCAAGGTTTTGTGAAATTGGTGTAAAAAAATGTTTCTTAGAAGAACCAATATAGGGGCGAGGGGGTTGTAAGGCAGCCCCATGACCCCATGCTCCGATTTTATCCATTCTTACATATGTTTTGTGTCAACAATAGAAATACATTTCAGTGAAATTTGGTTGAAATTGCTGAACAAATAAAAAAGTTTTTCTTAGAAGAACCTAATTTTGGGGGTTAAGTTTGTATGGCAGCCCCATGACCTCATGTTCCGATTTGATCCATTCTTGCATATATTTTGTTTTATCTATAGAAACACATTTGTGTGAAATTTTGTTGAAATTGGTACACAAATAAAAAAGTTTTTCTTAGAAGAACTCAAATTGGGGAGCTAGGTTTGCATGGCAGCCCTATGACCCAGTAATCCAATTTGGGTGAATGAAACATACAAACAGCCTGCAATAATAAGAAACACGTGCGCAAAATTTCAGCTCCGTAGCTTTTATAGTGGCCGAGAAGAACGCGCTGAAACAGACGGACAGACGGACAGACGGACAGACAGACAAACGGACATCGCCCAATCGATTCATCTCGTCACGCTGATCATATATGTATACTTTTTATATGGTCGGAGATGTTTCCTTCAATGCGTTACAAGCTTCATGACAAAGTTAATATACCCTTTCACTCTATGAGCGAAGGGTATAAAAAGAAAAAAATAATGTTGATAAAAAAATTGGAAGTAGTTTGGCAGCGTTTTCTCTTCATTTGCATTAGCTTTCCACTCTTTGTGTATATTTCCCCATTGGAAATTGCGCTTCTGTGGAAGAGCACTTCGTATTCCACATTATTTTTTTAATTTTTGAGCCAGATTTTCCGGCAACAAATTTTCAATCAGTGCTTACATTTATGTATTTTTTCTAGCAGCACTTCTAGATTACTTCAGTAGAGCTTGCCTGTGTGAAACTCCAGATCCATTGTTACTTTTGCTTTGTTTTACATATACCTAAAGTAATAATAACAAATGTGAGACCGAAGCGGGAGGATTGATCCCCTTGATCCCCCCCTTATCTACGCCACTGCATAGTTCAACCTTCGCTCCATCCCGATTCTGCACGACCAGGGCAGTTGTAGGCCTTGCGGGTGAAGCTACTTAGATTTCCGTGCAGATGATTGATCGAGTTCTTCATCGCTATAACTAATTCATACTTGTTCTCAGCTTCCACCACCCTCTTCTTTGGTACTACGCCATCCCGTGGTATACCGCTCTACACATCATAAAGAAACAAGATACGTGAGTGGGGAAAGAGTTAAAACTATCTCACACTGGGCAATTTCACGACAATTTTAGCACGGAAAGGGTCTGAATAATTTATTGGCTTCTCACAAAAAAACGCGCGCCGGCCGCTCGCTCTGTGAGGCTGAGGCTAGCGATATGCTCTCCCTAGGAAAGGGCACCGCTTCTCTTAACGCACCAGTAGTTTTGTCAATGGACTGATAGACATCCAAACCCATATGGTATATGTTTAGTGATGCCCTACTTTAATCTAATTCTAAAGGCGCCATTTATCAACACTTGGAGGAGGTTCTGGAGATGCTGGTGCATTGGCGATTTATTGCAGTGCAATGGAGCGCACACTAACAACTGGTCAATTTAGTTGCTGACCTCATTACCGTGATTAGGTTCTCCGAGCCGAGATTGTCAGACCCGACTTTGGCATGGGTATCCCCTAAATCATAATCTTTATGTCAGATCCTAATCGTTATCAAAAACGGCGCCAAACAGATAGCATTTTCAGTGAGAATTAGATAAATTGCCCTCCCCTATATCACTTTCACAGTAGCGCAACCACGGGAGGGGCTAAGGGGGCTAAAACCCCTACCACACTTAGAAATTGGGAAATAACAAATTGCAAAATGAAATATGAATGAATGAAGATCTTATTAAAATCTGAATTCTTAGTCTTAAAGTATATCCCTATATCTTGGTATGGACCAGTAACCAAATATGGTCTGTGCATTTTGCAATATCAAAATTTGAACAGTAATTTTGTTCAAAGAAGAATAAGGTAAACGCGCAGGACTGAGGTGATTTAAGCACAAATGTCTTCAAAATATATAAAAACATTGCAAAAAGATCCGTCTGCTTCGATAATTTTGTACTGTGCCATTTTATGTATTAATTTTCGATTCCCGATCTCCAAAATGAACTCTTCGTGGAAAATACCTAATGACCGGCGAATCAAAAATTAATACACGCCAGAAAAAAATGTCAATCCATTTTCGGATTTTACTTTAAGAAAGTCTCATAAATTACATAATATTTAACAATATTACGGCGGCAAATTCATAAGTCCTTAGCCCCCTCCAGGACAAGATCCTGGTTGCGCCACTGCACTTTCATAGCATAGCTTCATTATACTTTTGTGCCTTAATAGAGGGGAGAAGGTCACTCCTATCGACATCGACACGTTTCTATTAATTTGAATAGAGTGAAAGTCATAAAGAAACATTAACAAATAATGTAGCTCGCAATGCAATAAACAAAAGTAAATGGTTTCTTCTTCACGAAATTATACCCAAAACACAAAGGATATAAACATTAAGCACTCATCTACTATCCATTAAATTGAATTCAGCTACACAATAGAATTCCGTCAATAAATTACCAATACTTGACTATATAGAAACTCCATTCAAATGTGTTATTCAATTATTGAATATAAATCGTTTCTATTAGGTTCCTGGAATTTAAATAACGAAACGGTCTGAAAAATACTCATTTGAAAATTGTTTCCACAAACTAAAGCGACTAAGCTAGGTGCTTCAACGGGTTAGTTGAGTAGAGTATGTCACCCGAAAGAATTCGAAAACTTAGACATTGCATAGAACTACTAACCGACTCAATTCAAATTCATGGATGCAATTATATTTCCAATCCTCGCTTACATATTTCGGAGAGGTTTGTTTCTTAATAATTTAAATAATTAAAACAAAAATATTTTTTTTTATTGGCAGATTCATATGGCTGATGACAATACAACTTGCTGTTTTCGGTACCATATATGCATGTGTGAATCAATATAATCGCTACTATATCCGTCCGACTGTAATGTCAGTGGAAAAGGATTTCAGGACATGGGAAGGTACTCTGCCTGCAGGAACATTGTGCTTCGAATCGAATTTGGACCAAGAAAAGGCAGAAAAATATGTTGACAGGTGATTTTTTGGCTGGCTTCTGAAAGTCCGCCTAAATATTTCTTTGGAACCAAAACGAAATCCACAATCCCAAAACGCAGAATTGAAAAAAAAAATCCTTAAAATCTAAATCTCTAAAATAGAAATCCCCAAAATCCAAATCCTGGTATGCAATTTATCTCACTACTAAAACAAAGAAAACGGAAGTAATAAAAACGAGCCAATCAGGACTTTTGAGATTAGGGATTCTGTTTTTCGGAGGATTTAAGATTAGTGATTCGGTTTGGGGATTTTAAAAGTGGGGTTTTCGAATCCGACAATCAACTACATAATGTACCTTTATTTAACAGCATATTAAACGGAAGTGACAATGATACCGCTATCGATCGTGATACATTTATGAATTTTCTGCGTGCCGTTGTTAACACCTCAGCAGAAGACTATGAACGGCTCTCGGAATTTAGTGGGGAAGAATTTTTCGAGAGCATCGATATTATCGATTTGATCATGAAGCTTCGACTGCCTATGGAAAAGAAAATCAAAATTTCGACAAATGATCCAAATATCAAAATTCAACTACAACCAATTATACTGGAGAAGGGACTTTGCTACACGTTCAATACAGCAATAGCCAATGCCATGGGAAGAGAGTAAGTTATCAAGCTCATCAAACACGTTCACTGTCTATGAGTCACATGTAAACAAAATGTTTCTCGCCGTTCACGTCTATGAATCACATGTGACTCATAAATATATCGAAATATTTTGGATGCCAGAGAACCGGTCAGACAGTGAACGTGTTAAGAAACGATTGATAATAACGGTTTTGGTTTTGACAGAGATTATAAGGGACCGAAAATATTAAAACCGCTGGGATGTCGTTATGGTCGTCAGGAATGTAACCTAAAGCTGGACTTGGGTGGTTTTGCTACGGCAGTAAGTTAAAATGATTTAATTATTCCTTTTGATGGAAACGTAAAGCCCAAATTAAAACCGTTGGTACAACCATTGCTTTCAAGTTCAAGTTAACTTTGGCTGTAAAGTCGATTTCCTGAAAGCATATTTTATAATTTTCATTATCATCATCATCATCAATGTGGCACGATAGCTCGACGTCGGGCCTTGGCCGCCTGAATCGTTGACCTCCAATTGTCGCGGTTACGTGACCTTGTCCTCCAGTTTGGGAAGCCCAGCAGCTGGTGGGCGTCTTCACCTACGGAGTTCTCCCAGCGAGCTCTCGGTCGTCCACGCAACCTCGCTCCGTCAATTTGTTGAGCGTTCATAACTTTTTTTTGGCATCCGGTTGTCGTCCATCCTTTGTACATGCCCCGCCCATTGCAGACGTTGAAGCTTCACGATTTTCGATACTTCCAGCTCATCGTACAATTGATACAACTCATGGTTGTATCGGATACGCCATTGGTCTCGCTCGCGAACGGCCCCGAAAATTCGCCGAAGGACCTTTCGTTCGAATCGGTCTAGCAAAATTTCGGAGGCTTGGGTAAGGGTCCATGTTTCGCAGCCATAACATAGCACGGGTCGAATGATCGTTCTGTACACGCGGAGCATCGTGTTCCTGTGCGCAAGTTTCGAATTAATTATAGGGAGGACCGAGAAATGTCTTATTGGCTAGTTGTATCCGTCGCTTATTTTCGTCGGTTTCGTTGGCGTCTTTCGATAAGTTGCAACCCAGATAGTTGAAGTTGTCTACATACTCGATATTAAGGTCCCCAACTGTGATGCTTGAATTTGCTGGCGTCCTTGTTTTCGATTGCATCATGGCCTTTGTTTTGCTTTCGTTGATATGTAGTCCAACTTCCTTTGCGGCGTTATTGAGGTTATGCAGGAGGCTTTCTGCATCACCCAACCTTGGAGACATGATGTTGATATTGTCGGCGTACGCTACTAATTGAGTCGACTTGATGAGTAGCGTTCCGCTGCTGTCCATATTCATGGCTCGAATTACATACTCCAAAGCCAGGTTGAAGAGCGTCGGCGCCAGCCCGTCGCCCTGCTTGAGTCCAGTACGAGTTTCAAATAGGTCAGTGAGTCGGTTCTGCACTCTGACCTGCGAGACGGTATTAGTCATCGTCATCCTTGTGAGTCGCACTAACTTTGCCGGTATACCAAAATTCAGCATAACGTTGTACAGTACACTTCGGTCGATACTGTCGTATGCCTGCTTGAAGTCGACAAAGATTTGGTATACGTCGATATTGTGTTCCAAGCACTTTAGGAGTAGTAGCTTCACTGTGTAAAGCAGATCGGTCGTTGAACGACCAGGTCTGAAGCCGCCTTGATACTCGCCAATGATTTGTTCTGCGTACGGATTGATTCTCTTTTCAAGAATTTTTTATAAAATCTTATAGGCCGTACAAACTAATGATATGCCTCTGTAATTCTCACACTTCAGCTTGTCACCCTTTTTGTGGATTGGGCAGATTATGCTTTTGCGCCAATGTTCGGGGATTACCTCGTCGTTCCATATTTTCAGCAGTAGCACATGTACAGCGTTGGTCAGGCACGTTCCACCATTCTTCAGCAGTTCTGCTGGGATCTCGTCAGCGCCGGGCGCTTCATTATTTTGGAGCGACTGTATGGCAACACTCACCTCCTCTACTATTGGGGGTAGAACGGGAGGGCCTGGTTCGGCTAACTGCTCAAGAGCTAGCTCCGCGGGGGATGTTGATGATGCATTGAGGAGCTCTTCAAAATGCGAGGCCCATCGTTTGTTGTTCGATGTCGCTGATGAAGTTACTATCCTTGTCCTTACATGAGCTTGTCCTGGGTTGATATCCGTTCTTGATATTATTTATAAGTTTGTACGCCTGTCTAGTGTTCCTACTGGCTAATCTTTCGTTTATTTGCTGCAACTGCTCGTCAAAATGTTTGCGTTTCTTACGTCTAATTAACCTATTAGATACTCGCCGAAGTTCGTTGTATCTTTCTTTCTTGGCTCGGGATGCGCGTTGTGTGTATTGGCGATAGGCTTCATTTTTCGCCTCAATCGAGGCCCTGCATTCGTCGTCGAACCAGTCTGCTCGTCTGCGCTGGCCTTTATAGCCCACGACCTCTTCTGTGACCCCCTTGATGCTGTCTTTGAGCTCCTCCCAGAACTTATGGATGCCTAGATTATTGATGTTATCAAGCATGGGCGACAGTTTTTCTTCAAGTGCTGTAGTATACGCAGCCGCCGTGGCATCATCAATCAAATTGTCAACCTAGAAGATCTTGGCAGGGTTGATTCTCGTTAGGTGCACCGAAGAGATTCTGCACCTATAGGTCGTCTTCCCCAAATAGTGATCGGTGTCGCAGTTGGCTCCTCGATAGGATCGAACATCTAGGACTTTAGAAGCCTATCTCTTGCTGATCAGTACGTGGTCGATCCGGTTCACGATGTATTCATCTGGAGATTTCCAGGTCTGCTTATGTATTCGTCGATGAAGGAAGCATGTAGAGCTTATGACCAAGTTTCTGCCGATCGCGAAGTCGATAAGTCGCTGACCGTAGTGTTTTCGTCGTGGAGGCTATGACCACCAGTAGTTCCCCTATGCCAGCTTTCGTTTCCGACTTTGGCGTTAAAGTCTCCTAGCAGCAACTTGACGTCGTTTGATGGAAGTGAGTCGAAGAGTGTTTCTAGGTCGTTGTAGAACTCGTCCTTAATCGCGTCTTCTTTTACTTCTGTAGGGGCATGCGCATTAATGAGCCAGAGATTAGCGAAACGGGTCTTAATGCGGATCGCACATAGCCGCTCGTTGATGGGTTTGAAGCCGATAACGTGCTCCTTGAGCTGCTTATTCACGATGAAAGCTACTCCAAACTCCTTGTTGCCCTCCTCTTTAAATAAATAAAATAACAGGCGCGACAATCCAGCATTGGACTAAGGCCGCAGGATGTGTTAGTGACATCCTATTTCCAAGATCTTATCTGCTTTTTTTTTTTTGAGGTAATGAGATCAGCATCACGCTCAGCAGTGCTATTTATCCCCATAAATGGGTACTCGTTTAACATCTGAGTGAGATCATTGTCCGTCACAAGCTCGTGAGTTCGAAAAACACCATGGAACACGGTGAGATTCGAACTCATGAGCCTGTGCACCGAAGGTGCGCGCACTAACCGCTAGACCAGCTCTCCTCTTTACCACTCATAAAAATAGTGTGCGAATTGAGGTCGTTAATCTCGCTTTTGAGCCATTTAGTTTCCTGGATTGCAACTATGCTCAGCTTGTATTGTTCTACCTGATCCAGGAGGGCCCTTAAGGCCGCCAGTCTATTCAGGGAGCGTACATTCCAGGATCCGAAAGAGTAATCAGTTGTTCGTTTGCGGGTTCGTCGTTGTTTTGTATCCGTCCAAACCGAGGCTTTTGGTTCAGGTTTCTTGACTTGAAGTTTTTCTTAGGATGAGTTGTCATTATACACGTTCTTATAGATTGACATTCACTCGCCTTACGACTTTTCTGACGTTGCCTCTACAACTTTTAAAACGGAGGGAGATGATGAAATATTTGGCACGTTTAAAGTAATGGAAACGGTGTAAGTATAGACATTTTGCAATTATATACAAAAAAATATCTTATTTCACGAGTACAACGACTAACGATCAGAGCGGCCGATTCACTTCGAGAGCTTTCGCCAAACCAGAGAAGATGTCTTTATCCAGACGAAGGATTTCCGGTAGGTGGCGTCGTGTCGTAATAGCGGTTTCCTCTCATTCATGTCAATTTACTTTATTTAAATTAATTCTAGATCTTCGGCAAATCTATTTGTTTTATGAAATGTCGCAGTAAGATTGCACTGGATATGTGTAATTGTGTTCCGCATTTTTATCCTTATGTCGGTAAGTCTCTCTTTCTTTTACTCTCTCTCTCTTTCTTTTCTCCTCTAACCTAACTGTACCATAACTGCATGCACCATTGAACTACCAATAACTAACGCCGAATTTAAATTAGAATTGGCACGACAGTCAAACATTGAACCTAGGCCACAAATGTGTCATGTAAAAATATTGAGATCATCAGATGGCTCTGCCGAGTCATTTGTTCCTATAGATGTGGTTACTCAGTTGGCATCACCAACCAGGCTTTAAACTCAAATTACTAATACCAATAAATTAATAGCATTCTTCGGCTCCAGAATAAGACCCGCTGTCCAATCGATTGTAAAATAAAGTACTCCTAAGATGCAACTAAACTGGCTTCTAAATGGAGGCGCGTCCAAAAACTGGCGTCGCGGACCGCCATTTGGCAGCAACTTACCATCTACACTAGCTACCAAATTGAGGCTGAAAATGACGTAACCAAACTTTCATTTTGGAGATATTTTTAAATTTAATTATCAAAATCGGACTCTGCGCGTTTGGATCACTCTGCCATTCAATAATTATTCACTTTCACACAAAAAAAAAGCAACAAAAGTCGCAGAATTGCAGCAAAATTGTCACTTTGAATTCGACAAGCAGTTGTCGAAGCATCAGCTGGCATATGATTGAGTTGCCATATTGAATATCAAAACTCAATGGACCTCCAATTGGCGGTCGGTTTGGATTCAATGACAACTGCCAGTTGGTAGCACGTGCGGCGGTAAGTCTGGATGGACCTTTAGAGTCGCCATAGATTGTCCAATCGATTGTATAAAAAAGCTACTTTTTTCAGGCTTCACTACCGACGTCGCTGAAAAAAATTATCTTTCACCAAAGAGAATGACATTTATTGTACAATCAATTGCACAGGCTATGACAGACTAGGGCTCTCGTCCACTGCAAGCGTAAACTTGAGCGGCGCGGCGCTCCAGCGGCAAAGCTTTCACAAAATGTGCTAAAAAAGCTTTTACTAGTAAGCACACACGATATTCAGAAAGCTTTTCCATTGTATTGAATGGCATTTTTGTTTATTTTGCATAGTTACGCCATATTTTGCTTGGTTACGCCATTAAAATTCGGAAAAGCTTTAAACGCGGGAGCGCCGCGCCGCTCGAAGCAGGTATTGGACGGCAGGCGTAAGTCATCCTGATGCGAAAAATTGCTACGTTCCTTTGGATTCAGAACATAATTTAATATTACTTTTACATTTTCTTCCATAGACGGTCCCAAATGTACGCCCAGCGGTTATGAATGTCTTTTGGATTTTCAATGGCCTGGATGGTTGCGAACTGGTTGCAATTGTTCACGGACATGTGTTGAAATTGAATATTCGGTTTTGCAGATAACAAAACGAATGTGGTCAGTATACTTATTTTTACAAAATTGAATATTTCAATGAATGTGAACTAACCTAAATGGAGCTGCTTTTTGCAGGAATGTCGATGACAATTTAGGTCTTGCCCTGAGATCGGCCATTACGATAGAGCTGGCACCGCCGAAAGTGCGTAATCGAATAAGTGTCGTTTTCAGTTTTGAAGATATGTTGGGTGAGGAGTAATTTTTTTAAGTGTTTGATAGATGTCTTGAAAAATTTTGTTCTTTTTGTAGTCTCTTTCGGTGGAGCGGCATCACTTTTTCTGGGATTCAGTTTTCTGGCAGCTCTTCAGACAATTTTCTATTGGGTAAATTATTTCATAACATATTTGCTCGAGGAGAGACGTAGACGACACCAAGTCAGTGGTGCAGTTGTGTAATATGATAATTCAAAGAAAGTATTTGTTTGTTGTTAATTTAGTGTATAGATGATTTCAATGAAAAAAATGTTATAAAAACTGGAGGAACAACATAAAAGGTTTATTACCAATACGGGCTTCTAATTTTTGGCTAAATCTGCTGGGAAATTTTAGTCATGGAGCGTCAAAACCCTTAAATGTTTAATCAGGGTGGCCAGGTACACAGTTATAAACGACCTTAGAAGAATCAGTGAAGCAAGCTCACATTTCATTTCAAGCAAATTGGTGATGTAGGATTCGATAGACAAATATTGAGAGTAATTTTGTTTTAGGTGTAAATGCTGGATGTAATTTTGATTTAGGTGTAAATGCTGGAGAAGTTTAAATGTACAGGACTTCTTCCTAAAGTAATTTGGTGGGAGCCGTCAAGGTGGCACTGAGTAAAATGTTAATGCTCCCACCAAATTACTTTTAGAAGTAGTCCTGTACATTTGAACTTCTCCGGCATTTACACCTAAAACAAAATTACTTATGAGCGGCGGATTGGAGTGATATGTATTATTTTTGCGGCAGATGAATTTTTCTTTGGCGGGGTAACTTTTACAACTTTGTTGTTTTTGGTCAGATATCATATATTTTTGCATAAATAGCCACCTAATATTTTTGTTTGGGGATCCTGATGTCCCAGTGTTCCAATTTCCTAATGTCCTTATGTCCCAATGTCCGAATGTGCAAATATCACAGTGTCCAAATGGCCTATTGTCCGAATGTCCCACTACCCTAGTGTCCCAATGTCCCAGTATCGCAATATCCCAACGTCCCAGTCTGCCTATGTCCCAGTGTCCCAGTCTCCCACCTAATGTCCTAATATAACAATGTCCAATTGTCCTACTGTCCCAAGGTCCTAATGTCCCGATTTTCTAATATCCCAGTTCCCAATGTCCCAAATGTCCCAGTATCCTAATGTGATAATATTCCAATGGCCCAATGTCCTAATGTACCAGTGTCCCAATGTACAAATGTCCCAATATCCCAATGATCCAATATCCCGATGTCCCAATGTCGCAGTATACCAAGTGTCCTAAGATCCCAATAGCCAAATATCCGAATGTACCACTGTCCCAATGTCCCCATGTCCCAATTTTCTCAGTGTACCTAATGTCCCAGTATCCAAATGTCCCAGCGTCACAATGTCCTAATGTTCCAGTGTCTCAATATCCTAATCTCCCAAAGTCCCTATGTCCCAATATTCCAATATCCCAATATTCCAATTTTCCAATGTCCTAATATCGCAGTGCCCCAATGCCCAAATGACCCAATATCCCGATTTCCCAATGTCCCAATAGCCTGATATCTCAGCGCCCAATGTCCCTATGTACCAGTGTCCCAATATCCGATTGTCCTATTGTCCCAAGGTCCAATGTCCTAGTATCGCAATGCCCCAACGTCGCAGTCTCCTAGTGTTCTAATGTCCCAATATCCAAATGTTCCCATGTCCCAATATCCCAATGTTCCAATGTCCTAATATCCTGATATCCCAATGTCCCAAATCCCGATGTCCCAGTGGCCCAATGTGCCCACGTCCCAGTTTCCTCAGTGTGCCTAATATCCTAATGTCCAAATGCAAGAATGTCTCATTGTCCCAATTTCTCAATGTTCCAATGTCTCAATATCACAATGTTTCAATGTCCTAATATCGCAGTGCCCCAATGTTTCAATATCCCGGTGTCCCAATATCCCGATGTCTCTGTAGCCCAATGTCCCTATGTGCCTGTGTCCCAATTTTCGATTGTCCTATTGTCCCAAAGTCATAATGTCCCAATGTCCTAATATCCTAGTGCCCCCATGTCCCAGTCTCCCAGTGTCCTAATGTCCCAATATCCCAATGTTCCAATATCCCAATGTTACAATTTCCCAATGTCCTTATATCCCGATGTCCCACTATCGCAATGTTCCAGTGGCCCAATGTCCGCACGTCGCAGTTTCCCCAGCGTACCTAATGTCCTAATATCCGAAAGTCCTAATATGCTAATGTGCTAATGTCCCAATGTCCTAATGACCCTAATGTCCCAATGTCCTAATATCCCAATGCCCAAATATCATGATGTCCCAATATCCCGATGTCTCAGTGGCCCAATGTTCCTATGTACCAGTTTCCCAATGTCCGATGGTCCTACTGTCCCAAGGTCATCATAATGTCTTAATATCCTAATATTCCAGTGCCCCAATGTCCCAGTTTCCCAGTGTCCTAATGTCCCAATATCCCAATATCCCGATGTCCCAATGCCCCAATATCCCGATGTCCCAATGCTCCAATATCCCGATGTCCCCACGTCCCAGTTTCCCCAGCGTGTCTAATGCCCCAATGTCTTAATGTCCTAATATCCCAAGACCCTAATGCCCCAATTTCCTAATATCCCAATTCCCCCAGGATCCTAGTCTCCCCGTGTCCCCGTGTCCGAATGTCGCAGTCTGTTTAAAATCGTCAATGCGATGAGCCGAAAGACGCAATTGTTGGAAATCTTTTGTTAACTTTACCTATTATTTTACCGTTATTCCATCCACTTATCTAAATGGAAGACATTGATTCTTTAGGAGGACCACCCGAGGATCATTCATTCCAAATTTCATAAAAATCCTATCACGGGGAGAGACAGTAGAAGCAAGTCGTTCTGCAACTGTAGACTCCAGTCTGAAATTGGGTTACTCGCTTAAGTCTGTGAGGGTGAAAATTTCACCGTTTATTGCATATATCTTACCCGTTATTGTGCCGATCGAAGATTTTTTTTTGGAAAGGCACTAGAACAGGATATATATTATAAAAAAAAAAATTTTGGGGTATGTTGCCTGGAAGGCTGTAGCCCTGTCAAACAAAAAAGCAAGTTGTCTCCGGTAATAATAGACTTGTTCGCTTTCGTTTTTTTCCTTTGGCGGGCGAGACGCTCTCGCGTCTCTTGATATTAAGAAAAAACGCAAAATTCACCTATAACTAGGCAATATACTCGAACTTGGGGGGTGGGCCCCACGAATACGAAAACTCAGTTTTAGATAAAAGACATCTCCCCTAACATCTGCAGCAAAATTTCAGCCATACGTATTTTTTTAAGTAAACGGCCGTTTTGTGTCTATATTTACTCTACTATAAATAAAACTCGTATAAAAATTGTGGAAACGTTTACTTTGGTTTTCCCTTGGAACAACGATTTTTTTTCTTTAACACGTAAGATATGCAATTTTCCAAATGCTAGGACCCTAATTTTTATATGTTGTTCCAAAGCTAACATTATGAGGCAAATTTTATCAACTTTGTACATTGGTCAGTTCAAAGTACCGTTACGATTTTACAATTTAAATTTTCACTGAAAAATAAATTTTCGAATTTCATTAAAGTTTGAATCGTAAAGTTTTTTAAATTATTTAATTGGAAAAAGAGTTATTTTATGTAGAATTTTGTGCAGTTTCAGAAAGTGAAGTCAAATCTTAAATTAAATATTTGAGAGTGTGGCAAATAGTATGACACTAGTTACAAAAAATGCTAAGACTTTATAACGGTTAAAGATACAGGGGTCATGTGGAGCATTAATTCTACCCAAATGAGTTGTGCTATCATCATTTTTGATGACAAATTATTCAATACACTGCCAAGTATACACAGTAAAAATTACACTAAATTGCGTCATGAGTTAAGCAGGGAGAGGGTGGCAAAAGGGTGAAAATTCAGTTTTTTGCAAATATTTGGAAAACTGTTAGCCTGACTGCAAAATGTCTTGAGTACCAAATGAACTACATAAAATTACCTTTGTTATGACTAATGATATATAATACTCTAGACATTTTCTTAGAAAATTATACCCTAGACCCAAAAGTATAATAGTGAATTATTTACAGCTTTTGAGTTTTCCATTTCGCACTGTAACTCTTGATAAAATAGAGCTACAGTCATAAGATTTTGTCTATATATTGCCAACAAAAAGCATATGATTTGAACCAAAAATTGAATGGGTCCGACCATTGACATCCCCCTCACTCCCCTAACATTTCTCAAAAAGGTATGCCTCTAGCTTCTTTTTAAATTAAGACCGGAAGATCAAATTTGGTGTGGTGCCTAGCCTAAGCCCTATTATGCTCTTCACCAAAAATTATTACCATCCGATCAAAACGAAGGGTACTCTTTATACAAAGTGAACAAAAAACCTACAAAATTTCACATTTTTCACTTCTAAATTCTCTCTAAAATAGAAAAAACGAGACCGAGTTCTAATCGTGCGAATAGCACGATGAGTGTATACCCTATACCTTTGTACAGACCTAGAATGCGCGTAATACCGACAATATTCAATTCAATTTTTTTTTAAGGGGGAGGGGTAGATGGGCTAAATCTCGCACATCTTAAATATCTTATAACGGCATCCAGCAGCTATCATTTGCGATAAATTTCAAGTTTTTCGGGACATTCTATCAAAAGATATGGCGGAATATTGCTTTGTAGGGGATGTAGGGGTAGGGGAAGGCAGACCTTCTCCACTTTCCACTAACTTCAAGCATAAGTCACAGTTAGGCATTGATGAAAATTTCAGGTCCCTAGCGACATTCTGTCGAAAAATATGGCCGAATTACACTATCACGGAGGGGTCATTTGTATGGGAGGTAGGGGAACCCTTGGTCCGATTTGGCCCATTTTCAATACCATCCAAGCTTTTATCAAAGCAATCATCTGACCGAAATTTCAAAACGCTAGCTCCATTATTTCGGGAGTTATCGTGCGAACTGACAGACACACGGACGGACAGATAGACAGACAGACAGACAGACAGACAGACGGACATGGCTTATTCGAATCAGGGACCGACCCTGATCATTTATATATATACTTTGCCATACCTCAGGTGGCTCCTTTGAGGTGTTACATAAATCGTCGTAACAAAAACAATATACCCTATACCATCTTATGGGTATAGGGTATAAATATTTATCTCTTAGAACGTCATTATAACAGTTAATTGTAGTCTTCTGAACATAATATGTTTAAAAGTTTGTACGAAAGCGTACGCTACAAGTGTCGAAAAATTGGGTTTGAAGTAGAGATGAGCATCGAAGGAAAAACATCGATGGTTACCATCGAAAAAACATCGAGACGAAACCATCGATGGTGAGAAAACATCGAACCAAAAACATCGATGTTTTGGGTTTTTTGAGTACTCATAAAACGTAGTCACTTTAATAGCAAAAATTAGCCCGATTGAGTAGAAATATGGTTTAGTTTATGGTTTTCCTTCATTGCCTTCTCCACATACTAGAATGTAAGCGTTTTTTGTATAATATGCATTGTTATCGGACCCACAACCCACCGCATAGAGCAACCAGTGGTACAGCGCGGAATATGTGAATCCGTGTGACGACGACTTGGAAAAGTACGCGACGGAATGACAAGCTAACCATCTACAGGTATACCGTCAGGGGAGCACCTAGCCTTTCGGCCTTTATCTCCCGGTCCCGCTAAAAAGTTTGGACCTTCGGCTTTTTACTGACAAGGTGTTGTTGTCAGACGGAGATTTCTCCATCAGGCGCATGCACACACCATCCGGAATCCAACCCCGGGATTGCATCACTAGCTGGATGACTTGGGTAACAACCTCCAGCCACTACGAGTCCAACACCTTGATGGGCAAGGACCATGGTCCCCTGGGCACACCCATCCCCGTAGTACACTATTCGCTATGGACTTCTCCATAGCAGGTGTGATCCTCCTTCGGCCCCCTATTGGTTAAGCCTTACGTCGAATTCGGGCATGCACACCCCAGGCTCGTTGGACCTGTGTCTCCGCGTCTGTGCAGACAACGAAGCGCTGCTTTTCACATCCAGGCGGCCCCTTCAGTTTACTAGTCAGCAATGCGACTCAGGCAGTGTGGTCATCAATCCACAAACTAGCTAGATATAGGCGCGTAGGCATTTTCCACCAAGGCCGTTCACCCTAGCTAGCCCCTTCTTGACTCGGGTCATGCGGAGCCGTCACCTCCGAAGCTCACACGACTTCCGTATGATGCACCCCCCCACCAGGGGACATCAAAATCGTGCTAGGCCTTTAGTGCTTCCCTCCCGCAAACTATGGGGGGAGGTAGGCACGCCAAGAGCCACCCGTGCATAACTCAGGAGCACGGGACCGTTAACGCCCGAATGGTCTTTGTACAGATCCTCGCCATGGCGTATCAACTGTACCAGGGGCCCCCTTGCGCTACTAGGTCCGTGGTGTCGTAAGTCACCAAAGATCCCTGTCCGACTACAAACAGCCTTCCAAGCTGAGTGTCACACGGACACAGACCCCCCTGCGGGGGCGACGGAATGACAGTGGGCAAACATCTTTGGATTTCGCATAGGATAGTTAGGGATGGCCCCTGATTATGGGAAAAAAGTCCTCACTGATTGGAGGTCCGCAGCCTTGAAAAAGTTGTTAAGTGTTTTTAGCGATTATTTCAAAAACGGCAAAAAACAGACAAGTTACCACCTACAGGTATACCGTCAGGAGAGTACCTAGGCTTTTCGGCCTTATCTCCCAGTGCCTCGAGAATTTTGGATCTTCGGCATTTTATTGACTTCTTATTGTCAAATTGAGATTTCTTCATCCAGCGAATGCACTTACCTTCAGAAAACCGAACCCCGGGGTTGCAACACTACCTGGTTAGTCGGGTAACAACCTACAGCCACCTTAATGGGCAAGGACCATGGTCCCCTGGGCACACCCATCCCCGAGGTACACTATTCGTTGACGACTTCTGTATAGCAGGTGTGATCCTCCTTCGGCCTCACATAAACACTCAGACGTGCATGTCCCAGGCTCGTTGAACCTGTTGTGATGTGACTACTCGTCTCGTCTGCTTAAAGCAGACTCGTAGCGCTGCTCAGGTACGTGGTGACGCAACTCACCAAAGACCTGTGTCCCACTACACCGCCGCGCTGTGTCAGAGGGACCCAGCCCCCCTGTGGGAAAAAGATACAGACAAATGGTTCAGAACAAAAAAAACTACATAAAACTTCTTTTGCAACCATATATAATACATTCGAAATTTATTGTAAAATTCGGCGCTAGACTATTTCTGCTCCAAATATTATGTTGCATTTTTCGTTCTTAAACTATTTGTCTGTATCTTTTGCCGTAGGTATTTGAAATAATCGCTAAAAACTCAAAAATGCCCCTCTTTCCCCTTTTTTTAAGGTTGCGTACCT
The DNA here is from genome assembly GCA_949715475.1 of Microchrysa polita. Taxonomy (NCBI): domain Eukaryota; kingdom Metazoa; phylum Arthropoda; class Insecta; order Diptera; family Stratiomyidae; genus Microchrysa; species Microchrysa polita. The sequence goes on along the minus strand of OX454419.1, from coordinate 22,340,671 downwards.
CAAATCGGGAAGGACTTTTTTTTCCCATATTCAAGAGCCATCCCCAACCATCTTGCAAAAATCCAAAGATGTTTGAATTTTGCTGACCGAATATCGTTTTCTTCTTAGACAATAATTGAACATACTTCGGCCGTCCGTCGATCGGGCTGTTTACGGTATTCGCATTCACTTATAAAGACAAAGTTTAGTTGTAGAAAAAAATTATGTTGAGGAAAGAAACATCGATGGTTGAAAACCATCGATGGTGAAAACCATCGACCATCGAAACGCAAACCATTGATGGTGAAAAACATCGACACAAAACCATCGATGGTAAAAACATCGACCATCGGACCAAAAACATCGATGTTTTCGAAACATCGATGTTCGATGCTCATCCCTAGTTTGAAGTACGGTGCCAGTTCTAAGGCTATTTCTGAATATATCGAGTAACGTGTATCGAGCCATTTAAGTTTTGGCTCAAATCATAAGAATTTTGATGGCAATATGTGGGCCAATTTTAATAACTCTAGGTCTATTCTATCAAGAGTTACAGTGCGAAATGTAAACCTCAAAAGATGTAAATTCACTATTATACTTTTGTATCTAGGGCATAATTTTCTGAGAAAATGTCTTGAGTATTGTATATCATTACAAGGTATGTAGTTCATTTTGTACTTAAGACGTTTTGCGGGCAGACTCACAGTCTTCTAGATATTTGCAAAAAACTTAATTTTCACCCCTTTGCCAACCCCTCTCCCCTTAACCTATGACGCAATTTAGTGTAACTTTTTACTGCGTATACTTGGCAGAGTAGGTACTCAACAATTTGGCATCAAAAATTTATTTTTCTTTTGGATGTTGGGTTTAAAGCTATCTGTAGTATACGTACTAATATGACTGAAGTACGGAATGCATTCATAACCGGACCATGCATCCGTAAATCTAGATTTTATATACTACGCCAGGAAATTTGAACAAAAATTTGGCCAAACTTCGGAACAATTAAGGGAAAGCTGGATTTTTGCATGAGCCTTCCATTCAAAGTCCTAAACAAGATCCTAAAAGTCCCCGTCTCTACGAGTGCCGCTAGCAGTGCTACATAGGGTCAAAGACCCTCGAAAACAGGTTTTTCTGAATATCTCGATAACGGTAGTATACACAAAAAAGTCGTGTATGGCAAATTTGAAGCTCCTGTGCTTTTTAAATAAACGATGGAAATACCGAATACGTTCGGGGACACCTAACGGTGCCATGAGGTCTAACGGTATTTTTAACAATTTTTCAAGAAAATCCTTATAACGGTAACTCGTATTAAAAGCTTTTGTGTGCAAAATTTGTAGCCTATAGAGTTTTGAAGAAAGCGGTCAAATTTCATACCAATACGTGCAGCCTTAAGGGCGCTATGGGGGTTCAAACCTTAAAAAAAGGTGTTTTTTTGTGATTTTTCGAGAATGGCGCTAAGACGGGGGAGGGTGCTCTCTGGTCTTCTGGGAGAAGTTTGTAGCTTATGTAACTGTTAGTAAGACGCCAAAAGTCCCCCAAAGATGGTATTCTCTCAAGAGGTTACCGTTAATAAAATATTTCCGAGAAGCGGTTTTATGTTAGCTCTTTGACCCCTCATAGCTTCGTTGGGGGTGCCCGCATAGATGAGTTGTTTTGACATTTTAAGTTGAGGTTACAGAAGCAACAAATTGGTACAGGCCTCCCTCCCGAACGCGGTCCCGTTATGAAGATATTCACGAAAAACCGAGAAGTACCGTTATTGTACGGTTCTAACCATCAGAGCGCCCTTAGCATTGCACGCATCGATCTGAAATTCGGATATTTAGTTAAAATTTTTATAAGCTACAAATTCGCAATATTACAGTTTTCGGTACACGTTACCGTTATAGAGATATTCCCCAAAAACCGTTTAATTGAATCTTTGGACCCTCATAACTTCTTTAGGGGGGCTCCCATCTTTGGGGACTTTTGGCGTCTTACTAACAGCCACAGAAGCTACAAATTTCTCCGAGAAGACCATAGAGTACACTCCCCCTTCTTAGTGACATTCACGAAAAACCCCAAAAAACACCTTTTTTAAGGTTTGAACCCCCATAGCGCCCTTAAGGCTGCACGTATTGATATGAAATTTGACCGCTTTATTAAAAACTACATAGACTACAAATTTTCCATACAAAAGCTTTTAGTACGAGTTACCGTTATAGAGATTTTTTGTGAAACATTGTTAAAAATACCGTTAGACCTCCTGGCCCCGTAGGAGTACCCGAACGTATTCGGTATTTCCATTGTTTATTGAAAAAGCACAAGAGCTTCAAATTTGCCATACACGACTTTTCTGTATATGCTACCGTTATCGAGTTATTCAGAAAAACCTGATTTCGAGGGTCTTTGACCCTCTGTAGCACCGCTAGCGGCACTCGTAGAGACGGGGACTTTTAGGGTCTTGTTTAGGACCTCGAAAGGAAGGCTAATGCAAAAATCCAGCTTTCCCTTAATTTTTCCGAAGTGAAATGCCAATTTTCCTGGGGTAATACCCTTAAGCACTTAAAGCAAGGTTCATATAGGATCGGGTCTGGGTACTCTTGCCTTTTGTTTAGCACATGATTTAATATTAATTAGCTAGAGCCGTAGATTGTTATTCATTCTTATTTCTATAAATAAACATTCACCTAACACACACTTGTAAAATGATTTATTTCATTCATAATGGACAACTCCATTAAAATTAAATTAATACAAACTAATCTAATTACATCAGCAATTTCCACATAATATGCCTCAAACGCAAAGTGAATTCCATTGATGTATTATTTTTCAATACGACAAAAAGAAACCGTTTGATTGATTCTAGAATACTCCATCTTTTTTTTTTTCTTTATTCCAGAAGCAGTTTTCTTCGGAAATGAATTGATTTTATGCAGTATTTTTATTCGATTAATACACAATCGTTTGTCGTGTTGAAGCAACGAAAAATAGGCCATGGCATCGGAAATATTTCGAAAAATTCAGTACCACATCGAAGCAATTGCAGGTTCAATAAATATTCACGGATGTTTTTATGTGGCCAATAGAAGTTTGCACGCTACCGAGAGGTGAGAATTATATTTTTTTGTAAGCATAATTTCCAAGTTATTAGTCTTAATGGCTAGCCTAATATCTTTTTTTTTATAAATTTACTTTTGTTGGTACTTAATTAAACTTAATTAGTTTTATTTCAGATTTGAATCATTAATTTAAATACTTATTTAATCTAAATAAATTCATTTAAATCCATTTGCAGAATTTTATGGGTGCTCCTAATTCAGGTGGCCGTATTTGGAACTATTTATGCATGTGTCAATCAATACAACCGTTACTACATACGTCCGACTGTAATGTCGGTGGAAAAGGATTTTCGAACTTGGGACGGGACTCTGCCATCCGGGACGTTGTGTTTTGATTCGAACTTAGATGAAAAGAGGGCAAACGAGTATGCAAACAGGTATTAAAAAACTACAAAGGTTTTCTCGGACCTCTACAAGATAAAGACAGTGTCAAAATTTAATTTGCTTAAAAGTGTTGAAACTATAAAATTTTATCTAGGATACCTACATAATCCCGAAAAACAAAATCCCGCTTTTTACAAAAAATCCCGTTCAACATAATCCCGACATTACTAAATCCCGCCACTTTAAAATCCCGCCATTATAAAATCCCGTCATTACAAAATCCCGTCAGCTAAAAACCCCGCTGTTTTAAAATCCCGCCAGTGGAAAGTGAAATAGTCCCGCCAAAATACCGCCAAAAATTATTTTCATTGCTAACCAAAAAATAGTTAAGTAATGTGATTCCCAGCAGTTAATGCGATAAAAGATGACAAATTAGCCCCTACAGAACAAGACGCTCATACAGGGAATACTTAAGTCCCGACTACCGAAAGACCAGACCAGCTATTTTTCAAATTAAGTCACACGATTCGTGGGCCTCCGAGAATTAAGTATCCGCATGCGAGGGGACCATTTATTTTAACAGTAAATGTGGTGGCGATTTTTAATATCCCGTCATAGAAGGTAAGTATTCTTTCAAAAATCGCGCGCGATATTGAAAAGCGGTATTTTGAATTAGCGGGTTATTGAAATGGCGGGATATTAAATTGGCGGGATTTAGATTAGACGGGATTTCAATTGAGCGGGATTTTAAACCGGCGGGATTTTGAAAAACGGGAATATGATGGGCGGGATATCGTGGCCAACCCATTTTATCTTAACGAAGTCATGTTTGTTAATCAATCTTTTTTGAACGTAATTTGATGAGTGTTGAAGTGTTTTACACCAATAAAATTTGATTGTTGAAGTTTGTTTGTCCGAATTGTAAAATAATTGTGTAAACGCACTTTTGAATGGGATACCTACATAATCCCGAAAAACGAAATCGCGACAGTTCATAATCCCGGTTTTTCCAGCAAATCCCGCTTTAAGTTATCCCGACATTACAAAATCCCGCCAAATCAAAATCCTGCCATTCCAAAATCCCGCCATTTCGAAATCCCGCCACCTCAAAATCCCGCCATTCCAAAATCCCGCCATTTCAATATCCCGCTATTAAATAATAAAAAAATCCCGTCAAAATACCGCCAATTTTTATTGTTATCAAAAAATATAGAAATGCGTTCGACTTATCAATTATTCACATTAGTTTATGCGCCAAGTTGCTCAAAAAATCAGTTTTTTCATAGTCCTCTTTACTGGAAAATAACTGTTAACTACGTCTAAGGACCTTAGTTTGCTTTTGGATGCGACCTTCAGATCGGGACTGCTCCCCTCGGTTTTTAGCTAGGGAGCAATTCTTTACCTGGTAATTCCACCAGCCGGTACAGACCGATATGGCTTTTCCTTGTGATAAAGTTTAATCGTCTTTGCGAAGCCTCAACACTATTTTGAGTTCTTGGAAAATTTGCTACAACTGCGTCAGCAATACTTCAGAACTTAGGGGGAAACCTTGGTTTTCCTGGCTTTCCCGACTTGGTATTTTTCCCATGGATATAATTAATTCCAAACCAATCTGCTATTTTTTGGCAACTGCATCCTCCAAACTTCGTGTCAATTCGGAAAGATACATAGTATATTCACTAATATAGAAATTGAATTTCACCGCCTCACTGATAAGAGTATACTAACTAGCTTTCACTTTCCAATGTGTATAACAGTATCAATATTTTAACGGCAAATGTGATGCAGTAAGAATTGATATTGAGAAGATTTTGAATAAGCGGGTTATTGAAATGGCGGGATTTTGGATTGGCAGAATTTTGATTAGACGGGATTCTAATTGAGCGGGATTTTTAATTGGCGGGATTTTGAAATGGCGGGATATTGAATGTCGGGATTTAAAAAAAACCGGAAATGATGGGCGGGATATCGTACCCAACTCCTTTTAAATTCATCACTAGTTTTGACGCTTTTTGAAACTGAAAATAAAAATCATTTTAGCCTCATTATCCAAAGTGACAATGTCACCGAATTTGATCGTGAAACATTTATGGAATTTTTGGATGCCGTCCTGAATGCAACCGCTCTTGATTACGAAAGTCTTGCCGGTTTTAGTAGTGCCGAATTTTTGGATTCATTCGACATTGTTGATTTGATCATGAAACTACGTTTACGTATGGAGGAGAAAGTCAAAATTTGGACATATGATCCAAAAGTGACGATTAAGCTACAACCGATATTGTTGGAGAAGGGACTGTGCTATACGTTCAATACGGCCATAGCTAATGTGATGGGATGGAAGTATGGAATAGCTTGTTCTCTGAGAAATTTTTTTAAATTTTATGGTTGAATGGTTTCTAGAAATTACAGAGGCCCCAAACTAAATAAATCGCTAGGATGTCGATATGGAAGGCAGGAGTGTAATCTCAGGTTGGACTTGGCTGGTTTTGCGACATCAGTGAGTTAAATTCGTTTTGTTTTTGCTTTAGTGGTTCAAAGGAATATTTTTGGTTTTATATATCAGATAGACATACACTCACCTTATGAATATTCGCCTGTTGACGCTACTACAATTCATACAAATGGAAACGATGAAATCATTGCAACATTCAATGTAATGGAAACAGTGTAAGTTAGTGTGATACATACGAACGGAATTTCAGTTCTTAAATATTTGTAAAAAAAAATAATTCGATTCACATTAGCTTAATTTTGAGGGGAAGAACGATACTTAATCGCCAATCATTATTAAGCCTCTAAAATGGAGAATCGCCACTAAAAAATCTCCGAATACACAATCTACAATAAAAATGCCTACAATTGAAATCCCCTAATTCGCAATCCCCAAAAATGAGGATTCCCTCTTTGGGGATTACGCATTGGAAATTACATTTATTGGATTCTTTGTTTTCTTTTTTTAAGGATCGTGTATTTGGAGATTTTTATTGTGGTGCTTTTGTAGGAATATTTCTTGTCAAACAGATAATCCCCCAAATTAAAATCCCCACAGTCACAATCTCCAAACACACAAACCTCAAGAAATCAAAAATCCCCACAATAGAAATTCCCCACCGCATAATCCCCATAACATAAGGTGACCAGAATCCCGAAGACTCAATGCTGTACACATCCTTGCGGAATTTGGTTTTCTAGCAAATCCTCAGCCATACTTGGATTTCTTCAAGAGGTTTTTGAGATAGTGCTACTACCACAAGAACAGATCAAAGATTCACTAAGAAAATTTTGCAATACAGTGGTACATGAGCGGCTTAAACTTGATTTTTTTTCACAGCCATATCGTTCACTCATCCGCTGGATCATCTTTCGGCATTACTTCACAGCGGCTGCCTCAATGTATTTACGTCCTGCTTCCTCGCTATGCAGAAAATTATTGTATGCTGCAGACACAACACTTGTTAAGACATATGTTTACCGCATCCATCTTTGGTGCGGGAACGATTCTTAACATATGCGCTCGATATTGCAGACGAGCCTTCAATTTTTAGTTCAGCCCACAACAATATTTGCTTCGCTATGTCAAACCTACTCCTCAGGAATCTCATCTATCTACGCCACTGGTTCTTCTTGACAAAAATCATCATAACAGGGAACAGTACTTAAGTTGCAAAAATAAGGAGGACAATGAAAACATGTTGACATTTTTGCATATTTCAAGCAACATTTATAAAAATATTTGTTGTCTGCAAAAGTGTGGTATGGCGGTCAACTTGTCACAGCACATAACGCTGATGTGCTGGTACACGTGAACAACATGAATACGTAAGGAATCAGACTTGCGTTTGTCTTATAAAGTAAAAAGAATTTCACAAGCGCACGAATAATTTTTGAGGAGAATTGAAACATTGTATTTTCCATATGCAAGCACCCATATTGATTAATGGCTATGTCCACACATGTGCGCTTTCGTCTTCCCTATCGTCTTCAAGCTCCGTATCCACTTTCAACATTGAACATGTCATTGATTGCGTCAAATGAACAGAAGAGATCAATGTCTCATTCTATCCATATCTGTTCATTATTTATCGTTAAATATGTGTCACGGATTTGGTCAGGACGGGTAAATGATAAATTCTTTCATGAATTGTATGAATAGATGATGTGTTGTTAATATTTAACAATGGCAATTGCGTTCAAGAATGAATGCGTTTCTTCAATAGCGCATACATCTCAAGTTTCAATTGTCAAAATGATGAAGACGAACGAAAATTGAAACTGTCTAGACAGGCACAATGGCATTTCCCTCAGCTGACCAGCATGTGTTTCACTTTCAATGCGTTCTATAGATACAACAAGTCGATTCGTGATACATGAAGTGAAGTTTATTTTTGACTATTTGGACGATATTTGACGCTAATACTGGCTGGGATAGATTTCAGAAATTTCAGAGGCATCTGGCTTTTCATGATGCCCGCAAAGTACTTACTTACTTAAAAGCTTCGTTTCGTTTATTGGAATAGATAAACTGATACCTCATTGGGCCGAGAATTCTTTAGCTATGGTGATAGCCTTCCAGGCACAGTTTCAATGTAGCTATGGAGAGAAATCTGAGGTAACCCTCCAGAGCGGTGGAAGAGTGCCGTATTCTATTTGCGATATTTTTGGAAGAGAATATACATTCCTCCATGTGGTTACATTAGTGATGCTAGTGACGCCATTTTAATGGTTTCAAGGGACATATCTAATCATCAAATCCTTATTTAAAAACCTTTGCAGAGTCCTTCCTTTAATATGCTTTTTCCTATAGAGGTTGATAGGGGAATTTGATGACTACAGTTTTGCGATAAATTAAAATCGCATCTTTTGACAGCTTTAATATTGAATCTTGGAAGCTCATCATCATCATCAATGTGGCACGATAGCCCGACGTCGGGCCTTGGCCGCCTGAATCGTTGACCTCCAATTGTCGCGGTTACGTGACCTTGTCCTCCAGTTTCGGAAGCCCAGCAGCTGGTTGGCGTCTTCACCTACGGAGTTCTCCCAGCGAGCTCTCGGTCGTCCACGCAACCTCGCTCCGTCAATTCGTTGTGCGTTCATAACTTTCTTTGGCATGCGATTGTCGTCCATCCGTTGTACATGCCCCGCCCATTGCAGACGTTGAAGCTTCACGATTTTCGATACTTCCAGCTCATCGTACAATTGATACAACTCATGGTTGTATCGGATACGTCATTGGTCTCGCTCGCGAACGGCCCTGAAAATTCGCCGAAGGACCTTTCGTTCGAATCGGTCTAGCAAAATTTCGGAGGCTTGGCTAAGGGTCCATGTTTCGCAGCCATAACATAGCACGGGTCGGATGATCGTTTTGTACACGCGGAGCTTCGTGTTCCTGTGCGCAAGTTTCGAATTAATTATAGGGAGGACCGAGAAATATGTCTTATTGGCTAGTTGTATCCGTCGCTTAATTTCGTCGGTTTCGTTGGCGTCCTTTGATAAGTTACAACCCAGATAGTTGAAGTTGTCTACATACTCGATATTAAGGTCCCCCACTGTGATGCTTGAATTTGCTGGCGTCCTTGTTTTCGATTGCATCATGGGTTTGTTTTGCTTTCGTTGATATGTAGTCCAACTTCCTTTGCGGCGTTATTGAGGTTATGACTTTTGTCAGAGATACTTACTTGTGTCTGATCTTACCTAGTTGACCTACTTGATCCAACTGGCCGTTTTCTGATGAGAGGTAGCTCATCGTTATCATCTTGCTGATAAGAAACGATGAGGTACGAGTACGATAACGATGCCTGTTATCAGCTTCTAAGCTATAACTCGCCCACCCTTAAATCTGAGGCTCCGACGAAGAGGTTTTTATTTATATCTTTTCGATTTCATTTTGCCAGTTTTGTTTTCAATATTACCAATATGTATATATTTTTTTTTTTTTTAGATGAAGCGGTGTGATTTTTTTTGAAATATAGATACTAATTAAATATTATATAATTCAATTCATAATTCAATATATATTTGCTTATATTTATTTCACATTATATCCATTCATTTCATATGTATATATGTAATTCATTGTGTGACTTTCATTAATCCACAAAATGGAGAATCAATTAAAAAAAATGTATATTAATTCATATTGTTATTATTATGTGTTGGTAAACTTGGTAATTGAATAATGAATGAATAAATCTAGTATATAATTTTATTTGATTTTTTTTTTTTTGTTTTAATCATTTATTCTGTTAATTAACCTACGCTAAACTATGAGTAGATTTTTCGTATTTTAGCATTTTTTTTTGCAATAAGGTTTATTCATAATTCATTGGCGATCGTTATAATGTAATGACAAAATCACTATGTACGAGCGCCTGATATGAGGGTTCTCATTTTGTTTCTATGTGACTTTGATCTGTTATCTTGCACTTCGCATCTTAACCTACTAGGATCTTGATACTTCCTTATTTTTCTAACATGTGTCTTATAATACTTATGTCCTGTATCAGTGTCTCTAACATGTTCATTGTCGTCTTCTAGATCAGTATTTATTTTCCTAAATTTTGAATGATTCTTTCCGCCTCGGATTTCCTTAATATAATTTATGCCGGGTTGAATGGAGATGTTTTTCCTATTTTCGTTTAATTTGTTAATATTTTTTGTTTTACTTGCTAGAATTCGATCGTAAATTAGTTCATACTCGTCTTCCTTAACTTTACCTTGAATAAAATCAAGCGGTCTCGTCTTAGTAATGGAGTGAATAGTATTATTATAATAGCCATTTATTAAAATTAATTGTTCTTCTATAGAGAGATGCCTTTTCTTATGTTTTAATAATCTTAAGTGTTCATTTATGGTGTTGTGTACCCTATTAATGTCCGCTGTACTATTATGATTTGAGTTCGATGTATAATGTATGTCAATCCCCCTTTCGGTAAAAAATTCTCTCATCATTTTAGACTTCATGCCCAGTTCATTATCCGTTACTAGTTTCTTAAATATACCATATACACTAATATATTTCAGAATAGCTTTTCTAAATTCTCTTTCACTTCTACTATCAATTCTTTCAAACATCGCGACTTTACTAAACTTATCTACCATTGTAACGAATATTGATTTATTTATGGAATAGAAAACATCGAAATATACTATTTGGTTGGGTGTTCTAGCTGTCTCTGTGTTTTGTAGAGGGGGTTTGGGAGGTTTTCTTTCGTATTTTTCCAAAATACAGGTTTCACAGTTGTTAACATACTCAGTTATTTTAATTTTCAAGTTTGGGCTATAGTATTCGCGTTTTAATTCTTCATATATTTCATTTATTCCCCTGTGATTGTTTTCTAAATGTTTCTCTTCGATAATTTTATCAAGCTGTCCACCATCGACTATGTCCGTTAGAAACTCCAGACATCGAATTATTTTAAATTTTCTACAACGACTATAAATATCAGAGATTACGCGGAACGTTTCATCGTCCGTGAATATTGCATTGGTGTAATAAGGATCAAAGTTATCACTAATCAGTTGGTACAAATTACTATCGTTTAAGGCTCTAATGTAAATTGTTTTTCGAATTTTATCAAAAATTGTTTCGCTATTGACGCGTGATGGCCCTGAATTTATTCTTCGGATAATAAATTGTTTCTTATAAATATTAATGGGAGAAGCGGTTTGAACGATTTGTTCATTTTGTTCGATAACTTCATTTTGATTTACATCCATCCTACTTAAAAAGTCTGCCACTTTATTGTCGTGTCCTCTCTTAAACATAATTTTATAGTCATATTCCTGGATTTGAAGCCTCCATCGAATAAGTTTGCTATTGGGTTCCTTGATGTTGTTGAGCCAAACCAGTGGTTGATGGTCCGTGAATAGATGAATTTGTCTACCGAAAATATAAGGTCGGAATTGTTTTAGGCACCACACAATACTTAACAACTCCTTTTCGATAGTTGAATAATGAACCTCATGTTCGTTTAAGGTTCTTGACACATAAGAGATGGGTTTATTTTCCTGGGATAGAACTCCTCCAATGGCAAACTGGCTTGCGTCAGTAGTAACTTCAAATGTTTTGTTAAAGTCGGGATGTATTAGGATAGGGGAATCAATTAATTTAAATTTTAGAGTCTCAAAGCTTTTGACATATTCGCTGTCGGAAGCATCAATTTTGGAATCTTTTTTCAGAAATTTAGTCATGGGCTTTGCGATTTCGGCAAAATTTCTAATGAATTTTCGGTAGTAGCCGACTATGCCAAGAAAGCTTTTTATTTCTTTTTGCGTCTTGGGTAATTGTAATTTAGCTATTTTTTCTACCTTCGAAGGATTCGTATGGATGCCTGTCTCGCTTACTACGTGCCCTAGGAATTCCACTTCTTTTCGTAGAAATTGACATTTTTCTAACTGAACTCTAAGAGATGCCTGCTTCAGTTTCTTAAAAATATTTCTAAGGTTCCTAATATGTTCAGGTAAACCATTCGAAAAAACAACAATGTCATCCATATATGGTGTCACGGCAAAACGTGAGACGGCGTGAAGATTCCAAAAAATAGAATACGCTGGCTGACAAATGAGCGAATTTATTTTCTATAGAAATTGAAAATGTAACATTAAATATTTAAAATTAATTTTGCTTACTTACTTGTGGTCTTTTCTCCACGACCGTCAAATTTTAAATGAACAGTAATAATATAGCAATATTTAACAATACATTCTTTTCAAGGCTAAGTTGATAATTTGAAATCATATAACAAAAATGTAAATTATGTTTGCCGACATCCCACCCCCCGTGAACCGCTCGTAAGGTTCACCACTTTCGACGTCTAAAACAGCTATTTTAGAGGCAGGTCGACTTATCGTTCCATCCACTGTTCTTATTTCAGCGCTTCTTGTTTGACCGTCCTTTCCGCGATTAACCTTCACGATGACCCCTTTCCGCCATTTCTTCCGGGTCATATTTTCATCGCAGATTATAACCACTTCCCCTTCCTTTAATGGTCTTCTCTTTTCGTGCCATTTTTCCCGGCGAATCAAGGTTGGCAAATATTCAGTGGCCCATCTCTTCCATAATTTAGTTTTTAATTGTTCAGCCACACGGTATTGCTTGCCGATGTCAATATGAAATTCGATAAGCTCCGTGACCTTACTGGATTCGTCTGAGGATGGCCAATCATTTTCGTCGCGCTTCAAAAAATCTGGTCCCGTTAACCAGATGCTCGCAGGATTGAATTCGATAGGATATGGCGATCTCGTAGTCGCATCCGCTGCATTCATTTTGGTAGGCACCCAACGCCATTCCAAGGACGAGGTCGATTCCAGAATTTCTCCGATTCTATGCGCAACAAAGGGTTTATACTTCCGAGATCCCGATCGCAATCAATGATGAAATTTCGATTGCAATTCCGATGGCAAATAGTCGTCCCAATCCATGTTAATTTCCCAAAAATCCTGTAGTAGTCGTTTTGGATAAATCAGAATATTGGCTAGGAAGCCATATGGGTCGAAAATTGACATAGTTATCCTCAATAATTCCCTCTTTGTAACGCTGCGTTGTTCGTCCATGATCCTAGGATCGACTTTATTAGTATTGATTTTGAATATGAAAACATCACCTTTTGGGTCCCAATGCATGCCAAGAATTTTCGTAGCAGTCTCTGAAGCTTTATCCATGTTGATCGTGATACCTTCATCGATGTCATTCAGCTCTGCTAATACTCGACTTGAATTCGACATAAATTTCTTCAGTACAAATCCGGCATTTTGATGGATGTTGCGTACTGCCATTGAAGTCTTTATTGCTTCCTCCTCGGTGTCAAAACTATCAACGTAGTCGTCTACATAATGACGATTCACTATCGCTTCGACGGCACGGCTATTCGACTCGATATATTGTTGGGCATTCATATTTTTGACGTATTGTGCTGATGCTGGCGAGCAGGATGCTCCGAAAATCATCGATAACATAACAAAGATGCGTGGCTCGATGGATGGATCACCATATCTCCACAGAAAGCGTTGAGAATCCTGGTCTTCTCGCTGGATGCGTACTTGCGAAAACATTTCCACAATGTCTCCACAAACTCCAAACGCGCCTTTACGGAACTTGATTAATATTTCCACGAGGTTCGTGACTTCATCTGGGCCTTTGAGCAAATTGTCGTTAAGTGATGTTCCGTGTGCGATCGCAGCTGCATCAAACACTAATCGATATTTGCCTGGTTTGTTGGCATTTGTGACGAGAAAGTGCGGCAAATACCAGGTTCTCTTTCCAACTGCAGTCTCCTCGAACTTTGGCAATTCGCGAGCGTAGCCCTTATGTATATAGCTAGCAATAATATCGTTGTATTGTTTGGCGTAAGTGGCATCTTTCTTCATTTTCCTTTCCACGCTAACCAGTCGGTTGTATGCCATTTCATAGCTATCCGGCAATGTTATATTGTCCGCCTTCCAGATAAGCCCAGTTTCATACCGATCAGCAACTCGACGAGTGGTGGCCTTCATTATCTGCAGCGCCCTGGTGGTCTCTTTGTCTGTCTGCTCTTCTTTGAGTGGTCTTGTTCCAAACCCTTCCGTGGAGAAGTATTCTTTGACAATCTCGTCAACGTCTTGTTGAACCAAGCAAATACGTGGAAGATCATTGCCTTTGCAGATGTCCGCCGGGCCATAAACAACCCATCCTAGCTTAGTACAAGCGGCAATTGGTGCGGACTGACTGTTAACAACAGTCCGTTGGGCGATTCCCAAATAGCAGTGTTCTAATCCAATTAGAATTTGTGGTTTGGCATTCTGATATTCATCAATGGGCAGATTTTTAATGTGACGAAATTTCGAACTAAGCTGTTCAATATGTAGTGTCTGCGTTGGCAAGCTTAAGTTTTTTACAGTTCTGACGTTTGGCATCGGATATATCGTACTGCCCGGCTTCCTTCCACTAATTTTGACGTCGATGCGCAGGGATGGCTCCTCAGATACTTTGTTGCCGTACCATTGTAGTCTTAGCAAGTCTTTCTCCCCGGTTGCTCCAATTTCGTCGGCCAAGCATTGCTCGATCATCGTAACTGATGATCCTTCGTCTAAGAACGCAAATGTTTCTTTCTCACCTTTCGGGCCATAAATTATGACGGGCACAATACGATATAACAAGTGCCTTTTATCTACTTGATTCTGAAGACAAATATCAGGCACGGGCGTCGATTGCACTTGAATACAATTAGTTGAGTCGATTGAATTTACCGCTTCAGGCTTTACCGTTTTCACTTCATGTAGCAGCCGATGGTGACGCTTACGACATCCATTTACATCACACGGTTGTTTGGATCGACACTGAGCTGAGGCATGACCGCGTTTCAAACACGAAAAACACAAACGACTTTCTTTAACCAGGCTCCATCTGTCAATTATAGGGGCAGCCAAAAATTTTTCACAACGCGAAATAAAATGATTTTCACCGCAACTCTGACACTGATGAGTTGTTCCCGACGATTGGCTTTGCGTTTGGGCATGTAACACGCGTCCCTTTGTCTTATTATCACTACGGTGAGATATTGTTAGTCCGACACCCATGATTGAAACATATTTTGCAACGTCTGAAAGCCACAAACTAAAGTCCGACACTGTCGCGCAAGGTTTACGTTCAAAAGCCACTTTTGCCCACTCAAATTGCTTCGACGGCTGCAATTTGCTAACGAGTTCCTCGAGCAACATCGGGTTGCTCAAATGCTGTTGGCTGTTTGCGGACGAAAGGAACGCGACCAAATTCTGTACTTTAATGTGAAAGGGAATTAAATGTTCGAGTTTATTTTCGGGGATAACCGACACTTCACGAACTTTTTGCATCTGATGTCGGATCAGAAGCTCCGGGCGGCCAAAATTAAATTCGAGTGTCAGAACGATCTGACTAACATTGTTCGGATATATTAATAGCGATTCAACAATTTCCTTCGCGGCACCCTTCAAGCATTTCTGCAGGCGGAAAAGATTTTCAACGTCAGTACACGAATAGTATAACGAGGATTCGCGGAAAGCACTATAAAAAAGTGGCCACTGTTCCGGGCTTCCATCAAACTCCGGCAAATCGGGTAACTTTCGAACAGCTGACCGGTGGGGCGGCGGTGCAGATAACATTTCGGGCTGTGGCACAGTTGCTAAATTCTCTGGCGGCTGAACGGTTGCACATGCTTCATGATGATAGTTGATATTACCGGACATTTGCTGTGTGGCTGGCACGATTTTGTGAATTAAATCCACAGGCACGGCGGGTTGGGGAATTTCACTTTCTGCGGCAACAATGAGTTCGCGATTTTCATTTTCACTTTGAGCTCCTTTTTTGTGGCACTGAGCTCGGCTGTAGTACTAATGAGTTCTGCCTTTGTTGATTGAAAAGCGCCCTCGAGCGCTTCCATTTTCGCAGACAAGGCGGCGATGACATCGAGAATTTTCGCTGTCGTGTCTAGATCAGATAATTCTGAAAAGCCGGCGGCGGTTTGGCTCATGGTGATTGGAGTAACTGCATTCGATCTGGCGGGACGATCGCTTGCCTTCTTGGCGCTGTTTGAGCCTTTTTTCGACGACATGTGAAGCTTTAATTTCACGGCACACAAGCAAATCTAATACGTGTCGGGCGGATGGCTCGGGCAAACTACAGCACAAGATGGCGTCAACGGCAGTAGCACAATAAATTACAACATTCGTGTTGAGAAAATATCACGAGCTACAAATGTAAAAATATTGAAAAGTGGCTCCATTGATGGCGACGACGAAGACGAAAAAACAAACGACAGAGTCCTGGTTTTCTGTACGTGGCTCCCAAGATGGCGGCAATTGTGACCACACAAAAAATAAAGATGTCACGGCAAAACGTGAGACGGCGTGAAGATTCCAAAAAATAGAATACGCTGGCTGACAAATGAGCGAATTTATTTTCTATAGAAATTGAAAATGTAACATTAAATATTTAAAATTAATTTTGCTTACTTACTTGTGGTCTTTTCTCCACGACCGTCAAATTTTAAATGAACAGTAATAATATAGCAATATTTAACAATACATTCTTTTCAAGGCTAAGTTGATAATTTGAAATCATATAACAAAAATGTAAATTATGTTTGCCGACATATGGTATGCATTCCTTTCCAATATTTTCTCTAAAAACGTTGTCCATTAATCTTTGAAATGTGCTTGGCGCATTTTTCAGTCCGAAAGGCATTCTCCGAAACTCATAATGGCCATTGTCAACGGAAAACGCAGTTTTGGGAATATCGTTGGGATGCATTTCAATTTGATGAAATCCGGATGTCAAATCAATAGTTGAGAAATAAGTGCTTCTTCCTAATTTGTCCAATATTTCTCCAATAATGGGAATTGGGTACGAGTCAGTAACTGTTTTTTCATTAAGACGCCGATAGTCCACTACCAGGCGCCACTTAGCTCTACCGGAAGAGTCGTCCTTTTTAGGAACAACCCAGACAGGACTATTGTAAGGACTGGAACTAGGTTGGATTATGCCGTCCCGGAGCATTTCTTCTATTTGCCGTTGGATTTCCGACTTGTGTATATAAGGATATCTATATATTTTACTTTTTATCGGTACATTATCAGTAGTTACGATTTCGTGTTGAACTTGATTTGTACAACTTAATGGAGTAGCGAGAAATATTTCTTTGAATTCAGTTACTAGCTTTAGTAATTGGTCTTTCTCCTCTGAATTTAAATGCCCCATATAGATTTTATTAAGAATGCCTTCCATCTCTAAACAATTGGATTTGATTACACTAGTGT
Organism: Microchrysa polita; assembly: GCA_949715475.1. Classification (NCBI taxonomy): domain Eukaryota; kingdom Metazoa; phylum Arthropoda; class Insecta; order Diptera; family Stratiomyidae; genus Microchrysa; species Microchrysa polita. The sequence goes on along the minus strand of OX454419.1, from coordinate 22,323,491 downwards.
CAACATTCGTGTAACAGATTGGTTTGACGCCTTCCTTTTGGTGATCTAGAGCATTACAGTGAAGTTCATCGGGATCTATTTGATGTATATTCTTTGGCTCTGTTTTAACAAAATGAATATCTACTTTCCTATTGTTTAAAATGAACGTATTGTTACCGAAGTCAATGTTCGCTGAGTATTGAATAAGTATGTCATTTCCAATGAGACCATGAAATTGATCATGGAAATCGTACAAAAGAAATTTGTGTGCATTGATACGAAACATTTCTTCAATGCATTTGACAGTTGCGCTTTCATGCACTACAGTATTCTTTCTTAGAGATCGGAGAATAACTGGTTTATCTAGTTTACCTTTACTTTCTATGAAAGTGTTTGGCTTTACTAGAGAAGCAGATGCACCCGTATCTAAGAGAAACTTTAAATTATTAACAACTATAAATGGTAATTTGTTGGAGGTCGCGGGCGAAAATTTCCTATATCTACGGTGCTGAAATTGCTAACATCCATCGGTTCATTGTTGCTGTTTCCATTTACATTGGCGTTGTTATTGGTAACGTAATTACCGCCATCGCTTCGTGTGGCAATTACACTGTTATTGAAATTCGATTGAGAATTATTGAAATTTTGGCTGTTTATTGGACTTTGCCCAGAGAAGTTTGACGGGTTGGGGGTCCATTTTGATAATCTACTTGGATTGTAATTACCACTATCGCTTCGTGCGGTATTAGAAATATTATTGAAATAGGGCCGAGAATTGAAATTTTGGCCGTTTGTTACACTTTGTCCAGGAAAATTGGACGTATTGAGGCCCCGATTTGAAAACGTACTTGTATTAGGACGATTAGAATTTCGATTTGAGGGCCGATCCCCTCGCACGCTTTGGGTTGCATACCCGGTTGAGTTTTGTAGCGGATTGACGAACGCGTATCCCGATTCAAATAAAATGTTGATTCCTTCCTCCAAGGTTGCGGGATTCCTGCACGCGATAACAGATTTCATGGGCTCAGGAATTTTTTCTTTAAAAACACTTAGCGCACAATCAATGTTTGCTTTTAAATTTCTTTCAAGAAGCACTGGGTCCACTGCAGCATCGTGCCGCATTTTTACGTTAAGGCGCCGCAAAACAGATTTGATTTCAAGGAAGAAATCGTTGCAGTTCGTTTTAAAGCACAATCCGCGTAATTTGTCATAAAGTTGACTTGACGAAAGTCTGTCGCTGAAATTATTTAAAAGAATTAATCTTATTTCTTCCCAATTTGACACGTGGTTATTAATTTCAATTATTTCACGCGCGCGGCCCTTCAATTTGGATTTTATAATGTCCCAAAAGAATTGCTGAGACAATTCGTCGTATTTCGACAGAGTTTCTTGAATGCGATCGACCAATTCGATAAACGTTTGCAATTCGCTTGCATTGCCGTCGAAATAAGGGCATTTTTCCAAATATTTGAGAGGGTCAATATTAATACTTAGCGCCATGATCCGCTGCCGACTGCGCCACTTTTGTCAGAGATACTTACTTGTGTCTGATCTTACCTAGTTGACCTACTTGATCCAACTGGCCGTTTTCTGATGAGAGGTAGCTCATCGTTATCATCTTGCTGATAAGAAACGATGAGGTACGAGTACGATAACGATGCCTGTTATCAGCTTCTAAGCTATAACTGTTATGCAGGAGGCTTTCTGCATCACCCAACCTTCGAGAGATGATGTTGATATCGTCGGCGTACGCTACTAATTGAGTCGTTCCGCTGCTGTCCATATTCATGGCTCGAATTACATACTCCGAAGCCAGGTTGAAGAGCGTCGGCGCCAGCCCGTCGCTCTGCTTGAGTCCAGTACGAGTTTCAAATAGGTCAGTGAGTCGGTTCTGCACTTTGACCTGCGAGACGGTATTAGTCATCGTCATCCTTGTAAGCCGCACCAACTTTGCCGGTATATCAAAATTCAGCATAATGTTGTACAGTACACTTCGATCGATACTGTCGTATGCCTGCTTGAAGTCGACAAATATTTCGTATACGTCGATGTTATATTCCCAGCACTTTTGGAGTAGTAGCTTCACTGTGAAAAGCTGATCGGTCGTTGGGCGAGCAGGTCTGAAGCCGCCTTGATACTCGCCAATGATTCGTTCTGCGTACGGATTAATTCTCTTTTCAAGAATTTTCGATAATATCTTATAGGCCGTACAAACTAATGATATGCCCCTGTAATTCTCACACTTCAGCTTGTCACCCTTTTTGTGGATTGGGCAGATTATGCTTTTGCGCCAATCTTCGGGGATTACCTCGTCGTTCCATATTTTCAGCAGTAGCACATGTACAGCGTTGGTCAGTCACGTTCCACCATGCTTCAGCAGTTCTGCTGGGATCTTGTCAGCGCCGGGCGCTTTATTATTTTGAAGCGACTTATGGCAAGACTCACTTCCTCTACTGTTGGGGGTAGAACGGGAGGACCTGGTTCGGCTAACTGCTCAAGAGCTGGCTCCGCGGGGGATGTTGATGGTGCATTGAGGAGCTCTTCAAAATGCGAGGCCCATCGTCTGTTGACGCTTTCGATGTCGCTGATGATGTTACCATCCTTGTCCTTACATAGGCTTGTCCTGGGTTGATATCCGTTCTTGATATTATTTATAAGTTTGTACGCCTGTCTAATGTTTTTACTGGCTAATCTTTGGTTTATTTGCTGCAACTGCTCGTCAAAATGTTTGCGTTTCTTACGTCTAATTAACTTATTAGATACTCGCCGAAGTTCGTTGTATCTTTCTTTCTTGGCTCGGGATGCGCGTTGTGTGTATTGGCGATAGGCTTCATTTTTCGCCTCAATCGAGGCCCTGCATTCGTCGTCGAACCAGTCTACTCGTCTGCGCCGGCCTTTATAGCCCACGACCTCTTCTGCGACTCCTATGATGCTGTCTTTGAGCTCCTCCCAGAACTCATGGATGCCTAAATTATTGATGTTATCAAGCATGGGCGACAGTTTTTCCTCAAGTGCTGTAGTATACGCAGCCGCCGTGGCATCATCAATCAAATTGTCAACCTCGAAGATCTTGACAGGGTTGATTCTCGTTAGGTGCACCGAAGAGATTCTGCACCTGTAGGTCGTCTTCACCAAATAGTGATCGGTGTCGCAGTCGGCTCCTCGATAGACAATTTATTTCATAGGCAAAAAGTGTCATCGGCAACGGCAATCTATCAGTCCGCGAGTTCATATTTATCTTGAATTTTGAATATTGAATAATGGGAGACATAAATGCAAGTTTGTGACTCGGTGAATATAGTACCTACATACCCTTATAGACAATTTTTGGTTAGAAAACATAAATTCCGAGCGCTGATAGGTAGGATCCTGAAACTTGGAGCTATTGTACGTCAAGCAGCTCTACAAGTGTGCCAAATTTCAGAAATTTTGATCAGTTCTCGAGTTATGGATAATGAATCGCATCTTTCGATGGCTCAGACTTCTGAACCTTGACAGCCAGAGTATTGAAATTTTCACGTAATATCAACAGTTCGATGCTTTACAAGTTACGAATTGTCGATTTATGGACATATTTCAATTAGAAAGGCAAAATTGCGATGGGGGCAGCCGAAACTTCCGAGAAATTTAAGCTCCATGTTGCTCTACAAGTGTGCCAAATTTCGGAAAGATCGCGAAGGTTCCCGTGTTATCGAAAATAAACGATTGTCAAACTCAAAAGTGCCATTATCTCGCTAATTATCGATCGTACAGGATGCAGAAGTCTTTACACCTTAAAGGCAGAAAAGACTGATCAAAAGTCTCACCGAGGAGCTTCTTATTTAGGGTATTAGTTTTCATTGTGTGTCATGGGGAATGCTGTACATTTTGCTGTACATTTCCCAGACAGGTGCTGTACTGTACAGCAAAATGCTGTACGTATGGTGAGCTCCCATAACAGGGAGTGCGCATTGGGGGATCTGAATTATAGGGATATTTTCTTTTTTGATGTATGTGTATAGGTATTTGCAGACTTTGACAATTTTTCTTTTTTGGGGATTTTATTTGTAGGGACTCTTTTTTTGAGAAAAAATATTTCTTCAAAATGTAAATCACCACAATACAAATATCCAAATCCTCAAAAAATCCCCACAATTGAAATTTCGAATGCGCAATCCCCAAAGAAGGAATAAATCCCCTTTTATATGGTGGTGATTTTCATTTTGGCTGATTATTTCTCCCCAAAAGGAGAAAAAAAAAAGAAAAAATCTCCACAATCACAATCGCCAAATCCATAATTGAAACGGATACTTCTGACTGTTTTTTTTTAACTATGGCGGAACTTGCGGATGTTTTTTTTTAATAGGGATATTTTTTCTGTAGTCGATTTTATAATCAAAGTTTTATATTAGCAATTTTTAATTAAAATTAACTTTTCACACTATAGAGCTACCGAATCACTCCGTGAACTTTCACCGAATCAGAGAAAATGCCTGTATCCGGACGAAGGAAATCCCGTATAAAATTCGTTTTCATTTTATTTAAACATTTAAAATAAATGCATTAAATTAATTTTATATTTAAGATTTTCGGCAAAACGATTTGTTATATGAAATGTCGCAGTCAGATGGCTTTGGATATGTGTAATTGTGTGCCGCATTTTTATCCGTTTGTCGGTGAGTAAAAAGATTTTTAATATTTGAAAAAAAAAGAATGCAGAAGTCGTGATTATCCAGAAACTATAATTTGACACACAGAAGGACCCAAATGTACACCGAGTGGATACGAATGTCTACATGATTTCAAATGGCCCGGCTGGAGCGGGACGGGTTGTAAATGTTCCAGGACATGTATCGAAATTCAGTATCCCGTTATGCAGATATCGAAACGATTATGGTAAGAACTTTCTTTTAATCTACCAATAACTCAAATAAATATTACTGATTGACGCGCTTTTTAGGAGCTCAGCTGCAAATTTAAGTCTGGCGTTGACATCATCTATCACGATTGAGTTGGTCCCGCCAAAAGTTCGTAATCGAATAAGTGTTGTATTCAGTTTTGAAGATTTACTAGGTAGGGCATTTTAGTACTCACCATTTTTCTCTGATTTTTGTGAAGGATTCAATGCATATCTCGTCCTGTGCAGTTTCATTCGGTGGAGCGGCCTCACTTTTTCTTGGATTCAGCTTTTGGACAGCTCTTCAAACGATATTCTATTGGATTAATACATTTGTTGAATATGTTGTCGAGTTGCGAAGAAGACGGCGACAACGTGTTGAATCTGCAGTGGTGTAATTGTAAATAATAAATTAAAGGAAATTATACTTTTTAAAAAAATAGGGAATGGTAACCTATAAATAGAAAAACTGTAGCCTATCATTTTAATTATTAAAATTAAATTAATTTAAATTAAATTTAAATATCTCAATTAAATTAAAAATATTAAATGATTGAAATTGAAAAATGTAAATTAAATAATTTAATATGTATAACTAATTCAATTTGTATAATATAATAAATTCTAATTGATTTTTATTTACTTTCAAATATCTTACATTCCAGGGAAAAGTTCTTCACTTTCACAAGAAAATAATTGTCTAATTTACTCTCTTAATGTTAAGCTTACTTTAACACTTAATTTTTTGTTTTTTTTTTTTTAATGAAATATGCATAAAATTATTGTGTCTTCTACGTTCTTGCACTCGCATAGTTTGGTTCAAGAGGAAGTGATGACTGATTCGATAAGGATGATGATGATGTTGTTGCCGAAAGTGTGCTAGAACCCAAATCGAATTGTATTAAAAAGATTACGTACGTGGTCAGAGCGCCAACAATCTAAAATAAAAGATAAAAAACAAACGTTGAAAGAAACATAAACAAAATAATTTATCACTTACCGTTCCTAAAAACATCATATTCAATTCAATCATTCCACATACGACCGGCGCTCGAGATTGTGCCATCAGTTGTAATATAAAACGATTAACCTTTAAAATATTTTTAGATAGATTTTTATACAATTGAATGTTTTGAAATTTCTAATAGTTACCAAAATGTCCGACTCTACGGTGTTTGCATCGATTGCATTCAGCAAGGATATCGTCCTGGATTTCTGAAAAGGAATCGTACAAGGAGTATTTTAACAACATGTTTTGTCTTTTTTGTAGCTGCAGTGGTATCTAATTTTTTACAAGAATTTGTAGACGAAGATTTTTATGAAAATGAGTGTATCCTGCCATGTTCAGGGGCCAAAGAAACACAGAGGGTACATTCTGTAAGGCGTTAATCGCCATCGCCCAATGGCGATAATCGAAAGTGATGGCCTCGTCGGGCGACAATTTATTAATGGGTTATTACGTGTGTATGAAAGAGATAGCTACTACTACCCAGAGGTCGAAAAGCGACAGAGCTTTTTTTTTGGGATCATCTAAGGCGATAATCGCCCATAACTGTCGCCAATAGCGATGACTTTCTAGCGACAGCATTGTTACTGTCGCTTTCATACGAAATTCGAAAAATAACGGAAATGGCTTGAGAGTTCATATAATTTCGACATTTTTATACCCTTCGCTCATAGAGTGAAAGGGTATATTAACTTTGTCATGAAGTTTGTAACGCATTGAAGGAAGCATCTCCGACCATATAAAAAGTATACATATATGATCAGCATGACGAGATGAATCGATTGGGCGATGTCCGTCTGTCTGTCCGTCTGTCCGTCTGTTTCAGCGCGTTTTTCTCGGCCACTATAAAAGCTACGGAGCTGAAATTTTGCACGCGTGCTTCTTATTGTTTCAGGCTATTTGTATGTTTGATTCACCCAAATTGGATCACTGGGTCATGGGGCTGCCATACAAACCTAGCTCCCCAATTTGAGTTTTTCTAAGAAAAACTTTTTTATTTATGTACCAATTTCAACCAAATTTCACACAAATGTGTGTCTATAGATAACACAAAATATATGCAAGAATGGATCAAATCGGACCATGGGGTCATGGGGCTCCCATACAAACTTAACCCCCCAAATTAGGTTCTTCTAAGAAAAACTTTTTTATTTGTTCACCAATTTCAAACAAATTTCACACAACTGCATTTCTATTGTTGACACAAAACATATGTTAGAATGAATAAAATTGGAGCATGGGGTCATGGGGCTGCCATACAAATCCAACCCCCCAAATTAGGTTCTTCTAAGAAAAACTTTTTTATTTGTGCACCAATTTCCACAAAATTACACTCAAATGTATTTCTGTTGATGACACAAAACATATGTCAGATTGAATCAAATTGGACCATGGGGTCATGGGGCTGCAATACAAACCAAACCCCCCATATTGGTTCTTCTAAGAAACATTTTTTTACACCAATTTCACAAAACCTTGAATTAATGTGTCTTTATCAAAGCAAATCGAATAAAATAAAATAAAATTTAAATACTAAATTTAATTTTGTGAAATGCGCCACAGAGTTCACGAGGTATAGACAAAAATTTCAGAAGATAAGCTGCATTAATAATTTTACTTCTGGACACTTTTCCAGATGTATCTCCTTTTGGGGGTAAAACTCGTTCAGGTGGGTGGTTCTGGAACTTACACATCCGCTAATCCGACAAAAGGAGGAGAAAGTAGACTGGACTCTTAGTCAATTTGCCTTTAACTCTTATTGCTCATCGAAGGTGAAAGTGCTTCAGGTTGACCGACGGGGAGGAATTTTCTGAAATAGACTAAATCCCAGAATAGCCAGAACCTTGGAAAAAAGATCTGCTAATATTTCAATATTTGCTTGAGCTTTACGACGAAGAGTACTGAAGGGGTGAAGTGGTGGAGTGAGATGGCGATAATTTAATTAAGTACGATAATTTGATCAACACGCATACACAAAAGATGGAGAAAACAAACTGCTTTCACAATTGTTCTCCAGGCCAATTTTGCAGAGGATTCAATGCGTATTTTGCTTTTGAACGTTATATTTTTCAATAGTTATTCTGATGTTTCCGGGTAGAGCCCCATCCGGTAGGGCAAATTTACAAATTTATTTTTGGAGTAGAGTCCCATTTGGCGTAGCATTTTTACCAGAATCTGCTTATCTGTTCAGGAGATAAATGCGAAAGTGTGTAAAAAAGAACCGTCTCAATAATTTTGTTTATTGTGATTTATGTGCTTGTTTTAATTCCGCTATTCAGGGTGGAGTCTATTTCTACAGACACCCAGACACCTCTATCTTGGATCGTGTCATCACTGAGATCAATGCGTCGTTGTTGCTTTCCCATTTGATACATCCATATGAAATCCAATCCCGTAGTGCAAATTTACTCAATATTGAATTACTTCAGGAGATATAGACAAAAGTATTTCAAAAAAAGTGTTTTTATAATTTTGCTTATTGTGAATGTTTTGCATATTTCAATAGAGACATTCTGGTTGCAGACAAATCCGGTGGAATCAATTTACTGAAATACTGCAATTCGTTCAATAAATGCAGAGCAAAATTATGTGAAAAAGGACAGTCTTCATAATTTTGCTTATTGCGAATTTTTTCCGAAGTTTTTTGCTATTCGGGAAAATCTTCGAAAATACGCTAGCATGTTCTAGCAATTCAGACAGAAGTCTCTGGAAAAGAACTCATGAATTGAGACGCAGGGTTCAAACAAAAATCATAAAATTATTAACCCCTTAACGACCACGGTTCCTATAGTAGCATGACTTCGTTTTTTTAAGAAATGGGAAAATTACTTTGATCAACATGTTCTTCCCAATTTATTCGAACTTGCTATACTTCTAATCATTGTGAATTGTTGCTCATTGTGAATTTTCTGTTTACTTCAATAGCAGTAAAGCTATTCCGGTTGGAGCCTTGTGTAGACCCATAAGGTGGGGTAAACTTACTAAATAAATAAATAAATAACAGGCGCGACAATCCAACATTGGAGTAAGGCCGCAGGATGTGTTAGTGACATCCTATTTCCAAGATCTTATCTGCTTTTTGTTGAGGTAATGAGATCAGCATCACGCTCAGCAGTGTTATTTATCCCCATAAATGGGTACTCGTTTAACATCTGAGTGAGATCATAGTCCGTCACAAGCTCGTGAGTTCGAAAAACACCATGGAACACGGTGAGATTCGAACTCATGACCCTGTGCACCGAAGGTGCGCGCACTAACCGCTAGACCAGTCAGACTATGGGGTAAACTTACTGAAATCCTGTAATTCGTTCAAGAAAGACAGAAAGAAGTATAAGAAAAAGAATTTGTCTTCATAATTATGCTCCACTGGGAATTTTTCATATGTCTCGATGGTTGTCCTGCTACTTTGGGTTGAGACCAATCCTGAGGAAGAAATTTACTGAAATCCGCTCATATGTTAAAGAAATACACGCAGAAATAGGTGGAAAAGAACCCATTGTAAATTTCGGCTCATTGTGAATTTTTTGCATGTTTTAATAGTTATTATGCTATTCTGGCCAGAGCCTAATCCAAGAAACCCAAAATCATGAAAATCTGTCCAGCCGTTCTAGAGTTATAAATGGTGTAACTAACACGACTCTCTTTTATATACACTGCGCGACAAATGCTTAGGTTCATGGATATTTTACCTTAAAATTATATAATTTCTATGTACTCTGATCAGAAATAATTTTTAAATAATGCTCTCTCAATTAACGGTTATTTTAATAAATATTGCAACTCTATCAAGCAACTCGCATAGCTAACGGAATTTTTTAAAATGAAAATCGCAATTTCCACTGCGACAATTGTATAGGTTCACTTACTTTAAAGAGTTATCTCGTCCTGGTGAGAAGTGTTTCTGTAAAAAAAAATTTCGCGTTATACTCTGTGAGTCGTATAGCGGATAATGTCAAAAGGAAAGCAACTTTCTGCCGAGGAAAAGGCGACAATTTCCATACTAAAGCAAGAAGGATATTCAAACGGACAAATGGCAATATGGATTCAGCGGAGCTCGAACGTTGCAAGTAATTTTATACGAGATAGTGAAAATTATGGCCGACGATACGCAGGAGGCAGAAAAAAAGCGATTTCCGGTGCATTACGGCGACGTCTCTTAAGATAAGCCTCGAATTCGTCCCTTACTGAGCGTAAGCATGGGGAGAATTTGGGGTTATCAACAATTGTGAGGACCATCCAACGAGTTCTTAGATCTTCTTCTTGTTTGAAACGTTTATGGTTAAAGAAAAAACCAGCCTTAACCCCGCAGCATCGCCTACAGCGCCTGGAATTCGCCTCAAGATTCATGAACTGGACATCGCAATGGAGAGGTAATATTTACGGATGAAAAACGGTTTTGTGTGGACGGTCCAAATGGGTTCTCTTACTATTATCATGATATTAGGAAGGAACCTATGTACCTGTCACGCCATCACTCCCGAATAGGTTCCGTTATGGTATGAGGAGCCATATCATATCATGGAACTATCGTCTTGGTCATCCTACGAGGTCGCCAAACGAGTTCATCTTATAATTCGCTCTTAGAAGAGGATATCCCTAAGATAAATGTCATGGACGAAGGCGACCCTTGGATATTGCAACAAGATCTTCCCCCAATTCATACAGCGAGGGTAGTTAAATCGTTTATTTTGGAGGAAAATGTGACTTTGTTAGACCGGGTGCCCAACTCCCCTGACATTAACACATTAGAAAACATTTGGCGGTGGCTTGTTCGGGAGGTTTACAGTAGTGGTAAACAGTAAAACCCTAAAGAAGAGTTAATTCATGGAATTAAGACAGCTCGGTCTAAAATACCGCTATCCGTGCTGCATTCTTTACACAATTCCCTACCTTGAAGGCTTTATAAAATTATAAATAAAAATAGCGGAAATACACACTATTAAATAACAAAAAATTCTCTTGTTTTTTTTTGTATTTCTCCTGCTTGACACTTTCCTGAAATATTTTTCAGCGAAAACATTAAGTATAACGGTAAAATCGTCCCTGAACCTAAGCAATTGTCGCAGTGGGAAAAGACTCTTTGAATGAAATCAATTACTGTAATTTAAGGAGAATGTCCTGTAGGGCCTCAGTCCATCCATTTTATTTGTGATATTTAATAGTTTCGAAAACAACATTTCTTGAACCGGTAAACTTTTTTTTTACCGTTTCCTGGAAGGAAATATGTGTGAACCTAAGCATTTGTCGCGCAGTGTATATAATATAGATAGATATAGATATAGATAGATATAGATGCGAAAAATTCACAATGAGCCAACATTCACAATGGGTTTCTTTTTTGGCAACTTGTATTTTTTGATGGTATCAGTGGATTTCAGAAAATTTTCTCCACAGGATTGGTGTTTACCCCAATTGAAGGAGCAAGTGCCGATGCATATGAGAAATTCACAATGAGCCGAAGTGTGAAGACAAACATATGTATTTCTTGAGCGAAGTTCGGATTTTTAGTAAGTTTACTACTTCAACATGGTCTACGCGAGGTTCCAGGCTCCAGTCCAAATAGCAGCATATGTATATTCAGAAAATTCACGATGGGCAACAATTCACAACTATTTTTTTTGCATAGTTTTGTCTTTATTTTTCAATCGTTTAGCGAACAGAGTTTCAACCGAATAGCGGAGTATTGAAACACTAAAAATATTCACAATGGCCAAATTATAAAAACAGTTCCTCCTCGTACATTACTGGATTTTAATAAATTGATTCCACCGGATTGGACAACACCCATACTATACTATTGAAACATGTGAAAAATGCACAATTATAAAAACAAATCCTTTTTAAATACTTTTGTCTATATATCCTGAACGAACTGTAAGATTAAAGCAAATCTCGACCACAATATAGGTATCAAAACATTTGGAAAATTCACAATAAACAGACTTCTAAAACAGCCCGTTTTCACATAATTTAGCCTTTATTCTCTGAGCAGATAAGCGGATTTCGGTAAATTTGTAACGTCGAATCTAGAGACAGATGCAAAACTGTTCAAGACAGCTGCTTTTTAGATTACACCACCGTACTGGGGCCTACACCAAATAGTTGAATGGTTTTCACTTAAAATAGCTGAAAACCTACCTGTTGTTTGTTCTCATACCCGTAAGCCACCGAAGCAGAAATTTGAAAGTACCTGCCGCATTTCGGAGATACCTCTTGAGCCCAATAGCGAATTGTTAATTGATTTTCGCCATATTATTGGAATATTACGGTAATAACTAAATAACCATTCAAACATGTGGAAAATTTACAAGAAGTGCAGTTTAGTGAATTTTCCCCAACAAGTAAGTCTCGAAAATAACCTGAAAGAATTAGAGGATTCCAGTGAATTGGCTTCATCTTATTGCTTTTTCTGCCCTACAAATCGGAATAAGTAAAATTGCAGAATGCAGAATATGCAGAAAGACCCAAATATCGGGGGCAATGCCTTCTCACATTATTTTGCATATTTCACCAGAATTTATAAGCGAAAATTGGTAAATTCCACTCTACACCCCTCCTACCTAATTGAACAACCGCGTCGAATACCTGTTGAAAAGTCTGCAAAATTTGCAAGTGTGTACATAAATTATTTTGTCTGTATCTGTTGAACAGATTTTCCGATTTCAGCAACTAAAATTCCAGCAGCAGGATAGCTTATGAAATATCTGGAAAATTTGGAATTCACAGTCCAATTACCTAAATATTAATGCATTTCATATTCCCTCGTAACTCCCGCCACTATTTTGTTCAGTGCTAGTAATCTTAGATAGCTTAGGTGTAGAAAGTAGGACTACGAAACGAGAGGTACCCGGTTCGATTCCCAGTAGAAGCAAAGTGAGAAAATAAAGTTTTTTAAATACATATTGTAAAAATAAAAATAAATAAAAAAAAAATAAAAATAATAAAAAAAATAAAAAAAAATAAAAAAAAAATAAAAAATAAAATAAAAAAAAATAAAAAAAAACATAAAAAATAGAAATAAAGGGAAAAAAATATTTTTTCACTTTTTAAATCTTACAATCAAAACATTTTAAATTTACAGTGAAATCACTTTTAAAATAAAGTAAAATCACTTTGAAAATAAAGTGTTATTCAATTTTTGATTTGATTTGACATATAACAATTTTGAAAGTACAAGAGTCACTTTAATATTTCCACTATTGATTCAAAATGAAACATTTTTGAATTAAACGTAAACGTATATGGAGCCAAATCATATTTGAAAATTTGTGAATCATAGCTATTATTTTTGATTTTATAACGACTTTTTTCTCTGTGTATGGCTTATGTATTTTCACGATTAAAGAATTGTTACTATCGAATCAGCAAAAACCGACCGGAGAAAAATACTAAAAAAGTATTTCTTATGCGTTTTAACATACAAACAAATTTGAGGGCCTCAGTAGATTCGCGTGCAGAAAGTGTGCAAAAAACTTGGCTGATCACCACGCGGCTCTTGGTCGGCGGCCCCAAAATATGGGTATTTAGCGAGTGAGTCAAGTATAAGTAGTGCAAGAGTATGTTCCTTTGCGCGCCGATCTATCTAAGGCAGTGGTTCCCACACTTTTTCAGTCCATGCTCCTTTCCGAGGTCTGAAGAGTGTGACGCTGCCCGGGAAAAATTGTTTTCTATTTTATCCAAACACTGCCTGCAGAGGTGCAATTTTCAATTCACGATGAAGGGAACACCCAAGGCTGAATGGGTGTTCATTGTTTCAAATAATATAGATGCTTTCCCTCGCGTCAAGCTCGCTCACTTTTTCCACCTGGTTTACTACTTTTAGATCGTCGAACCTAATGTCATACCCTAGCTCTACTATGTGCCTCGCTACCATTGACCTTAGCTGCCTGTTGGGGTTCTTTTTTCCTAATTCCGCCTGTTTCCGATGTTCGTCAAATCGAGTTCCCATCAATCGATGTGTTTGACCTACGTAAACCTTCTCGCATTCAGGGCATGTTATCGTGTATATACCGCGTTTTCCCCCCTAACCTTCCAATCACTTAACCTGTAATAAACGTCCTGAGTGCAATTAAGGCGCTCCAAAGCAACATGCAGCATGCAAAAGCGTTTTACAAGTTTCCTCGTATCATTCCGTATTTAGTTTTACCTTTGGCCCGAACAAAAATTTAAAAAAAAACCTCGAATTGCCAAAATGCCACTTGTAGATTACTAGTAAACGCACAAGGGGCCCCCATTTCGATTTCGAACACAATACACTTGGAATGCGTTACGCCACTGGCAGATACTGACATTGTTTGTATCTCATGTAAAATTTTAACATTGGGGCTTTTATTTATTATTACGTAATAGGCACTATCCGGTTCATCCTCAAACTGAAAGCTGCCTTTAGTAGGCGAAAAAATAATAATAATAAATACAACCCTTCGCAAACCTTGCATTCGGTTCACAAGTATGACTTGCGGGGATTAGCTTTGATGCCGAAAGTTTCGAAATCAAAATCCCCTAGTATGAAATCACCGAATGAGAATCTAACTTAGGATGGGGTTCATACAACCTTAACATTTTTACACATCGTAAGATTGATTAAAATACACAAAAACAAATGCTTACCTCCTTTATGATACCATCATTTCCAGCGAGAACGAAAATCATCCTTCCCAAGTGCAGTATAATCCACAAAATGGTATAACAAAGTAAAAACGTATTCAAATTAACACCATCCATAGCTTTGTACAAACCGAAAATCTGTATGCTCAGCACAAGAAATGATCCCACAAAAACGATCATAATTAGTATCTCAAATGTCGATGTTAAATCATGGCTCAAGGACTCCAAGTCGGCATGCACATCCCGCAACACATTAATCATCTCATCAATTTCGGTATCCGTCATTGATGCAAAAATACTCTCCGGGCTTCCATAATTGGGTTTTATCCTACCCACACTTAATGTTCTGATTTCACCCTTACGCTCAAGGATATAATTCATTCGATTGTATCGAATCCGAATCATAACATTCAACAACTGATATTGTGCCAATGAAAACAACGTAACTAGATTCGGGGTCGTGTACACCGTGGAACTCCGAAAAAACTCCCGAGCAATCATCTGGTTAAACATGAAATCCACCAGAAGAACAATTGCAAAAAACCCGACCACTGACACAAGAAACATCCTAAGAAATCGTCTAACCATTGCCATGCTGTGCATTACACGAAGCGTTTGTAATTTCAAATCAATTCCAATTATCCTGTCAAAATAGTCGCGATAGCGTTTTCGATGCCAATAACAGCCCACGGTAGCAGCGAGTACAGTCAACGTGTTGGTTACATACTCGCTGATGTAGAGAGCGCGATGAATGATGGGCATCACTGTATCGAACTCGACGTATTGGAAATAGGTCGAAACAAGGACACCAATTAGCACAGTGACACACCATATCAAGTGCAGGATGCGAAAAATCCCATCAATAGAGAGTTGAGATCTCGGAAGAGTACGAATGGGATCCAATTCACGATGCACGAGTGCTGGCACAGAGCAAAAGAGTTGTCCAATCGTGAGGAAGAATTTCAGTGTCTGCGATATATCCTCTTCGAAAAGATATTTTTTCTTGAGGGCAATATTGAAGTCCTTGCGATGTTTTACTTTTGCCATGAGGATTGCTACTGAACGTGTGATGCAGTTTTTTAACGTTGCAGTATAACGGGTTGGTGTTAATTGATTTAGAAATTAGTTACACGAGTTGGTCATTAATCACTGCACGTAGTACTAATAAGGAATGAATTAGAAGTAGACAATTCAAAGGTTATAAGCTAACTGCGTTAGGTATGTAATTAGTTTCACGTATTTAGAGGGGACAATGTGTGTAAACAAGCCAAAATAAGACACAACATTTTTCCAACAAATTACACCCAAAGAAATGCCTATTTCAAGGCCGCCATATTCGGCAATCGATGTGTTTACCAAGTTTGCCGTAATTATACAATCAGTCCCGGTTCCGAGACTGATTCGTTGTATACGAGTGCAGTGAAATGGTAATTTCCGCGTCCTTTTCGCTGAATATGTTGAGCAGTTGAAACCCGCGTTCATCTCAGAGTGATGCAAATATTGTCGGTAACCTGCGTGGTCGGTCAGAAGTTAGGTTTTCTAAAAGAAAATTGCCGTGTCCTTGGACTAGGTGAGGAAACATCTTCTTCTCAGTACCGTATAGCGCCATTTGGGGCCATGGTGCGTTAACTCAGCCGTTAATAGGCAATTTCGAGTCAACGTTAGGTTAGGTTAGGTGAAGGGGCTGCTGAGTTTATCCCCAGCGCACTTAGACCAGACTTGGTCCGTTGTGATACCTCTGTAGAATTCGAATCTAATAACCTATTAAGCTGAGAACCACCCCGTGCTAACAATGAATTTGTTGAGCAGTATTGGGCTCACATCACGAAGATCGTCCGTATCATAAAAATACCTGGAACCAAGATAACGGTTTCGTTTCTCGGCCAAAGCAGGACATTTAAAGAGTAAGTGATGTACGCTCTCTTCCTCCTCGTCATCACAGCTTCTACAGAAGTCATTGTGGGGAATTCGGAGCCTTCTAGCAAGATTACCAATAGGACAATGTCCCGTTATAACCCCCACTACATTCCGAATATGCTTTCTGTCCAAAGACAGTAATATGGTTGATCGAACAAAATCTAGCTTTGGCCATATCAACCTCGTCGTATTGCAAGTACAACCATAGGTCCATCTTGCATTGGCCCTGCGTTCAACAGCGGTTTTTATTACCATTGCACAAGCAGCAGATGGCGTTTTTATGTTGTAACGATCGCCTTCAGCGGCACTAGCTGAGGCAAGTCGCGCCAAGTCGTCTGCGCGTCGATTCCCTTCGAAGCCACTATGACCCGGTATCCAGCATAGCGTAATATCGAAGAAACGACCCATCTCTCTCAGTACTAACCGGCACTTCTCGATGATTTTTGATGTGGTTAGCACTGATTCAAGTGATCTAATAGCAGGCTGACTATCGGTGAAGAGTATAACGTTCCTTCCTGTGACGACGTACCTACCCAACCAATTTAGGGCCTCCAAAATCGCTGAGAGCTCTGCTTGTAGAACACTACAGAAGTTAGGGAGACTGAGAGACAAGTTAATGTTCAGTTCCTCAGAGTATATTCCGATACCCACTCCTGCGTCCGTCTTCGAACCATCAGTATAAATTGCAATGGATGCACTAGGGAGGGATATGCTATTATCCCACGCTTCCCTTGACGGGATCAGGCTACAATGGTTTCTTCCAAATAGGTATTTGGGAACAGTGTAGTCAGTTGCTGGGGGCAGGTTGAAGTTGCGAAGAATCGTTGAGTGCCCATAGTCCAGCGCTCGCCACAGGTCAGTTTCACGAAGACGCAACGCCGTGCATGCCGCCATCCGTTGACCGAAGACGTCCAGTGGCAGTAGTCCCAGGACTATCTCTAGTCCCAATGAAGGTGTTGTATGAAAAGCTCCAGTTATGAGGAGAGAAGCCAGCCTTTGAACTTTGACGAGCAAGTTATAATAGGTGGCGGTACTTAGTGCTGTCCACCGCACGCTAACTCCATAAAGTAGAATAGGCCGCACAATAGCTGTATACAACCAATACACAACTTTTGGTTGCAGGCCCCACGTTTTCCCGATTGCTTTCTTGCATGAGTAAAGTGCCACAGTAGCTTTGTTCACCCTTTCTTCAATGTTGGGTTTCCATTTTAATTTCTTGTCTAAAATTAGACCAAGAAATTTGGCCGTGTCGGACAACTCTAGTTGTGTGCCCCCTAGTCTAGGCAAGGTAATAGTAGGAATCGTGCGACTCCTAGTAAAGAGGACTAAGTCCGTTTTTGCTGGGTTAATTCCCACGCCACTGAGGTTAGCCCAGTCCGTTAAGATAGTCAGGGCGTTCTCTATTAACCCGCTAAGAGTGTCAGGAAACTTGCCCCTAACAGCTATAGCAACGTCATCAGCATAAGCTGTGACTTTGCATCCGATACTTTCCAGGTTAAAAAGCAATTGGTTAATCGCTATATTCCAGAGTAAAGGAGATAGGATGCCTCCTTGTGGGGTGCCCCTACAAACATATCTGCAGACAGAGGAGGCACCCAGACTACTCTGAATGCGTCTCGTGGTAAGTAGCATATTCACGAGGGTACATATAGAATCGTCAACATGTAGATTCCGAAGAGCATCCGTAATCGCCGTCAAGTCAACGAGTCAACGTTACTTTGCATATTGTTTCGGAGTGCATATAATGTTGCAAGCACTATATATTTCCTATCCGCACATGTACGGAAATTTTTGGACCAAACGAAGACTGGAGAACACTTTCACCTACGATATATCGCGCTTATGGGCTTCTTATTTCACGCGAATCGTAGTGCACCAGCACGAACCGGTAGTCATACAGGAACCACCCCTCCACCAGCAGGAGTCCCTCTACTTGCTGTAGATCAGCAGCAGTTTCCTTCTTGCTCTTGCTGTATCTCTCTCTGGTTCCTTTTAATCCCTAGTGGGTCATACGGCATTTACTACGGTTCTTTTCCACCTCTGCCTATTAGCGGCCATCGCCTTTAGCTGGTCCCACAATTTGCATATAGATTTTCCGTCTGCATCCACAGACTTAATCCATGTATTTTTGGGTTATCCCTCACGACTGCTTGCATCGTTTGCCCGAGGATTCCACTCTAGAGCCTGTTTGCAATATTTTTTGGCTTTTTCGAAGTGTGTGACCTGCAACTTCCCTCTTTTGAAGTCAATGGCTATCCTATTGTGGCCAGTAATTTTGAAGAGGTCGCCGTTAGATATTACGTCAGGCCAGCGAATTCGTAGGATGCGTCGTGGGCACTGAATCACGAAAGTTTGCAGTTTGGTTGTCATGGTTACCTTCCACGTGGAACACCCATATAAAAGCACAGATTTTACAAAATCCGGAGTTTGGTACTTCTGGAGATGTTGTGGTTTTGTCAGAGAGGAGTCAAACTGGAAAATACTGCTCGGGCTTTATTCATGCAGGACTCAACATCGGCATCAGCCCCACCATCCGATGTCACCACGCTTCCAAGATAAGTAAAGTTCCCAACTTTTTATATCGGTTGTTCAGAGATAGAAATTGTACTTTGCCCTTCTGATGTCAAGCTTAGCTTTCCCCGTTCAGCCGAGTAAACAAATTGGTCGATCAGAGTTAGCAATTAGGCTCACCTTCAGGCTTATTTGGTTTGGGAATAAGCACCAATCTTTGGCTTTTCCATGATTGCGGGAAAGTCCGTTCTTCTAGGCAGGTTGCAAAGACGTTGATGAACTTTGCGGGCCTTCAACGCCCTCTTAGGGACACCATCAAGGCCAGGTGCTTTACCATCCTCAAGTCTGGATGCTGCCTTTAGAAGTTCGGACTCTGTAATCGGGGGTGTGATGCCACTAATCGGTGTAAGGCTTTGTCTCGCAGGTTCCAATTCATGCTGAGGAACAAAGTGGAGATAATATCTTTGAGCAGTGCTGGACATTTGAGTTGGGGAGCTCTCTGTCCAATTTTCTTCATGACCATTCCCCATGGATTCGTGTCCGCGTCCTCACAGAGCTGTTTGAAGCAATTTTGTTTGCTCCTTTTAATTGCTTGTTTAAGGGATCTACGGGTTGCCTTTTAAGCCTCGAGTAAATCATCGTATAATAATAATAATAATGCTCCTCGGTCCACCAGTAGTTTTCTCTCCGATTAGAGATATAACTCTTTCTTGGCGTGGAGGCGTCGCATGCTACTGATAGTTGATCGGTCGATTACAAGACCTTCTGTTCTGCTGTTATGTTATCAGACGGGGTTTCTATGAACGACGCCTCGTCGAAGCGTTTCGCCATCCCACGATTGGAACTGTAGTTATAAAATTCTCTGGCGGTCGCTGTGCGTATAATTCTCGCACGTTGATTCAACAAGATAAGTACCGTTATGTTCCGTTAAGTAAAGCGAAAATCCCGCTCGTGACTCTCTTCGAACTTGACCAGAAACCAGAACATGCCACCTCGTAAAGAACATCCGATGTATATTGCCTTGAAATCAATAGGCAGTTTAAACCCTGATTCTCCCTTCTTTTTCCTACCACGTCTTTAAGAGATAACTGGGGGACGATTCGAAAATTAGTCTAAAGCCGGCCCCATACCGACCGGAGTGTGGCAAACACCGCACCAAAGATTGATACGAAAAATCTTGCAGCAGCAGTGCAGCAGTGTGGTTGGGCGACTCCAAGGTATCATTCTTGGAACCGGTCTTTTGCGCGGTGTGTGCCACACTCCGGTCGGTGTGGGGCCGGCTTAATATCGCAGCCACACTGATCAAACAGTTTGTTCGTTAAATTCCCCAAATGAATGTGTTATGCGCAACTTTGATCGTGTAAATATCAAACATAAAAAGGGAAACATTATAGTCTGTGTGTTGGTAGGTGCCTACATTTAGATCGTGTCATTATAATATAATTTCACAGAATTTCCGCAAAACCACATCAGGGTCATTAAAGAAAGTTTTTCCCTTTTCTAGTACAGAAGGTTATCGCCAATTCTGTCTGTCAAGAGTGGTTTCGGATATTTTGCAATTGCAGACAGGACACATCGAGAGCGCGAAAAAACCCCCAACCTAGGGTGGTCCACACAAAGCTTTACGGAGGTTTTGCTTCAGAGAAGAGCCCTAGATAGAACGGCAGAGCAAAGGATGTAAAAAATCGCTAAGGACATAACGGCAGCATGCGATGGCTCTATGGTGAGAAAAAAGTCATCCAACCACCAACGAGAGGAGAATTACTGGTGGAATGGGAAAATCGCAATGCGCCCAAAAATGTCTGAGAGCACGGCGTCTTTGTCACCGATCCATTCGAGGGCCACAACATGCGAATCGTTTAGAAGCATGCAAATCGGCGCGAAAGAATCTAAAGAGGACCATCGAAAGAAGCAAAAAGAAATTGCCTCAAAGAGTTCTGCGACGGCGCGGAATGGCCACCGACCGGGTCGTGATGAAGAAGATAAACCAAAAATCACCCCAGTTAAAGTTCTCGATTTTGCTGAATTGGATTGCCTCCGTCTTAGTTCCTCTGCACACACCGGAAACTACAAGAGATGATCCAGTGTCGTACGCCGAGGACATTCCGGCCATAACTGAGAATGAACTTTTCCAAGCTGCTTCCAGGTTTGAAGACAGAAAGGCAACGGGGCCGGATGGTGTTCCGAAAAGGGCACTAAAGGGGCAAAACGGCACGCTGAATGTTCATAGGCACATTTGGAGCTTACCTCGTTCAACGCACCTTTCCAGTCGCATGGAAAAGGCAAAAACTGGTGCTATTGCCCAAGCCAAATAAACCACCGAGAGAACCAAACTCGTACAGACCGATTTACCTGCTTGACACCACCGGAAAAATATTCGAAAGGTTTATTTTCAACCCATTGTCCGTGGTCGTGGATGTCAAGTTATCAGACAGAAAATACGGTTTTAAGGTACGTTGTGCTAGACGCGGCCGCACGACTGCGACTCGCTCATTCCATATAAAAACTCGTTTCTCTCTCATTTTAAAAACGAGTTTTTATATGGAATGAGCGAGTCGCAGTCGTGCTGCCGCGTCTAGCACAACGTACCTTAAGACGTGCACGGTCTACAGTCGACGCCATCAAAATGGTTACCGACTTGGAAAACGATGCTCTACGCATGGGCAAATGCTGCGTCGTGATAACGGCCGACATTAAGAATGCGTTCAACTCAGCCAATTGGAGATGCATTAACGCAGCTCTAGAGAAGTTGGCAGTACCGGATTATCTGGTGGGAATAATAAAAAGCTATCTTTCTCATCGGACACTCGAGTACGACACTAGCGATGAATCGAAGAAAAACACTGTTACAACAGGAGTCCTACAGGGGTCTGTTCTTGGTCTTCTGCTGTGGAACATAATGTATGATGCAATCCTAAATCTGCCAGTGCCTAAAGAGGTAACGATAGTCGGATTTGCGGATGATATTGCGGTTGTGGGGGTCGGAAATGATCGGGAGGACGTGGAAATTTATGCGAGCGAGGCAATCACAACAATCAAACTGTGGTTGGAAAGTGTTGGGCTTGAGCTGGCTGAACAGAAAACGGATGCTGTACTTATCAGTAAGCGGAGAAACACTCTGAAGATCAGAGTCGGAAGCAATAACCACTAGGGTACTTATGGGTTATGATTGACGCGAAGATGCACTTTGGAGAGCATTTGAAGTATGTATGCGAGAAGGCAGGTGCCACTACTGTGGCCTTGGCGAGAATCATGCCAAACATAGGAAGCCCATTAGGACCAAGCACAAAGCTTCTGCTGTCTCGAGTGGTATCGTCCATTATTTTGTACGCTTCACCGGTGTGGGGTAGCGTGCTCCAATTCGCGTGCAACATCCGCACTATATGCTCCGTATACCGTAGGAGCGCTTCTCACGAAGCTGTCTTTGCAGTCACCGGAGTGGCCCGATCGACATTCTGGTAGATGAAACAGAGAGAGTATACTGTGGTCGGCATCTTGAGTCATCTGAGGCGCCGGAGGACCGAAGGAGCGCCGAAAAGGATGAGTCCTTGTGAAAGTGGCAGCAGCGCTAGGATGAAGCCCCGACAGGTCGTTGGGCGCACACTGTAATCCCGGAAATTAGAATGTAGGTAGAGCGGAAACACAGGTAGGTGGATCATTACCTAACCCAGTTTCTAACGGGTCATGAGGGATAAAGGCATTATCTCCTCGCCCGATTGCCCCAGCTGCAAGAGTTACTATACAGGACGTAAACCATGTTGTTTTCGACTGTCTAGGGATCTTAATAGCGACATAAGCCAATGGCCACGGCGGTTGATTAGCCACAGCCATCCCTGCGGAGTAATACCTGAACGGTAGTCTCGCAGGGAGGAAGAGATAGAGGTGTTTTTGGTGTAGTCGGTAAAAATCCAACATAACCGCGATTTTGCGGCATCTTTTGATGATTACTAAATCACCCAACAAAAGATTGGTTTCGGAGGGAGGTATTCTTAAGAATGACTGTCGAAAGCTTCATGGGAGAAATTTCGACAGTTTCTGTACAGTCGTGCACACACGGAGAATCCAAGGATTTCGAATCCACTGAAACTTTATGAAAAAAAATTACAACTTGCCCAGCTGTCATTTTTATATGGTGTTTCGTTGGATTCGGAATCCGTGTGTGCGACCTAGGGTCCTAAAAGACCAAAAATAGAAAAATATAATACAAAAAAGTCAGAAGTTTACCCTTAATTGGATGAATAAAAAAAATACCGTTACTATGAGAATTGTGTGCGAAAATGTATCATAGACAACGACGACGCTTAATTTTTTCTTCCCAGCAGATATGCCAAGGCGCAAGTTTACTTCATAAAAATGTTACACTCATACATAACTCCCAGCAGTTCAGTTCAGTTCAGAATTATGAAATTTATGGTGGCCAAATTAAAATAAACGCCCAAGATCCCAAAAAAAAAAAACTAAATAGAACCTGGATGAACATAAATTCCGATAGGAGCCGTCAAAATTTTGCGAAGAGATTATACTCTTCTTAAAATCGAAATGTTGTGGTTTTCATTCGAAGGGAACATGGCAGGGCGTGTTAGTTTAAAAACTAGGGGGCTTCGCCCCCTGCTCGCTACGCTCGCCAACCCCCGGCGGCCGACGCCAATTTCGGGCGCGACCGAAATTTGGATACCATTCGCTCTCCTTGGGCTAAAAGTTTTTTCGGGCGTACCTATGACTTGTATTTAATCCCCCTCCTCATTCTTTTTCCTCCGCCTTGACAAAAGTTTTGGGTTTGGTTGAAATAAGTGGGCAAATATCAATATCATCAAGAGAAACACGTTTGTGTGTAATTCTGTTGAAATTGGTGCACAAATAAAAAAGTTTTTCTTAGAAGAACCTAATTTGGGGGGTTAGGTTTGTATGGCAGCCACATGACCCCATTGTCCGATTTTACTGATTCAAACACACAAACTGCCTGCAGCAAAAAGAAGCATTTGTGCAAAATTTCAGCTTCATAGCTTTTAAATTAACCGAGTAAAACGCGTCGCAACAGACAGACAGATGGACAGACTTTTTATATGGTCGGAGTTGCTTCCTTCAATGCGTTAGAAACTTCATGACAAGGTGAATATACCCTTTCACTCTATGAGCGAAGGGTATAAAAAATAAAAGGCGCGACAGTCCAACATTGGACTAAGGCCGCAGATGTGTTAGTGATAACCCATTTCCCAGATCTTGACTGCTTTTTTTTGCTGAGGTGTACAGATCAAGAGCACGCTCAGCAGTGTTATTTATTCCCATAAATGGGTACTTATTTAACATCTGAGTGAGACCATAGTCCGTCACATGAATCGTTAGTTCGAAAAACACCATAAACTGAATTGGTTCACGGTGAGATTCGAACGACCCTGTGCACCGAAGGTGTATGCACTAATCACAACACCAGCCAGACTACATCGTTATAAATGCGCATCAATTTATAGGTTGACTCATACAACTTACCTCCTTATTCACGACATCGTTCACCAACAAAACCAGCATAATTTTCCCCAAATGAAGTATCGGCCACAGCATCTCATAACAGAATGACACCAACTTAAAACTGTCCGAAGCAAACACTTTGTATAGCGCAAACAATTGTATGGCCAGCACCAGAAAGGATCCCACAAAAACTATTAAAATCAACACTTCAAACGAGGCTGTCACTTCATTGGTCAACTGCCCTACATCCGCATACAAATTTCGAAGCACCTTTGTCGTCTCATTATTATACGGACTCAAGGCATCGCGCAACTTATTTTGCGTTCGATCATAGATCCTTTTCACGCCCATAGACAAATTGAATCCTTCGGCACCATACTTTCGTTCCAGGACATGATTTATACTGCTGTATCGAATCCGTATCATCACCATCAGCAGCTCGTATTGAGCCAATGCAAATACACTCACCACATTGGGGATCGTATATACCGTAAAAATCCGAAAAAACAACGTTGCACTCATACCGTTATAGATAAAATCCACGATCATAACGACGGCAAAGAACAGCGTCACCGGCACTAAGAACATCCTTAAAACTTTTTTCACGGCCGCTATATTGTGTGCTATTCCGAAAATTTGCAGTTTCAAATCAATTCTAATCATCCTATCGAAATAGGTTCGATAGAACTCTCGTCGCCAATAGCAACCGATCAGGACCACAAAAACGCCCAATACATTCGTGATAAATTCACCATAATAGATACCATGATGAACCAAGGACATTCCCCGATTGAACTCCACATATTGAAAGTAGGTTGAAACAAGGACACTCACTAGAACCACTGTACACCAGATCCCGTGAACAATACTAAAGAAAAAACTCCAGGAACACTTGGATTCAGGCGCACTGTAATTCGGATCCAAATCGCGATGCACAAATGGAGGGGCGGTACAGAATAATTCGCATAATACAAGAAAAACTTTGACGGTTCGCGAAACATCCTCTTCGAGGATATATTTATTTTTCAGAGGAATATGAAAGTCCTTTGAATGTTTTACTTTTGCCATGGCGAGATTGCGACTGGTGCTACTGGTCAGTGTGTGTCATAGAAAGGTATGCGCTAATCGTTTTGTTTTTTTTTTTTTTTATTCCCGGCAGCTGTCTTCAAGGTGATTTGTAAATGAACTTGGACAAGATAAGATTTGAGATAAGAAGCATAAATCGTGTATATAATTATTATCCTTAAATCCTGTTATGTATGTATTAGGAAAGGAAGTGAATGAAATTATATTTCAGCCTGACCTTCACATACATGTCTAGATGTAAAGGCGATAGATAGGGTATTTGGATTTGCTTTTGTTTTTCGGTTTTCATGGGAGAGTTTATAGAGTGTCTAACCTATGTATTGGCAAAGATAATTGTCACTCATAATAGGCCAGTCAATCTACCGAAATATAAGGCGATAGGTCGCAAAAAATAGCTCGGCTTTGGTTTTTTGGGATATTGCTAGGATATATACCAGTAGTGTACCACCAAGTTTGCAACTTCGAAAAACCGATTCCATTTGTTCCGACATATATAGAGCTAAGTAACTGGTTTATAACTTCGTGTCACATGAGTTTCTCCGTGGAATGCGCATTTAAGCCGATATTTAGTTCGGAAGATGACTAAAATTACAATTTCGAACTTTTTTACAAAAAAACAATGTTTAAAGTGCTGTATCTTGGGATGCTTTGCACATACAAAACTGGAGGTGGACTCAAATTAAAGAAGGTGTAATCGTGCGATTTCCTACGCCATAGTTGCTGCTGCTCTGCGGCTTCGAACGCGCCCATAATGATGGTTCCGAATGTCAAGTGACAGCCTGACCGGAAACGTCATTCCGACACGACAACGCGACAAAGAGGCACGTGGAGCAGAGCAGCAGCAGCATTTAAGCGAGGATAAAAATCGGGGGTAAGCTTCCATTTTATGGCATTAAAACCAAAAAAATGAAAAACATGTTTTTGTGTTAACAGCGGAGCAGCCGCAGCATCTTTGAACGAGGATAGAAAACGGTGCGGGTAGCGAATCAAGACACCGACATCGCTGGTGGCTCGTGACCATTACCATCGCTGGGGGCTCGTGACGACGAGGCAGGCGCTCCGGACTGGAACGAGGATAGAAAACGGTGCGGGTAGCGAATCAAGACACCGACATCGCTGGTGGCTCGTGACCATTACCATCGCTGGGGGCTCGTGACGACGAGGCAGGCGCTCCGGACTGCAACGAGGAAAACACACAAAAAAATAAAGGTATTTAGTACTAAATCAGCGGGATAATCGGTGCCTCGTAGTGGAACGCTACGACCGATTACTCCCCAGTAACGGAGCGGATGTCTCGTCGTCACGAGCATCCAGCACCTAACCCAAAAATAAAACGAAGCAAAAAAAAAACTAATTTGTTTGATCAGCGTGAGACCAAGGGGCCCCGTCGCCGAGCCCAATGAGTTGCCCGCGCGCGGTTTAAAGTTGAATTGGCGCCGTCGCGAACTTCGGAAAATAACATCCATTTGAAAACCATTTTTATCTTCGCATGGGCGCGAGAATGATGCAGACATATAGATATACATAGTATAAAGTACGATTGATTCGTTCGTTTTTTTTCTGTTCCTGGTTTTGATAAAATTTAAAACGAAGGTTCATGCGTGTCAAGATTCTTGTAAATAAAATGTACAGTTTTTGCTCTTTCGTTATGCAATACATATAAAAAAGATAAAACGAATAAATTTTATGGATATGTTTGAGAACGGGGAAGTTTCAAGTCAGTCGTTCGTTTTTTTTCTGTTCCTGGTTTTGATAAAATTTAAAACGAAGGTTCATGCGTGATAAGATTCCTGTAAATAAAATGTACAGTTTTTGCTCTTTCGGCATACAATACATATAAAAAAAAAATACAACGAATAAATTTTATGGATATGGTTGAGAACGGGGAAGTTTCAAGTCAATCGACGTTAATTATATATACATTTTAGTGTTAAAATTTCTTATGAAGCAGATATGGAAGAGTTCTTTTCTAGAAATGAAAACAAAACATGTATGTTGTAAAATTTAAGTTTATTATTACATTAGCCTTATGGAAATTATGTAAAGGAAGTATTAATAAGTCTACAGAACGCGTTTATGAAGAACAGCATAGTTCAGGAATTACACAAAACAAGATGATGTAATAAAAATCTGCAAACATAAAAACAAAAGAAAAAAAAAAGAAATATGTATACAACTTGAAGGATATTCTTAAAAGAAAAAAAAAATGAAAATAATATTAGAATGAATTTTTACACGGAATGCCAATTGTTACACTATCCATAAATATAAATACTATACTTTTGATATAAAGAAAAAAAAACAATAACACTGTTCGGAAAGTAAAAACAAATAAAAAAAAAATATAATGAGTGAGTAAACCGCGTTTGCTTCCGGCTTCCTTACCGGTGTCTGCTCCAAGAAAAGTTGCGATTTTTTTTCTAGGGGACCAATAAAATATGGCCCGTTGGTCCGCGGTTCGGGGAGGGAGCCAGAGTCCGCACACCTGAGACTCCCTTGTCGGATGAAAAGATGGCGTCGTGTTTGAGGGTTTTTGTGCTAGACATGAGGGACCGCTCGTTTGTCCCAGGCATTCGGGCCGACGCGCGAAATTTCTTTTGTATACGATTAGAGGCAGCAGTGACGTACCTCCTACCCACTCCTCACTACCGGTAGCTGAGCTAGATACCAGGCGCGCGTCAATTTGTCACTGACTGAGGAGGCTTCGACACTTGTGTCACTAATCGGTCTTCACGACTGAGTCTTCGGCCTCCGTCCTCTTCTGGGCTTCGGTCCAAACCTACAAATCGTTACATGGCGCCCAACGTGGGGCCCCTTAATTTACCGTTAGGGTCGATTAAGTTCGCCCTAGGACCTCACACCACCTCGAGGTCCAATATCGGTCCCACCGCCGGAGTTGTCAGCTTTTCGAATTAGCAATTTCATCTAAGTGCTCCACGCACACAGGGACTTAACAACTCCGGCTCCTTTTTTTTTTGCAATTAGTTGCTAGCATCCTTATCCCTTCCTTGTAGAGTCCTCTCCCTGTAGAGTAGAGTTTCCTATCCCCTCCGATCCCCATATAGGCAGTGCATACTTGTGTGAGTCATAGATGCTTTAGCATCGCGGTAAATCGCTTGACGCAAGGAACCTCTTGGAACTACTGGAAGCGGGAGTTTACTCTCGCCCTCCTATCCAGACTCCTCGAACGTTTTCCGCCTTAGTGTGTATGCACTGACCCTTTTTTTAGCTCATTCCCTACGAGTCGGATTCGGAACTCGTCTTAGTCTGCGCAAACGGATTCCGGCTGAAAGAAGTATGAGAACTGCAGCGGATAGGGGTTTACGCCTACCGACTGACTCTATTTCCTAAGCCAAGGAACTGGGCGAGTAGCACTTTGACGGGGGACGAATCCAGACTAAAGTCAAATTTTGTTGATTTGTTTTTTTTCCGGCCCTCAAATGCGAAGTCGTCTTTTTCTCATCTGACATTCTTTTGTAACTGGAATAAAGAGACCCAAAGGGAAGCCGGAAGCATAAAAAAAAAAAAAATAATATTCATATATAATTCGATTGCGCCATACATAATATATACTATAACATTCGAATCGTATATACTATATACTATAATAATACATAAAAATATTTTTAATTACGATTCCGTATAAATCGATTTACGCGTTTCGGTTACTATCGCGGAAGCACTTCGTTCGGTTACGTATCCTAAGTCTAATAATATATATTTTCGTCGCTACTCACAACAATGCCGCTCAACCACACACCCCCATCCCAACCCATAGGGCACGGTAGAGGGGCGATCCCAAAACCATCGCAGATGGTAACACGATCCATGTCTCAAGTTCAATTAAACCCGGAAGCGATGGACTTTCCCCCGTCGTCCGTAGAGGGAACCGGGAGTGTAGATGTAACGAAAGGAGCCCCGGCGGCGTCATCACCGCATACGTCGCGCGGACCGCACCCCAATCAACCATTAAGAACACAGGAGCAGCAAGCTGCTTCCCTACCGGATCCACCGTCCACCTTTAGTCAAGGGCGTCCGTCGTATCCAGGATGGGGTTTTCCACAGTCCTACGATACCACGCACGCTGCTGAAAAAACAAATAGGCCACCGTCGGCTCATCAACCGCCACCAACGTGGTGGGGATCACAGCCTCCGCCTTGGTGGAATCAACCACCGCCGGCCTGGTGGCCCGACCAACCACCGCCGCCAGCTCAACTACCGATGACACCATCAGCTGCACCTCAGCGTACAGCACCGGACACGTCCCTGAACACCAGCCTTCAACCATCGTTCCAACAAATGGTCGAGACGGAAATAACGAAACGCCTATCAGCGTTAGGTTTGAATGATACCCTGCGTGCATCGATTCCGCGAGCTGACCCGACGGATCGTCGAAACCGCTCGGCTGTTACCCCAGCGATCCATTATTCGTACCCTCCGCAAAGGACTATCATGGACTGGGGACTCAAATTCCACGGCACGGCGGTCGACGAATTCATTCGTCAGGTGGAGATGTTCACCGATCGCGCCTTTGGTGGAGATTACGATACGATTTGTCTCTACGCACACTTATTTTTCACCGGGGAAACGGCAGAGTGGTTTCGCCAGTTCGTCAGCAGCTCACGGAACCAATATACGTGGGGTACGTTGAGCAATGCACTTAGGCAACAATACGCGGATAAGTACGATGACGAGGACATCCGGGAGATGATCCGTAATCGTGTGCAACGATCAGGCGAATCATTCGACGATTTCCTGAAAGAAATCCGCAAGCTCAGCAATCGCATGCGCTACCCCTTGTCGGAGCGAGAGTTGACGGACAAAGTGAAGAGGAATTTGAGGGAAGATCTGGGTCGACCTGCACTTCGCGTACCGTTTGCCAGCATTTTGGAATTGAGGGAATTCGTACGGGATCACGAGAACTACACTGAACGTATGGAAGCCCGGCGTTCCTCTCACTATGCCCGTCAACCCTCGCGTCCGCGAGTGTCCGAGTTGGACAACTACGCTAGCTGTACCCCTCCCGAGGAGCAACCCGCGCTAGCAGCTTTGAACGCGCATTCCCTTTGTTGGAACTGCCACAAGCCCGGCCATTCTTATGCGGATTGTCGCCAAGAATTAAAAGTGTTCTGCTTTGGCTGCGGAGCACCAGGCGTTGTTAAGCCACAATGCGTCGCTTGCACTAAACCAAAAAACGGCAACCGACCGAGGCCTCAAAATCACCAGAGCGTCTCGAGAGAAGTGCAATGCAACCTGCTACCCTCGAGCCACCCCTAATCCGGAATTCCGTAGCCAATGGGAGCAGCTATCACACACAAACCGTGCCTATTCTTCTGCGCAGACGCTATTCTAACGCTCCTGTCGGCGAATGCACCACTTCCCTACTAGCGACTCCTCAATACCTGACTATGTCCCCTAGCTACCAGAATTTAATAGTACCAACTGGCAGCAATAATGCTATGACTCAAACCAACGATCTGTCTGAATCCCCGACCGCTGTGACTTCATCCGCTCCTGTTGACGCACCAATCACCGCTGCAGCCTCAGGTTCAAAATCATTCCCTACTTCTCCTACGAGGGTTGATGACCACCCAAAGCCACAAGCCCAAGCAAATGGTAATCACTATAGCTTTCGACCCTTGCATGAACGGGTACAAAATTACAACGCGGCGCGTCGCCGTATCTTTCAAGCGAATGAGATTGCTCTGCACAATCCAAAAAGATCCACCTTGCGATTGAGACGTTTTTGGAAACGAATTATAGACAACCGACGTCGATATTGCGATAGCCTCCTTTCACATCGCCCGAATCAAGATGTTCGACCGTATGCTACAATAACCCTGTTTGACAAACCCACTACGGGATTGGTCGACACGGGTGCATCGTGCAGTGTTATTGCTGCGGACTTAGCTCAGCAACTGCAGAATAACCCCCGCTATCCACAAGAAAAGTTTTGTATACACCTGAACACCGCAGATGGCACGCGTCATGCAGCGAAAGGGAAGATTCGAGCGCAAGTTACCTTTAGAGGACGAACGGAATACGTAGATTTTTTGATCATTCCTACCCTTACTCAAAATCTTTATTTAGGGGTCGATTTCATACGTAAATTCCAACTAGCGTCTGATCTCTTTGACTGCTCAGTATCCGAACTGTCCTCAAATCTAGAATCCGCTGAAAAGCGCCATATATTGTCACCTAGTCAGCAAGCATCCTTAAAAGCAGCCATCGCTATGTTTCCATCGTATTCAGTGCAGGGCTTAGGACGGACAAGCCTCGTATCGCACTCCATAGACGTAGGAGATACTCGACCAATAAAGCAGAGGCATTATGCCGTCTCCCCAGCGATAGAAAAACTCCTTTACAGAGAAATCGACAGGATGCTGGCGATGGGAGTCATAGAACTCTCGCAAAGTGCATGGTCCTCCCCTGTTACGCTTGTTGTTAAACCTAACAAGGTCCGCCTGTGCCTCGATGCAAGAAAGCTGAATGCAGTCACCAAGAAGGACGCTTTTCCCTTGCCGCTGATCGACGGGATTCTGAGTCGACTCCCTAAGGCCCAGTTCATTTCGAGCCTGGACCTTAAGGATGCGTTTTGGCAGATTCCTCTCGATCCAGCGGCACGGGAAAAGACTGCTTTCACGGTACCCGGCAAAGGTCTGTACCAATTCGTTACGATGCCATTCGGTCTCTGTAACGCCCCACAGACCATGCAGCGCCTCATGGAAAGAGTTATACCCGAGCACATGCGTAATCAGGTCTTCGTCTATTTGGACGATCTTCTAGTTATTACCACCACTTTCGAGGAACACGTACTGCTATTAAAAGAGATCGCCCTGTGCTTCAGTAAAGCGGGCCTCACGCTGAACATAGAAAAAAGTAACTTCATGATGACAGAGGTTCGGTATCTTGGGCACGTAATTGGAAACGGCACAATAAAAACCGACGAATCTAAAGTCGAAGCTATCACTGACTTCCCGTTACCGAAAACCGCCAAGCAACTTCGACGGTTCCTGGGGATGTGTGGGTGGTATCAACGGTTTGTGGTAAACTACGCTACTGTTGCCGCCCCACTCACCGATATGCTCCGCAAATCAAAAGCCTTCACCTGGACCGAAGAAGGTCGTTTGGCATTCGCCACTTTAAAGGAACGCTTAACGCAGGCGCCAGTATTACACAGCCCGGATTTTACGCGTCCCTTCGCGATCCAGTGTGATGCGAGTCAGAACGGGATAGGTGCGGTACTGACACAGGTATCAGATGACGGTTTCGAAACCCCAATAGCGTTCATGTCCAGAAAACTTAATTCGGCCCAAAGAAAGTACACTGTGACTGAACAGGAGTGCTTAGCCGCTATCATGGCGTTAAAAAAATTTAGGGCATACGTGGAAGGTCTTGAGTTTAAAATCATAACCGACCACGCCTCGCTCAAATGGCTAATGAGCCAGGCCGACCTGAACGGACGATTAGCCCGATGGGCACTTAAACTTCAGGGTTTCAATTTCGAAATCCAACACCGAAAAGGCTCTGACCACATAGTTCCAGACGCTCTATCTCGTGTTTTCTGTGTAGAAGATATCGCTCTTGCAAATCCTTTCGAAAAGTCAACGGAAATCGATTTAGCCTCACCCCATTTTAAATCACAAAAATACCTCGAACTCATAGATCGCATCACTTCCAACCAAACGCAGTTACCCGATTTACAAGTGATTGATGGATACGTGTATAAACGCAACGAGTATGCAACCAGCAACGAACTGTCCGAGCAACAACCCTGGAAACTCTGGGTACCGGAAGAGTTGACCGCGACCTTGATTCACCGGGCCCATGATCATCCTCTGAGTGCCCATGGAGGCATAGGCAAAACCCTACAAAGATTGCGGGTCCTATTTTTCTGGCCTAATATGGCTGGTCAAGTAAAGGCCTATGTGTCCAACTGCGAGGTATGCAAAATGTCAAAAGCCCCAAACCAAATACTTCGACCCCCGATTCAGGGACATTTCGTTTCGGAACGGGCATTTCAACGATTATATGTGGACCTGCTGGGACCCTTCCCGAGATCGTCCAGAGGCAATATAGGGACGATTGTACTGGTAGATCACGCTTCCAAATTTCCATTCGTGCACCCTATTAACAAGTTTTCGGCCGAAGTGATAACTCGGTGGCTTGAGACCTATATTTTTCACACTTTTGGTGTGCCCGAGTCGTTATTAACTGATAACGGAGCTCAGTTCAGGTCCCAAACCTTTAATTCACTACTGAAAAGGTACGGGATTACGCACCAATATACAGCGATATATTCGCCACAGGCAAATGCCTCTGAACGGATTAATCGATCCGTGGTAGCCGCTATACGCGCGTACGTGCATCCTAATCAAAAGGATTGGGACTCTAAATTGTCCGAAGTGACTTGTGCTCTTCGCTCTGCCCGACACTCAGTTGTAAACGCATCCCCTTACTTTCTCTTGTTCGGTCAGCCTATGATCACCCATGGTTCTACTTACTCCCTGCTCAGAAACATCAATCTGCTGAGCGAACCCAGCGCAGATGTAAATAGAGATGACCAATTATCTATCCTTCGTCAGCACACCCAGGACCTTATGCGACTCGCATACACCAAGAATTCGTCTCGCTACAACACCCGTTCCAGGGAAGTGGAATTTGAACCCGGAGACGAAGTATACCGGCGAAATTTTGCCCAGAGCAAAGCGGCCGAGCATTATAATTCAAAACTCGATTTTAAGTTCCTTAAAAGCCGTATCGTCCGCAAAATGGGTAATAGTCGCTATCTGTTGTCCAATCTCGCTGGCAAAGAAGTTGGTATTTACCATGCCAAAGATATACGACGTTGAAGCTCTGTCTTCGTGTATCCCTCAGCTTCTTCACTGTATCCGCTCAGAACCTGCCCTGTAATCGTGCGATTTCCTACGCCATAGTTGCTGCTGCTCTGCGGCTTCGAACGCGCCCATAATGATGGTTCCGAATGTCAAGTGACAGCCTGACCGGAAACGTCATTCCGACACGACAACGCGACAAAGAGGCACGTGGAGCAGAGCAGCAGCAGCATTTAAGCGAGGATAAAAATCGGGGGTAAGCTTCCATTTTATGGCATTAAAACCAAAAAAATGA
Organism: Microchrysa polita; assembly: GCA_949715475.1. Taxonomy (NCBI): domain Eukaryota; kingdom Metazoa; phylum Arthropoda; class Insecta; order Diptera; family Stratiomyidae; genus Microchrysa; species Microchrysa polita. The sequence goes on along the minus strand of OX454419.1, from coordinate 22,288,914 downwards.
AAAACATGTTTTTGTGTTAACAGCGGAGCAGCCGCAGCATCTTTGAACGAGGATAGAAAACGGTGCGGGTAGCGAATCAAGACACCGACATCGCTGGTGGCTCGTGACCATTACCATCGCTGGGGGCTCGTGACGACGAGGCAGGCGCTCCGGACTGGAACGAGGATAGAAAACGGTGCGGGTAGCGAATCAAGACACCGACATCGCTGGTGGCTCGTGACCATTACCATCGCTGGGGGCTCGTGACGACGAGGCAGGCGCTCCGGACTGCAACGAGGAAAACACACAAAAAAATAAAGGTATTTAGTACTAAATCAGCGGGATAATCGGTGCCTCGTAGTGGAACGCTACGACCGATTACTCCCCAGTAACGGAGCGGATGTCTCGTCGTCACGAGCATCCAGCACCTAACCCAAAAATAAAACGAAGCAAAAAAAAAACTAATTTGTTCGATCAGCGTGAGACCAAGGGGCCCCGTCGCCGAGCCCAATGAGTTGCCCGCGCGCGGTTTAAAGTTGAATTGGCGCCGTCGCGAACTTCGGAAAATAACATCCATTTGAAAACCATTTTTATCTTCGCATGGGCGCGAGAATGATGCAGACATATAGATATACATAGTATAAAGTACGATTGATTCGTTCGTTTTTTTTCTGTTCCTGGTTTTGATAAAATTTAAAACGAAGGTTCATGCGTGTCAAGATTCTTGTAAATAAAATGTACAGTTTTTGCTCTTTCGTTATGCAATACATATAAAAAAGATAAAACGAATAAATTTTATGGATATGTTTGAGAACGGGGAAGTTTCAAGTCAGTCGTTCGTTTTTTTTCTGTTCCTGGTTTTGATAAAATTTAAAACGAAGGTTCATGCGTGATAAGATTCCTGTAAATAAAATGTACAGTTTTTGCTCTTTCGGCATACAATACATATAAAAAAAAAATACAACGAATAAATTTTATGGATATGGTTGAGAACGGGGAAGTTTCAAGTCAATCGACGTTAATTATATATACATTTTAGTGTTAAAATTTCTTATGAAGCAGATATGGAAGAGTTCTTTTCTAGAAATGAAAACAAAACATGTATGTTGTAAAATTTAAGTTTATTATTACATTAGCCTTATGGAAATTATGTAAAGGAAGTATTAATAAGTCTACAGAACGCGTTTATGAAGAACAGCATAGTTCAGGAATTACACAAAACAAGATGATGTAATAAAAATCTGCAAACATAAAAACAAAAGAAAAAAAAAGAAATATGTATACAACTTGAAGGATATTCTTAAAAGAAAAAAAAAATGAAAATAATATTAGAATGAATTTTTACACGGAATGCCAATTGTTACACTATCCATAAATATAAATACTATACTTTTGATATAAAGAAAAAAAAACAATAACACTGTTCGGAAAGTAAAAACAAATAAAAAAAAAATATAATGAGTGAGTAAACCGCGTTTGCTTCCGGCTTCCTTACCGGTGTCTGCTCCAAGAAAAGTTGCGATTTTTTTTCTAGGGGACCAATAAAATATGGCCCGTTGGTCCGCGGTTCGGGGAGGGAGCCAGAGTCCGCACACCTGAGACTCCCTTGTCGGATGAAAAGATGGCGTCGTGTTTGAGGGTTTTTGTGCTAGACATGAGGGACCGCTCGTTTGTCCCAGGCATTCGGGCCGACGCGCGAAATTTCTTTTGTATACGATTAGAGGCAGCAGTGACGTACCTCCTACCCACTCCTCACTACCGGTAGCTGAGCTAGATACCAGGCGCGCGTCAATTTGTCACTGACTGAGGAGGCTTCGACACTTGTGTCACTAATCGGTCTTCACGACTGAGTCTTCGGCCTCCGTCCTCTTCTGGGCTTCGGTCCAAACCTACAAATCGTTACATGGCGCCCAACGTGGGGCCCCTTAATTTACCGTTAGGGTCGATTAAGTTCGCCCTAGGACCTCACACCACCTCGAGGTCCAATATCGGTCCCACCGCCGGAGTTGTCAGCTTTTCGAATTAGCAATTTCATCTAAGTGCTCCACGCACACAGGGACTTAACAACTCCGGCTCCTTTTTTTTTTGCAATTAGTTGCTAGCATCCTTATCCCTTCCTTGTAGAGTCCTCTCCCTGTAGAGTAGAGTTTCCTATCCCCTCCGATCCCCATATAGGCAGTGCATACTTGTGTGAGTCATAGATGCTTTAGCATCGCGGTAAATCGCTTGACGCAAGGAACCTCTTGGAACTACTGGAAGCGGGAGTTTACTCTCGCCCTCCTATCCAGACTCCTCGAACGTTTTCCGCCTTAGTGTGTATGCACTGACCCTTTTTTTAGCTCATTCCCTACGAGTCGGATTCGGAACTCGTCTTAGTCTGCGCAAACGGATTCCGGCTGAAAGAAGTATGAGAACTGCAGCGGATAGGGGTTTACGCCTACCGACTGACTCTATTTCCTAAGCCAAGGAACTGGGCGAGTAGCACTTTGACGGGGGACGAATCCAGACTAAAGTCAAATTTTGTTGATTTGTTTTTTTTCCGGCCCTCAAATGCGAAGTCGTCTTTTTCTCATCTGACATTCTTTTGTAACTGGAATAAAGAGACCCAAAGGGAAGCCGGAAGCATAAAAAAAAAAAAAATAATATTCATATATAATTCGATTGCGCCATACATAATATATACTATAACATTCGAATCGTATATACTATATACTATAATAATACATAAAAATATTTTTAATTACGATTCCGTATAAATCGATTTACGCGTTTCGGTTACTATCGCGGAAGCACTTCGTTCGGTTACGTATCCTAAGTCTAATAATATATATTTTCGTCGCTACTCACAACAATGCCGCTCAACCACACACCCCCATCCCAACCCATAGGGCACGGTAGAGGGGCGATCCCAAAACCATCGCAGATGGTAACACGCTCCATGTCTCAAGTTCAATTAAACCCGGAAGCGATGGACTTTCCCCCGTCGTCCGTAGAGGGAACCGGGAGTGTAGATGTAACGAAAGGAGCCCCGGCGGCGTCATCACCGCATACGTCGCGCGGACCGCACCCCAATCAACCATTAAGAACACAGGAGCAGCAAGCTGCTTCCCTACCGGATCCACCGTCCACCTTTAGTCAAGGGCGTCCGTCGTATCCAGGATGGGGTTTTCCACAGTCCTACGATACCACGCACGCTGCTGAAAAAACAAATAGGCCACCGTCGGCTCATCAACCGCCACCAACGTGGTGGGGATCACAGCCTCCGCCTTGGTGGAATCAACCACCGCCGGCCTGGTGGCCCGACCAACCACCGCCGCCAGCTCAACTACCGATGACACCATCAGCTGCACCTCAGCGTACAGCACCGGACACGTCCCTGAACACCAGCCTTCAACCATCGTTCCAACAAATGGTCGAGACGGAAATAACGAAACGCCTATCAGCGTTAGGTTTGAATGATACCCTGCGTGCATCGATTCCGCGAGCTGACCCGACGGATCGTCGAAACCGCTCGGCTGTTACCCCAGCGATCCATTATTCGTACCCTCCGCAAAGGACTATCATGGACTGGGGACTCAAATTCCACGGCACGGCGGTCGACGAATTCATTCGTCAGGTGGAGATGTTCACCGATCGCGCCTTTGGTGGAGATTACGATACGATTTGTCTCTACGCACACTTATTTTTCACCGGGGAAACGGCAGAGTGGTTTCGCCAGTTCGTCAGCAGCTCACGGAACCAATATACGTGGGGTACGTTGAGCAATGCACTTAGGCAACAATACGCGGATAAGTACGATGACGAGGACATCCGGGAGATGATCCGTAATCGTGTGCAACGATCAGGCGAATCATTCGACGATTTCCTGAAAGAAATCCGCAAGCTCAGCAATCGCATGCGCTACCCCTTGTCGGAGCGAGAGTTGACGGACAAAGTGAAGAGGAATTTGAGGGAAGATCTGGGTCGACCTGCACTTCGCGTACCGTTTGCCAGCATTTTGGAATTGAGGGAATTCGTACGGGATCACGAGAACTACACTGAACGTATGGAAGCCCGGCGTTCCTCTCACTATGCCCGTCAACCCTCGCGTCCGCGAGTGTCCGAGTTGGACAACTACGCTAGCTGTACCCCTCCCGAGGAGCAACCCGCGCTAGCAGCTTTGAACGCGCATTCCCTTTGTTGGAACTGCCACAAGCCCGGCCATTCTTATGCGGATTGTCGCCAAGAATTAAAAGTGTTCTGCTTTGGCTGCGGAGCACCAGGCGTTGTTAAGCCACAATGCGTCGCTTGCACTAAACCAAAAAACGGCAACCGACCGAGGCCTCAAAATCACCAGAGCGTCTCGAGAGAAGTGCAATGCAACCTGCTACCCTCGAGCCACCCCTAATCCGGAATTCCGTAGCCAATGGGAGCAGCTATCACACACAAACCGTGCCTATTCTTCTGCGCAGACGCTATTCTAACGCTCCTGTCGGCGAATGCACCACTTCCCTACTAGCGACTCCTCAATACCTGACTATGTCCCCTAGCTACCAGAATTTAATAGTACCAACTGGCAGCAATAATGCTATGACTCAAACCAACGATCTGTCTGAATCCCCGACCGCTGTGACTTCATCCGCTCCTGTTGACGCACCAATCACCGCTGCAGCCTCAGGTTCAAAATCATTCCCTACTTCTCCTACGAGGGTTGATGACCACCCAAAGCCACAAGCCCAAGCAAATGGTAATCACTATAGCTTTCGACCCTTGCATGAACGGGTACAAAATTACAACGCGGCGCGTCGCCGTATCTTTCAAGCGAATGAGATTGCTCTGCACAATCCAAAAAGATCCACCTTGCGATTGAGACGTTTTTGGAAACGAATTATAGACAACCGACGTCGATATTGCGATAGCCTCCTTTCACATCGCCCGAATCAAGATGTTCGACCGTATGCTACAATAACCCTGTTTGACAAACCCACTACGGGATTGGTCGACACGGGTGCATCGTGCAGTGTTATTGCTGCGGACTTAGCTCAGCAACTGCAGAATAACCCCCGCTATCCACAAGAAAAGTTTTGTATACACCTGAACACCGCAGATGGCACGCGTCATGCAGCGAAAGGGAAGATTCGAGCGCAAGTTACCTTTAGAGGACGAACGGAATACGTAGATTTTTTGATCATTCCTACCCTTACTCAAAATCTTTATTTAGGGGTCGATTTCATACGTAAATTCCAACTAGCGTCTGATCTCTTTGACTGCTCAGTATCCGAACTGTCCTCAAATCTAGAATCCGCTGAAAAGCGCCATATATTGTCACCTAGTCAGCAAGCATCCTTAAAAGCAGCCATCGCTATGTTTCCATCGTATTCAGTGCAGGGCTTAGGACGGACAAGCCTCGTATCGCACTCCATAGACGTAGGAGATACTCGACCAATAAAGCAGAGGCATTATGCCGTCTCCCCAGCGATAGAAAAACTCCTTTACAGAGAAATCGACAGGATGCTGGCGATGGGAGTCATAGAACTCTCGCAAAGTGCATGGTCCTCCCCTGTTACGCTTGTTGTTAAACCTAACAAGGTCCGCCTGTGCCTCGATGCAAGAAAGCTGAATGCAGTCACCAAGAAGGACGCTTTTCCCTTGCCGCTGATCGACGGGATTCTGAGTCGACTCCCTAAGGCCCAGTTCATTTCGAGCCTGGACCTTAAGGATGCGTTTTGGCAGATTCCTCTCGATCCAGCGGCACGGGAAAAGACTGCTTTCACGGTACCCGGCAAAGGTCTGTACCAATTCGTTACGATGCCATTCGGTCTCTGTAACGCCCCACAGACCATGCAGCGCCTCATGGAAAGAGTTATACCCGAGCACATGCGTAATCAGGTCTTCGTCTATTTGGACGATCTTCTAGTTATTACCACCACTTTCGAGGAACACGTACTGCTATTAAAAGAGATCGCCCTGTGCTTCAGTAAAGCGGGCCTCACGCTGAACATAGAAAAAAGTAACTTCATGATGACAGAGGTTCGGTATCTTGGGCACGTAATTGGAAACGGCACAATAAAAACCGACGAATCTAAAGTCGAAGCTATCACTGACTTCCCGTTACCGAAAACCGCCAAGCAACTTCGACGGTTCCTGGGGATGTGTGGGTGGTATCAACGGTTTGTGGTAAACTACGCTACTGTTGCCGCCCCACTCACCGATATGCTCCGCAAATCAAAAGCCTTCACCTGGACCGAAGAAGGTCGTTTGGCATTCGCCACTTTAAAGGAACGCTTAACGCAGGCGCCAGTATTACACAGCCCGGATTTTACGCGTCCCTTCGCGATCCAGTGTGATGCGAGTCAGAACGGGATAGGTGCGGTACTGACACAGGTATCAGATGACGGTTTCGAAACCCCAATAGCGTTCATGTCCAGAAAACTTAATTCGGCCCAAAGAAAGTACACTGTGACTGAACAGGAGTGCTTAGCCGCTATCATGGCGTTAAAAAAATTTAGGGCATACGTGGAAGGTCTTGAGTTTAAAATCATAACCGACCACGCCTCGCTCAAATGGCTAATGAGCCAGGCCGACCTGAACGGACGATTAGCCCGATGGGCACTTAAACTTCAGGGTTTCAATTTCGAAATCCAACACCGAAAAGGCTCTGACCACATAGTTCCAGACGCTCTATCTCGTGTTTTCTGTGTAGAAGATATCGCTCTTGCAAATCCTTTCGAAAAGTCAACGGAAATCGATTTAGCCTCACCCCATTTTAAATCACAAAAATACCTCGAACTCATAGATCGCATCACTTCCAACCAAACGCAGTTACCCGATTTACAAGTGATTGATGGATACGTGTATAAACGCAACGAGTATGCAACCAGCAACGAACTGTCCGAGCAACAACCCTGGAAACTCTGGGTACCGGAAGAGTTGACCGCGACCTTGATTCACCGGGCCCATGATCATCCTCTGAGTGCCCATGGAGGCATAGGCAAAACCCTACAAAGATTGCGGGTCCTATTTTTCTGGCCTAATATGGCTGGTCAAGTAAAGGCCTATGTGTCCAACTGCGAGGTATGCAAAATGTCAAAAGCCCCAAACCAAATACTTCGACCCCCGATTCAGGGACATTTCGTTTCGGAACGGGCATTTCAACGATTATATGTGGACCTGCTGGGACCCTTCCCGAGATCGTCCAGAGGCAATATAGGGACGATTGTACTGGTAGATCACGCTTCCAAATTTCCATTCGTGCACCCTATTAACAAGTTTTCGGCCGAAGTGATAACTCGGTGGCTTGAGACCTATATTTTTCACACTTTTGGTGTGCCCGAGTCGTTATTAACTGATAACGGAGCTCAGTTCAGGTCCCAAACCTTTAATTCACTACTGAAAAGGTACGGGATTACGCACCAATATACAGCGATATATTCGCCACAGGCAAATGCCTCTGAACGGATTAATCGATCCGTGGTAGCCGCTATACGCGCGTACGTGCATCCTAATCAAAAGGATTGGGACTCTAAATTGTCCGAAGTGACTTGTGCTCTTCGCTCTGCCCGACACTCAGTTGTAAACGCATCCCCTTACTTTCTCTTGTTCGGTCAGCCTATGATCACCCATGGTTCTACTTACTCCCTGCTCAGAAACATCAATCTGCTGAGCGAACCCAGCGCAGATGTAAATAGAGATGACCAATTATCTATCCTTCGTCAGCACACCCAGGACCTTATGCGACTCGCATACACCAAGAATTCGTCTCGCTACAACACCCGTTCCAGGGAAGTGGAATTTGAACCCGGAGACGAAGTATACCGGCGAAATTTTGCCCAGAGCAAAGCGGCCGAGCATTATAATTCAAAACTCGATTTTAAGTTCCTTAAAAGCCGTATCGTCCGCAAAATGGGTAATAGTCGCTATCTGTTGTCCAATCTCGCTGGCAAAGAAGTTGGTATTTACCATGCCAAAGATATACGACGTTGAAGCTCTGTCTTCGTGTATCCCTCAGCTTCTTCACTGTATCCGCTCAGAACCTGCCCTGTAATCGTGCGATTTCCTACGCCATAGTTGCTGCTGCTCTGCGGCTTCGAACGCGCCCATAATGATGGTTCCGAATGTCAAGTGACAGCCTGACCGGAAACGTCATTCCGACACGACAACGCGACAAAGAGGCACGTGGAGCAGAGCAGCAGCAGCATTTAAGCGAGGATAAAAATCGGGGGTAAGCTTCCATTTTATGGCATTAAAACCAAAAAAATGAAAAACATGTTTTTGTGTTAACAGCGGAGCAGCCGCAGCATCTTTGAACGAGGATAGAAAACGGTGCGGGTAGCGAATCAAGACACCGACATCGCTGGTGGCTCGTGACCATTACCATCGCTGGGGGCTCGTGACGACGAGGCAGGCGCTCCGGACTGGAACGAGGATAGAAAACGGTGCGGGTAGCGAATCAAGACACCGACATCGCTGGTGGCTCGTGACCATTACCATCGCTGGGGGCTCGTGACGACGAGGCAGGCGCTCCGGACTGCAACGAGGAAAACACACAAAAAAATAAAGGTATTTAGTACTAAATCAGCGGGATAATCGGTGCCTCGTAGTGGAACGCTACGACCGATTACTCCCCAGTAACGGAGCGGATGTCTCGTCGTCACGAGCATCCAGCACCTAACCCAAAAATAAAACGAAGCAAAAAAAAAACTAATTTGTTCGATCAGCGTGAGACCAAGGGGCCCCGTCGCCGAGCCCAATGAGTTGCCCGCGCGCGGTTTAAAGTTGAATTGGCGCCGTCGCGAACTTCGGAAAATAACATCCATTTGAAAACCATTTTTATCTTCGCATGGGCGCGAGAATGATGCAGACATATAGATATACATAGTATAAAGTACGATTGATTCGTTCGTTTTTTTTCTGTTCCTGGTTTTGATAAAATTTAAAACGAAGGTTCATGCGTGTCAAGATTCTTGTAAATAAAATGTACAGTTTTTGCTCTTTCGTTATGCAATACATATAAAAAAGATAAAACGAATAAATTTTATGGATATGTTTGAGAACGGGGAAGTTTCAAGTCAGTCGTTCGTTTTTTTTCTGTTCCTGGTTTTGATAAAATTTAAAACGAAGGTTCATGCGTGATAAGATTCCTGTAAATAAAATGTACAGTTTTTGCTCTTTCGGCATACAATACATATAAAAAAAAAATACAACGAATAAATTTTATGGATATGGTTGAGAACGGGGAAGTTTCAAGTCAATCGACGTTAATTATATATACATTTTAGTGTTAAAATTTCTTATGAAGCAGATATGGAAGAGTTCTTTTCTAGAAATGAAAACAAAACATGTATGTTGTAAAATTTAAGTTTATTATTACATTAGCCTTATGGAAATTATGTAAAGGAAGTATTAATAAGTCTACAGAACGCGTTTATGAAGAACAGCATAGTTCAGGAATTACACAAAACAAGATGATGTAATAAAAATCTGCAAACATAAAAACAAAAGAAAAAAAAAAGAAATATGTATACAACTTGAAGGATATTCTTAAAAGAAAAAAAAAATGAAAATAATATTAGAATGAATTTTTACACGGAATGCCAATTGTTACACTATCCATAAATATAAATACTATACTTTTGATATAAAGAAAAAAAAACAATAACACTGTTCGGAAAGTAAAAACAAATAAAAAAAAAATATAATGAGTGAGTAAACCGCGTTTGCTTCCGGCTTCCTTACCGGTGTCTGCTCCAAGAAAAGTTGCGATTTTTTTTCTAGGGGACCAATAAAATATGGCCCGTTGGTCCGCGGTTCGGGGAGGGAGCCAGAGTCCGCACACCTGAGACTCCCTTGTCGGATGAAAAGATGGCGTCGTGTTTGAGGGTTTTTGTGCTAGACATGAGGGACCGCTCGTTTGTCCCAGGCATTCGGGCCGACGCGCGAAATTTCTTTTGTATACGATTAGAGGCAGCAGTGACGTACCTCCTACCCACTCCTCACTACCGGTAGCTGAGCTAGATACCAGGCGCGCGTCAATTTGTCACTGACTGAGGAGGCTTCGACACTTGTGTCACTAATCGGTCTTCACGACTGAGTCTTCGGCCTCCGTCCTCTTCTGGGCTTCGGTCCAAACCTACAAATCGTTACAAAGGTTTTGTTAGCTTTAAAAGTCCAGTGGACGACTTTCTTGTAGGTGGCACCTTTTAAAATTTACAAACCAAAATATGAAAAAAGTCCGAATATTTTGAGGTTTTTTATAGGGTTACGGGGTTAGCACAGGTTTTTTAAAGTTCCAAACTTGGTGGTACACTTCTGGTATCTACCCTAACAATATCCCAAAAAATCAGAGCCGAGCTCTTTTTTGCGACCTAAAATTATAAAATGACTGGCGTATACAGTTCGATCAACTTGAAATCCGTTTAAATAATGTAGTGCGAGTCAACGAATTATCAAATATGTATGTGGAAAAGTGTCGGAGATTATCCAATTATAGAAAGTAATTGGACGTTAGGGGCCTCTGTAAAGACGGCTGGCACTTATAGAAAGAATCCTGCAAAATGTCAAAGGGCCAACTTTTGAATAAAGTTCGGTTCGGTAAGGTAACTTACCCAGAGGTTATCCCTAAGATAATCAATATCTACTACTAAGTATATATCCTGCTCTGGCAATTGAGCTCTGCCAATTAGCAGAGGCTGGGGACAAAAGATTATGACTGTAAGTATGTAACAAACATCGATTGCGACTGCAACTTTATTCATTTTGATCAAAACCTTATGAAAACTATACTTAAAGCGGTGTAGGTGTTCCAAGTAAATGTCGGAGCTAGTGTCAACGGGCTCCGACATTTACTTGGAACACCTACGGCACTCACTCTCTTTTTCGATAGTGAAGGCCAAGCATCCTGATGCTGATGCTCATCACAGTTTCAAGTGATAACCTACGCGAGTTCAAAAGAGTCAAGTCCGAACTATGGATTGACAGAGATGGCCGAAAACTAGACTCAAAAACTATCTCACTCAAAAAATCGAAAATTAGCTAAAAATTCGTAGGTCGTGCATTCTTGCAGATCCAATGTCACGAGTAGTATTCAAAGCCGTAAAAGGAAACAGTACACAAGGGGACAGTGCTTGGATCTTGATAAAGTGACACGCCCTCGGGCGCGGTGAGCCCCTTTCAAGGCTAAAGCCAGGAACCAGATAACTCTCATACACTTTGGCAGACAATCTTAGGCTTGAGATGATTGTACATTTTAATTTCGTTAAGGGGAAATCGAGTGTTGCGACAAACTTTACAAGAAAAATTTTGGCTCCCGGTCGATTTGTAGCGAAAAGTTATTCATGTTAGACACTAAAAGGTTGTGAGAACAGTGAAATGGAAAACGAGGCTAATTTCGGGCGCGGCCGAGATTTGGATACCCTTCGCTCTCCTCCGGGCTAAAAGTTTTTTTCGGACGTACCGACTTGTATTTAACCCCCCCCCCCCCCATTCTTTTCCTTCCGTCTTCACAAAAGTTCCGTTGCGTCAACAAAACAATATTTGTGTGGTTTGTTTGGTTGGAATAAGTGGGCAAATAAAAATAAAACCTAATTTGGGGGCTGGGTTTGTATGGCAGCCCCATGACCCCATGGTCCGATTTGGTCCATTCTCACATATGCTGTGTGTCAACAATAGAAATACATTTGTGTGGAATTTGGTTGAAATTGGTGCACAAATAAAAAAGTTTTTCTCAGAAGAACCAAATTTGGGGGACTGGGTTTGTATGGCAGCCCCATGACCCCATGGTCCGATTTGATCCATTTTCACATTTGTGTGGAATTTGGTTGAAATCGGTGCACAAATAAAAAAGTTTTTCTTAGGAGAACCTAATTTGGGGAGTTAGGTTTGGTCCGATTTTACGGATTCAAACATTGCCTGCAGCAAAAGGAAACATTTGTGCAACATTTCAGCTTCATAGCTTTTAAATTGGCCGAGTAAAACGCGTAGCAATAGCAACAGACGGACAGACGTTCAGACGGACAGACGGACATCGCCTAATCGACTCCCCATGTTATGCTGATCATGTATACTTTTTATATGGACGGAGATGCTTCCTTCAATGCGTTAGAAACTTCATGACAAAGTTAACCCTTAAACCCGCAACTCTTAAAGACAAGAAATATTTATACAAGAATTTTGTTATGTTCTGGTAAATGATAATCTTAAGCCAATTTCATGATTTTTGTCGATGATTGCTTTAGAAATGGGAAATAAGAATACTCTGCCCATCAAGGTGTTGGCTTCGAGGTGGCTGGAGGTTGTTGTATAGGACATCGAGCTGATGATGCAGCCCCGGGGTTGGGTTTCTGAAGGTGAGTGCATTCACTGGATGAACAAATCCCCATTTGACAATAAGGCCTTGTCAATAAAACGCCGAAGGTCCAAACCGGCCGAAGGACCGGGAGATAAGGGCGTATTGCCTGGATGCTCCCCTCACGGTATACCCGTAGATGGTAAACTAGGCACTTTCCTCATAGAGAAAATCTCGGCGTTACGGTCCGGGAACTTTCATGTAGGCTTGTTCCTAATACTGGTATGAGCTTTGAGTCACCATTTAGCCACCCGTACACAAAACGCGGGACCTTAATTGTGTTAAGAGATTTTCCCAGGAAGTAGGTTGCCCTGTGCCATGGGTTAACAATAGTGCCACCGCTTTCCACGGCGCGCGTGTCGTAGAAGGCGACTAAAGAGGCAGGGGAGAATAAAACTCTCCTGGGTCTCCTATAAATCTATACAATTGCGCGAGACATTGATTGCGTTCAATTGTATACATATGTACGAAGCATAAAAAAAAATTGACCCCTGTGGTGTTGGAGTTAGAATTATGCCACAGCGTTCCCGGCTTGTCGTAGAAGGCGACTTGAGGGATAGGCTATGTAGGCTCGTAACTTGCATACCTGAAGCTAAATCACACTCGAAACATTGAACGAGCCTCGGATACGACGGACTGATTTACCGGCTACGACCTTTGGCTACAAACGGACTACGATTGGTTTTTGGAACGTTCCAACCATGTGGGACGAGTGCAGTAGTACGAGACTCACGGAAGTCGAACGGGAAATGACCGCATACAGAATTTCGATATTAGGATTGACATGATGGACCGGTTCGGGAACGACCTTATCACCTATTTCTAAAAATGTGCTGCTTTACTCTGGTAGTGAAGCCACACCCAGAATGGCTGGAGTCGGCATCCTTTTGAACAAGGAAGCTCGCCAATCTCTTAAAGATTGGAGGCCTATTTCCGACCGAATAATAACTGTCAGATTCAAGTCCAGAGTAAGAAACATTACTATTATTCAGTGCTACGCCCCGACTGAGTCAGCCGACCAGCATGCTAAGGACGCCTTTTACCACCTGGTCGGCGACACCTTTGACAAGGCTCCCAGAGGTGACATAGAAATTATTATGGGGGATCTCAATGCTAAAATTGGGTCTGACAATGTTGGATTGAAACATCTAATAGGCAATCACGGTTTGGGTGTTTGGAACGACAATGGTGAGTTGTTCGTAGAGTTCTGTAACTCTCGTCAGCTTGTCATTGGCGGCACCCTGTTCAAACACAAACCTTGCCATTTAGCAACATGGATATCTCCAGATGGCCGAACCTATGGCTATATGGTCAATCTATAGCCATCTCCAAAACATGGAGGAATTGTCTCATGGACGTCAGGGCTAAGCGTGGTGCTGATGTAGGCAGCGATCACCAACTTGTCATCGCAAAAATTCGCTTGCGGACCGCTGCTATTCGTCGCACACAAAACGAGCGCGATCGCCACGTTTCAATGTGCAAAATCTTAAAGATCCATCAACAAAACGTGCAGTTTGTAGTGCATTTCACGAGATAGCTAATGCACAAACGCCTGATATTCCTTCATCAATTGATGATAGATGGAACATTGTGAAGGACGCTTTTATATCGTGTGGCGAAACATTTGTGGGCAGACTTCAGCGAGGTAGGATACCATTTATCAGCGACGATACATGGTCTCTGATAGCTGCACGGAAGGGAATTAAAGAGCAATTGAACTCGGCTACTGACACTACAGTCAAGCAACAACTGAGGACCGAGTATAATTCTCTTCAAAAAGGAGTGCAGAGAAGCGTAAGACTTGATAAACGCAACAACATCAACGCGTTAGCGGTGGAGGCAGAAGATGCGGCTTACCGTGGTGAAAGTGGGACCCTTTACAAGCTCATTAAGCCATTGACTGGCAAATCTTTTACCCATGAGCATCCTGTAAAAGATAAAGACGGGTCACTGCTAGCCACAGACGAATAACAACTACGCCGTTGGAGAGAGTATTTCATGGAGGTACTTAACAACAAATTCAACTCTTCAAGCCCTCCTCCACCGGAAGCAGCAAGTCTTCCGCAAATGGCCAGAATTAATACCAGTGTACCATCCAAGCTGGAAATAATTAAGGCCCTTAAATCATTGGAAGCTGGTAAAGCCCCGGGGGCAGACGGTATCCCCATGGAACTTTCGAAAGTGGATATCAACGCTACAGCAAATATTCTTTTACTCCTGATCCAACCGAGACTCTCCCTCAAGAATGGAAGAAGGGCGTCATTGGTGAAATCCCTAAGAAAGGAAATCTGAAGGATTGCAATAGTTGGCGTGGAATCTGTCTCCTCCCTGCAGTCTCTAGACTGATGGCCAAAATAATCTTGGACCGGATCAAGACAACGATCGACCGCACTCTGAACAATGAACAAGCTGGTTTTCGTGAGGGTTTTTCATGTAGCGATCATATCAACACCCTCCAAATTATAATTGAACAATCGGCTGAATATAGATCCCCGATACATCTTATGTTCATTGACTTCGAGAAGGCGTTTGACAGCGTTGACCGGACTTATATCTGGACAGCCTTACGTAGGAGTGGCATACCAGAGAAACTTATTTCCATCATAAAGCAGTCCTATAATGGAGCCCAATGTCTTGCCTTGCACAAAGGTGAATTGTCCAGTCCTTTTGAGGTGAATAATGGAGTCAGACAAGGCTGTATTTTATCACCAATGCTGTTCCTTATTACCATCAACGACGTAATCTGCGATTCTCTACGTGACCATAAAAGTAAGGGTATCAGGTGGAAATTATTCGATTACCTTCAGCACCTGGACTACGCCGACGACATTTGCCTTTTCTCAAACACACCACATCATCTGACGGATGCTTTGCATCGTGAAAGTCGAAGTGGTGCCTTAAAAATGAATGCCGCTAAGACTAAATACATGAGCTTGTCATCAGGATGGCAAAACACAATTTCTATCTCCAGACAACCGATAAAAAAAAGTCGAGAACTTTACTTACCTTGGAAGCGTAGTGACTGCGGATGGTGGGGCTGATGCCGATGTAGAGTCGCGTATAAATAAAGCCCGAGCAGTATTTTTCAGTTTGACTCCTCTCTGGCAAAACCACAACATCTCCAGAAATACCAAACTCCGGATCTTCGAAAGCAATGTAAAATCTGTGCTTTTATATGGGTGTTCCACGTGGAACTGCAAACTTTCGTGAATCAGCGCCTACGACGCATCCTACGAATTCGCTGGCCTGAGGTAATATCTAACAACAACCTCTTCAAAATTACTCGCCAAAATAGGATAGGCATCGACATCAAAAGGCGAAAGTGGCAATGGATGGGTCACACACGTCGAAGAGAGCCAAAAAAACATTGCGCAGGCTCTAGATTGGAATCCTCAGGGAACCAATGCTAGCGGTCGTGTGGGACGACCCAAAAATACTTTGAGAAGATCTGTTGAGGCAGAAGGAAAATCTATAGGCAAATCGTGGGACCAGCTAAAGGCGATGGCTGCTAATAGGCAGAAGTGGAAAAGAGGCGTAGTCAATGCCCTATACCCCACTAGGTGTTAAACGGAAGCAGAGAGAGATATAATATATAAATGATCAGGGTCGGTCCCTGAATCGAATATGCCATGTCTGTCTGTCCGTGTGTCTGTCTGTTCGCACGATAGCTCCCAAAATAATGAACTATTGAAAATGGGCCAAATCGGTCCACGGGTTCTCCTACCTCCCATACAAACTACCCCTCCTTCATATTTTAATTCGACCATAACTTTCGGTAGAATATCTATTTATTTATTTATTTATTTAATTCAATTGTTACAAACAGGAATCATGTTCCTTAAAAAGTAACATTAAGATCAATATTCAACAATTCTAACACAGTAGTACTAATATGCATAATTCCAGTAATGAAGATAAGAAAAATTAAAAAATATAACAAAAAAAAAGAAAGAAAAGAATTAAAAAGAAATTAATGAAGAGTATGCAAATTAATAAATACATTCTTGAAATTATAAGTTAAATATAAGAAACAGGTATTTACAATCAACTTGTTAGGTTATACTGTTTACTGTGATTTCACTTAAAACAAGTCGCTTTAAAGAATGTAAGGAATTGGGTAAGGGACCAAGCTCAAGCGTGTCATAATAACGCATGGACCTTACCAGAGGCGAGTTCATATAAACAAAAAGTTGGCTGAAGGGATGCTCGAAAATAGCCAACGACCGTGTGTTGTAGGATGATACTCGAAAATTAATGTCGTTGGAAAGAGATGAAGAAAGATGACCTCGGCAAATTTTGAACAAAAAGCTCAAATCTAAGTATTTTCTTCTATCGCTCAACGACAACAACTTTAGGAATTCCAATCGATCGGGGTAAGAACGGTACGGAATGTTAAGTATAAAGAAAAACGACTTAGTAAATTTTCGTTGTACGGACTCTAGGTCGTCAGATGCCCCCGATGAAGATGCTCCCGTCGTTGCGGTAGGAGACCATACGACTGAAGCATACTCTAAAGTGCTTCTGACGAGAGAGACAAATAAGTTCAAAGCGGAACGTTCCGATTTAATATTAGATGTGCTACGCAAAACGAAACCAGAAAGCTGAGAGGCTTTTTTGGCTAGGATGGAATAATGCTCCGTAAACTTTAATTTCGGATCAAAAGTAACACCTAAGTCCTTAATAGAGGTAGTTAAATCCAGTAAGATTGAGTTTATTTCATATGGAAATATAAGTGGAGATGGTTTTAATGAATATATCATGACATTACATTTAGATATATTTAGATGCAAGTCATTGGAAGCGCACCATGATGAAGGATGCCAAGATCGTTTTGAAGCATACGACAGTCAAAAACATTAGACACCGCTGTGAAAAGCTTGCAATCATCTGCGTATAGCAAACATTCACATTTTAAAAGAGATGACAGGTCATTGACAAAAAATAGGAAAAGGAGAGGGCCGAGGATTAAACCCTGAGGAACACCAGAAGTTGGACAGAAAGAAGATGAAAATGTATTCTTAAATACGACATAACAGGACCGTCCGATGAGATAGGAAGAAAGCCAGGTTACTAAGTGAATAGGAAAGCCACTGAGTAGTATTTTGTTAAGCAAAATCGCATGATTCACGGTGTCAAACGCTTTCGAAAAATCTGTGTATATTGCGTGAACATCTAGGTGACTGTCAAATGATTTAGCCACGTAATGGGAAAATTCAGCTAAGTTAGTGGCTGTGGATTTGTTTTTACGAAAACCATGCTGCTTGGGCGAGATGAAATGGCCATAATTCTCATTAATGTAGTTGAAAACAATTCTCTCGAACACCTTAGAACATCCGGATAAAAGTGAGATGGGTCGATAGTTTGCAGCTAAGTTGGGGCTGCCCTTTTTAGGTACGGGGACCACGTGCGAAATTTTCCACTCTGCCGGAAAGACACCTTCCTTAATACTTTTATTATATATAATGGCCAGAGGGATGCTTATTGTATTTTGGGTTTTTCTTTAAAAATATGTTTGGAATACTGTCTGGGCCAGACGACGAGTTGACTTTAAGAGAAGAGATGACCAGTGCAACGTATGACGTTGGAATATTGGAAGGTGGTTGAAAAGATTGCTGGTCACTGTAAAAATTAGGTAGAGCAGAAGGCTGGCGATAAGTACTAGCAAAGAATGAAGCAAAAAGCTCGCAGATATCATCTGGAGTTTCGGCCGTAATGTTATT
This sequence comes from Microchrysa polita, assembly GCA_949715475.1. Classification (NCBI taxonomy): domain Eukaryota; kingdom Metazoa; phylum Arthropoda; class Insecta; order Diptera; family Stratiomyidae; genus Microchrysa; species Microchrysa polita. The sequence goes on along the minus strand of OX454419.1, from coordinate 22,270,893 downwards.
GTGATCTCATGTTTTTCACGTAGGACCAGAAAAGCTTGTTCTCATTATTGTGAAGGCTACGCTAAAAAAGTAAGCTGCACGAGCACTACTGATAAGTTTCTTGAGCTTAGAACGCAAATTGTGGAAAACCAGATAGTCTCTCACGCGATGAAAACGCCTGAAGCGAGCATGGGCACGATTTTTCTTGCTCATCGTTTTATGAATAAGTGGAGTAAACCAAATGGGACCCTTTTGCTTTCTACAAACTCTGACAGGGACGTATTTATGAATAATATTGGCCGTGTTTTTTAATTATCCAATGACTAGCAAAAATTAAATTTTGAAATGAAAAGCTCTAATGTATAGTTTACATGCAACACACAAGTGTGTGCAAAAAATATAGTTTTTGTTTGTAAATTCATGTTAAAAATGTTGTTCGTCGAATTCTTATTCTAACAAAATTATGATTCCTACATAAAAATATGTTTTCATTGAAAAAAATTACATGTTAACTTTTGCGTTTGTAAAGTGAAAACGGGGCTTTAATATTTTTGAGCAATGTTTTGAAATTAATGGCAATGCCTACGTGACAATTTGAAATTTAACCTGGAGGTTACCCTCGATAGTTTTTTTTTTTGCGCGTCTGGGTTAGCAAACCTGCCCCGATGTAAAAAAAACACGGCCATTGTCGACCTTACTGTAGAAAATAGCCACAGCAGTCTCGCAGTTGTGATGATAAAGAACTGTAGTCCAATCAATTTCTAGTAATTTTTGGTTGATTATAGAGTAATCCGCTTTTCTAAAGTTGAACTGAGTACGGGGATTATTGTACTGACTTGAGGAGTTTGGAATATTTATGGAGTTCAAGAGGGCTGGGTGATGCATATCAGTCGGAAGATATGCAACCGATGCATTGATCGTTGATAAGCAAGAAGAACCTATATTGCTGAGGACGAGATCCAAGATGCGATCATTACAGTTGCGATTTGAATTAAATTGTAATAAATTGCAAAGCTCAAGGAATGATGATATCGCAAGTAACATTGAAGGTGAACTAGAACTTACTGGCAGACCTGGATTATTTGGCCAACAAATAAAGGGGAGGTTAAAGTCCCCACATAAAACAACATGTGAATTAGAATATCTAATGTTAATCAGATCGGAGAAATAGTTAAAGATCCCGTCGTATACCGCCATAGAAGAATTACAAGGAATATAAATACATGAAATATCGCTATCGACTAGACATTTTGATTAATGTCTCATTTTGGCATATACTTTGAGTGGATGGAAAGTGGAATAGGTCAGACTACCCATACCCCTACCTCCCCTAAAGTTATATTGAGCCATATCTTTTGATATAATGCGGCGAAAAACTTCAAAGTAGTATCAAATGGTAGCCGTTGGATGCCTTGATAAGATAATAAGGATGTGTCAGGTCCGATCCATCTACCCCCCCCCCCCCCCCCCAAAAATATGAAATTGAATATTTTGGGTTTAGCGTGGTTCTAGGTATGTACATGGGTATAGGGTATACACTCATCGTGCTATTCGCACGATTAGAACTCGGTCTCTTTTTCCACTTCTATAAGAGATAATTAGGGGAAGATTCGAAAATTAGTCTAATATCGCAGCCACACTGATCGAACAGTTTGTTCGTTAAATTCCCCAAATGCGCGTGTTATCCGCAACTTTGACCGACATAACCGCGATTTCGCGGTATCTTTTGAAGATTACTAAACCACCCAAAAAAAAGAGTGGTTTCGGAGGGGAGGTCTGTTTAAGAATGACTGTCGAAAGCTTCAAAGGCGAAATTTCGACAGTTTCTGTACGGTCGCGCACACACATACAACAAAAAATGACAACGCACTAATCACAACACCAGCCAGACTACAGCGTTATAGTTGCGCATCAAATTTATTATAGGTTGGTTCATACAACTTACCTCCTTATTCACGACATCGTTCACCAACAAAACCAGCATAATTTTCCCCAAATGAAGTATCGGCCACAGCATCTCATAACAGAATGACACCAACTTAAAACTGTCCGAAGCAAACACTTTGTACAGCGCAAACAATTGTATGGCCAGCACCAGAAAGGATCCCACAAAAACTATCACAATCAACACTTCAAACGAGGCTGTCACTTCATTGGTCAACTGCCCTACATCCACATACAAATTTCGAAGCACCTTTGTCGTCTCATTATTATCCGGACTCAAAGCATTGCGACACATATTCTGCGTTCGATCATAGATCCTTTTCACGCCCATAGACAAATTGAATCCTTCGGCACCATACTTTCGTTCCAGGACATGATTTATACTGCTGTATCGAATCCGTATCATCACCATCAGCAGCTCGTATTGAGCCAATGCAAATACACCCACCACATTGGGGATCGTATATACCGTAAAAATTCGAAAAAACAACGTTGCACTCATACCGTTATAGATAAAATCCACGATCATAACGACGGCAAAGAACAGCGTCACCGGCACTAAGAACATCCTTAAAACTTTTTTCACGGCCGCTATATTGTGTGCTATTCCGAAAATTTGCAGTTTCAAATCAATTCTAATCATCCTATCGAAATAGGTTCGATAGAACTCTCGTCGCCAATAGCAACCGATCAGGACCACAAAAACGCCCAATATATTCGTGATAAATTCACCATAATAGATACCACGATGAACCAAGGACATTCCCCGATCGAACTCCACATATTGAATGTAGGTTGAAACAAGGACACTCACTAGAACCACTGTACACCAGATCCCGTGAACAATACTAAAGAAAAAACTCCAGGAACACTTGGATTCAGGCGCACTGTAATTCGGATCCAAATCGCGATGCACAAATGGAGGGGCGGTACAGAATAATTCGCATAATACAAGAAAAACTTTGACGGTTCGCGAAACATCCTCTTCGAGGATATATTTATTTTTCAGAGGAATATGAAAGTCCTTTGAATGTTTTACTTTTGCCATGGCGAGATCGCTACTGGTGCTACTGGTCAGTGTGTGTCATAGATAGGAAGGTATGCGCTAATCGTTTTGTTTTTTTTCTATTCCCGCAGCTGTCTTTAAGGTGATTTGTAAATGAACTTGGACAAGATAAGACTTGAGATAAGAAGCATAAATCGTGTATATAATTATTATCCTTAAATCCTGTTATTAGGAAAGGGAGTGAATGAAATTATATTTCAGCCTGACCTTCACATACATGTCTAGATGTAAGGGCGATATATAGGGTATTTGGATTTGCTTTTGTTTTTCGGTTTTCATGGGAGAGTTTATAGGTGTCTAACCTATGTATTGACAAGGATAATTGTCACTCATAATAGGCCAGTCAATATACCGAAATATAAGGCGATAGGTCGCAAAAAATACCTCGGCTTTGGTTTTTTGGGATATTGCTAGGATGGATACCAGTAGTGTACCACCAAGTTTGCAACTTCGCAAAACCTGTGCTTACCCCGTGACCCTCAAAAAACCTCAAAATTTTTTTTTGGAAAAAAGTCCGAAATTGTAATACGACGTACTCTACGACGTGTTCCGATTTCATCTGTTCCTGGATGCTTTGAGGCTAATCCAGGACCACAGTAGGATGTATTATGGTTAAGATTCAAAAAGAAAAAGTTTTTCTTAGAAGATCCTAATATTTAGGGGTTGGTTTGTATGGCAGTCCTATAACGTAATGTTCCGATTCCATCCATTCCTAGTAATGTTTTGAGGCTTTACTAGGGACACATTTGGGTGAGGTTTGGTTAAGATTGGTTCATAAAGAAAAATTTTTTTTTAGAACAACTTAATTTCCAGGGGTTTGTTTGTATGACAGCCCTATGACGTAGTTTTCCGATTTCATCCGTTCCTAGATATTTTTTTAGGCTTAACCAGGAACACACTTGGGTGAAGCTTGGTTAATGTTGGTATAAAGAAAAAAAATTCTTAGAAGAACCTAAATTTCAGGGGCAGCCCTATGACGCCATGGTCCGATTCCATTCGTTCCGACATATATACAGCTAAGTAACTTAGTTTAGAACTTCGTGTCACATGACTTTCTCCGTGGAATGCGCATTTAAGCCGATATTTAGTTCGGAAGATGACTAAAATTACAATTTCAAACTTTATTACAATGCTTTAAAGTACTGTATCTTGGGATGCTTTGCACATACAAAGCTGGAGGTGGACTCAAATTAAAGAAGGTTTTGTTAGCTTTAAAAGTGCAGTGGACGACTTTCTTGTAGGTGGCACCTTTTAAAATTTACAAACCATAATATGAAAAAAAGTCCGAAAATTTTGAGGTTTTTTGAGGGTCATGGGGTTAGAACAGGTTTTTCGAAGTTGCAAACTTGGTGGTACACTTCTGGTATCTACCCTAACAATATTCCAAAAAATCAGAGCCGAGCTATTTTTTTGCGACCTAAAATCATAAAATGACTGGCCTATAAAGTTCGATCAACTTGAAATCCGTTTAAATAATCCAGTGCGAGTCAACGAATTATCAAATATGTGGAAAAGTGTCGGAGATTATCCAATGATAGACATTAATTAGACGTTAGGGGCCTCTGTAAAGACGGCTGGCACTTATAGAAAGAATCCTGCAAAATGTCAAAGGGCCAACTTTTGAATAAAGTTCGGTTCGGTATGGTAACTTACCCAGAGGTTATCCCTAAGATAATCAATACCTACTACTAGGAATATATCCTGCTCTGGCAATTGAGCTCTGCCAATTGGCAGAGGCTGGGGACAAAAGATTATGACTGTAAGTATGTAACAAAAATCGATTGCGACTGCAACTTTATTCATTTTGATCAAAACCTTATGAAAACTATACTTAAAGCGGAAAGCATCAGATGGTACGTTGACACTGGCTCCGACATTTACTTGGAACACCTACGGCACTCACTTTCTTTTTCGATAGTGAAGGCCAAGCATCCTGATGCTGATGCTCATCACAGTTTCAAGTGATAACCTACGCGAGTTCAAAAGAGTCAAGTCGGAACTATGGATTGACAGAGAATGGCCGAAAACTAGTTTCAAAAACTATCTCACTCAAAAAATCGAATATTAGCCAAAAATTCGTAGGTCATGCATTCTTGCAGATCCAATGTCACGATACAGTACACAAGAGGACAGTGCTTGGATCTTGACAAAGTGACACGCCTTCGGGCGCGGCGAGTTCCTTTCAAGACTAGGCCTGAATCCAAAGCCCCCTTCATTCAAAGCCCAGGAATCTTAGGCTTGAGAAGATTGAACATTTTCATTTCGTTAAGGGGAAATCGAGTGTTGCGACAAATTTTACACGAAACATATTGGTTCCCGGTCGATTTGTCGCGAAAAGTCAATATGTTAAACACTAAAAGGTTATGAGAACAGTGAAATGGAAAAAAAACGCGAGAAATGATTAGTTTTGGAGGATTTTTGCGTGTGTGAAACGCGAACGGTACAATTTTCCCGTACATTTGCCCACCAAACAAGCTAACATGGGCCGGTTTTCCCAGTTTATCTCGTTGGTTTCCGGCTTGTATTGTAGAGGGTTTTGCCTGAACCCGATGCCGTTAAGTAAGGAGATCCTCATGTGTTTGCAAATTTGTACCTACACAAGGGAAGGATGTCTCCTTTACTTGTGGAGAAAACAGACATAAGGTAGTGTCCAGTCAGCTGAACTACAAGAATTTGATGAAGTATGAGTATCTTGAATTTCCAGAGTAAACGGGATTAACTAATTGTGGAAATCTTGACTTATAGTTCCATTCTATACACCAACTCGGTGCATGTCTGTAGTATTTTTGGCATGGCAACTTACCAGCTCTATGGAAACTACGCGGAGCATTGTCTGTTGGAGGAGAGATCCCCTGCGGGAGAAATATCGAGTTATTAAATTTTGGAAATGTCACATTGGAATCTTTGCATTGAGACCTCTAAGCGTCTATAGCTCGTATGTTAAAATACCAAAAATTTAGGAAATTGAGGGAAAAAAGTTTCGTCCCAATCGGGATTCGAATCATCACTTCAGTCATAAGGTCATAGCAACTTAACCTACTGAGCTATAGACGCATGCCAAAAATACTATAGACATGCACCGAGTTGGTGTATAGAATGGACAATAAGTCAAGATTTCCACAATTAATTAATCCCGTTTACTCTGGAAATTCAAGATATACTCATAATGGGCGACTAGGACCGGACGTGGTGTGGCTTATAGCTGCTCCTCAATGTAAATTCAGGAGACTGTAGATCTTTGAGCGTTTATACTAAAGCGCCACGTTGCAGTGAGCCAGGAGGTCATTCATAGAGGACCTTCTGATCAGCGCTTAGCTTAGTAGATCACGCCCAAGATTGTAGATTGTAGAAGGGCGTGGACCCGAAGGGATTCGCATCACTGAAGCCAGTGGGCCTATTGTGCCCAAGGATAAATCTTCTGGACCTGGCGACACACAGCAAGTCTTTACTTGTTTAGTTTCGATTTGCTGCAGAAAAAGGCAAGGAATAACTGACGGAGCTGAACCTGGCATGTCGTAGAGGATGTATCCTCCAGAAGCCCATCCTGACACTCGAAAACCAGTTACAAATCATGCCCCTGGCTCTAGCAGGCCGTCCTTTTCGTTCCCCTCTTTCTCTCGACACCCGTGTGACTCTCTGCCACAGATTTCTATGACGTGAATCTCGGCTTAAAGGACGCTAGGCCAAACACACATTACAGCCGAGATATTCGTATTAGGTCCAAAAACTCCATCACCTATACTGTGGTCTGTTGTAGAATCACCCGTAAACGACATGATGATTATAGAATCAGTGCACGGGTTGCCATTTGCCCTTCCAACCGATCTGGAATGTAATCGGCGAGATTCCTGGCAAAGCGTAGTTCCGTGGTCAAGCAATGTGGCAACGAGCAAATTGATAGGCCAGGAATCTGTTGCTGGATGAGCATATAACCGACCGCGATTACACAAAAACTGTTGATTCCCTGAAGTAACGCTTAAAATTCCTCTGATTGCCCGACATGCAAGCCGTTGGACTTTATTACCTACAGCTCTTCATGTCATGCGTTGCAGTGTTATGGGTAAAACGAGGATTCTTTTGATAAGACAGGCTACGATGCCATAGCCAGAGCAGGGAATACCCTTACCTACAATTAGGTGGGACCAACTGATGCCCATGAAATCTTTGCAGCACAGTGAGTCGGTCATTACCGATTTGACGATCTTGGCCCTAGTCTGTTGATTCCCTGAAGTAACGCTTAAAATTCCTCTGATTGCCCGACATGCAAGCCGTTGGACTTTATTACCTACAGCTCTTCATGTCATGCGTTGCAGTGTTATGGGTAAAACGAGGATTCTTTTGATAAGACAGGCTACGATGCCATAGCCAGAGCAGGGAATACCCTTACCTACAATTAGGTGGGACCAACTGATGCCCATGAAATCTTTGCAGCACAGTGAGTCGGTCATTACCGATTTGACGATCTTGGCCCTAGTCTGTTGATTCCCTGAAGTAACGCTTAAAATTCCTCTGATTGCCCGACATGCAAGCCGTTGGACTTTATTACCTACAGCTCTTCATGTCATGCGTTGCAGTGTTATGGGTAAAACGAGGATTCTTTTGATAAGACAGGCTACGATGCCATAGCCAGAGCAGGGAATACCCTTACCTACAATTAGGTGGGACCAACTGATGCCCATGAAATCTTTGCAGCACAGTGAGTCGGTCATTACCGATTTGACGATCTTGGCCCTAGTCTTAGTCAATAAATGGTGCACTCAAAATGGACTCAGTATAAACCAGCACAAAACTACTTTGCTGCCATTTGCAACCCTCTGAACTTGAAGGCCGCCCCAGGGCAGTCCACTCATATCGTAAATCAATTTACTTGTTTTTTGAGACCATAGCTAGTGGTTAGCGTGCGTTCAGTTGTTAGACGGTGTCTGAGTCTGACTAGTAAAAGCAAGCTAATGTCGATTCGACATTGATCGGTGAAAGAAGCTCACATCTATTAACCAGCCGTGTCTTATGCCGCCCTCACACTGATCGGGATTCGCCCAAGCACGCGATACACAAGACAAACACACACCTGTTAAGGACAGAGGCGAGCGTTGTCTACAACTTGTACTTGATCTTTTGTACCGCGCGTTTCGGGCGAACGCCTATCAGTGTGGGACCGGCATAAGACACGGCTGGTTGATGAATGTGGGCTTTGACGATTGGATCTAGTAGAATTCCGGTTCGTGGATACACTATTGTCAATGGGCGCGGTATTTCCGGCTTGTAGACGAAATAGGGCTCGGGCCCCTGGGGTTTATCCGAAATTCGTGGTGCCTCTACCGAGCTCTTTTGGCGGTAGCCAAATTCAAGTCAAACGTAAATTTCGTACGAATGTGATGCATTCATTGTCAGTCATGGCCGAGTATTGGATACTACTAGGTGTCCCCCCACCCTGCCGGTGCCACCAGCCAACGCCTGCTCCACGCTCTAAGCGGACGTGTTCGCGCAGCGCGCTCGCAGCACTGACTGACCGTTTTTCGTTCTCGTATGCTATACTTATCGACAGCTTGTACGAACATTCGGGATTCATCGTAGCCAATCAGAACAATAATAACCAATTGCATTTTCCGAAGTTAGCATTTTTATATATAGAAGGAGAAGGATACCAGCCTGATCTTGGGATGCAGGACAGGAAAATAATTTGGTGGTGTCGAGGGCTGTATTCCTTGCTCACCTATAGTAAGGCCATTTGGTCGGGATTTCAAAGTCAAACGGGCAAAAACCCAAGTTGATCGATGAAGCTGACTAAAATTATGAGTATTAGGCAAACCTACTCATTTCTTATGCCATTTGGCTACGGCAGAGGTAGGGATTGATTGCTCCTCCGGAAGCTATCTATATATATTAGGAACCTCGACCGCCAAGGCAGACTCTACAACCTGTTTATTGGATGCGCCATCTGTATCTACGAGCGAAAGCAGCAGTGCACTATTCACCTCTACCGTAAGGGTTGTTGGGAGTAGAAAATGTATATTTCTACTTGTGTTGGTCCTTCATTCTCCCCGAGAGAATTTGTAGCATAGAAGTTACGGGTAAGGACAATGGCGCCGGAACAGGGGGGGCAGCGGGGGCAACTGCCCCCTCAATATTTTGCCTAAGGGGCAATTAGTACTACTATATTGCATTATATTAAAAATGAAGAATAATTTATTTTATATTTTTATACATATACAATGTACATATTCAATTTATTATTCCAGTAGTGGATATTTTTTCCATGATGGAATATCTGGTTCGCAGAAAGTTGCATACGTGCATCTAGTGCAAGTATACTACGAGTATGTACATGATCATTCCATTTTCATTTCTTCTTCCTTAGCAAGAGTACCTCGAATTAACGACAAGGCCAACGATAGCGAAACTATTGGCCGTTAATCAACGAAAACGAGGAAGGTTTTCATTCTGCTTGTCAGAAAACCGATGGTAGAGAATCTCACAGTAAGATTGGGCTGCTATGCTCGATTTCGATATTGTTGATCTTCGCTCACAGTTAACTCTTTTGAAGAGTATGCCGGGAGCTTCACCTACATGTTGCGCCGCAATTGCTGAGCACTTTTGAAGCATGTCGAGCACAGCAAGTTAATACTAGTAACATTGCTTCTGACGGTTCCAGCATCAGCAGCATCATCAGAAAGGTCGTTTAGGGCTTTACAACGTCTTTAACATGGCTACATTCAACAATGACACAAAAACGTCTCACACATCTAATCCTTCTCCATGTTCACAGGGATCGAACAGGAAATTTAGATTCCTGAAAAATTCTTAAAAGAAAGAATTCGTTTCCCGAGGAAACCGCTGCTAGAGGCAGCGACGGCCCTAGGTATTATCGCGCCCTTTGCCCTGTGTGTTGAAAGCCGTTTCTTCAATTTTAGATATATCCGTAGTTACAGTCAAAGTGTGCCACCCCCTCAGTATGAGCTATTCTTTGAACATACATAATTCGAGAGATATTCATTTTTAGATTATCGTCGTTTAAGAAAAAGGGGACTTTCACTTTACTGAGCGGTTCTAGTCTAGAAATGAGTATTTCCCAAAATTATTAATAGTGTAGTCATTTGGTGATTTCAGATTGCAAAGTGTGGTGGAGAATCTTTTTGTTGTTTCTTATATTTTATTGGAGTGCTGAGCTTGAATCGGAGCTTGCCACCAAAATTTCGTTGCAAATCAGGATCGAAACCGCAAAAAAAAAACCCAAAATTTTTGTTTTTTTTGTTTTTTGGCTTAAAGCTCCGTAAGTGTACATTTCTCCGATAGCCTGCCCTTGAATATGTTAGAAAAAAACATAATTGCGGGTCCAACGCACCATTACTCTTTAAAATGCGTTAAGCGGTATCTGTACAATTCATAGTAATTTTTTAGTGTTTTTTATACGATTTTAACCCTGTTTCGCAACGAAATTATTGTGCTCCCCAAAAAACATAGGAAACAAACAAAAAAATTTCCCACCATTTTGCAATCTACTCGGTTTATCATGTGCTAACTACACTATCAGCGCAATATATCTAATGAAGAGCTTATACTAAGGTGAAGGGGGCTCATTTTCACTGGGGGTTGGCTTGTGGCAAGTACTAGGACCCTCAGCTTTGTAAAGAAATTTGCGATTGAATATTCTCTATTCCATTTGAAAACATACGAATCAAAATTTGCACATTTTGTAGTTTCGCATTTTTAAATTTTCAAATCCGATTTTTCAATAATTTTGAATTTTTATGTTTTTAAATCGAAACTTTCGAAAATTTGGGTTTGAGACCTAATGTAGAGGTTATTATAGCGGAAGTCCTAACTATCACAATTTAAAAATTAAAATCGCCCAAAAATTTCACAAAAAAAGCAAATTTTTACCTCTTTTTTTTCAAATCGAGATTTTCGAAATTTTTGAAAATGTTAATTTAAAATGTAAAAGCGCAAAGTTTTCAAAACTTCCAATTAAAGAACATTAAAAATTACAAAATTTTGATTTTAATAATGAGATAATTAAGATTAATCCAAAATTGAAATTGTTTATTTGCCTCACTTATGAATCGCCCTGTTCAAATGCACATTCTGCACATATAGTAGAGCCGGTCCTGGCTAGAGGTCCGGTATATGGTAACCGCTTAATTTAATATGAATTTGAGAAAAAAAAATCTTGCCCCCCCAATAAAAAATTCGTTCCGGCGCCACTGGGTAGGGATGTGTACATAGTATCACGCAAAAGTTTGTTTTTGTTTTAAACAGATTCTATATGAATACCGCTCAAATATCTGGGAAAAACAGTCCGACGACTTCACCTGGTACTCTGTCGGAAGTCTACCTTAAAACTGTAGGTCGAATGGTCTCCTTCTTGATCGTGCATATCTCGGCGTATGATTTTTGATTCGACTAGTTTTCGGTATGTTCTTCTTGACCTAGAAGCCAGTTCGCCACTCCCTGAAGCGAGCTTTCAATTTCAACGAAATTTCACACAAATGTATTTCTATTAATGACACAAAACATAAATGTAAAAATGGATCAAATCGGACCATGGGGTCATGCTGCCATACAAAACCAACCCCCCGTTTTGGTTTTTCTATGAAACATTTTTTACACAAATTTCACAAATACAAATTAATGTGTCTTTATCAAAGCAACAAAAAAGGTCAAAACAAATGGAATCATACTATGGGGCCATGGTCCCTCATCCCCCAATAACATTTTCCAAGTAAATATTTTTCTTTGCCCACTTTAGGGTTACCACCTCGACCACAACCCTCGCCCGGCACCTGCAAAAGGGAGGGCACCCCCTCCCCTCCCTGTGTTCAAAAAATTCTTTGCGAGTATGTATTGCATTTTTGAGGCGCAGTTGCTAAGAAGCTAAGACAGCCCTATGAAATAAAAGCTTAATTTATCAGCCTTTTCGATTGATAAATTAATAAATCCTTTGAAGGATTTTTCTATAATGGCAGAGGAAAGTAGGACACGTACACACTATCGATTTAAAAATGAGTCTACTATTTCGGCTCTATAGAGTGATTATTAGCAGTGCTAATTGTCATGCGAAGGAAGGGTGAGGGCAATCAACAACTCCTTTGAATGAGTGAGAGTTGGATTATTACCGAAATAGCGCATCCGCACTATTTTGGACCGATTCGTAATAACAGAAGAGACCCAATCCATGACACGATCAAATACAAATCGGTGGAGTCTTGCCTACTCATTCCATTCGCTGCACCACTTCCCTCGATTACTTTGTATCCAGGCTGTCAATAAGTATCCATTGCAATTGATATCCTGGGAATGAACCCAATACATTCAGCAAAAACTTACCAAATTATAAACATTATTTGGTTGAAAAGAGACTGCCTATTTTTCATTCTGAGCTATGGCAGGAATTTATTGCCTAAATATAACCCCACGATCATCTGATCTTAAGCCGGCCCACACGGATCGGGGTTCGCCGAACCGCGCGATGTAAAAGATCAAAGTTGTGGACAACACTCGCATGAAAGGAACAGAGGTGATGAGGGCAGTCAACGAAAAGGTAACGTCCGTTGAATTACCCTATTGCCTCTATCCCTCCGAGGCGTGTGTTGTTCACAATTTTGATCTTTTTACAGGACATTCGTCAGATTTTCATTTCAGAATATGTTTCAGATAACCCACGGGATCCGTACAATTTCTACGAAGATAAATTAGAGCAGCAGTGTTTTCGATAGTGATTCGATCCGGTCAAAAGCAGGAGTTGTTGTTGTTGTTGTTGTTGTAGCGATTCAAGAGATTTTTTTTTTCTTGAATCGAAGGGGGTCTTGACAGCTCTTGACCATTTTTTTTAACAACGGGTAGCTGCGGGACGATTTACATCGAAGAACCGGCTGCCGTAGGAGCATTTTATGGACAACACAAACATCCATGGGCAACAGTGGGATTTGAACCCACGCACCTGGCTACTCAGGGATAGAGATAGAGTGACATCTCTGCCACTGAGCCACCGAATGCCAAAAGCAGGAGTCGTGCAATCTTGTGAGGCACAGCCATTCCAAGGCAATCAAGTTCTAATTTCAAATTTAAATATTTTTTTCGCTTAAACGCCAATATTACGTGCATAGCAATTTCAGTGACCTTTGATAACTTAAGTTTGCAGCGATGCAGAGTAACACGAGACCTGTGACGAGATTTTTAGTTTCCACTGAATATGGTAAGACCACCATACCTAGGGACATACATCCACAGAAGTAATGTTTTTTTTTAATTGCGAGTAAACGTTTAAGCCGCCACCTATCGCAGGATAGACTATAGGAACTTTTGAAAAGCAGACATTGGAAAACTAAATCAAACTCGCGATCGTCATAAGGGTGAATATTTTTAAGAAAAGCATGGCTACATATTTCAATTTAAGCGCGGCCCTTAACCCGGGAACACTAGTGTGAGTCATTTTGACGCATATTCCACATATTTCCATTTTTCGTAGAAAGGGCGGTTGGCCCATTGGGTTCCGCTACCCATGTATTCTTTAAGAAATATGTTTTCTAATGAATGTCCGAGTAAGCAAACGTTTCTGATTTTATGGTAAGCAGCTATTTGTGTTTTTCTGTGACGGGGTTAGTACTAAACGAACGTTTCTTGTGAGTCAAAATGACTCACGTTAGTAACAACCGTTTACATTCACTAGTTGGCATATTTGGTTTCTGGGTTGTTTCTACAGTTTATTCGGATATAATGCACAAACTCTTAGTATACCTTGTATAAAATAAGTATTTCGAAGAATTCTTGCACAAGTTTTCATACTCTTCCACTTTAAATACAACAATTTCCATAGTGAGTCAAAATGACTCATGGTTAGTAACAAGCGCCTGGAATTAAGGTTAGTGTTCCCGGGTTAAAGAAACAGTTGCAGCTACGTCCCCATGAAAAAAAATGTAGAAAAACTGAACTGTCAATTAAATTTTAATTTATAGTACTGACTTTTCAGGAGGACTACATTTTAATACAGCAAAGAGCGCGTCCCGGTAAAATTTTCCTGAACCCGGCATCCCGGCCGCACCTTCTAGGCCCGTCACTGCCGGGCGAGGCCCGAGCAGGTGGCAACCCTAGCCCACTTATTCCAACCAAACCCCACAGAAATATTTTTTTGTCGACGAAACGGAACTTTTGAGAAGACGGAAGAAAAACAATGTGGGGGGGGGGGTTAAATACAAGTCCTAGGTACGGCCGAAAAAACAAGAAGAGCGAAGGGTATCCAAATTTCGGCCGCGCCCGAAATTAGCCTCGGTCTCGTTTTTTTTTAATTTAAGCTTATTTTCACTAAGAAAGATTGCCGATTCAGGAAACATGAAAAGGAAAGCTCAAACGTATTACGTGCCAGGAGAAATTTTGAAATTATTGAAAGTATGTTAAAGAAGTTCGTCCCGAATCGATACCCGGTTTTTGGGACGCCAGTTTTCGACAACTCCAAGCAACTATCATTAGACCTGGGTTAATTAATTATACCTCGTATCGAGTATATTCTAATGAGCATGCCATTATCCTGGAACAGTTAACATTCTTCATGCCACCTTAAATTTAGTGATTTATGATTTTTCCAAACAACCCCAAATGAATATAATTACCGAAACGTAATTCTGTCAACTTCAAACTAACCGCACAAGCAGCTCCGTCCCAATCACCGTCTTAATGGCCAAACTAAAGCATTGGAAAAACACCATTCCAACCCATCAGAAAACCAAAGAAACCCTTGAGACGCATTTGGTCAACGTACTCAAACCCTTGCTCCTGGTCAGTCAATTTTTCGGTGCTGCTCCAGCATACGTACATCGCGAATTGAACCCGAATCAACCTCTACCTGGAGCCCGATGTTCCTTTATCTGCGTCCTGCGTGTCCTTCATATCATCTGGTGCGTCACCTTCCTCCTGGGCGCACTCGTTGCCACCTATTTCCAGTACGTGGAATTCGATATCGAAATGACCGTCATACAGAAATATTTGAATTTCAACGAGTACATCTTTAATGCATTATCCGCTCAGATAGCGGTCCTGGGAAGCTGGTGGCATCGTAAACGATATCGCGGCTATTTCGAGCGAATAATTGAATTCGATTTGAAATTTCAAAATTTTCGAATAAAACCTCACGAAGACGATGCGATGGCAATTAGACGACTTGTGAAATTATTTTTCGGAACGGTCAGTGTTTTCTTTGGGCTTATTGTCCTGCCGGTGGATTTGTACTACAATTCGATGAGAATACTGGGCAGTTTACGCAGTTGTACGGTGTTTGTGATACCCAATGTAATTGTCCTTTTCGCATTGGCACAATATTGGTTGATGATAAGTATGATACGGATAAGATACGGCTTTATTAACGCAGTTCTGGAACGAAAGGTTGGTGTGGGAACGCTGAATGCTGCCATTAAGCCGTTTTATGAAAGACCTAAGCAGTTGATCAGAAAAATGGTGAATCCTACTTTGGATGAGACTATTAATGTACTTCGGGACTTGCATGGAGATTTAGAGTCGCTGATTTGTGATGTGACGGCGTCTTTTGAAATTTTGATTGTCGTGGCGATAGTTGGATCGTCGCTGATATTGGCCGTTCAAGTGTTTGCCCTGTACAAATTGATGGAAGGGAAGAATTTCAGTGACTCCTTGCTGTACTATACGATTCTTTGGGTTTGCCTGCATGTTGGGAGATTGGTGCTGATTTTGTGGGAGAATGATGCAGTTGTTAAAGAGGTAAGACATTTATTTTCCTTTATATTAAGCGTAAGATATTAGATCATATTGAAACAAGAACAATGAAGACGCCTTTTAACGGAATATTGTAGACGCGGCCTTGTAATAGATTAACTACAAGTTTGGGAATCACGGCCTTGACTTACAAAATGTTAGCATCATTACCATCCAACGAAATAAGCTCATGCTTTTCTTAACTTGTCAAAACCCGATACCTTGAGACACCCCAAAAATATTGTCGTACCTTTCATTGTGAAGTAATTAGAGCAAATTAAACGAAAGCTGCGCGACAATTAACTACGAAACAAGATTTATAAGTTATTCATAAACTCCAAAACCCTATCAATCAACCACTCCTAATTGTTTTATGACTTTAATCTCACAGGCCATTTGAAAATCAATTATCACCCAAAATAAAACCGGCCAAACCCATGCATTTTATATTAAAGAAAATGTTTCAGTCAATTTTCTTATTCCAATCCTTCGACAACTGCATCCCGAAATGGATACCACGGCACAAAACAAGTTCATTTTCCAAGAAAACATCGCCACAATCCTAAAACCCTATATCGCCATCGGTCAATTTTTCTGCAGCGTTCCCGCATCCATTCATCGCGATCTCGATCCAAATCAAGCTCGATCCAAAGCTCGAAACTTTTGCTCGCGTACCATGCAAATCGGGCACCTTATGTGGTGTGGATTCGTTCTGGTCAGCCTCCATGCCGCCTCCTACTATCATATGACACATTTCAAATTGGAAATGCCCGTTATTCATAAATCGCTCTACATTAGCGAATACATTTTCGACGCCCTAATGGTATTCGTTGGCACAATCGGATGCTATTGGCAACGCAGCTTCTATCGAAGCTATTTCGACAGAATGGTCGAGATCGACTTAAAGCTCAACAGTTTTGGAATAACACACAACATGACCGTGATCAAACAACTCATGAGACGATATCTCATCTGCATACTCCTATTTACAGTCGTTGTCATACTTTTTGATGGACTTTATAACGCCACAACCAGTGGCTTTTTGCAAAACACAATTGTATTCACAATGCCAAACGTATTAAGTGTGTTTTCAATCGGGCAATATCAACTTCTGATGAACATGATACGAATTCGATACAGCCGAATGAATTACATTCTCGAGCGAAGGGGTGGTGTCAAGTTTTACAATGCCGGTATCAAAATTTATTTTGAAAATGCCGATAAGTTGTTTAGAAAATTTGATGATCCTGGGATTGATGAAACGATTCGGTTCCTGCGGAACTTGCATGCTGATCTCGAGTCCTTGACGTTTGATGTGACTGCTTCGTTTGAGGTGCTGTTGGTGACGGTTTTTGTTGGATCATTTTTTATAGCGAGCATTCAGTCTTTTGCCCTGTATAAGGCGTTGCATCCACAAAATTTCAGCATAAGTTTAGTGGTATATACGATTTTGTGGGTTACACTTCATTTGGGGAAAATAACGTTGGTTTTGTTGGCGAATGATGCGGTTATTAAGGAGGTAAGCTGGTGATTCAAAAAACACATCTGATCTCTATGATATTTTGTTGAAACTTATTACTATCTTGTGTGTAAGTTAATTGATATTTTTTTTACATTTTATCTTATCGTTGCCAAAATCTTATCTTGGGCTTAAGACAAAATTTTGTTTAATAATGTACATAAAATCATGTACAAGCAATTAAAAAAACATTATTAGCGCGCATTCAGTATAAGGGTAGCGTGGCCGAGCGGTCTAAGGCGCTGGTTTAAGGCACCAGTCTCTTCGGAGGCGTGGGTTCGAATCCCACCGCTGCCATAATATATTTTGTTATCTGAAAGTCTGAGCGCACAGACAGATAGTTTACTATACGCTTATGAAAAGCATTATGAAGAGAACAGTAATAAGCCTTAAAAAAAAAACAAGTGTGAGTGAGATAGCTCCAATTAAAATTTGCTGAGAATTAAGGTTGCCTACTATTGATTTACTCAGAATTTGCTTTGCATAGCCTGGATGTATCCTCGGTAAACTCTCACTCTCATTTCACTGAGAAGTGACAAGGTTTAGGTACTATGTTCTGCCAAAAAGGGTATTTCTTAGACCCTTCAGTACGTATACGGTCCTTAGACTACCTTGGGGATTGTTACAGTAACAAAGCACTTCGCTGGCAGAATATTGTTCCACTTACGACCTAGTAGTAACACTACCCAGATTGAGATTAAATCTACCCAATAAATTGGATTTAGGAATTTCATCTAGTAAAATAAATGAGGTGACTATCTGATGAAGAGTACAGAGCCACGACTTTTTAGCGCAGTTCTCAATAACACTAGCACCAACAAAAGGTTCTTTTTCAATTCGTTCATAGGGTTTTTACATGCTTCAATCTCTTCGGAAATTTCTTGCGGGATTGCAGGCTACCTTTATCGTTCTGAGTTTGCAACATGCTTGGAAATAAAGTTTTTTTTTAACCTTCCAAATGGCCTCTTGATAAATTCGCTACATTTTAAACACATTCCAATTTGTAACAGTCAGCCCACAATGAACATTAAAAATGATTTCCGAACTTTCGATTTCCGCTAGCTCACTGATTTCTGTTTATTAGGGTTTTTTAGAATTTTTTCAAAAAACCCTTATGAAATCGATTTTGTCCGTCCGTCCGTCCGTCCGTCCGTCTGCTCACTAAATAACTCGCGAACGGCTCAACCGATTGTCATGAAATTCGGTATGAATGTGTAGAATGGTTACAGTCTTTGGCACAAATACCTTAGAAGTTGGTAGGAAGAAGATAACAGGGTGTCCCGAACGTTTGAAAAA
Organism: Microchrysa polita; assembly: GCA_949715475.1. Lineage (NCBI taxonomy): Eukaryota > Metazoa > Arthropoda > Insecta > Diptera > Stratiomyidae > Microchrysa > Microchrysa polita. The sequence continues at coordinate 22,252,372 of OX454419.1, read as the reverse complement.
AGTCGACTTTATTAGTTTTTATCGGAGATTAACGTATGGGTATTTAAATCAAAGATCTAGACGAGTACATCTGATACCAGTTAAAATTTTCCAGTTTCGAGTAACGGTAAAAAAGATATTGGCGTTTAAAGTTAAACTTCCTTTTCGAGCTCCGTTTTTCTAAACCGTTATAGGGATCGATATGAAACTTTGCACAAAGATTGGTCAGTATGGCCTTATATACGTTAAATATTAAGACTGTTGACTTTTGCTAAGGAAAAGTAAATAACAGTAAATTTGTAAAATTTAAATTTGTTCGTGTGTAGCCCCTCTTAGGTTTCCAAATATGAAAATTCTGCTAAGGATTTTTAGGAAATTACACAGGGAATATGTGTACGAATTTTCATTCGAATAACTGTATCCAAACCGGAAATATAGCCAAGTAAGTATTTAGTAAGGACCTTTCACAAAGGGAAGCCTCTTAAGCATTTCTTCAATGCAAGATATGCATTGAAGAAATGCTTAACTTGATGAAACAATGTATGTACATGAAATTTGGTGGAAATGCATAGAATGGTAATAGTGTTTGCCACAAATATTTTTGTAGTTTGTAGGACCAAGTTAACAGGGTGTCCCGGAAAAGCTGCAAAAGTATACTTGTTCAATACTCATAGGAAAGCTTGCGTGGGCTCTAATGTCAGGGGACACAATGCAATCATTTCATATAAGTTGGTTTTCCTTGATTTAAAAACAGCAACAGTAGATTTACAGCTAATAATTCAGTTCATATATAATGCCAAGCCATCCTTACGTTTGCCTGAGTTTCTTTTTGCTCAAAGGCCATCAGAAATCTGAAATCGAAAAAATCATGTAGATTTGCCTTGGAGTACTTTTATACAGACTGGGTAAATAGTAAATCTATTTTTGGATTTGTCTAAGTAAAGGTGGAACAGAATGAAAGCCTAGCCTTTCATTCTGGAACACGTTTATTTAGACCAATCCAAAAATAGATTTACAGGAAGCATTTCATTAATGTTGTGCACAATTCTTATATATTGCTTATAAAATATATTTACAGAAAATATTCACTATGCATCAAAATTCTAAAAAAAACCCTCGTATTGCGGGCGCAGCCCTCTGTACGCCGGTATTTTTGTATTTTAAATACTTTCAGTATAAAAAATTGCAATTGACAATGTTGGTCAAATCATCCCACTGATTTCAGCATCAGATCGGGCCTCTCCTGATGATGCGGGGTGCAATCAGATAAGCAGCAGATGAGATGTGCTCGCAGGATCAGTTTCCACGTTCCTTCAGCGGTCGGGTGCATCTACCGGAACGACCTAATACTGTATTAATAGCATAGCTAAGAGTCGCTATAACCCACTTCGACAAAATACATGTGTTAATCATTTCAATGATACCCAGAACTGCTCCAAACTATTTTATTTCATACCAAATCAAATCCTGGCCAATAAATTTGCTGTGTTTGAGGAAAATTAATCAATTAAAAAAAAATATTCTGGCAGCACTATTGATTGGAACCTAACTGGTGCTGCTAAGTGATGTAGAAATAGCAAGAAAGCGCGGTAGCCGGGGCTGTGGGGGGGGGGGGGGGGGCAAAAGACTTCTTCCATGTGTCTCTAAAATTTGCTAGCAATATTTCTGCGACCGGAAATTTCAACTCCTTAGAAAATCATGATGTTGAAAAAAATTTAGGCTTGCCCCCCCTGACCGAAATCCTGGCTACGCCCATGTTATCAACCTGCAGGACAATCCTATGTAAGGACAAGGATGGCAACATCATCAGCGTAATCGACAGTGTAAATAAATCATGGGCGTCGCATTTTGAAAAGCTCCTCAATGCACCATCAGCCTCCTCAACGGAGCAGCTCTTGAGCAGTTAGCTGAACCAGGCCCTCCCGTTCAGCACCCAACAGTAGAGGAGGTAAGTCTCGCCATACAATTACTTCAACGTAATAAAGATGACGAGATTCCAGCAGAACTGCTGAAGCACGGTGGAGCGTGCCTAACCAACGCTATACATGTGATACTGCTGGAAATATGCAACGATGAGGTAATCCCCGAAGATTGGCGCAAAAGCAAGCCCAATCCACAAAAAGGGTGACAAGCTGAAATGTGATGATTACAGGGGCATATCATTAGTTTGTACGACCTATAAGATTTTATTCAAAATTTTGGAAAAGATAATTAATTCGAACGCAGAACAAATCATTGGCGAATACCAAATATGAAGGCGGCTGCAGACCTGGTCGTTCATGGCTATGAATATGGACAGCAGCGGAACGCTACTCATCAAGTCGACTCAATTAGTAGCGTACGCTGACGACATCAACATCATGTCTCGAAGATTTGACAATGCAGAAAGCCTTCTGAATAATCTCAATAACGCCGCAAAAAGAAGTTGGACTACATACCAACGAAACCAAAACAAAGGCCATGATGCAATCAAAAACAAGGACGCGGACGAATTTTCGAAGCCGTTCGCGAGCGAGATCAATGGCACATCCGGTACAACGACGAGTTGTATCAATTGTACGATGAGCTGAAAGTATCAAAAATCGTGAAGCTTCAACGAAGAATTGACGGAGCGAGGTGAAGACGCCCACCACCGAAACTGGAGAACAAGGTCACGTAACCGCGACAATTTTTGGTCAACGATTCAGGCGGCCAAAGCCCGACGTCTGGCTATCGTGCCGCATTGATGATGATGATGATAGTCTAGTTTTACCCAAAAACTTGCTAAATGGAAAGGTGGGTTAAGCATTTTGCTGTACAGTATAGTATTTTGACCTGTCGTACACTATTGGAAAATGTCCAGCATTCGCCATGCACCACAATGAAACACAATTCACTACATAATAAGTTCATTTCGAAAGCTCGAGAACCCTTCCCGATGTCTCTGAAATTTGGCACACTTGCAGAGCTACTTGGTGCTCACATTACCTCCAAATTACATGGTCCTAACCTATCTGCGTTCGGAATTTGTGGCTGCAGAAATTGCAATTTTGAGTTTTCTAATTGAAATAATTGGCCATCACTCGGAAATTCGTGAGCGAACAATTTTGAAAATTAGAAAACTTGTAGAGCACTGTACTGGCCACATTTGGTGAACACTTCAAGGCTCTATCGCAAGGTTTGGAAATTGCGATTGAAGGTGCAACGTTTGACCCATGGACGCTCGATATTATTCAGAGAGATAATAACCCTTTTATGTTTGCCAATCGTTCGATAACTCGGAATTTGATCGAAATTTCTGAAATTTGGGATACTTGTTGACCTACTTGGCGCACATTTCCTCCAAGTTTGAAAGTCCTACTTCTCAGCGTTTGAAAGTTACAAGTTATTTGGGAATGCCCAAATTGCACTTTTCTGTTTTTTAATCGAAAATTGTCCATAACTGGGAAATTCTTGAGTGAAATTTTGAAATTTTCCAAACTTGTAGAGTATGTATTGTATATTTGGGGAACACTTCAGAGATATATTTCTGGGTTGTATTACGGTTTCTGTTAAAAGTCATATCTGAATAGATCACCAAACTCTAAAACTTCAAAATTAGTTAACTTTTAAGTTGAGAGTTAATGAAAAATTCTGTAGTAAGCTGCACAGGTACATGGTAATATGGCTGAGAATTGAGAATGTGTACAGCATTGGGCCTTTGGGAGTCTGGTCACCTTATAATAAGAAAACTATCATCACGTATTTGCTACCATATTGCTGTAGTTTAAAACTTTTTAAATTGTCCATTAATTAGGCTGAACTGTGTCTTTTTCCTAAGAGATTTTTAAAATTTATCAGTCTTTAAACCTTATCTAGCGTAAGACGGTCAGAAAAGAATCATCCAAATCGATCTAGCGGTTTTCAAGTTTATGCGTGACAAAGAATTCACGTTCCATTTATTACAGGGTGTCCAGAAACTCCCGCATAAACTCACCGGAAAATGATTCCTCGTGTGATTTCCAGCAAAAAAAGATGTACGGGCCATAGCCCCCCTTAACCCCTTAGCTGCTATAATCATTTGAAGGTTATTGAAACAATTAAATTAAACTTCAATATCTCCAAAACTAGACTAGTTAGAAAAGCCAAAAGAAATGATTATCACTGTCAATAAATTAACATAAAAAAACTAATCGCACTAATCGTCATTTCGCTATTCTGGCTTGTCTAGATTTGGAGAAATTGCGGCTTAAGTCGTGTAAGAAAATGATTTTTTCAAACATCTTCAAATTTATTATTATACGAGTAGCAGCAATACAAATGCTTGCACAATACAAATGCTTCTTTTTGCTGCAGGCAGTTTGTATGTTTGAATCGGTAAAATCGGACAATGGGGTCATGGGGCTGCCATACAAACCCAACCCCCCAAATTAGGTTTTTCATCAACAAATCAACAAATTTTCACACAAATGTATTTCTATTGATGACACAAAGCATATGTAAGAATGGATCAAGTCGGACCATGGGGTCATGAGGCTGCCATACAAACCCAACCCGCCATTTTGGTTCTTCTAAGAAACATTTGTAGTCTGGCTGGTCTAGCGGTTAGTGCGCGCACCTTCGGTGCACAGGCTCATGAGTTCGAATCTCACCCTGTTTCATGGTGTTTTTCGAACTCACGAGCTTGTGACGGACTATGATCTCACTCAGATGTTAAACGAGTACCCATTTATGGGGATAAATAACACTGCTGAGCGTGATGCTGATCTCATTACCTCAACAAAAAGCAGATAAGATCTTTGAAATAGGATGTCACTAACACATCCTGCGGCCTTAGTCCAATGCTGGATTGTCGCGCCTGTTATTTATTTTATTTTTTAAGAAACATTTTTTACACCAATTTCACAAAACCTTGACTTAATGTGTCTTTATCAAAGCAACTAAAAAGGTCAAAACAAATGGAATTGTACTATGGGGCCTTCATCCTGCATCCCCCAATAAAATTTTCTGAGTAAATATTTTTATTTGCCCACTTATTCCAAACAAACCCCACACAAATATTGTTTTGCCGACGCAACGGAACTTTTGTGAAGACAGAAGGAAAAGAATGGGGGAGGGATTAAATACAAGTCGTAGGTACGTCCGAAAAAACTTTTAGACCGAAGGGAGCGAAGGGTATCCAAATTTAAATTAGCCTCGTTTTCTACTTAAAATTACATCTTTTTTCTTGGATGAATAAAATTAGCAAACGATGCCCGAACATCTACTTATGTCACCTCTGATTTCGGCTAAAAAGCATCTTGGCAGCGGTGGGATTCGAACCCACGCCCCCGAAGAGACTGGTGCCTTAAACCAGCGCCTTAGACCGCTCGGCCACGCTACCATGTGTTTACTTTAATCATTTACGTTATAAATAGATTTTAAAATGCAAATAAAAAATAATGCATACTCGTGACTACATTAGCATTTGATTAGAGTTTTTTTCAACAACGCGCACTAGCTGATGGATTTATAATAATTTGATTTATTTTATGAAAATATCGTTCAAGAGATAACAATTTATTCAAACAAGTTTGGTAATGAACACCGGTGCAAAATTTATAAGATAATTCATCACATTCGTATTATAAATTTATTGATAAGTTTAAATTTGATATGATAAAATTAATAGATATGCTTTTGTTTGAATGTAAATCAATAATTTGGATGGATTTATAAATTTATTGTAATACTCGGGAAATACATTTGCATGTACATACTTAGTATGTAAATGTAAGTTATATGAACAGCATCACATGAGGCTTTACATAAAAAAAATATATTTTCCAATTGCAGAAAACCAAAACTGGAAGCTTACTCAATGCCATAGGATCCTTTAGTTCTGAATCAGAGATTCTGGTAATCTATGTACCCACCGATAATCGTTATATGATTAGATTATGTAATATTGTCTAAACACTCAACTAAGTAGGTATCATTTAATTTTTATAGGTAAACCGATTCATACTACAACTAATGGCCCAATCACGAGCACCAATCGTATGCGGGGTGATAGAATTGAATATGACGTTTTTAGGAACGGTAAAATCTTTCACAATATAACCAACTAATAGTAAACTATTATTTCAACATACCTTTTTATAGATTGTTGGAGCCATGACAACTTATGTGATTTTCCTAATTCAATTCGATTTGGGATCAGTCACATTATCGGCAACGACTGGTAATCATACAGCGCCAACTGGACCGGATTATGCAGCCGCTAGATTATAAATAAAATAATAAAATTGTCTTTTTGAGAAACAAGGAAAAATTATTTAGACTAAGGGCGGAATTCATAGTCCCCACTTATACTTAAGGGTACCCTTAAGGGATTGACGCTATTCATAGTCGCTCAGTAAGCAACCGCTTATGGGTTTCCTAAAGGGTTCCCTTACTCGTTAAGGTACATATCTAACCTTATATGAATTCATATATTTGTTGGCATATCCTTATTCAAACACTTTTTTAATAATTTTGATATTTTAACTTCTTGATATTTTGTTTTATATTTTATTTGTCACTTTTAACAGATATGCCCAGTAAGTAAATCGTTATTATTAAATGAGGCAATGCCCTAGCAAGTGATGTATCTGAATACGAAGCTCCCTTAAGGGCTCGCTTATATAGAGAAAACCTTTATTCCTTAAGCAATTCCTTATTCCTTAAGTGGGGACTATAAATTCCGCCGTTAGATTAAATATGTAAAACACAAAAAAAAAGTTGTTAGTACCTAATAAGCATAACGCATTAAGAGGTTTTTAAGCCTGAGTGAAAATGAACCGATGATTAAAATGAAACGGTAATTAACCGGCTAAATACTATGGTGAATTTATAACTTCCTCTCCAAAAATTGCTACAAAAACATTTAACGTTCTATCTAATCTTAAGGCCTGAATAGACCTCGGGCGGAATGAAAATGAAATTTTTGTCCGCTGCGATTTTATCAATGAAAATGCATGCTTACTGTCGTGGAACATGTCGGTAATGATGGGGAATTTCATAAGCTACAATCCGAATATGGTTCCGAAATTTTTCTCGGCCATTTTATGTATTATTTTTCGATTCCCCCGTCATTAGATATTTTCCACGGTGAAATGACCGGGGAATCGAAAAATAATACATAAAATGGCCGAGAAAAATTTTGTAACCATATTCGGATTGTAGCTTATGGAATTCCCCATCATTTCCGACATGTTCCACGACAGTAAGCATGCATTTTCATTGAAAAAATCGCAGCGGACAAAAATTTCATTTTCATTCCGCCCGAGGTCTATACTGCGCTTTAAAAACAACTAAAAAATCAATTTGTCCCTCCTCGAGAGCATATTCGGCGCAAACTGTGGTGAGTTTTTCAAACGTCAAACCGCTTCACTTTCTACGACGAGCTAATCGTGGAAATAATCTAATGACCGGGAAATCGAAAAATAGTACATTACATCAAATGGCAGAGACAAATTATGAAACTGTAGGATGCTTGGTGTGTTTGAAGGATTGTATTTTCATAGTAGGCCATGAAATTAAATGACAATTGAAAAATGAAATAAAATCGGTCATTTTTTCCTAGTGATACGTCAAGCGCTTTTATGTTCCTGGTTTGGTTTTGTTATATTCCCGTGGTCAAATTACGCGACTAATCATCGACATTTAGAATTACCCAAGTAGCACAAACGAGTTGTAAAACGGTTATATAACCGAAATCCAACCATGGTTATATGACAATATTGTTGGGAAAATGGTTGTAAAAACGTTTTAAAAACGTTTGCTAAACCGTAAAAAAGAGGTTTTTGCCTGGCTGTAAACGTAACATTATTGTTGCAATATCGTTGTCTTTCAGACATTATTGTTGTAAAATCGTTGTGAATATAACTACAATTTCGTATGCTAAAAAAAATAAAAAATTTCACACTTTTTCTTTTTCAGAATTGACAATTTTATTTATCTTAGACACTTTTTATCTCAGACATATTATAATATTTTTATTTTATACCTGTTTATCCAAATCCAAGGAAATTACCTTTTTATCTATTTGCCTCAAGCTGGAATCGAACCTGGTCCTCTTGCGTGCTAGTCTGCCACCATTGCCATTGCGCCAGAAGGGAAATACTTCTCATGTACTCTAAATCTGAAGTACTTCACGCGCAATACATGGCGGTCGCAAGATTGATTCTCGATCATGCGATGTCTTATTTTTCTTTTTTTCATATGCCAAAAAATCTATTAACATAATCCCTTTTATGATATTTGTTTTAGTTAGCGCTGGGAAGCTTTGTATCCAATATAATTGCAAATATCAAAAAGATACTTTCGGTTCAAATTCTAACAATTGTGTTATACTTTAAACCATGTTGTATCTGTGACAATTAAGTTATTTTATAACAAAATTGTCCAAAGAATAACAATTGAGTCAAGTTAAAAAACAATAATGTTGCAAAGACAACATTAAGGTTTCCAGGAGAAAAAATTGTCCCAAATGAAACCATCTAGTTAATTTTGCAGCAAATATTTAAGTTTAGACTCCAACAAAATGCTTACTTTAGTAACAATAATCCATATCGTTGATTATGCAACTAAAATACAACCAAAAATCGGGTTGTATGTCTAACCAAGGTTATTTTGTGCTGCTTGGGTAGGTTTATTCCACACGAGCGTGGTTCGCGTCAAGTGTTTTTCCGGGGTGTTTGTGAGGTGTGACGCGAGAAAATCCATTTTAAGATATCACGACACATTCGATGGTTGTTGGCTTTTGCTAAGGTGTCGGTAGGAAAAGACGTTGTTGTATGTAGGTGAGTACACTGAGCTTGTAGTTGCTTGTATTGTTGTTATGCTAATTTTGTGAGATCTGATTTATGGCGGACTAGGTTTTGCTGTGTGTACAGCACCGAAAATTACCTACAGGTATTCTAAGATTCAGTATTGAGTGAGTGTTGTATGGAAAGGTTGTGGTTTCCCCCTTTCCGGAAAGATTTGATAGTTTGAGAGGTTGTGGTGTCTCCCCTCTCAGTGAGATGTTTAGAGCCGTGTGGGCTTCACCTCGGAGTTGGTCCCCTCCGATTGAGTCGTTGAGAGGTTGTGGTCGTCCCGCTCTCAGCGTTGTGTTTGTAGAAAGGTTGTGGTGTCTCCCCTTTCTACTTGTGATAAACTCGAGAGGGTGTGGTGTTCCCCCTCTTTGCACAGAGTTTACGTTTTGGAGAGGTTGTGGTGTTTCCCCTTTCCATGTTGAGTTGTGTTTGTAGAAAGGTTGTGGTGTCTCCCCTTTCTACTTGTGATAAACTCGAGAGGGTGTGGTGTTCCCCCTCTTTGCACAGAGTTTACGTGTTGGAGAGGTTGTGGTGTCTCCCCTCTCCTCGTTGAGTTAATGTTTGAAGAGGTTGTGGTGTCTCCCCTCTTCGTGTTGTGTGTTTGAGAGGTTGTGGTGTTCCCCTCTCTGAAATGTGAGTAGAGGCGCGGTGCTCCGTTCCGGAGTTGAGAACCCTCTGTATTAGCTAGGAGGTTGTGGTTTCCCCCTCCGCATTCTACCATAGAACACCTAATGAGAATGTTTTCGCCAGAAGTTGTGTGCCTTAGGTAGAAAGGCTTTACTTCTGGATATAGAAGAATAAGGATGGTAGTGAAGTGGGATTGAACCAAGGAGAAGCAGCCGAATCAACCGATACATCCATCCTGCGTCTACCTCGCATTGCCGTTTGAGTACCTGAGCCAGAATCAACCGATATAACGAGAAGCCGATGACCGATGCTGAGACGACGGCGCCGACAAGTGGTTCTCCTTCGCTCTCCTCTTCTTCCTGTTTGTTGGCCGGGCCAACATAGATCTTTGAATTATATTTCGTTTACGTTTCAAATAACTTGGTATCTTCAGTGCATGTAACTGCAGGCTCATTGGTTGTCTTTTTCTCATTACAGATGGTATCAGGCGGTATAGATCAGGTGAGTATCGTATTTTATGCATACAAATGTCCAGTACGCCATGTTCATTAAAAAAAAAAAAAAAAATTTAATAATTATATACCAAAGTAAAGTCTTAGTGTCCTACAAAACCATTCTCAGATTTTAATTTATGAAATCCCCCCGTGTTTGCTACATATCCCACACCAGTACGTTTGCATTTTCATTGAGGAAATCGCAGCGGAAATAAGTCATTCTCATTTTCGCCCGAGGTCTATCCAGGATTTTAGAGGAAAGAAACCGCTATTAGCATACATCAAAGATCAAATGCTTACAGATATTCAGGATACATACGAATCTCTCTAACATCAGAATACCTACATTCTACATAGCAATTAGTTCCAGATCCACTATGAATAATGTCAATTGCTTTTCAGACCTACATAGTTATTTACTTGTAACATAAATGCTTCCGAGGCAGCAAAATTAAGCACTCCTTGATGATGGAATGTAGTTTATCTGGCGTCTTTCTCCTACGTGATGCTTTCCAGATATATTCCCAACCGAAAGATTTCGCGAAATCGTTGAACATAAAATATAATGGGACACTATTGATCTGATTGCTCAATAATATTTGGAGTGTGTTAATATTGTCCCTACATAAAAACCCTCATAAAAGCCAGCCTGTTCATCGCTTCAAGATAATATTTACCATTAGTTTGGACACCGCTCGGCAGATCCCTTAATGTCGCATTTTCGGAGTCTTCATAGTTGCATTTTTTGTAATTTAAACGGAGAGTTTGTGTTTAACAAAAATTTCGGCATCCATTGAATTGATAACCCTTTTTACATGTGGCCTGGAATCGATACTCCTTGAGGAAAGTCTTCATCTGCCGATAAAGATGCACTGTTGCAGATGCAGGATGGTCAATCTGCTTCTCTGTTCTGCCATCCGGAGATGTTTTGCCGCAAACACACGGTGAATCGGAGTCTAAAATGGATTCGAATCCATTTTATTGGACTCTGCCATGTGTTTTACGAGTGGAGTGTGTATGCTTAATTCATCAAGATGTTGAGAGTAGCAAGACTCGACACGGTACATTTTTTTCTTAGAGAGGATTGACAATTCCGACAGGACATACTCGATTCGCTTCGGGTTTTGATTCGATTAATTATAATCTAGATCAGTATTTGTTGGCAGTCTGTTTCGGCTATTACTCTTTGAGAGCGTAAAAAGGCGGATTTGACACATAGAAAATGTCCGTGCCATTGAGCGCTTATATACCGTCTCTTAATTTAAACTATCTTAAATCATTTTTGGAGATAGTACCTTTTCCATAGGGTGAATATACCGTCCAAGTCTAGTTCGCGTTTTAACTTTTTTCTTCTTCTTTTTATTCGAATTGGTTGTGGGAAGTGCAGATGTTTAGAAATGGTTTATCTGACATTTCGATTATTTGGACAATATTATGATTGGAATTTGTTAATCTCGCGTTTTTTCTAACCAGGAATTTCCTATAAACTTTGTAGCGAAACGGAAATCGAACACGATATCATTGCAGTAACAAGACGAGTTCGCTCTTCCTGGATAAATTTCAGAGACAGCCGCTTGTCTAGGCATTATGGATGGGCAAGCACCTCGCCATATGTTGCAAGCGAGACTAAGTTTAGTTTCGATTAGTTAGTGCAGCCCGTATATGCCGTCCAAAAATAATTTAAATTTGTCTAAAACTTTTTATCTTTACTGCGGTATATAAGCGGTCATTGAAAGTGGTCAGTTGTGGCCTTCAAACCGCAATTTTAGAAAGATTTCAGTCTCGGTGTCTCAGATACTCCGAAACAGGGAAGCAAAGGTCATCGGCAATCTGCTAAGACTGCACTGTAATTTCGCTTAAATGTTTAAACTTTAAACTTTTCCCTACGTGACATCCTAAGGTTTTGTTTTGGTGAGGATCCTAGTTGTCCGACCAACCTCTAATGATCACTGCAAGAAAATATTTCTCCATCCAAAACCTCAAAATCCGATATTTTCAGTGTTTCCCCATTTCATGATTTCTGGACTTAAATGTAGATACCATTTATAATTTTTTTGCGTTCGCCATGTTTTACTGTTCGAGTGATGGATATGTCCCATTAAGTTTTCTGAGAAGTTAATGGAATTTCAAGCCATTTCATCTCAAAGGGACAAATTTCTTAACAAAAATTATGATACAATCGGGGCTAAAATGTCAAAATGTAAAAGGTCAAAACTGAAGACATGCAGATGCCATTTATCGTAAAATGGTGACAATAGTCGCGCTGGATTGCCCTTGCTTTGAATTTCTGGAACCTTTTTTTAACAAAACTTTTGGAACCGACCTTTTAAACTGACGAGAATTTTCATCGTAGATTTTAATGACATTCCGTCGGCCTCCTAAGGAAATTACTGGCTACGATCATGATGTTGGCGGCAAGTCCTCGCCATCCTCCTGAACGAGATCCTATCGCTACGCCCATGATACCATACTGAATAATTGTGATTTTACCTACTTAAACTTTGAACCTAGCTTAGATGACACGGTTGGAAATAGGTTTTTAGTCGATTAGGGCGATCCAAGTCAACAGGATTCACCCCAATGTCTTCCTTCCGAGAACTCCCTTCCAGAGAAGAGCAGTACAGTGTAGGAGCTTGTGATAAAGTCGCATCCGATCCGGGCCATTTTGTTTTCCATTTTTTAAGTTTGCAACTAATAGTATAGTGACTTTAGCTCTAGACCCAAACATCCAAAAAAAGAGCTGACTTTTGATGCCAAATTGTTCTATGGCCTGACCGCAATATACCGAAGGTATATGATATAATATATCATTAGAAAGGAAATTTTGTGTAGTTTAAATCATCCTCAGAACATTTTGCTGTAAATATTACAGTTAACAAGATATTGGCGAAAAATCATAATTTCACCCCTTTACCACCCCCTCCCCCCCCCCCCCCCCCCAAATGTGACGCGCAAAAAAGTCTAACTTTTTACTGCGTAATACGGTCAGGCCATAGAACAATTTGGCATCAAAAGTCAGCTCTTTTTTTGGATGTTTGGGTTTCATCATTTTTTCAGCTAAAATCACTATACTATAATCAAAACGTTCGTAACTCCAGCCCTGAACTAGAATTTGTTTATGCGCTTTTTGAACTCTCGTAACCAAAACCATCTTTATACAAAGCCCGGAAGCAGAACACGTTCATATACTTAAGCGCCAAATCATAGGCCTGTTCAGATCGAAAATTTACATTGCGGTAAAGGCAAATCGGGTTGGGTCGCGACAAACTTTACACGAAAAGTATTGGTTCCCGGTCGATTTTCGTCGCGAAAAGTGGAATGTGTCGTGAATTAAAGTGTCTAGAATGCAGTGAAAGAACAAAATCCCGACGAAAAGTGAATTTTCCACATGTTTTCGCGATTTTTATCAGAGCAGACACGGTTTTTTTACATGCGCTGTGCTTGTGTTAGTGCATCGTGCAACGTATATACGACATGTTCATAGGCTCGTTTTGTGTGCATGTATTGCTGCTTCCCGGCTTCTAGTGAAGGTGGTTTTGCTCGTAACACACAATTTTGCATGAGTACGAAGAGTGCGGTTGCGAAGAGTACATTGTCTATGTATTAGTGACAATGCTTGCATTAGCGAGAATATCGCGGCAATTGTTTGTTATGGCTATTATTTTGCATTAGTTAGAATGAGAGGCAATGTCCCGAGAGTCCAACTAACACATAAATAAATTCTAGTTCCGAGCTGTCTGTAACGATGGCTTTCAATTTCAACTAATGGTCTTTGTGTAAATTAAAAATTCAATGTAAAGTGATGCCCACACAGGCGCGGCATGTTGTGCTATCCGCTCTCATAGGGGGAACTTTTGTGTTTCCGATATTTTCCGCTATATGTCCGCTATATGGCGGACGGTAAGATAAGTGTCGCTAGTGTCGATAACAAGAACAAGAAAATTCTTCTTGCGAAGCTGATAGCGTAATGTTCCAATGATAAGTAATTTAATCACGTATAAACATACTTACTATTCCTTTAAATAATTGATTTTGGTCGATAATCACGGTCCATGCAAATTCCAATGTAATCTTCCGTTGCACTGAGACTGGGACAACATGCCAGCTGAACGATACTAAACTCAAACCTTCACTCAAATGATTGCACAACCCTCCACAATCTCCAAAAAAGAAGCACACTTTCCGCCGCCACTGATAAATGTTATGACAATTCAACTTAACCTAAAAAAAAAGTCAGCTGTTCTATCAAATCGGCTACTATTTTCCACTATTTTCGTGTTCCTAGTTTCCTTGGATCAATTCTCAGATTCCATAAAAAAAATCCTAAAAATGAGAATTCCACCAAAACCCGGACGTTGGAGTGTCTATTTCACAAGCGAAAAAGGACGACGATTCACAAGTCGTGTAGCCATTGGAACGGCAATTGGACTTTTTGCCGGCAACTTTATCCCACAAACTTTGCTTCTCGAAAAGTACAAGGAGACGATTCAGTGCTACCGGTGAGTAGTGATGAGAGCCTCTAAATGGCCGTCTGTAATCTGTCTGTAATTTATGCAATCTTTTCTAGGATGGGTGCCGCGCGAGAATTGTCCGCTGAAATGAAGAAACGCTTGGAAATTGCCATGGAGAAATTACAATTGACCAAATTGGAAAGAAGTCTGATTCGTCCCTTCGTTGTGTACGGATTTGATAATTTTGTTGCAGGTAAAATACTTGTTTTCTGACATCCCTTCTGTGACTCGTCCCACTTCCATATGCCTAGTAAACTGCCAGACGGATATTAACTAGGACAACAATTTGCCTCTTTATTTTCAGGCTCGACAAAATACAACTCCGGAGCAATCATTGGAATTCCATCCAATTACTCCTATGAATCGCCCAGCGACATAAGTCCGCAGGAGGTTCGTTTTCGTAACGAGATGATTGATTGGAATTCAGAGAGTGGCAAATTGCTAAAGGAGGCGCTTATTCTCAAGGAAGATGAACAAATTTTTGGAATATGTAGATCGTTGCTTCAGGCACAAACCCATAAGATTCTGTTGAACTCCTTCTATCCAACGGCTGCATTTCTTATGGTCTACACGACGGCGAGCGGATTGAATATGCGTTATAATTTCTATGCCCGGCCATTTGGGGTAAGACTAAGGTTCACAAAAACAGATCGTGGTCTGCGTCCAAAATAATTCAATGAGGATATGTTGCGTATTAACTTGTAGTGGGCACAGATCCCGATCTGCGGGTGTGAGCCCAAAGAAGCAATTTTGAGATCGGTCTTGGTGATTCTGTACATACATAATTATTAACCGTTTTCATTGCAGCTCCGACTAACCCTCTATTCCCTACTTGGCATGTTCGGAATGGGCATATGGTTCTTTGCTAAAGACTTCACCCAGGTGTACTTGGACGGTGAGACTGATAAGAAATTGTGTGAACTTGGACCAGGTATGTAATTCCTTGTGGAAATTTTAGGTACATAATAAATTGATTAATTTTTTAGAATTCATCAATGCTGGCGCACGATTTTACGATAAACTCCTCAAACGAAATATGGCCCTTCGCGAGTTGCTCAAGGATGACACGTATACGGCAAAGGGCAATGAAAACTTCCTTCTCAGACAAAAGTCAATGCCATTGACGGTAAGAAAATCATATTTTGAGATGAGATTAGAAGAATTGCAAAAGAAATTGGAGGAAAATCAAGAACAACAGGCGGTGTCGTAGAAAAGATTTATTTATATTAATTTTGCTAGTTAATTAGTCAATTAAAGTGTATGTTAAAAATTTGAAAGTGGAATTGCATATTCTGCGTTGATTTCAAAATTTTCAGAAGCGTTGGCGGTAATCTACTATATAAAAATAAGTCGGGTTTTCCTTCCTGACGCTATAACTCCAGAACGCACGAACCGATTTCCACGGTTTTGCATTCGTTGGAAAGGTCTCGGGCTCCGTGAGGTTTATAGCAAAGAAATTCAGGAAAAATTTCAACAGTAAAGCTGGAAAATCTTTTTTTACATACAGCGCCATCTCTGATACATAGCATGTACTACAAACCAATATTTAAAGTAGACTGCTCAGTTAATTTCATGTGACAAACCGGTATTGTGTTTACTGTGAAATTGTGAAAAAAAGTTATTCGTTTCCTAACATTTCAATTGGAAACCTTCAAATCAATCACGTGTATTGTGCAAATTTTTATTCAATTTCAACAGCAGGCATTTGTCTTTAAAGGCCTGGATAGACATCGGGCGGAATGAAAATGAAATTTTTGTCCGCTGCGGTTTTCTCTATGAAAATGCATGCTTACTGTCGTGGAACATGTCGGAAATTATGGGGCATTCCATAAGCTACAATCCGAATTTGGTTCCACAATTTGTCTCTGCCATTTTATATATTATTTTTCGATTCCCCGGTCATTAGATAATTTCCACGATGAACTCGTCGTGGCTTAAAGCCCCGGATAGAGTTCGAGCGGAATGAAAATGAACCGGCATAAAAACCGTGGTGAATTTAAAATTTTAGCTTCGAAAATTGCTACAAAGGCGTTTTACGTCCTAAATCATCTTAAAAATAACTAAAAAAATAATTTCCCCCTTGTCCGAATGCATTTTCGACGTGAAATTGAGTCGACTCTGTAGCGTAGTCTCCGTCGGGCGTGGTGAGTTTTGCAAACGTCAAACCAATTCACTGTCCACGACGAGTTCATCGTGGAAATTATCTATTGACCGGGGAATCGAAAAATAACACATAAAATGGCAGAGACAAATTGTGAAACCATTCTCGGATTTTAGTTTATGGAATTCCCCAGCATTTACCACATATTCCACGACAGTATGTATGCATTTTCATTGAGAAAATCGCAGCGGACTAAAATTTCATTCTCATTCCGCCCGAGGTCTATCCAGGCCTTAAGGTGGTAAGTTTAACTGTGTAAATTATGAGGATCGTGCATTTGAGGTTAAATTCACCACTCTGTCCATAGTCCAAAATGCCTAAAGGACGACGTGCGAACATCGGCCGCCGCACAAGACATGCAAGCCAGCAACAAGTGTATTCACAGAACTTAAGCGAAGGAAGACAAAATATAATAAGAGAAAATGCACGATTGAGACAACGCGTGAGCACACGATCATTGGCATCATACAATCGCTTGGCATTCCAATATGATCCCACTGCGAACTACAGTGGTGATGAAAATTTAGATATTGGACCAATGACGACTATATGCCGATATTGCAATGCGTTAAAGTTAAAACGAGAAACGGCTGGATTGTGCTGCGCAAGTGGAAAAGTCAAACTGGATCCATTACGTGCCGTTGCTGAATGAACAGCAAAAACAAGTATACGAAACATTAATGCAAGCGGTGGACAATAATACTGGTGGTCTATTCTTCCTGGACGCACCTGGAGGAACAGGGAAAACATTTGTCATTTCATTGATTTTGGCCACTATTCGATCAAGATGTGACATAGCTTTGGCATTAGCATCATATGGAATTGCGGCGACTCTTCTAGATGGCGGTCGTACTGCACATTCAGCGCTTAAGTTGCCACTCAATTTAAACACAATTGATACTCCAACATGCAATATTTCCCGATCCAGTGCAATGGGAAAATTGTTGATGCAATGCAAGCTCATTGTTTGGGATGAGTGCACAATGGCACACAAGAAATCACTTGAAGCACTTCACTTCACACTGAAGGATCTTCGGCGAAATAACAACATCTTTGGCGGCTTGATGATATTGTTGGCAGGCGATTTCAGGCAGACGTTGCCAGTAACAGTAATTCCCCGTGGAACGCCTGCAGATGAATTGAATGCTTGCCTGAAGGCATCACCTTTATGGAATAACGTAAAAACATTATCGCTAACCACTAATATGAGAGTTCAACTTCAAAATGATCAAAGTGCTGCACAATTTTCCAAACAATTTATAGAGGTTTATTTTATTAATTATAAATATTGGTCTCTATATACAGTAAAACTTCCCTATAACGGACACTTACGGGGAATAAAATTTTGTCCGTTATAGAGAAGTGTCCGTTATTAAGAGAGAATGGTACCATGATGAAGAAAAAAACAACAAAGGAAATTTCAGATTATCACACGTTTATTCAGAATGTATGCCTTCTCTCTAAGAAGTGGACCGGAAATGGGGATGTTTGCAGCCCTCGCACGACTAAACCATTCGAAAACGGCTTTGTCTATTGTCAAGCCAGCCGTTTTTGAAAAGGCTCTTCGGCTTCCATCGTTCCCATGTTTATCGTATTCTTTCAAGAAGTCCTTTTTGGGTTTTAAAATTTCGCTTACTTGCGTTTTTCTTGTATGAAAAGACAAACTTAATTTATCGCGCTCCTTAAGCTGAATAATTTCAACTTTTTCTTAAGGTGTTAAACGCACTCGCGACATAATTCATACTTTACACACTTGTTAACAATAGACACGAAGCCAAAAAAAAGATATGAGTACGAGCAAGGTAAACATTCAGCATGTGCAGCAGGACTATTCTAAGCAAAGCGAGAAGGTCGAAATAGCAAAAAAAAAAAGAAATCCAAAAGAATCGCACAAACGACCAAAGTGGAAGTGAAATAGACAATTACTAAAAAGACGGAAACAAACAAGTACTAAAAAGGGGAAAGCTGATAAGCGAAAGATTTTTTTTTTGGTGAAATTTTTTTTTTAGTATGTAGTGTCCGTTATAGAGAGAATATGCAGCAAGGGAAAATAAACGAAAAGGTTGTCCGCGTCCGTTATTGAGAGTGTCCGCTTTATAGAAGTATTCAATGTCAAGAAACACAAGGAACGTTGCCGGGGAATCAAAATTTGTCCGTTATAGGGAAATGTCCGCTATTGGGAAGTGTCCGTTAAGGGAAGTTTCACTGTATTAAGATATATTTAATTATATATTTAAATATTTTTAAACATTATATTATTTATAATAAAAATTGAATTTTTAAGGAATGAATATTTTTTTATCTTATTGAAATGAAATCTAATTTTTTGAATTGAATTTTTTTTTACATTTTTTTTTATCATAATAAAAAAAAACTAGATTGATTTTTTTTATAATAAAAAAATGGCTAAGTGGATTTTTATTTTTTAACAAGTATAAATTTATCTTACGTTAATTAAAAATCCACGACATTACCCCCCTCCTTAGAAATAATAATAATTAATTAGCATATGTATGAATGATTTTATTGTCATTGAATGACACTTTCTTGGTTGTTGATCGTGGTTTTGGAAATGGTGATGATGATTCCATAAACGCTGGTTTTAGGCGGTCAATGGAGACTTTGATTTTCTTGTCACCAACTAAAATTGTGTAGACTTTATCACTTCGATCAACGACCAAGAAAGGTCCTTCGAATGGTGCTTTAAGAGAGGGACGAACTGAATCAATGCGACGAAAAACGTGCGTGCAAGATTTAAGCTCATTGGGAACATAAACATATTTATTCGTATTGATTCTAGGCTCTACACATTTGGAGCATTTAACGAATTGACGCAAACGTTCGACATAATCAGTTACTGATTCTTTTGATTCGGATGGATTGACGAAGTCATGAGGGAGTCTGAGATTTTGACCGTAAACCAACTCAGCTGGTGTGCATTCGGAATCTTCTCTGATAATGGTACGCAGTCCCAATAATATAAAAGGAAGTTCTTTGGTCCATTGAGTGTTACCTCGACTCATGAGACTTTCTTTTAAAACTCGATGCCAACGTTCGAGAAAACCATTTGCCTTCGGGTTGTAAGCCGTAGTGCGTTTTCGCTCAAAACCAAGATAAGTCGATAGCTCTTTAAATAATAGAGATTCAAACTGGGCACCTTGATCCGTAACAATTGTTCGAGGAATACCGAAACGTGGGAAAAATTCTTTAACTAAAGTATTGGCGATGGTGGAAGTACGCGCATCAGGTATTGGAAAAGCTTCAGGCCAGCGAGTAAATCGGTCAATGATTGTTAGACAATACCGACAATTTTCAGATAAAGGAAGTGGTCCCACAATGTCTAAGTGAATGGTACTAAACTTCTCTTTACTCGGAAGAAAAGAGCCTACTGGTGATTGTGTATGTCGAGTAATCTTTGACTTCTGACAAGATATGCACTGCCTCGCCCAGGTTTTAGCATCCTTGTTGATGGATGGCCAAATAAATTTACTTTTAAGTAGTTTTGTGGTAGCTCTTAGGCCTGGATGACAAAAATTATGTACTTTGTTAAAAACCAAACGTCTTAAATCAGAGGGAACGTAAGCTCTGATCGGATTAGTAGATGTGTCACACCATAGTGGAACCTCCGAATCAGGGATACATACTGGTTTAAGAATTAAAGTCTTTGATGATTTTAATTTTTCCAGTTCTGGATCCCTGGATTGTGAAAGTGTCATTTGATGGATACTAATCGCAGAAGGAATTTCGATAACATCGACTCTTGACAAATTGTCAGTAACAATATTATCTTCACCTTTGATGTGACGTATGTCGCTGGTGAACTGGCCGATAAAATCGAGATGACGCACTTGTCTCGGTGAAGCCTTATCTAATTTTTGCTTAAATGCAAAAATTAGAGGTTTGTGATCCGTAAACAAAGTAAACTCTCGACCTTCAACCATAAATCGGAAATGTTTGACTGCTAAATAAGCCGCCAAAAGTTCTCTGTCATACGCGCTATATTTACGTTGCGTTGGACTTAATTTTTGAGAAAAGAATCCTAAAGGTTCATTAACACCTGCATAAGACTGCTGTAATACAGCCCCGGCAGCTATATCAGAAGCATCCACCAATAAGGATAATTTTGATTCGTTCCTAGGAAATGCTAGCTGGGAGGCATCAGCGAGTAATTGTTTAGCTTTATTGAAAGCAGCCAAAGACCGTTCATTCCAATCAATAGGACTTTTGTCTTTCTTTTTATGAGATCCGAGCAAAAAGTCGTTTAGTAGCGCTAAATGTTGTGCAGCATGTGGAATGAAACGACGATAAAAATTGAACATGCCAAGAAATCGACGCATTTCATAAACCGAATTAGGAGGTTTTAAATTATGTATAGCTTCCACTTTGTTAGGAAGCGGTTTTACACCATTAGCATCAATTTGATGGCCGAGAAAAGATACAGATTCTTTTAGAAAATTACATTTGTTTATATTAATCAGTAAACCATATTGTTTGAAACGTTCAAAGACACACTCTAAATTTTTATAATGTTCTTCTATATTTGTAGAAGCTATCAGTACATCGTCAATATAAGGAAATACAAAATCCAGATCACGTAAAACAGAATGGATAAAACGCTGGAAACTTTGTGCAGCATTTCGAAAACCAAAAGTCATTTTGGGAAATTCGAATAGTCCAAAAGGTGTTGTTATGGCTGTCTTTTCAATATCATCTTCATTGACTGGAATTTGATGATAAGCTTTTACTAAATCAATTACAGAGAAAATTTTCTTTCCACTTAATTGTTGGGAAAAATCATGAATATGAGGTATTGGGTAAGAATCAGGCACAGTCATATTGTTTAAAGCTCGGTAGTCACCACAAGGTCGCCAAGATCCATCTTTTTTCTTTACCATATGTAGAGGTGAAGCCCAAGGGCTTTTCGATGGACGACAAATACCTTGTTCTATCATGTAATTGAACTCTTTCTTGGCAATATCTAATTTTTCAGCATTAAGACGACGAGGTTTTGCTGAAATCGGCGGACCTTTAGTTATAATATGGTGTCTAACTGAGTGAAGAACTGGTGCCTTGAAGTCCGGTTCACACGCTGACCCGAAATATTTTTCCAAAAGACAAGCAACTCGTTTGTCAACATTTGGGTAAGAAATTAATTCTAATTTGGGTATATTAGTTTCAATTAACTTACCCTGTTGAGATTTACAAGTTGTTGTTAGATCGATAATACGACGATTATGTAAATCCACCATCAATCCAAAATGTTTTAAAAAATCTGCGCCAATGATAGGTTTGGAAATATCCGCGACCAAAAATTTCCAAGTAAAAACGCGACGAAGTCCTAAAGTAACTTGTAGTTCGCGATAACCGTAAGTTGAAATATTTGTATCATTGGCAGCCTTTAAAACGAAGTAAGAGTTGAAATTTTTCCTTTCAGCAATATCTACAGGAACGATTGACAAATCAGACCCAGTATCAATCAAGAACTTTAATTTGGATTTGTCATCATCAACTATGAGACGGCTTGATGGATTAATGAAATTGGAAACCGTCGATTCCAACTCCAAATTTAGTTTTTTGAGAAGTGTTTACATGGTGTATAACACTTAAAAGCTTTATCTCCAAATTTTTCGTGATAACGACAAAGTCCATTCTCGTTGATTTTATCTCTTGATTTTGAACGCGAACGGTACTTTGAAATTGGACGTGAAGTTCTACGAGGGTTATGATTTGCTGAGACATTGGTCTGCGATACCATGAACTGATTTACCAAAGCCATCATTTCATTAAGCTTATCCGATAGTGTGTTGATCTGGTGTTGGAAAGACTCTCGTTCATTAGAGGGTGAAGTTGAATTTCTCGCGGAAACAGTAAATACGGAAGGACTGGTTACAACTTCATGAACCTTATCTGAAACTTCAGCAATTTCAGCTAATGAGCCTTTTGCTGCTACAACTATTGTTCTGATATTTGTAGGGAGTCTTTCCAGCCAGAGACAACGAAGTACATTATCATCAAAATTTGGTCCAGCTAGACTTTTCATTTCGCTTAATAAATGGCTTGGATTACGATCACCTAACTCTAAGCCAGTTAATAATTTATGAATTCTTGATGAATCCGATAAACTATATTTCTGAATGACAGCATTTTTAAAATCTGAATATATACAATTATCTCGGAGTCCCTCAAAAACTCCATCCATATTTTCTAAATCCAAAGGTGAAAACATACTTAACGCTGTATTAAACTTTTCAATTTCACTAAATATGCCGAACGCTGAAAACTGTCTTTCCAATAAAGTGAACCATCCCATTGCATTTTTCGACCAAAATGGAAATTTTTTCAAACAATTTTTTTAAATACGATTGGAACTTGAATTTTGTCTGGTTCCAGCTGGTAATACGGGAGTGTCATTATTTTCAATTTCGATTTCTGTATTGTTGTCCTCATCTGATGAGGAACCATGCGGGAGCGGGGCAGATGTCGTGGATTGACTTCTTGTTACGGGCATTTTTTAGATACTATCAACAATACTTGTTAAAAATTATTTAAAAATCCACTCACCTTACACTTTCGTTACAATTTCAATAAATTAAAAAAAAAAAAAAAAAATTTCTTGAAATCTTCTTTCTTGAAAATGATTTTGAGTTCTTGATTTAAATAATTCGTTCTAAAAGTCTTGTTTCGTAACTTCTTGCTCCAAGCCTCCAAGTATTCTTGCTTCGTAACTTCTTGCTCCAAGCCTCCAAGTATATTAGTAGTAGTGTTTAACTTTCATTCCTTTCTTGAATAATATTGCATTTGTTGTATGTTGTTATTTTCTTTAAAATAATCCAATTATCTCCAAATCCAATATTGTAGGAACTTTCCAGTTCATGCGTTTTCTTTGAAATAATCCAATTTTATAGAAACTTTCGAGTTCTTTCGGGGTCACCAATTATATAGAGGTTTATTTTATTAATTATAAATATTGGTCTCTATATATTAAGATATATTTAATTATATATTTAAATATTTTTAAACATTATATTATTTATAATAAAAATTGAATTTTTAAGGAATGAATATTTTTTTATCTTATTGAAATGAAATCTAATTTTTTGAATTGAATTTTTTTTTACATTTTTTTTTATCATAATAAAAAAAAACTAGATTGATTTTTTTTATAATAAAAAAATGGCTAAGTGGATTTTTATTTTTTAACAAGTATAAATTTATCTTACGTTAATTAAAAATCCACGACAAATTGTTAGCTGTTGGAAATGCAAAAGTCCCAGTTGATGCGACATCTGGATTAATTACTCTTACCAACGACTTTTGCCGATTTGTAGACTCTCAATTAGCTCTTATTGAAAATGTTTTCCCAAACATTAGTGAGAATTATCAGAATTATGCTTGGTTAAGTCAACGAGCAATTCTTGCCGCAAAGAATAATGATGTACACGCACTGAATTTCACCATTCAATCAAAAATTGCTGGCGATTTGGTGACATACAAATCCGTTGATTCCATAACAAATTCCGATGATGTAAGAAATTATCCAACGGAGTTTTTAAACTCTCTGGAGTTACCAGGATTTCCACCACATAACTTGCAACTCAAAGTTGGTACAGTTATTATGATATTGCGTAATTTGAATCCACCGCGACTTTGCAACGGTACTCGACTTTCGGTAAAAAGACTTATGCCGAATTTGATTGAGGCAACCATTATTAACGGAAAGTACGCGGGTGAAAATGTATATATTCCTCGAATACCAATGATTCCGACTGTTCTTCCGTTTGACTTCAAACGATTGCAATTTCCAGTTCGCCTTGCGTTCGCAATGACAATTAACAAGTCGCAAGGCCAATCGCTTAGTGTTTGCGGGATAAATTTAGAAAATCATTGTTTTTCACATGGGCGTTGCGTGTTCACGAGTTGGGAAACCATCCGCTTTCTTTGTGTTAACGTCAGACCAAAAAACAAAAAATGTGGTTTACCAAAGAGCACTTCAATGAAACGGATAATTTGCGGACACGTATAACGCTTCGATTCAGTATTTACTTTGGATACGAAAAAGTACTTAAATAATGTTAGCACCATCTCCATAACTACGATTTTTTTTAGTAGAAACCTACATCAATATGTCTCTCAGGTTGATTAGGACTTAAAATCGCCCATCAATTTAAGTTACTGTCAAGTTGTGAGTGAAGCGAACAACGCGAGCGCAGCGAGCCCTAGATAGATCGCAGCTAGTTTTTTTATGAAAAAACATGTGAAATTCCAGAGCGATGGGTCCACGGGTTGCCGATTGAAACATGCAAGCTGATTATCTCGCTAAATATTGCTCATAGATTGAACAAACTTGACATATTTAAATTGATCCGCAAACGTGTTTGCCGTTCTGATCGCGTAACTGCCATTTTGCGGATCAGAAATAATCTTCGATTGCACGTGCAACAAAGACAGACTAGCGAAAAGAACCGGGGATTATTTTTGATCCGCAAAATGGCAGCGAGGGGATCAGAACGGTTTTGACCGGCAGAAGTTCATGGCAAGACAGCTGTCATCAAATACCGCCGCTAAGTGTCGTGCCAGGGGCGACATGGCGAGAACTATTCTCAACGGAAAAAGCTTCTTATTGAGCGTGATCCATACTTGGAGAAACCCACGGGAGTGTTGTTTTACCGAAGCAAAAAGGCGTGAACCGTTGTGGATGTCGGTGGATGTGCCTTAACCATAACCGAGAAGAATGTAGCAGCTACAATAGGGTTGTCCCATAATGACAAAAACAAATGTTCTGGATGTAGAGGGTCTGTAGAGATAGAAATTGAGGCTCGAATACCAGCCTAACCTAATCTGGGCCAGTGTCGCTCTTGGGGCTCTCGAAAGCTTCAGGCAGTATGGCAGTATCTCCCTGTTGACCGGTTGTGTAAATCTCTGCGATAGGCGCGGCGAGCGCGTCATCAAAACTATCAACTAAAAAGTTTTATGGATATCTGAAAGGCTACCGCCAACAGTTTAGGCTTGTCGTAAAAATTTTTCCCAAAACGGCAGCCAGTCTTTCAATTTGTTTGTCGGTTGAAATTGACAATGCGGAAAGGACTGTGTCTGTTCTTAGCCCCAATGAAAATTGTTACGACGCAGCAATTGCGTTGCTTAAAGAGCAATTTGGCGACACGGATCGATTGCAGCTGGTTACATTCAGCAACTTTTATCACTTCGACCAGTACAATTGCTTTCCGATGTGAAAAGACTACGGTATCACTACAATGCGGTCATTAGGTGTAATTGGACGTACCAATACAGCAGTACGACGAAATGTTTAGGTCCATTCTTCTTCGCTGCTTGCCCATCGAACTTCGAATTGAATACATATCACCGAAAGAAGGAGAAGGATGAAGGTATTGCCGATAGCGCACACACAGAAAGCTCAAATACAGCGAATGCTACAATCGCGGTTGTTGTAGCGGTGCAGAAGGGTGTGAGTCGTCGTCGTTCTCGCCTATTGTCTCAAGCGACAAGAACGTAGCAGCTGCAATAGGGTTGTCCCATAACGCCCTCGGAGTGAGGTTAGTCGGGGCATCGAAACAGGTGGTCCACATCGTGAGGCGCACCACTGCAGCTCGGACAAATGTTCTGGATGTCCGGGTCTATTCGGGATAGGTACGAATTGAGGCGTGAACAAAAACCCGTTCTAAGCTGGGCTAGTGTCACTCTTGTGGCTCTCGGGAGCCTAGTCTCCTCAGGCGATATAGGTGGTGGGGCACCAAAAGGACTTTATTCGGACCTAATCTTCCTATTGACCGATTCAAAACGGTTGTGTGAATATCTGCGATAGCCGCATGGTATGCTGTGTTATCGAATATATCGGGAGGTACGCGTTTGTATCTCTGGACGTCTCTCTCGAGATCTCTGATTCCAGTTCTGACATGTCGTGGAAGGGGAGTATTGTCCATGAGATGGTGGTTTGGGTGATCACCAGATATTGTAAAGACAGGAGGAGATTGTGATCACGCACTGATAACATGCTGGTTTTTTGATGAAGATCATCCCAGGACGACATGAGATGGCAACCTGTAGCGATACGTAGAGCAGCGTTCTAGCATGCCTGGATCAAGGATCTCGGCGTTGGTTACAGTAGGAACAACGTCGTCACCATGCTTACCAGTACGGAACCTAAGCTCCTCCGAAAATTCCTGCATCCAGGTGGTGAGAAGTGTTGCAGTGCATTTAGACGGCGATATGACTAGGTTGCGGATACTGAAAAATTCCACCAGTTTCTCAATATAGTCATTCAGTCGAGCACACATACCATTTAAATCATTAGCCGTGGTGAGTACGGTGCAAACGTCCGCATAGGAAATTAGATAGATAGATACCTTTCGGGGGTGTTGGAACGCTACCCCGTGGACCTGGTTATTTTTCCTATGCTTTGAACAGCTGCCACGAAACTCTGTATAGGAGTGCCTCCCTGCTAGATAGTTGGCAATCCACCTAACTCTTTTGCAGGAGCAGGCGCGCACAGAGGGTGGGGCAAAAGGGGCAATTTGCCCCGGGCCCCGCGTTGGAGAGGGCCCCGCAGGGACAGTGGTCTCGTAGTCCGCATACGTCTACAAAATTATTACACGAATTGATGTCAGATAAATTTTATTTATCTTGTTTTGCTTTATTCAAAGCATTTCTAAGACCCTATAGGATTTCCCTTAACCTACTTTTTTCAATTAAAATTGCTTAATCTAAAATTGGCACTGATCTTGATATATTTTAGGTGTTGAGATCAACAGCACACTTTGCCGAAATTTTTTTAATTAATCGGTATTCTCTTAAAATCTGAGTGTCCTCGAATTTTATGTGTTTTATAGAGAAAGTGTTAACAAAGAAACTGGAAGGGATGGAAGCCCTTTAAATGACAATTTCTTATTTAGTTTCCATAAATTTATATTTATTCAAGTCTCTCTCTGATTGTTGTTAACTCATTGTAGTCTTATCTGTAACTATGCTCTCGAACTAGCTCAACGTTTTCTACTGGTTTGGTTTTATACTTTTGTTCTCCTATGGATCAGTGCACACTCAGTCTTTTATAAAGAGACAAGAATTTCGATTTTCGCAATGCCATCAGCAGTGACGGAACAACTTCACTCTGGGCCCTCCCGCCAACTTCTTGAGTGGGCCCCCTACACTGAGAAAAAAAGTAGAGTGAAATCAATCGAAAACACTCTTGAAGGTCGATCCACTCTTTTCAGTCATCAGTCACAGGCATTTTCCTTGCAAGTTAATTGATTGATTGACAATCTGTCAATTTGTATAAGAAATTACTGTGACTGCGACTGATGACTAAAAAGTCTGGATCGATCTTAAACCAAGTATTTTGAAACATGATTTTGACGTTACAGATTTTCTACTAAAATTAAGAACATCGTACTTAAAATAACTTTGCTAAGAGCTATGTACTTTGGCTCTTTGCATTCTTACATTGAGAATAGCGTTCTTGTTGTAACGTGTATTAAATTGATGATTTCATCAATTGATTTTTTTTAATAAAAATGCTCACACAGCGCACCATTGACCTCTATAGGTGTTAGTGATGTTTAAGCATAGAAAATTACCTGCGCCTACAATGAGATTCGATCCCGCGAACCTATGATTCGAAGACGAGCGCCCTATCTATCTACCCTAATGCCGCTCTCTCAGCATCCTGGCATCCTGTAGTAGGAACAACATTTATAGAGTTTCCAAGGACAAATGCTCTTTTTCTCAAAGGGGCCACTTTTATTTATATGCCCCGGGCCCCGTAAATCCTTTGTGCGCGCCTGTGCAGGAGTATGCATATGTATTTAGAAGGTCGGCAACAGGGCAGAGTGGATGACCGTGTCGAAGGCTTTCAATAGGTCAAGGACCACTAGGACGGTTCTGGTTGAGGGCTGTTTCTGGTTGAGGCCATTATGGATGTGATACTGTTAGACGTGATATCATTAGATATTCGATGGCCGGAAGATATAGATGTTTCGGCATGACCATTGAAATGCCATCTGGCCCAATGTCCTTAGAGTGTTTAGCGTTCTTGATTGCTGCTGAAACTTGGTCCGCTGTATAGGTGGGAAACCTTCTTTTTATTTTGCAGTTGAGCATCTTGGTCCTGGGGTGTTCAATGAATTGCTTATTGAACATGCTCGCGCAAAGTTTCAGATTTGCGGTGGTTTTCTTACCGAATCTGATGGCTACACTGCCCTTGTCTTTGGTTGGATGAGGCAGGGCGCGGACCGTAGCCCAAAGTTTGCTGACACCTTTCGAGAGGTCGCAGCTTTCCAGAGGCTCATTCCATTTTTCTTTTTTGAAGGTGTTGACTTGTCGATTTATTTCGAAGTTTAGCTCCTGATGGCTGGGGTCTGCCGGATTTGTGCGTCTAATGTGGTCCCGTTCTTCGGATAACCTTGCGGCGGTAGTTGGGAAATATGGCCGAACTTTGGATATACTACCTGCCCGGAATGAAACGAGCTGCTGCTTTGACAGTGACATTCCTTATATTCTTTTCGGCTTCCCTGGCGTTTGTTGGAGTAGGTAGCGCGGCGAACTTCGTCGTAGTGAACGTAGTCAAAGCCTCTCAGTTTGCCTTTTCGTGATTGATAAACGTACACCGTTCTGACGTCGTCTGTTCAGCTGGTTTATCAATATTAATTAGTATGTGGAGGTGATCGGATTAAAGAGACCTGGTTGTCTCCCATCGGGTTTCACTTATCAAACTAGCGCTCGCAATAGTTATGTCAGGAGAACTATGGTAAGCGCTAGACGCTTGTAGACGAAATTCTATTGAGTGCGCAGAAATTTGATGGAGTGATGGGTCTAATTTGGACGCGATGTCTATAATACCTCTGGCATTGTTGCCGAGGAGAGAGTGCCAGAGTTCGTGATGGGCGTTAAAGTCACCAAGTAGGATCCTATGCCTATGTCCTGTGAGAAGTGGACCAATATCGAACTTATAATCAGAGCCACAGCTGGATGCTGAAAGTAAATAGATGTTTATAAGTTCGATATTGGTATTGCCGGATTTAACGGCAAATCTCCAAAATTAAAGTTTGTTTATGTCATTTTCAGCCTCCATTTGGTAGCTAGTGTAGATGCTAAGTGACTGCCAAATGGCGGTCCGTGATGCTAGTTTAGAAGTCTGTTTAGATGCAGCTTTAAACCTGAGCAATAAAAATGACACCATTCTCTGCAACAGGTACACCTCAAAGACCTGGCACCTGGCATTCCCGAAGATGCGTCGGTTGCATACACACAGCAGATATAAATTTCGGGACCTGGATAAGTTTCGATGCCGGCGACGATTACAATGGAATTGAGAGCCAACGCGCTGAGATAAAATGCTTAAAATTTGACGAAAATGCACATAGAACATATCCACAGACATACACAACCCTCCTGCATCGTACCTTCATGGCTTTTGGCAACTCTTGGCCGTTTCTTGTTTGAAACGGGTGTGGTCCGCCCTGAAGACGCTTGTAACTCCAGTCTGGCAGCAGAGCTGCCATCGGGAATGGTCGGCAGTAGGACCATAAACTCGATAGTTCTCTGACCGGTTAATTCCTCAATTTCCACGAGAAAACGAAATACCTACTATTTTCCAAAGATTTACGTGCGTATGATACAGCATTTCCTGTTTGTTCCGCTACAACAAAAAGTTTCATCGAAATCAGTCCACGGGAAGAGCCAGGGGAATTTCAATTAATTCCCCTGGCTCTTACCGTGGACTGTGTTTTTTCATTCACTTCAAAGGTGAATTTGCCGATAGTCATTGTTCAAAATAGTAGTCTCCTGTCAGGATCATCAAAGGACATATGCATACCAAATTTGGTGAAGATCACGGAAAGATCGATTTGACGTCAATCACGACCAAAAATGGTACCGTTCCGAAACGCACCGGTCGCATATGTTCCGACAACATGTTGTCAATTCTGATCCTCTAACTGCGATCTTACGAATAAGAAACGATCTCCGGAACTTTTCGTTTACATATTCCACATAGGCAGACATACGGGAAACACCGAAGTTACACAAAACCGCAGTTCAGAATGGACAACATGTTGCGGGGACATATGTGACCGGTTATCAGGGGCAAATTCGAGTCCGTTATCACGGATTTGATGACCACAGCCCTAACTACAGTTAACAGATGGTGCACAGCAACTGGGCTAAATATCAATCCACAAAAAACAGTCCTAGTACCATTCACGAGGAAAATTGCTCCTCCTCTTGACCCAATCTACTTAAGAGGTGTGCTCATTAACTATTCCAAAGAGGTTAAATGTCTTGGCATTACACTCGATAGTAGATTAAACTGGAATAGCCACTTGAAAAACGTTCTTAGTAAGGCTACGCGTGTCATGTGGACTTGCCGAAACTACTACGGTAAGACTTGGGGTCTTTCACCCAAAATGACAGAGTGGTTATACTGTACTCTAGTACGACCTGTAATCACTTATGCTTCTCTAGTGTGGTGGCCTAAAACACTACAACCCAACGCAATTAAGAGCTGTAATAAGCTGCAACGACTTGCCTGTCTTGGCATAACTGGTGCTTTTAGCACTACATCTACCCTAGCCATGGAAGCAATATGGGGAATGACGCCACTGCATATTTTCATACAGGAAACTGCAGCATTGTGTGCTTTGAAAATCAACCTATCAACTGATACTCGTATCAGTGATCGGGGACACATGCGTATCCTGCAACAAGTTCCTGGCCTATCAATCTGCCGGGTTTCAGATTACATGATCACGGAACTGCGCTTTGGCAGGAAATTCGCCCTTCACATCCCAGATCGGGCGGAATGGGCTAATGGCAACACGTGTTTGGATCCTAGAAGCATCACTTGGTTTACCGATGGCTCTAAGACCGATCATGGTGTAGGTGCTGGAGTCTTTGGACCCAATACCAGGATCTCGGTTGCAATGGGCAAATGGCCTAGTGTTTTCCAAGCCGAAATTCATGCCATCGAAAACTGTGCCAGGGAGATCTTGGGACGTGGCCTCCGTGGCGCACACATCGCCATCTGCACTGACATCCAGGCAGCAATTAAGGCGCTAACTTCACACAAGTTTATCTCGAAGATGGTCAGCGAGTGCTTTGACATCCTTCAGAGCCTCTCCAGCCGTAACTCGGTTTCCATCTATTGGGTTCCGGGGCACAGAAGCGTGGAGGGAAATGAATACGCGGACGAATTAGCAAGAGAGGGCTCATCTTCCACACTCATCGGTCCTGAGCCCTTCTGTGAAATTAGCTGGAAAGCTGCTAAAGGCGTAATTGGCAACTGGTCCTCGGTCCTGATGCAGAACTACTGGACATCGCACCCTGGTTTAAGAGTTACAAAGGAGTTAGTGCGCCCCTTCAGCTTCTCCGATATTAAATGTCTGCGCAGGACCGAGCTCAAATTACTAATAGGCTTTCTTACGGGGCACTTTGGGCTCCGCTACCACCTTCATAAAATAGGTCTATCAAGGGAGACCCAATGTCGCCTTTGCCTGGAGGAAGACGAAACCTCCATTCATTTACTACTGGAATGCCCGGCGATCGCCAGGTCCAGGAGATCACTCCTTGGACGTGATTTACTCAGCACTAGTATGATTAGGTGCTCCTCTCTGAAGGATCTTCTTGCGTTTATCAAACGGGTTGATGACCTTCTAAACTAAAGGACTATGGCACAATATACCTTTTAGGTAGCAGTGCCCACCTCTATGGTTAAGTCCAAATTGCTTATTATTATTATTATTATTATATGACCGGTGCATTTCAGAACCGCACCCAATGTTAGTCCGTTTTATCTCATATTATGCATTTTTTCATACAGGCTTCTTATTCTTCTCAGTACCGTATAGCCCCATGTGAGGCCATGGTGCGTTAACTCTGCCGTTTATAGGCAACTTCTAGTCAACGTTACATTGCATATCATTTCGGAGTGTATAATAGATTTACACATCCGACAAAGTCTTGAGAACTCAGGACTTTCGAAGTCCCAGCACGCATACGTGAAGGGAAAGTCCACAGAAACGGCTCTCCACGAAATTGTCCGTATCATCGATCACAGCCTTGAGTACAAACAATACACGTTATCCGCTTTCTTAGACATAGAGGGTGCATTCAATAATGTTCGCATTGAATCTATTCATGATGCCCTCTCAGACTTAGGAGTTGACCCACGGCTTGGGTCGTGGATAGTAACACTACTAACGACCAGAGTAATTCATGGTGACTTAGGAAGCAGTCACCTGACTAAATTCGTGTGCAGAGGAACACCTCAGGGTGGTGTTATCTCTCCACTACTGTGGCTAGTAGTTATTAACAAAATCCTAGCCACACTTGACAGGGAGATGATTAAGGTGGTCGCATATGCGGATGATGTAGCGATTATAGTATCAGGCATGTGTCTTTCCGTGATTAGTCAGATCATGGAAAGAGCCCTGGGTTTGGTCAGTAAATGTGGCCTGGGCGTAAACCCGGGGAAGAGAAAACTGATGCTGTTCACTACAAAAACAAAAATACCGCTTTTCTCACTCCCAAAACTAAATGGACATCATCTGGAACTATCGCCCAGCTCGAAGTATTTGGGCGTTATTCTGGACTCAAAGCTCAACTGGAAGTTGAACATTGAGGAGCGCGTTAAAAAAGCCTGTATTGCTTTTTACGCCTGCAAGACAGTATTTAGCAAGAAATGGGGTCTCAAGCCAAACATGGTACTCTGGGTGTACACGGCGGTGGTACGACCTATCCTAACATATGGGTCACTCGTCTGGTGGCCAGCGGTCAGTAAATGCTACAATGTAACAAAACTCGGTAGAGTGCAGAGATCGGCTTACCTTAGCATCACAGGGGACATGCGAACATGCCCGAGGGATGCGGTGAATGTCATCTTGTCATCTTCTACCCATCGATCTGTTTATCAACCAACTGGCAGCATGTAGTGCAGACAGATTCAAAGCGTTAAGCTGCTGGAGTGCTAGGCCATACGGCCACAGCAATTTTCTAAACCAGCTACCACAAGACGTACGCAACGCTGTAACGGATCTCAAAGTGCCCAAACTAAGCTTTGGGAAGAACTTTGATGTCAGATTCCCAACTAGAGGTGAATGGAAAGAGAGTGAGGTGGTCAAGGATTTTGATATGACACTATTTCACCGATGGGTCTAAAATGGATTGTGGCGTGGGTGCTGGAATCTTCTGCAGATCACTGAGTATCTCTGAATATTGCCGTCTTCCTGATCATGCCAGCATTTTTCAAGCAGAAATGCTTGCAATCATGAAGGCCTGTCTTGCTCTCAGGGACATACAAAACAACCAGAATATCGCCATCTGCGCAGATAGTCAGGCTGCTATCATGGCTTTACAATCGGTGAAAACTACCTCCAAGGTTGTTTAAGTATGTGAGGAAGCATTAACCTTGGTTCATGACAAAGAATCAGCCTACTCTGGGTACCCGGACACAGGAACATAAAGGTAACGAGATGGCTGACGAACTAGCCAAAATGGGTGCCACTCTTGACAGCTCTCATGCGGAGCGTGTTTGCGTTCCGATGGCAGCTGTTAAGAGTAAGATCTCCACCCACTATATAAGGGCTGCTAATTCCAACTGGCGAAATCTGAGGACTTGCGTTATATAAAGGAAGATGTGGCCCTGCTACGACTGGAAAAGAACGTCTGAGATTCTGACTATACCGCGTAGAGATATCGCCAAGCTTACTGCTGTTATCACGGGGCACTGGCCAATGGGGATCCACGCTGCCAGGCTGGGCATCCCCTACAACGTGCATTGCCGCATCTGTGGTATTGTAAATGAGAGGGAAACCCTGATTCACTTTCTGTGTGAATGCCCGGGTCTTGCCAGAACCCGGTATAGGACGCTCGGTAGGGCTTTTCTGGGAGGCTTGGAAGATGCAGCTAATGTGAAATTAGGAGAGCTGCTGTATTTCCTAAATAACACTGGCTGGTTCAAGGCACCTCATTACTCCTAATTCATTACCTAACCTTCATCATATACACTAGTTAAACTTTTTTTTTTTTATCCTCCTCTCCTCCTCGCATCACCTTTCCACTTTTATTGATATTAAGTGTTAATTATGTGCTTTTTAAGCTCTACTTTGAAAGTAAGTAGACTTTTTGCCTGTTTGATTGAATTAGGCAGATTGTTGTAAAAGAGTGTAGCTTGTATAATAGGATCTGTCTTCAATCGATTTGTACGTGGTGTTTGTATAACGAAGTTGTTAGCTGTTCCCACAGGGTATCGATGGACTTCATGAATTTTTGTCAGAGTAGTATTGGTTTTCATTAGACAGTTGTTTATTTTGTAGAGAGTCTTCCCTTGTTCCATCTTAATCATTTGATGTAGTGTCATCACTTGTGCGTCCTTGAAGACAGTTTCAGTTGATGTTGTTACTGAAATAAATTAAGCGCCTTAGATAATATTCGGTTTATTCTCATGATGTTGCTTTTTGTTGTTTGACTCCATATAAGTAAACCATAATTCACTCGCGATAAAATAAATGAATTTAGAAGCATTCTTTTAATTTTTATTGTTAGATAATCAGTTCGTTTTATTAGCCCAACAATGGGTGTTGTTTATTATTAACGAAGAGATTTAACTTAATAGGGGCTTTATTTTTCTGTTTGAATATCATATATTTAGTCTTTGTTGTGTTTATTATTAATTTGTTATCTATTAAAAACTGTTGATAGGTTATAAGGTCTCTATTAATCACAGTTTGCAGATTTAGTTCTGTGTCGCTGGAGAAAAGTAATAGGGTGTCATCTGCAAACATTACTGATTTTGCGGTTAAGTTGCAGTCTTTTAAGCCATTCACATACATTAGGAAAAGTTTTGGCCCCAATATAGATCCCTGTGGTACTCCTACGTTAATTTTTTCTGCCTTGCTAATTATCTCGCCATTTTTTGTTCTAATTTGCCGTTCATGAAGGTAATTTCTAATTATTTCACTAGCTTTTCCTCTTATTCCGTAGTCATGTAATTTATTTAGTAATTTATCGTGATCCATTGTATCGAAAGCTTTTCGTAGGTCGACGAATACCGCTGCAACATATTTTCCCCTATCTATTTCCTTATTGATGTATCCAGTTGCATCTATTAATGCGCTTGTGGTGCTGCTTTGGCTTTGGAATCCAAATTGATTTTTGTCCAGTATTTCATGTTTATTTAAATATTCAGCGAGCCGGGTTTCGATTACCTTTTCAAATACCTTAGAGAGAGAATTGAGCAGGGCTATCGGCCTGTAGTTACTTACATCATCGGGGTCATTTGCCTTGTATATTGGTGTTATATGGGCGGTTTTTAACGTGTCTGGTACGGTTCCGAGTAGTAAATGTTGATTAATAAGTTGGACTAATTTCTCAGCAATACAGGTGTTAATTAATTTCAAATCGTCCACAGTAATACCATACCTGGTGCTGTATGTGCCTTGAGGTCATAGATTATTTTTTTAACTTCATTTATATTTGTTAGTTCAAAATCGTTTAGTAGAGAGGTAGCTACTGTTGATTGCTGGTTTGTAGATGTTGGTGTTATAATATTTTTTAGTAGCTCAGTTCCTATCGTTGCAAAGTAGTGATTCATATAATCTGCTATTTGTTGTGGGTCTGAATTAGGTCCTGTTGGAGTATTGAGCCTAGGTTGCTGTTGCTGTAGTAATATTATGGTTATTTATAGATTCATTGATTGTTCTCCACAGCTTAGCCGTGTTACCTTCTGCCTGGTGAATTTTTTCTGCGAAATATCTAGATTTGGCTTCTTTAGTAACACTATTACATTAGCTTTTTGTTGTTAGATAATTCCGTTCGTTTATTAGAGTTGGTTCTTTTTTGTAGAGTTTATATGCTTTTCTTTTATTTCTTGACGCGTTGATTACCGTAAAATTTATCCATGTGCTCACTGCCATCTAGATAGACAGGCCGATCTGCAGAAATTTGTTCGTCTACAAGTGGACAAAGTGCGTTCGTGACCAGTGACAGTTGACATTTGTAAAGCCCACAACCTCCAGTGCTTCTGAACCCAAAAGTTTAAATATGCCGAGCGTTTATTACGAAACAAAGGTTATGGTTTGCTTTAATGTGTTTTTGATGTGCAAGTGGTAAAATAGTATACATCAACATCGTACTTACCATATTTATCTCAAAAATCAACGCACTGGCATGTGTATATCATAGCAAGTCACACGAAATGACAGGCTGACAGCCACTGATATTTGGATTGTGGACAATTTGTGGATTGTACTGAGCGGTACTTTGGCAGTACTAAGCGCGGACCATGACCAACCATGGCACTACTAGTGTTGCATGACCACTGACAGATCAGCTGATAATCCGGCCTGTCTATCTAGATGGCAGTGATGTGCTCTGTCTAACACGTATGGGTCTTTCGGATGTCGCTTCACGGAGTTTGTGGTTTCAAAACGGCGCTTTATGCGCTAATTGGGCTTTTGGCTAGCCTCTGCCTAAGCCGCCACTTTTACGAACCAACGTATAATAAGGTTCGTTTTTTACTACATCCCGTGTAGGTTTGGGTAACGAAACTTAATTTAAAAAAAATTACAATTGGATCGGCTGGCATTTTTTTTATATGGAGTTTTTTTACCCAAACCTACACGGGATAACCAAAAAACGTACTTATAGTTGCAAGCACTATATATTTCCTATCCGCACATGTACACAAATTTTGGATTCAATCTCCGGCCCTTTAGATTACTAGCATCGTAGAGTACGACTCAACCAAGTGAGCCACAGATCGTGTTTTCACACAGGCTTATATTAAGTACGTTTTTTTGGTTATCGCGTGTAGGTTTGGGTAACGAAACTTCATATAAAAAAAATGACAGGTGGGTCAGCTGTCATTTTTTTATATGGAGTTTCGTTACCCAAACCTACACGCGATAACCAAAAAAACGTACTTATTATAAATCATCTAGTTCAACAAAAAAGGCTCTAAATATTTACCAGTAGTCAGTTTGTTTAACCGCCGCCACAACAAAAAAAATACAAAAATTACAAACTGTACACCAACCCTTTTTACTTGACATCCGGTTTTCAATCGGGTCATACTAACCAACCGGTTGGTTGCATTTTTGCTGGCGGCGCGCAATTTGCACCTATTTGACAGCTGCAGGTGTCTGTCAAAAAAAAAACTTCCGATTGTCGTCGTCTCGCGTGTTGTGCAAATTTTTCTGATTCGCTGTGAACCGAAGTTGAACTCGCCTAATAGCCTGTGCCGTGAAATTACCCATTCTATATTGGAGTGAATAACGTTACGCGAGATTAGCTGCACTCGAAAACCGTTCGCCCCGCTGCGTAAAGTCCGGAAAAAAACGGTTTTCTGGGGGACTTGGAACTGTGGTGATCAACTTCTTCGCCACTGCCTCGTTTTCAGTCGTCTGTCATACGCGTTCGCCGTGTGTGCTTTCTGCTTTGTTTGTTGCAGAGTTCGTTTTCGTTCCGTCTGTCGTCCGTGATTCAATCAAACTGCGTTGACGGGCATCGCAAGACGCAAGTGAGTGTTGAGTGATTGGTCTAGGTCTAGCATCGATAGAAAATCGAACGGCATGTACGGGTTGTGAAATTCCCTTCGCCGGAAAGTGAGTGTCGTGTCTTCCCTTCACGAAGCCATCAAGCGCGCGTGTGACCCAGAAAGAGCCACCCCGGCCCAGTAGGATGTGGCTGTTGCCCCCATCTTGAAAGCATTTTCATGGCCCGTGCCTCCCTTCAGTAGCCCCCGCGCGTGTGTTTGTGTCTGTGTGCTGAAGAGAAAAAAAAGCAAAAGAAAGAAAATCCATTTCGTGCGGTTTTTATTTTTATTCTTTCCAATTCGCGTTCTGTTTGCTGAACAATTTGCGCTGTCAGCCGAACCACTCACGTCACAGTTCAATTAGAAAATTTCTCGCGAAATTCGGCGGGTGCCGCTGTGTGCAAACACCCCACAAACAAACATCCACCATCATCAACGGGAACGACGCAGACGAGGTGCAATCAAATCGTCGCCAAAATGGCCTGCCCGTACGACAAAATCGTGGAAATGATCAAAAAGCTGGACCTGGACGACGACTCGATTGTGATGAATCAGAAAATTCGCTCCATCGAACAGGACTTTTGCAACATTGTCATCGACGAGGACATGCTCAGGTGAGTGGTCGACGAGTTCCGGGTTCGGGTGGTCGTGAAGCAGCCAGGCGCCACAACCGGTGGCGCACGTTCTCCCTGCACCCTCCCGTCGTCGTCGTCGTTAGCCAAATCCAAAATAGAGAAAGTGTGTGCGGTGCGCTAGCTCTGCGTCTGCATGGCGCAGTAGAAATTATCAGCAGCCACCACAGAAGCTGTTGCGCTTCGTCTTCGTCTTTTGAACCAGATCAAGGCTACGTGAGCGGCAGACAAACAAAACAAAAATTCTGGCTGCGCTTCAAACTTCAAAGATCACCCAAAGTGCTCGCATGCTCGCGACGCTCTATGCCAATTTCGAGGTCACTATCCGCTTAGAGGTTGAACCGTTACATTTCCGTAAATGGATTTTAAATTCGCGAGTCTCGCTCTGTGACCATACCGTACCGTACCGTCATCAGCTTACCACCACACACTGGCACACATGGCGCAGTGCCACTCTCTTTCTGCATTGCAAATTAAATTAATTTTCGTTTGTGTGTTGGGCTCTTGTTTGTCTGCTTGCATATTGTGTCCGGGTTCCGCCGCGGTCCCCCCAAATGCAACCAATCTTGAGTCCACCTTCACTCTGTCTTGCTACTTCCCTTCGGGGCCCCCTGAAGTGACAAAATTATGCAAAAAAATTTGAGGAAAGTGTTTTGTTGAACGAACATACAGAAAAAACGCAACCAAAACCAAAACATTACATGAACCACTCACTCTTGACTTATTGACTGCTTACGGCCAAGTGGTGGGCCTACTCGCACTCTTTTATCCAATATTCAGACGTGTGGGCTGCAGATCTCCACTAAACCAAAACATTCCTCTTGAATTCATGCTGCGTACCGGTTTCACTGCGATACTTTATCGGTGGCTAAGTCGCGGAGTGAGTGGCGTATGGCACACGAACGCGATTACACAAACACGGCGGCGACCGCTGTGCAAAACGTAATTGTACCGGTCCGGCCGTATCTGCTGCTGACCGAGATAGCGGCGAAATTGAAGAGATTCGCGAAGGCGAACAATTACCGTATTGGCACTTAGCACTACGCTAAGATAGTGAACTTGAGCTAACTAACTAACTAACTGCGTAAAGTGGCTATCGTCATCGTCGTCATCTTTATTTGCTCACTTCACTTACACAAATTACGTTTACGCGCTGTTTACTACGGAAAGGCACTAGTGTGGAGGACAATGGCATTGCGCAATTTTTCGTAACCTGGTTAGGTGGAATGAGAAGTAGTTTTCATGCATTTGGGCTTGGAATTCGATATGTCCATAATTATTGCAGGCAATGAAAATGGACAGTCTTCTCTAAGTGTTTTGAGCATGAAAAAGATAAATTGTTCGAAGTGTCTCAAATCGTACCATCAACACACTAGGTATTACTTGAAATTGTTCCAGGTCTGTTCAGGAGCATTATAAGGGGTGAATATCCTTGAAGGATCACTTGCATCTGATTTACATAAGTGCAATACACGGTTGTTAAATTTGTGGCGGAGTCAGTAAGTTTGGCGATATTTTTACGCGGTTTAGGAAGAATCTCAGACTTCTTCAGCTTCCTTGATATGACCACATGACGTAGGTGAATTCACCATTTGGAATTAGCAACCCTTCAATAATGGGAGGAGAATTGCGTTTTTATTTTTTTTAACAGCTAACCCGTGTGTTAGAGCAGATAAGAGCGGAACCAATTTTGGCCTGTTCATCAACAATTTTCTTCATCTTTTAGCGGTACAGAAATGTGTGAACCTCTGTGCATCTATATGTATATGGATTCGATTTATGGTTCGTCATCGTTCTCGTCCGTGGTCGTTACAGTGATAAAGGGGTAAGATCAGTGGGTGCAGCTGGACATTGAAACAAATGACATCATGAGGCGTACCAGTTAATTTTGGGCATATGTTTTGTATGCTCGGGTCTATACGAGATAGATACGAATTAGGGCGGGAACAGAAGCCTGAATCTCTTTGGGCAAAATTGGGGGTGGGAGCCATTCATACCTAAAGGGCTGAATTAAGATCGATAGTGAAATTCTTCACGCTGCGATTTTATCAATAAAAACGGTGGGGAATTACATAAGCTACAATCAGAGACCGGTTCCATAATTATCCTCGACCATTTTATGTATTATTTTTCGATTCCCCGGTCATCATCAACTGAAAACAAGAGCAAAGCAAGTACCGGATCAATGACTTACGCGAAAGTGCTGAAAAATCCAGAAGTAAAATCCAATGTTTTCATTGGAGGGTGATTATCAATCCCAAAGTAGTACAGAGTAGCGAAAGCACAATGGCTTCAGTGCAATCTAGTTTCAAACCCCGTGCATCACAAACACCGATAATTTTCTCCAAACTTTTGAGAGACGGAGGAGTTCTGTTCAAGACTAATAGCGAACAGAACCGTAAAAAGTTGTTGGACGGACGGAAAAAATGGGAAGAAGTTATCTGGTAGAAACCACAAAAGGGCGGTTGCCAAAATTGGCCATATATGGGCTTAATAAACAATATTCGCCAGAAAAATTAAAAGAAGAAATTTCAACTCTAAATTATGGAATTGATACTAATATGGAGCTGAAATTTCTAAAATATAATAAGTACAAGAAACAGGAGGGTAAATATACGGCTGTTTTTGAGACGACAGGGGATGTTTACTCAAATAGGTATGTAAACATCGACTATTCTAGCCACTATTCTCTAGTTCCGGTCAACCCCTTGTGGGGCATAGGGCATTAAGTCGTTGCCGATGAATCAGTCCGAGGTATCCGAGGCTCGTTAAATGTTTCGAGTGTAAAGAAATTTCAAGTACGCGAGTTACAAGCCTACGTACCCTATCCCTCAAGTCGCCTTTTACGACAAGCCGGGAACGCTGTGGCATAATTCTAACCCCAAAAACCACAGGGGTCAATTTTTTGTTAAATTTCGTACATATCTGAACCCTTGAGCACACAAAACAGAGTCGCTGCGCGCACAATTGTAGAGATATGTTCGAAACTCAGGAGAGTTTTATTCTCTCCTGTCCCTTTAGTCGCCTCTTACGACACGTCGGGAAAGACGGAGGCACTATTCTTGACCCGCGCCACAGGGCACTATTGCAATGAGGTAATAGATGTGAAAAGGTGCTTCAAATATCAAAAATATGGACAAATAAGCAAATATTGTAGAGGCACTATGGATGTGTGCCCCAAATGTACTGGGAACCACCGAGCATCAGCTTGCCAGACAGCATCAAAAAAATGTTGTGACTGCCTCGGAAGATCTAGGCCTGATTGCAGCCATGATGCAGATAGTAAGGATTGCCCTGAATATCAATTAGCAGCCAGTGCAGTCATTAATAGAATCAATTACAACAACACACAATGATTCAATGTCTCTTAAAAAATTTCCACGCGAACGCTAGAAGCTTAAGAAATAAATTATCTGAAATAGAATTCATGGCAAGTAAGCTGGACAAGCAAACCATCTACGAGGTATACCGTCAGGGGAGCACCTAACCTTTCGGTCTTTATCTCCCGGTCCCGCTAAATGTTTGGACCTTCGGCTTTTCACTGACAGGATCTTGTTGCCAGACGGGGATTTCTCCATCCGGCGAATGCACTCACCTTCAGGAACCCAACCCCGGGGTTGCATCACTAGCTGGATGACTTGGGTAACAACCTCCAGCCACTACGAAGCCAACTCCTTGATGGGAAAGGACCATGAACCCCTGGGCACACCCATCCCCGTAGTTCACTATTCGCTTTAGTCTTCTCTATCGCAGGTGTGATCCTCCTTCGGTTAAGCCTCACGTGAGAATTCAGATGTGCATATCCCAGGCTCGTTGGACCTGTGACTACGAGCCTGTGCAGACTCGTAGCGCTGCTTTTCACATCCAGGTGGCCCC
This sequence comes from Microchrysa polita, assembly GCA_949715475.1. Lineage (NCBI taxonomy): Eukaryota > Metazoa > Arthropoda > Insecta > Diptera > Stratiomyidae > Microchrysa > Microchrysa polita. Next base: position 22,209,756 of record OX454419.1, on the reverse strand, counting down.
TTCAGTTTACTAGTCAGCAATGCGCCTCGGGCAGTGTGGTCATCAATCCACAATCTAGTTAGATATAGGCGCGTAAGCATTTACCACCAAGGCCGTTCTCCCTAACTAGCCCCTTCAGGACTCGGGTCATGCAAAGCCGTCAACTCCGAAGCTCACACGATTTACCATACGACGCACTACCCCACGAGAGGACACCATAATCGTGCGTGGCCTTTAGTGACTTCCCTCCCGTAAGTCATGGGAGGAGGTAGGTCACGCCATGAGCCACCCGTACATAACTCAGGACCTCGGGAACGTTACCGCCCGAATGGTCTTTGTACAGATCCTCGCCATGGCGTATCAACTGTACCAGGGGCCCCCTTGCGCTACTAGGTCCCTGGTGGCGTAACTCACCAAAGATCTTTGTCCCACTACATACATCCATTTCTGGCTGATGTCACAAGGACACCGACCCCCCTGCGGGCAGTAAGCTGGACAAGTATACCATCTACGGGTTTTCCGTCTAAGGGTCACCTAGCCTGTCGGCTTTATACCCCGGTCCTTGCGAAAGCGGTTTGGACGTCCGGATATTTTACTGGCACGGATCTTGCTGCCAGTCGGGGATTTCTCCATCCGGTGAATGCACTCACCATCAGGAACCCAACCCCGAGGCTGCATCACCAGCTCGATGTCTTGCTTAACAACCGACAGCCCCCTCGAGTCCAACGCCAACATGGGAAGGGACCATGGTCCCCTGGGCTCGCCCATCCCCGAGGTACACTATTCGCTAAAGATTTCTCTTTACCAGGTGTGATCCTCCTTTGGCCCCCTCACGGTTAGACTTAACGTTAAATTCAGATGTGCACATCCCAGGTTCGTTGGACCTGTGACTACTCGTCTGCTTAAAGCAGACTCATAGCGCTACCGTTCACATAGGGGCGGCCCCCATCCGTTTACTAAGCAGCAATTTGACTCAGGACGTGTGGCCATCAATCCACAAACTAGTTAGATATAGGCGCGTAGGCATTTTCACCAAGGCCATTCTCCCTAACTAGTCCCTTCGTGGCTTGGGTTATGCGAAGCCGCCAACTCCGAAGCTCTACACGACCGCTTATAAAGGACTCCTCCCCTACGAGGAGACACTGCGTATCGTGTTCGACTTGTATGACTGCCTTTCCGAACGAATAGGGAAAAAGGTCAGCCATGTCGTGAGCTACCCATGCATGACTCGGGAGCACGGGAGCGTCATCGCCCGAATGGTCTTTGCACAGATCCACGCCATGGCGTATCAACTATACAAGGGGCCTCCCTGCGCTGCTCGGGTACGTGGTGTCGCAAACCACCAAAGATATTTGTCCCACTACAAACAGCCTTCCTTGGCTGAGTGTCACAAGGACACCGACCCCCTGCGGGGAGTAAGCTGGACAAAGCGGATATTATAATTCTAGGGTCGGTGAGAATAAGTGGATAAGTCGAAAAGTATGACTTTTCAGGGCAGCATTTTTAATGTTCGCCGTGCTATATTGGCCGAATGCGTCAACGTGAAAAAACTATTGTTATTGTTAACACGTCATCAGCAGTGTTAGGATTTGATCTGCCGAATTTCATTTGAATACTTTCATCTAAAGGTATGTACTGAGTTCACCTAGCGAAAAACGTGCAAATATGTCTCCCGTGAAAACGGTGCCGTGGAGACTTGGTTTTTATTCACTCAATTTAAGATAAATGTTCACTCGCGTTCTGGTTGATTGTCGATGACATCTTTTCACTGTGAAATAAAGTGCAACTGCATTATTTTCCCTGGCGAAATGTCAAAAACCGGTGTGGAGACTTTCATGTGAAGTGAGTACCACCAAGCGAATTCGATTTCAGGATCATCAAAATTCTGACAGTATTTGCATGGATTTCACGTGAACTGACGATGTTAGTACCTTCTTTAAACCGGAAGTGTAGACATTTAACCCTTCGATACCCGATCGGAATCTATAACAAAAAGTCGTGCGGAGTATATTTTTTTGTTATCCACCATACATATTTCTGATTCAAACTAATCAAAATATCTTGCTCGATGAGGTAATTTTTTTTTAATTTTCTGGGGACCTGTCATTGTTAAGGTCATTTTGAGATAATATGGATTCTGAAACAGGTATTGAGACTATATGGATTCTGAAATAGGTATAACAAATGATATGCCTGTACGCTGGTACAATCAGTAATCGCCAACTCTCTGCAAGGTTTTTATTTTAATTATTTTTTTTTGTGTGCAAAAATGATGGAAGATGTGTGTGAGGCCAAAACTTCTAGGAAGACGTATTTAAAAGCTTTGAGGACAATGGACTCTTTTCATCACCATCGAATTCGTCCGAAGATCCAAAATTTGTTTTTTTTTTTTATACCCGTCACTATGTGAAAGGGTATATTAACTTTGTCATGAAGTTTGCAACGCACAGAAGGAAGCACCTCCGACTTTATCCGTCTGTTTCAATGCAAACTAGTCCCTCAGTTGTGAAGCTATCGGACTGAAATTTTGTATGCAAGTTTCTTCTTAGTGTACGCTGTATATATGTCGGAACAAATGGAATCGGACCATGGTGTCATGGGGCTGTCATAGAAACCTACCCCTGACAATTAGGTTCTTCTAAGAAAAACTTTTTTCTTTATGTACCAATCTTAACCAAACTTCACCCAAGTGTGTTCCTAGTAAAGCCTCAAAACATATCTAGGAACGCATGAAATCGGAACACTACGTCATAGAACTGTCATACAAACCAACCTCTTAAAATTAGGTTCTTCTAAGAAAAACTTTTTTATTTATGAACCAATCTCAACCAAACTTCATTCAAATATATTGCTGATAAAGCCTCAAAACATATCTAGGAACGAATGGAATCGAAACATTACGACACAGGGCTGCCATAAAAACCAACTCCTGAAACAGAAGTTCTTCTAAGAAAAACTTGTTTCTTTTTAATCCAACCTAAACCAAACTTTACCCAAATGTGTTCCTAGTAAAGCCTCAAAACATATCTAGGAACGGATGAAATCGGAACAATACGTGGGCTGTCATACAAACCAAACCCTAAAATTAGGTTCTTCTAAGAAAAACTTTTTTCTTTATGAACCAATCTACACCAAATTTCATCCAAGTGTGTTCATAGTTAAACCTTAAAACATATCTAGGAACGGATGGAATCGGAATATTACGCCATAAGGCTGTCATACAACTCAACTCCTAAATATTAGATTCTTGTAAGAAAAACTTTTTACTTTTTGATTCTTAGCCAAAATTCATCCAAGTGTGTTCCTGGCTAAGCCTTAACGCATCCAGGAACAAATGGAATCGGAACACGTCACAGGACTGCGATAGAAATTATATTAACACAAAAGAAGCTTCAGTTTCATTCAAATGTGACAGGTAATCAAATTTCGGCCGCGCCCGAAATTAGCCTCGGTCTCGTTTCTGTTGTTTTTGAAAAAACATCTTGTTAATTTTACTATTTATTTATATCGGGTCATCCATATGTACGATAAGTAAATTCTAAACTGTTAGAAATTTTCCGGTGCTGTTTTATAACTACAATTTTATTCAATTTAGACTTTGAAAACAATATCCTGCAGACATCCTGATTCATTATATCAAATATAAACTGATATAGTTTATATTTGATATAATAAATTGCAGCTGGAGCTGTAATTTTAAAGATGTAAATGAATTGTCTATGGTAATTTGCCTTTTAAAAAATCTTAAGAAAACCTCGATCGGTTCACCTGTCAATTAAACATCCATAATGGCGTAATTTCACGAATTGGAGATTGTAATGAGCCTTCAAGATGGTTTTACGAAACAACGTTACTTAATTTGTACATGGATTAATTAAGAAACAAAATGATTGCGTTACATATTGCTATTTAGGAAGCTATGTCCTAGTTCGGTTTGCCCCGTCGAATAAGTTGGTAAGTGAAATATTTTCAAAGTGGAACTTTGCTATTCATTGAAACAACAGAATTACGAATTCTAAGAATATACTTGGTAAATCCTAATTCGTCAATAATATACGGATTCCTTGCAATCACAAGAAGCGACACACTCCTAGAAATTATGAGTCGTCAGTAAAAAATCGTCTTAGCATTGAAATTTCGAGACAATATTTTTTGATTACCTAGGAACTAAGGAAAGTTCAAATCACATAGCTGTAGCCAACTAACTAATAATATTTCCAATCGCGTACTCATTCGTTTTATGATATTGGAACGCTGGGGCTCTTCTCCTCCAAACAGACAAAGTTCCGGGTAGTTCCCATAGAGCTGGTAAGTTGCCATACCGTAAATACTACAGACATGCACCGCAGTTGGTGTATAGAATGGAACGATAAGTCAAGATTTTCACAATTAGTTAATATTTTTATATTTATTAAAAATTTTTATTTTATTAAAATTTCGGTGATTCAAACATACAAACAGCCTGCAACAAGAATAAGCACGTGTGCAAAATTTCACTCTATGAGCGAAGGGTATAACAATGCGAGACATCTGTCAGATGCATTGCGTCTAACGGAAGGTTACCAAAAAGAAATGTTATTTATGTTAAAGCCTTGTGTTTCTTAGGTATCATTTATTCACAATTTCAATAAAAAAACAAGTCGATTTACCTAATTATTCCCAGCTAATGGATTCTCTACGAAATGGTGCAAGTAGGCCTAACCAGGTAACCACATCAATGAGTGAGTTGTCTGAAACTACACATTTCCTTAACTAAGAAAGCTTTGGGGTTTAAGCTTAAATACTTCACCATATTACGCAGAACTTTGGTAAGAGTAGTTTAATGCACTTAACTCGTTTTCGATATAAGTCGACTTATCCACTTATTCGCCGTGGCCCTACAATTTTTAATGAGACATGGTTATATAAGAATGAATGTGATTTTTTCAATGTTCAGGGTTTTACCGCGACGGCACGATTTCAGTATCTGCGGCGCCAAATTTTGATGATGTCATTTCATTAATATTGGCCTGAAACGACCGAATCTTCAATCCTTTTTCGCCAAATCGTAACGGTTCTCCAGATATTCAATGTCAAAGTTTGACATTTATATGGGGTAGTTCAGTTTTTAATGGAAAATGGGGGGAATTTTTACTACATATTGATGTGAATCAATAGCATTGCACCGAAAATAACATTTTAAATTTCATTCCCTGTCTAGCAAATTTTACAATTCTTGCTCGCAAATATATTGCGCCTTTTCATATTATTAACATCTTCGCCAAATTTGTAAAACTTACTATTCTAGTGGAACTGATTAAAATTAAAACGTCAATTTAATGGCATCGAAGACTTTTCCCAATGTGTAAAGCGGAAAGAAAAGTTCTCTCAATGAAACTTATGTGAAGTTAGCCGCATAATTCTTCGAATCGCTTCGGAAACCGTTTGTGTGGGGGCGGCTACGCTTGTGCATGATTGTGCAACGATAATTTTCGTTTGTGCATCGCTAATTATTTAATTATAGCACTTCGGAAAACTTCGAATGTGAAGTTGGCCGCCATTTTTTAAATATGGTCGGATAAGTATGAATTTGGCATCAATCGATCGGAATTCGTTTGTGCATTGATTTTTGCGTTTGTGCATCCTGAAAACGCAAGGACGCAGGAGTAATTAAATAAAAACCGGTGTGGTTTAAATCTTAGCTAAGAGTGATATTGTGTACACAAACACTTTCTGTAAATATGTATTACTTCAAATCACATCCGGAACCGTTTGTGTGAGGGCGGCTACGTTTGTGCATGATTGTGCAACAATAATTTTCGTTTGTGCATCGCTAATTATTTAATTATAGCACTTCGGAAAATTTGGAATGTGAAGTTGCCCCCCATTTTTTAAATATGGTCGGATAAGAATAAATTTGGCATCAATCGATCGGAAATCGTTTGTGCATTGATTTTTGCGTTTTGTGCATCCTGAAAACGCAAGGACACAGGAGTAATTAATTAAAAACCCGCCTGGTTTGAATCTTAACTAAGAGTGATGATATTGTGAGCAGCGGATGTGAACTTAGCGCGCTATTTTGTAAATATGGTGCGTTGTGTATAGATTTGGTATCAATCGATAGGAAATCTCGTGTGCATTGATTTTTGCGTTTATGCGTCCTGAAAACGCAAGGACCCAGGAGTTATTAAGGTCTGCCCTGACTAACTTTCGGCGAAATTGTCAACGTCGTGGAACGTGGAACAAGTAGAATATGGAACGTACACAGCTGTTAAAATATAATAAAGCTGTCATCCCATATAAGCTGTGTGGTCCGCGAATTTATTAACTCTTCTGTCGTCGCCTACGACCTATTATCCTGAGGTGTAAATAAATCTTCTGTGAATTTTTATTCACATAATATGTTACGCGTTAAAAGTTACCTACGGCAGCAGCATAATGAATCGGGGAAAACAAACAAACTTAAAAAATGTTATTAATTTTCTAAAATATTCTTTCTGACATTGGCCTATATCTTTCTTCCAAACATTAGGTTAGGTTAGGTGCAGATGATTGACATCTAGCGCACTTAGACCGAAAGATTGGTCCATTGTGATACCCCATGGGAGAAGAAAAGTACGTACTAAGTCATGCTGTAAAACCAGCCCGTTCTGGCAATATACTTATTGGGCAAAACTGGGCTCACATCCCGAAGATCGTCCATATCATAGGAAAACCTAGAACTAGGAATACGTCTTCGTACTTCGGCCAGGGCCGAACACTGACAGAAAAAGTGATACACGCTTTCTTCCTCTTCTTCGTCACCACAACTTCTGCAGTAGTCATTATGGGGAATGCGGAGTCTCCTTGCGTGCTCTCTAATTGGACAGTGCACAGTTATAGCACCGAGCACCCCACCAATGTGTTTCCTGTCCAGTGACAATAATATAGTTGATCGGGCCAAATCAAGCCGTGGCCAAATCCACCTACACCCAAAAAAAAAATTACTTTTATTAAAGAAAAATGGCATAGGACGTATGAAATTTTGGCTATGATTTGGAGCCGATGAAATAGTCTTTTTGGGACAATGATAGAAATATCATTGAAAATATTAAGTGAAAATTCGATTATAACAATGAGATTGTTCATCGATTCTATGTAAAAATTTCATTGAATTTTATTTAAAAAAAAATGAAAAGAATATTTTTTTTTATTTTTTTTTTTATTTTTTTTTATTGTGATTTAATTTTATTTCAAATTCTTATATTTTTTTATTCATAAAAAACCTTATGCCGAAACTTGGATTCGAACCCGGTCCGCCCACATTGCCATGAGACCAGAAGTGGAATGTTGTCAACGTTTCTAAAATCTTAACTACTTGATACGCGGTGCGATACAAACTTAAAATGTTTATACATAGAGGCTATGGAAAATTATTATAGTTCCCATGAATTTGATTTACTTCATTCTATGTAATTTGTTGCATTAGTTGGATGTGGGCAGGTTATAATTCTATTACTACTGAAATCATAAATTCTATGAAAGTGTATTTGACCCAATGGCATTTTTAATTAATTATATTCAAACTTCATACGTTTAAAGAAATTATCTGTTTACTAGAAGTAAAGTAAAAACTTCATTGGTTTTAATACACGTTTTTTGCTGGGTGTAGTTGTCGCGCAAGTGCTGCCGTGAGTCCATCTGGCACTAGCCCTGAGCAAAACAGCCGCTTCTACTGCCACTCAGCAGGAGGAAATCGGCGTTTTTAGGTTACTATGATGGTCCTCTAAATTCATATTTGTCGCATTACGGGCGAGGCGATCCGCATTACAGTTCCCCGCGAATCCACTATGACTATAGGGTATCCAACAGAGGGTAATATTGAAAAAACGACCCATCTCTGTAAGAGCCGAGCGGCAGGTTTCGACAGCTTTAGATGTTGTCAGGACCGATTCGAGAGATCGAATTGCAGCCTGGCTGTCAGTGTGAATAGTGAAATCCCTCGCAGTGACGACATGATTACCTAGCCATATTAAGGATTCCATAATCGCTTGCAGGACGCTACAGTAATTAGGCAGACGAAATGACAGGTTAACATCAAGAACAACCGAGTGGATGCCAATACCCACTCCTTCGTGTGACTTGAAGCCATCCGTGTAGATAGGAAATGACTCAACGTCCCGAGACATTTTGTTGTCCCAGTAATCCCTCGACGGAATCAAACTGTAATCGCTCTTACCAAAAGCGTATTTAGGAGTAGTATAGTCAGTCTCCAAAGGTAGGATAAAATTACTTAGTATAAGCGAATGCCCATAATCAAGCGTTCGCCACTGATTAATTTCACGCAGACGTAAAGCGGTGTTAGCAGCCAGCTTTTGACCGAACAAATCCAGTGGCAGCAGGTCAAGTAACGTATCCAGTCCGGCTGAGGGGGTGGTACGAAAGGCTCCAGTTATGACAAGAGAAGCCATTCTTTGTACCTTCGCCAGCAAGTTATTATAGGCTGTCTTGCTGAGTGCCGTCCACCATACATATACACCGTATAATAGAATAGGACGGACAACAGCAGTGTAGATCCAATGTAAAGCTTTTGGCTGCAAGCCCCTGGTTTTCCCTACGGCTTTCCTACATGTATAGAGTGATATAGTTGCTTTATTCACTCGTTCCTGAATGTTAGGCCTCCAGCAAAGCTTCCGGTCTAACAAGATGCCAAGAAATATAGCCTTTCAGCAAAAATTAATGGACTATCCCGTAGTGTAGGTAGGTCAATAGAAGGAAGTATGTCTCCTAGTGAAGAGCACAAGCTCTGTTTTAGCTGGATTAAGTCCCAAGCCACTGAGGTTGGCCCATTTAGTTAAAAAAGATATGGCGTGTTCAAGTAGTCCACTAAGGACTTCCGGGAACTTACCTATAACATCGATAGCTACATCGTCAGCATATGCAGTGACCTTGCATCCAGACCTCTCAAGATCCAGAAGCAATTGATTGATTGCTATGTTCCACAGTAAGGGAGATAAAATACCACCCTGTGAGGTGCCTCTAGAAACATACCTATATAAAGACGTTGGGCGGACTGGCGGATTGCGAACCAAATAGTAACCTATAATAGGGTGGAATGGGCGATCAACTCTTTCGAACCCTACAAATCACAAGGACCAGACGGTGTCTACCCAGCCCTGCTTCAGCAAGGTCTTACGACTCTGGCTCCGCTTTTACTAAGACTATTTAGAGCCAGCATAGCCTTAGGATACATTCCAATCACTTGGAACCAGGTAAACGTAGCATTTCTGGTAAAGCCAGGGCGTGACCAAACCCTAGCGAAATCATATAGACCAATAAGTCTAACCTCCTTCCTACTTAAGTCATTGGAAAAGCTCGTCGATATAAACATATCAGGGACAGGTGCCTGTCGCTTTTCCCGTTGCACCAAAACCAACATGCCTTTCAGACAGGAACATCATGTGAATCAGTACTACACCATTTAGTTGAGAAGATTGAGACCACTCTAGAAATCAAAGAAATAGGGCTCGCGGCCTTCCTAGATATAGAGGGGGCCTTCGACAACACTTCCTTTGAATCTCTTGTACACGGCGCCTCGAGTCATGGAGTTCAAAACACCCTATGTCGGTGGATAAAATCAATGCTTCAAGGACGACAAGTACATGCAAAATTATTCGGTGAAATCATGTATACAGCTGTCACCAAAAGGTGCCCACAGGGGGGTATACTTTCACCCTTCCTGTGGAACTTTGTAGTGGACAGCCTACTGGTCCAGCTAAATAACACTAGCTTCTATACCCTAGGATACGCCGATGACATCAGTATCCTGATAAGGGGGAAATTTCCAGGAGTTCTTTCTGAACTCTTGCAACAAGCTCTGACCCAAGTGGAGGATTGGTGTAGGAGGGTAGGCCTATCGGTCAATCCCGCCAAAACAACACTAATAGCCTTTAGTCGCAAACACAACTTGGAAGGGCTCAACGCTCCAACATTATTCAACCAACAACTGCAGTTTACCACGGAGGTAAAATATCTGGGAATCAACCTTGATAACAAACTCACGTGGAACAAGCGGCTGCAAAACACAATTGCCAAAGGCAAACAGACCCTATATGCAACAAAAAGAGCAATAGGGAAAACGTGGGGGTTAAAACCACGAATGATACACTGGATCTACGGAGCTGTGGTCAAACCCCGTCTGACCTATGGGTCGATAGTCTGGTGGACTAAAATCAAGCAAAAAACAGCAGCAGCGAAGTTGGGATCAGTACAGAGACTGGCCTGCGCAAGCATAACCGGCGCCATGCGCAGTGCACCAACTTTAACTCTAGAGAAACTACTAGACCTGCCACCACTGGACCTCACAATCACAGAAGAGGCAAGACTCGCAGCGTACAGACTCCAATCATCGAACATGTGGACACCACAAAGGGTAGGACACTGTACGATTACAGAAACCATTGCAAACCCAATCCTAGATATGGGCAGCGACTATACCCCGGCCATGTACACCTTTGACTCCAACATCCAAACCTCAACGGCTAGGGAAGACTGGAGTGAATAGAACGACAACCATCTATCAAATCACATTGTGTGGTACACGGATGGGTCGAAGACAGACGAAGGAGCAGGGGCAGGAGTTTATACTAAAACCAACAACTATAGTATCTCCAAACCCCTAGGTCAATATACAACTATCTTCCAGGCAGAACTTATAGCCATAAACCTTGCAGCAGGGAAGAGTACTCGAAAGGGATATACCAATAAGACCATATATATATTCTCTCCGACAGTCAAGGTGCTATAAAAGCCATTGCAAGTCCCAAAACAACCTCTAAATTAGTTTGGGAATGCCAACAAAATCTCAAAAACCTAGCTACCCGAAACAAAGTAACTCTGAAATTGGTGAAAGGACATGATAATAATGACATCTGTCAAGTGAAAGTGAGTGATAGTTACAATTAGCTCCTGAATTTTTCATTGAACTTTTTTAATAAATCGATTCAAATTCAGTAAAGAGGCTAATTAGATATATCAGCATTATTATCAAGTTTACCGAAAAAAAAATTCCGCAAATCATCACGAATAATTCGGAATTTGTTACTTTTTCAATTGGGTTGCTACCATAACCTACAATGTCCGCGGTGATTTTATCGGATTGCTCAATCTGCAAGAAGGATGTCGCTATACCAGGAGACTGCGGCGACGCGTTTACCTGTGGATTGTGTAATCGTCCACAGCACTCATTATGCGCGAGACTTTCGAGAACTGCGATACAATCGTTGAAATCGACGACCAAAAATTCGATGTTTATTTGTACATTTTGCACCAACAAAAATGAGCAAATCGATTCCTTGAAGATACTGGTTACATCGCTGATGGAAGAAGTCAAATCGTTGAAGGAAGAGGTATTACGTTTAAAAACGGTAAAAGATTCTTTACCTGACATGGAAGATTTCGCTTTTGAATTGGAGGAGCGACGCAAAAGATCGGCTAACCTCATTCTTCATGGTGTCTCCGAGGCCGACTCTATCGACGATTCGACTAAAGTATACAACATTTTTCATGACATCTTTAAGCTACGCGATCAACCGTACACTCTATCTGCTTCGGACATGAGAATTTCCCGTATTGGACGACTTACTGCTGACAAAATCAGGCTGGTCAAGGTTTCGCTGCCGCAGGCATCATTAGCGCTTGACATCCTCAAAACTAAAAAAGATTCCAAGGTAAGGGATTATTTGAAGCAAAAGAACGTAAAAATATTTTCGGACTTGACTTTCCGTCAACAACAACACATAAAAAATCTTCGTGCTCAACTTGAAGACGTTAAAAAAGCAGATCCCCAAGCTACAATACGTTATATAAACAACATTCCCAAAATTATACATTCAAAAAAGACAAAAAACTAAACCTGGTTATATATTACCAAAACACTCGCGGAATTTGCTCAAAACTAGACGACTTTAGATTATCTACGGCACTAACACAGCACGATGTATTAATTTTCACCGAAACTTGGCTGAGGCCTGATATTCTTTCATCGGAACTCGGCCTTGATCAATTCCAAATTTTTAGACGCGACAGAGATACAAAAACATCAAGTAAACAAAAGGGCGGCGGTGTTCTCATCGCGATCAAAAAATGCATAAAAGCAATCAAACTTAAATGTGTACACGACGATGTGGAACAGCTGATTGTACGCATTGATTCCAAGCCGTTCAAAACAATCTTATCAACGGTCTATATTCCACCCGACGTACTACCTGATATCTATTATAAACACTGCAACGATGTTACGCTTTGTATGCGAAAATATCCAACAGCCAACTTTATTGCTACTGGCGATTACAACTTGCCAGGTATAAACTGGGATCTGGATTCTTGGCTGATGAATAGTAATTGTAATGCGAAGAGTATGAATGTTATTGAAGCCTTTTCTTTACTAGATTTCAAACAATTTAATAGAATTAAAAACTCTCACGATAGCTTGTTAGATTTAATATTTTCTAATTTTCATAATATTGTTGTTACTTGCAATAATTTTCCATTTGTTACTATTGACAAATATCATCCCGCTCTTGACATTCAAGTTGTATTAAATGCGGAGCAAACAATGAATGAGAAGAATATTTCTTATAGAAATTTTAATAAAGCTAATTATACTTATATTAACGAAGGAATAAGATATTGTAATTGGGAATGTTTACATAATATGTCAGTTGAGAGCGCCGTTGACTTTTTTTATAATTATGTTAATAACCTTATATACTCTAATGTTCCAATAGTAAATTTGATTAAAGATGAATATCCAAAGTGGTTTTCAAATGAACTCAAGAATTTAACACAATTAAAAAAAGCTGCTCATGCAAAATTTAAAAATTCTGGTGGACTAGGCGACTATAAATTGTTCTCCAAGTTAAGGGCGGATTGTAAAAGAACAGCTAAGCTAGATTTTAAAAAGCATATCAGTAGAATTGAGTCCCAAATACCAATTAATTTGAAATATTTTTGGAGGTATATAAATTCCTACAGAAATGACTCTGGAATACCTGCCATGATGCATTTGGATGATATATATAGTACTAACACGGCCGAAATAACTAATATGTTTGCAGTCAATTTCTCTAAAGTATATAATGATAATTTAAACACCTATGATCCACCTTCACACAGTAATGTTTTGAATATTTCCAGCTTTACTATTGATCCCAACTCCCTTTTGGATAAGTTATTGGAATTAGATGCAACTAAAAGCCCTGGCCCGGATGGAATTCCTTCACTATTCCTTAAAAACTGTGCTTATGCTCTTGCTTATCCTCTGTCGATTTTATTTAATAAATCACTATCATCTGGAGTTTTCCCTTCCATTTGGAAAAATAGCTTTGTTATTCCCATATTTAAGAAAGGAGAAAAATCAGACGTGAAAAACTATCGCCCAGTTTGCATTCTATCTAGTATTCCGAAGTTATTCGAAAGTCTTGTGACCGATTTTCTCACGCCATTAGTAAGACCCTCAATAATTGAACAGCAGCATGGTTTTTGTTCTGGGAGATCAACTTCAACTAATCTCATTACGTATCACAAGTTTATCTGCGAATCTTTTAACAATTTCCTACAAGTTCACAGTATTTACACTGATCTTTCAAAAGCATTTGACAGTATAAACTTTGATCTTTTAATTAAAAAACTTTTCAATTTTGGATTCCATGGTTCCTTGTTAAAGTGGTTAAATGACTATATCCGTGACCGCTCTTTAATAGTTAATCTTCAAAATAATTACTCTACACCTTTTTCCCCTACTTCCGGTGTACCTCAAGGCTCGCATCTTGGACCGCTCCTGTTTCTCATTTTTATTAATGATATTAACTTAGTTTTCAAGGGAGTTGAGTTCTTATTGTTTGCAGATGATTGTAAGATGTACAAAGCTATTTCCAATTCAGATGACTTATTGGTCTTACAATCGAATTTGCGAAATTTTCAATCATACTGTGAAGATAATCAGTTGTCGATTAATGTAGAGAAGTGTGAATACATAGTTTTCAATAGAACAAATCTAAATTATGATACCACTTACACACTTAATAATGTTCCCTTGAAGCAAGTCGCTTCAGTCGTAGATTTGGGTATGTATTACATTAGATTCATCACTTCAATTTTCTGCCCATATTTGTAATATTACTGAAAATGCAATGCGAATGTTAGGTTTTATAATGAGGAACACAACACATTTCAATAATATTAATGCTCTGAAAATGTTATATTTCTCATTAGTTAGAAGCAAGTTGGAATACATAGCTGTGTTGTGGAATCCTCATTATCAAACATACAAAGATTTGATTGAGAAAGTGCAGCGGAAATTTTTAAGATATTTAGCGTATAAACTCCAGATCAGGCGTGATGATATTGACTATGCAAATATATTGAGTCTTATTCATACTGGCACTCTTGAAGGTAGAAGATCATACTATGATTTATTATTTTTATATAATCTTCTAAATGGTTTCATTGATGCTCCGAACATTTTGGCGGAAATATCATTCAGAGTTCCCCAAAAGCGCACTAGAAGTAATGATCTTTTCCAATTACATACCTGTAGAACAAATTATATTCAATTTTCGCCAATTGAACGTTTTAAAGCAATTGGTAATAAAACTTGTAGTCATATTGATATTTTTAACACGAATCCTATTTCATTGAAAAAGGTTATGAACATTTAATAATATATAAAAAACGTAACTTTAAAAAATCTTTGTTCTAAAATAATTATTGTTATAGAATCAAAAATAAACTGAATTTTAATGATTTAAAAAAATATATATATGTATATATTTAAATATTTTTTTTTTGTTGCTTAAACTAATTGTTTACTGAATTGTACTATCATTATTGTATGTATAAAGGACGAAAGTCCGTTGAAATTGAAATTGAAATAAATAAATAAATAAATAAGGGGATCGAAGGAAATGAGAAAGCGGATGCCCTTGCAAGAGAGGGTTCCGAACTACCCTTAACTGGTCCTGAACCTGCAATCGGAATCAGTAAATATACTGCCAGAACCGTTGCTAGACGATGGACCGAGGATAAATTCCAAGATCGATGGAGACTCGAGACTGAAGGGCTCAGGCACAGCAAGCGTATGCTGGAATCTAACTGGCATACCAGCTGCACCAAAGCCCTCAGTCTAAGTAAAACGAACCTCAGGGCAGTGACAGGCCTTATAACCGGTCATTGTACCCTACGGAAACATCTGCATACAATAGGGATCTACTCACAAGACCCACTATGCCGCCTCTGCAACGAAGAGGAGGAATCAGCCTCGCACGTTATTTTCGAATGCCCCGCTCTTATGAGCTGGAGACAAAATTTCTTTGGGACTCAAACTACCATAATGGGTGCACCCAAAGTAAACCTGGTTAACTTTCTTCTAAGCCTTATACGAAGAACATAGCTCATAACCTGAAACTTTCTCGCTTAGATGGGAAATGCAATAAGCCAGCAGGCTGCAGTATTGGGCGCAACCAGCCCAACCTATCTCAGCGCCATATCCATCCATCCATCCAAGACGTTGGGCCCATGGTTGTAATAATGCGCCTAGATGTCAATAGCGCATTCACCAGTATGCAGATTGGCTCGTCGACATGAAGGCTCCGAAGTGCGTCGGTAATCGCCCTAGGTTTAATGTTATTGAAGGCGCCCTCAATGTCCAAACATTAGATGCTAACTTATTTTTCTACGAGTATCAAATAATTTCAATCAATATTTCGTTTGTAATATGCTTTCACCGCACCCACTGGTATGCTGTTCCCCAAATTGCTTGATATCATTTGTCCGATATATACATGATCAATCGGTGTGACTGTTTTTAGTTTGTTATCAAAGAAAATCGATTAATTCATAACAACTGCTCAATTAACATTTTTTTTGTATATACCATTTCTCGGTCAAGTTCATAACTTTGGAACATCAAATTCGTAACTATTTAAAATCGAATTTATATCTTACCGTTATTGTACATGGAACATTTTATGTTTTTAGTAAAATTTAACCACTGAACAGGTTAATACTCAAATATGCATTCAGAGTTGCAATTACTCAGTTGTGAATTTGAGCGTCCAAAATAACAAAATTGATTTTCCAAAATTACAAATTTGATGTTCTAATGCTATGAAATTGGCCAAAAAATTGTATCAGTACTTAGTTTCGTCTCTAATTGCAATTTAAAAAAAAGCATAACAGAAAAACAAACAATTAAATTTTATTGAAAATAAATATTTTTTCTAAACAAAGTCACGAAACAGTAAAGGCAAGAAAATTGATTTGAAACGGGAAATATAAAAACGACACACACACACAACACTCTATTGTACATACATAAATAAATTTGCATATTCAAGCAATTATCTTTATTTTAATTTACCTTTTCTCTATCATTTTAGCAAATCAATGGAATACATAAACGAACAGGTTCTTTACGATTCGGATGCATCATTGAAATTTGCCATTCTGTTTGCATCGCGCTCGTTTGACTCGTTGGCCATGAACGATGTTAAGGTTCGTTCAAAAATGCTCTCCGTATTGGAAGTCAACTATCACAAAGCGGAGGATTTTCGGAAGAAGGATGTGAACATGTTGTACAATTCAATAACGCTGCTGGGTGAATACTATCATCGGATACGATTGGTTAATGGTACGCCAATCACCGTGTTGGGCCAATCGTTGATGGAACAGTTGATACACGAGCTGTGGGACGAGACGGATGGGAGAATTAAGGCGGTCAATTATCGATTGGCTAAACTTATTTTATCACAGGTAAGACTGTCACGCTCTGTGGCTCACTTGGTTGAGTCGCACTCTACGATGCTAGTACTCTAGAGGTCCGGAGATCGAATCTCGGCGTGGTTCAAAATTTCCAAAATATATATATGCTTGCAACATTATAATACACCCCGAAATGATATGCAATGTAACGTTGACTCGAAATTGCCTATAAACGGATGAGTTAACGCACCATGGCCCTCATGGGGCTATACGGTACTGAAAAAGAAAAGATTGATTGTCGGAGAAGACGACTTGAGGGATATGGTATGGTTATAGGCTTGTAACTTGTATACCTGAAGCTAAATTACACTCGAAACATTAAACGTGCCTCGGACACCACGGACTGGTTTACCGGTAACGACCTTTGGCTACATACAACGGACTACGATTGGTTTTTGGAACGTTCGAACGATGTGGGGCGAGTGCAGTAGTACGAGACTCATGGAACTCGAACGGGAAATGACCACGCATATAGTATTTTGATATTAGAACTGAGCGAAACAAGATGGACCGGATCGGGAACGACCTTTTCACCTAGTTTCCAAACTGTATTGCTTTACTCTGGTAGTGAACTTGAAGCCTCACCCAGAATGGCTGGAGTCGGCATCCTTTTGAATAAGGAAGCTCGCTAATCTCTTATAGAGTGGGGCCCTATTTCCGACCGAATAATAGCTACCAGATTCAAGTCCAGAGTAAAAAACATCACTCTAATTCAGTGCAACGCCCCGACTGAGTCAGCCGACAAGCATGCTAATGACGCCTTTTACCACCTGCTTGGTGACACCTTATGCTCGCAGAGGTGACATCAAAATTATTATGGGGGATCTTAATGCTGAAATTGGGTCTGACAATGTTGGATTGGAACATCTAATCGGTAATCACGGGTGTCAGGTACGACAATGGTGAATTGCTCGTGGAGTTCTGTAACTCTCGTCATCTTGTCATTGGCGGCATGCTGTTCAAACACAAACCTTGCCCTTTAGCAACCTGGATATCTCCAGATGACAGAAAACCACATTGACCATATAGCCATCTTCAAACCATGGAGGCATTGTCTCATGGACGTCAGGGCTAAGCGTGGTGCTGATGTAGGCAGCGATCACCAACTTGTAATTTTTCATGGAGGTCCTTAACAACAACTTTAACCCTTCACAAATGGCCAGAATTATATACCATCCAAGCTGAAATTAACTAAGGCCCTTCAATCATTAGAAGCTGGTAAAGCCCGGAGGCAGACGGTATACCCATGGAACTTTTGAAAGCGGATATCAACGCTACAGTGGATATTTTCCTTCCCCTGATACAAGAGTGTTGGACAACCGAGACTCTCCCTCAAGAATGGAAGAAGGGCGTCATTGTTAAAATTAATTGGCTTGGAATCTGTTTCCTTCCTGCAGGCTCTAAACCAGTGATTCCAAAACTGGGGGGCGCGCCCCCCTAGGGAGGCGTGACGATCAGGGAACGGGGGCGCGAGCACAACTCTAATATTGATTCCATTACTAAATTATAGTTTGCTTCCCATTAATGAATTAATTACGGTCGAACTGACGACGAAATTCAGGATGTGGAAATCATGAAAGTTAAATAATGTTTTTTTTTAAATTCCAGTAGTTCCAAAATATGGGCTGCACTAACAAACAAATGTTCAATTTCAAACAATTTAAATTGTGACTTATGTCCAAAATTAAAAGCATTCCTTGCCCATGGCAATTTGGGTTTTGGCCAACATTTTCTCGGGGGATCAGCAGATCTCGCAAGGGGGCGCAAGCTGAAAAAGATTGGGAACCACTGCTCTAAACTGATGGCCAAGGAAATCTTGGACCGGATCAAGAAAACGATCGACCGCACTCTGAACAATGAATAAGTTGGTTTTCGTCAGGGTTTGTCATGTAGCGATCACATCAACACCCCTGAATTATAATTTAACAATCCGCTGAATGGAGATCCCCGTTACATCTTATGTTCATTGACTTCGAGAAGGCGTTTGACAGCGTTGCCCGGGGGTATATCTGGACACCCTTACGTAGGAGAGGCATGCCAGAGAAACTTATTTCCATCATAAAGGAGTCCTATAATGGAGCCCAATGTCTTGCACAAGGGTGAATTGTCCAGTCCTTTTGAGGTGAATAATGGAGTCACACAAGGCTGTATTTTATCACCAATGCTGTTTCTTATTACCATCAACGACGTAATCTGCTATTCTCTAGGCGACCATACTAGTATGCATACTCCAGCGAGTTGCGGCACACAGAGTGCATTTCGAGCCGGTTTCGAACTAGTATTACATGGCGCGCTGCAATTCTCATCAGATGCCTCTACGTATGCAGCGCGTCATGTAATACCAGGAGAGGCATTACCGGACTCAACCAGGCAAAGGTGTACGATCCTCTTATATAGGACACGAAATACACCCTGGTATCGAATCATTTTTAAATGGGGCTAGGCAATGGCTAGCCACCGATTCGATACGGCCGCGTTTCTGAACTATGTGTCAGAGAACGGGTTTAAACAAAGACCTACTGCGACCGGGTCTCTATGCCCCCGATCACTTACCAATTGTACTAACGCTTGATAAGCCGTCTAAATTCGTCCATCCCGACAAGAAAACATACACAAACTTCAAGAAAGCTGACTGGGATGGCTTTAAAAAGCCCCCCCCCCCCCCCAAACTTTCCAACATCCGCGGCTAAATTGGCTAAAACGAGGGATCTCTCATCTAAGGAGTGTAGATCCCAGTGACCCACGCATTGGTGAACTTAACAATATCATTTTTAAACAAGTCAATGACCACAAGAGAGGTATATGGCACTCACACCTACGAAACCTGAATATCACCACTGGTGTGAACATACTATGGAGCACTGTTAGAAACCTATCAAACCCCACTAAAAATCAAGGGAGGGTCGCTATCAAGTTTGGCAAATCTACCGTGAGCGACGACAAGAAATGCGCCAATCTGTTTAACAAACAGTTTGTCGATCATCCACCCAAGGATAGACTCAAGCGCTTCTTCTTCTTCTTCCTTGCCTCGTTCTTTATACCGCTCCATGGTTCCGCGTTGCTCGACCTGCGGTGTAGGCACATCGTCCGTTTTGGCGATAATTTCTCAGCATATTTCTACAGGCAGCTCTATCTTGGATCGTGTCATCGCCGAGACCAATGCGTTGTTGTTGCTTTTTCATTTGACACATCCAGGTGTTCTTCGGTCTGCCTCTGGCCTTGGGTCCATCAAGTGGAACTTCCATTGATATCGCTCTCTTTGCGGGGTTCTCAGGCAATACCAATCCATTCGTCGGTCTTCGAGCTTTTCGGTGATTGGTTGGTCTATGGACAACCTGCCTCGGATGTAGCTACTCTTGATGTGGTCCCTTTTGGTTACACCAACTGACATGCGTAACATTTTCATTTCAGTCGCTGTCATTTCTTTCGCGTAACCTTCATACATGGTCCAGCATTCTGATCCATACATGAGTGCGGGACGTACAACCGTTTTGTACAACTTGCCCTTTAGCTTCAGTGGCATTTGGATAGACTCAAGCGCAAAATGAATAATCTTCAAACCACCACCACTGAAGTAGCCAATGCCATAAAAAACGCCAAAAATTCAAAAGCGCTTGGTCCGGACGGTATAGTAATGATAATGCTCAAACACCTTGACACACCGGTCTTAGAGTATATCACTGCTACGATGAACCTTTCACTCCGAACATTCATCATACCAGAGATTTGGAAGAGAGGCCGCATCATTCGTTTACCCAAACCTGGCAAACAACACTCCTTAGGAGAATCCTACCGCCCGATCACGCTTTTATCTCCGGTGCAAATATACTAGAATTGCTGATACACAAAGCTCTTACGACGCACATACAACTCGCTAATCACCAACACGGCTTCAGGAAAATGCACAGCACCATCACTGCATTAGATCGAATCATGTCTAAGGTCTTCAATTGAATCAACCAGCCCAAGCCGTTTAAGCAAAGTACAATTTCTATCACCACAACATCTCCAGAAATACCAAACTCCGGATCTTTGAAAGCAATGTAAAATCTGTGGTTTTGTATGAGTGCTCCACGTGGAAGGAGACCAGTAACATTACAATCAAACTGCAAACTTTCAAGAATCAGTGCCTACGACGCATCCTACGAATTCGCTGGCCTGAGGTAATATCTAACGACGACCTCCTCAAAATTACTCGCCAAAATGGATACCCATCGACATCAAAAGGCGAAAGTGGCAAATATACCATCTACGGCCTTTGCGGCTTTATGCCCCGGTCCTTGCGAAAGCGGTTTGGACCTCCGGATATATTTACTGGCAAGGTCTCATTGCCAGATGGGAATTTCTTCATCCAGTGAATGCACTCACCTTCAGAAACCCAACCCCGGGGCTGCATCACCAGTTCGATGTCTTGCTTAACAACCGACAGCCCCCTCGAGACCAACTCCAAGATGGGAAGGGACCATGGTCCCCTGGGCTCACCCATCCCCGAGGTACACTATTCGCTAAAGACTTCTCTTTAACAGGTGTGATCTTCCTTTGGTCCCCTTATGGTTAGACCTAACGTTAAATTCAGATGTGCACATCCCAGGTTCATTGGACCTGTGACTACTCGTCTGCTTAAAGCAGACTCGTAGCGCTACCGTTCATATTGGGGCGGCCCCCATCCGCTTACTAAGCAGCAATTTGACTCAGGACGTGTGGCCATCAATCCACAAACTAGTTAGATATAGGCGCGTAGGCATTTTCCACCAAGGCCGTTCTCCCTAACTAGTCCCTTCGTGACTTGGGTTATGCGAAGCCGCCAACTCCGAAACTCTACACGACCGCTTATAACGGACTTCTCCCCTACGAGGAGTCAATGCGTATCGTGTTCGACTTGTATGACTGCCTTTCCGAACGAATAAGGAAAAAGGTCAGCCATGTCGTGAGCTACCCATACATGACTCGGGAGCACGGGAGCGTCATCGCCCGAATGGTCTTTGCACAGATCCACGCCATGGCGTATCAACTATACAAGGGGCCTCCCTGCGCTGCTCGGGTACGTGGTGTCGCAATCCACCAAAGATCTTTGTCCCAGTACATCCAGCCTTCCTTGGCTGGTGTCACAAGGACACCGACCCCCCCTGCGGGAGGCGAAAGTGGCATCCATCCTGCGTCTACCTCGCATTCGCCATTAGGAGTACCTGAGCCAGGCGGCCATAACCTCCCTCCCTTGCGGGACGACGAGAATTTATCCGGCTTAAAGCCGGAATGGTCTTCTCCGCCGGGATGCCTCCCTTTGGATCCCCACCTTGGGATGCGACTCTAGCTGGTCGGCTTGTCTATCACCACAAACCCCCTCGAGTCCAACGCCTAGATGGGTAGGGACCATGGTCCCTTGGGCTCGCCCATCCCCGAGGTACACTATTCGCTAAAGATTTCTCTATAGCAGGTGTGATCCTCCTTTGGCCCCCTTTCGGAAGACCTAACGAATCCGGCATGCCTCCGCAGGATCGTTAAACCTGTTTACTACTCGTCGGCTTAAAGCAGACTCGTAGCGCTACCGTTCACATTGGGGCGGCCCCCATCCGTTTACTAAGCAGCAATTTGATTCGGGCCGTGTGGTCATCAATCCACAAACTAGCTAGGTATAGGCGCAAAGGCCATTCTCCCTAACTAGCCCCTTCGAGGCTTGGGTTATGCGAAGCCGCCAGCTCCGAGACTGGACACGTACGCTTATATGTGGTTTCTCCCCTACGAGGAAGCACTGCGTCGTGTAAGCTTGTATGGCTGACTCTTCGAAGGAATAGGGAAAAAGTCAAGCCATGCTGTGTCACCCATACATGACTAGGGAGCTCGGGAACGTCATCGCCCGACGGTCTTTGTACAGATCCACGCCATGGCGTATCAACCATACCAGGGGCCTCCCTGCGCTGCTCAGGTACGTGGTGGCGCAACTCACCAAAAATGTGTGCCACAAGGACACACACTCCCCTGCGGAAAGGCGAAAGTGGCAGTGGATAGGTCACACACTTCGAAAAGAGCCAAAAAACATTGCAAAACAGACTCTAGATTGGAATCCTCAGGGAACCAATGCTATAGCCGTCGTGTGGGACGACCTAAAAATACATGGAGAAGATCTGTTGAGGCAGAGGGAGTATCTGTATGCAAATTGTGGGACCAGCTGAAGGCAATGGCTGCTAATAGGCAGAGGTGGAAAAGAAGTATAGTCAATGCCCTATGCCCCACTAGGGAGTAAAAGGAACCAGAGAGAAAGTCAGAGAAGAGTGATTTAGATTCAATTTCGATTGAAAAATATTTGTAAGATTCCCCACAATCGTGACAACCTTTTGTCATGTCATGTGCATCTAATTTGCTTGATATCATCATGTCGCGTGTCTCTGAAATAATGTCACATATGTGGGGTGTCTTAAGACTAGTAATAATGCAGTAGGACATTCAATTTTTACTCTACCATTTTTCATTTCAGATCACGCTCAACGGCAAACTGCTAAGACCACAACACAAAGTAGCTCTCGACTCGTTGCTCTTCCTCCTACGTCGCAATCTCATCGAAGTACCAAACTTACCCGAATCCGTCAAAGCACTCTTCCTGATGACTCTCGACTTATACTACAGCGACTTCGGCAGTTTGGGCGTTACACTAGAAACAATGTACACAAAATATCTACTCGAAGAGGAGCATCAACAAGATCCGCCGACAACGACGACGCTCGTAGATACAACAACAAATGACACTGCCCCGCCCCCGGACGAACCGATCAGTAGTGGCCTCGATACGTTGGGCATGAAATGGAGCGAAGTAGTGGACGATTCGTTTGGCAACAGTTTCAATGATTCCAAAGAAAGTCCCAATTCGACCACCACTGCCGACTACCAACGATCGTCACTATCGCCTGCGTCCCATAAGAAACAGGATAGCGTATCGCCGCCAAATCGTCGACCGAGCAGCCGACGAAGTCAACGAAGTCACAATAACGGTGCGTTCGATGACGATCAGAATAGTATACGCAGCGAGGGTGGAACCATACGAATTTACAATATCAACGATAGACTGAAACGTAATCAACAGAATGGCGGCGTGGTGAATGAAAATGGTGGTGGGGGTGGTCATGCGAATGATTGGGAGAAGAACTATCGATCGTTTGATCGCAATCGTCGAAGTAGCAGTCGCAATAGTAACGGCCAGTATGATAGCAATCGCAATTTCCGGAACAGAAATAATCGCGGATTTACGAGCTATAATCGTCCGCCACGCTTTCAAAATAACGATAGTTTTCGAAATGGTGGCGGTTCCAGTGACTACGGTGGCAGTCGGCAAAACTTGCAGGGCTCAAATAGTCGAAGTTCGTCGCAGAATCGGGATCGTTTCACACCACGACCGCGATACGATGATCATGATGATCGCACCACAGTGAGTCCGACACCGTCGGCGAAACAAAATTTATACAATCACAGCAATGGTGGTGGAGGAGGACGGCATCGTGGTGATAAAGATAGAGACTTCCATCGACAGCATAACGGTTTCCAGCAGCGACACAACCAAAACAACCAGTCACAGCAGCAGCAACCACACCGACAACAATCTCGCAACTTTAGTCACAATCGTAACAATCGTTACGGTAGTCATAATAGTTTAACAAGCGATCAAGGTAACTGGGATCGAAGACGCAATGGTGGTGGAGGTGGCGGAGGCGGCGGTCGACACATGCGTGGCAAAAGTGAGGATAATTATTCGCACGACGATACGCGTAGCTTACACGATGATTGGCATCCGCCCGCTGAAAATAAGGAGCTCATCAAAAATGCCCGCAATACGGCCAATTATATGAAATACTTGTCAAAGAAATGAAATTTAAATTTATATAGTCACTATACAGCCATTTAGAATTAGTGTGTAAGTTTGAGTTTAAGAAGCAGCACTAGATGCGATGATTATGACCCCCCATGTGTGTAGAATGAAATTAAGGAGAAAAATTTGTTATATTGCAATCAAGTCCATATGTTGCGGAGAAATAATCTTGTTAATTGATCATGTTTTACTTAACAACACAGCAGTGTGTTGCGTTAAAATAAAAAAATTAAAAATAAGAGCTGGTTCTGCTAAAAGTTATATTACAAAAATTCAACTTTGTATCATCTGCATGAAACTTCCGAAACTTATTGGAAAATTGAATTAGGACAATCCATTTTTTTAATTGTCCACATATTGTATTGTACATTTGCCAATCGGCCAAATCTATTGTAATTTTATGGTAATATTATCGTTATAAATTTTTTCTGCATTTTTAAAATATCAAGACTTAATTTTTTTCGCTCTGTTGTTTATACATATCTACAGACTCCAGAATTTACTGCTTCATTGCTGATTTGCATACATACGAGTACATGAACCAGTCGTAGATTTATCTCTCAATAAAAATGATTATTGTTTTATTGCGCGATTGTCTCAATTTTATTATTGTGTAAACATATATAATGCATATAACCCGTATGCAGAGAGTTTTTCTTTTTTAAGATTAAGAGTCAAAAATAATTGTTATAATGGAAAATATGCAAAAAAAATAAATTTTTGTAAGAAAATGATTGTTGAACGTATGTTTATGGATATAAAATAATAGAAACAAATAATTGTAATTGCGAGATTTAGTATTAAAGAAGAAAATATTTTGACAAATATGCAGTCTGATTTTTGATTGGTGGATTTGAAGTGAGCAGGTAGCGGGTGAGTACATGGAGAATCTAATTTCAGCAAGGAAGCATCAGAGGCTAATTTAAACTTAGCACAAAATCAACTCTCAGATACAAATCTTGAGATAGGGAGGGAACTATTAAAAATGTCAGAAGCTGAATTCTGCCCTTGGAAGTAACGCTTGTGGTTACGCTCCCCATGGCCGATTGAGCTGTTCCGTCAGCGGTTTTCACTGTTATGAAAAAACGTTAGATTAGATTAGATTTAGGGAGGGCACAGGCAACAGGGTTGCCCGAGACACTGCGACCGGTGGTCTATTGTGCCATTGCCCCTACTATGAGTTAGATGAACTCGTCCAACCGACTGACTTCGATAAATCGATTCAGCTGGGCCATATTTATAGTGGCGATATCCTTGCACACACCTCAATTGCGTGCACCTCCGCCTGAAACACGGTCGGATGTACTCCCATGGGAATAAAGATATTGGTATTCGGGCCAGTAATTCCAGCGCCAGATCCTGTATCGGTCTTTGAGCCGTCCGTGTAGAATTTGATGGTACTAGGGTGGAGTGATCTGAATCTGTCAGTCCAGTCCGCCCTTGCCCATATAGTTGCACTATAAGAAGGATCAAAACGCAGAGTTTTGACCAGATGGTCTGATGGCATATCCAATAACCTACTGTTATTTAACCATCCTTGTTGAACTGAGTTCAATGGGGACGCCGCATCACAAGCTTTGAGCCTAGTGACGGCTAGCATTGCCACTGTCTCTATGTGTATGTGGAGAGGTGGAAAGTTTAGCAGAACCTCCAGGGCGGCAGTGGGGCTAGAAAAGAAGGCTCCAAGAACAGCCAGACAGGCCAGCCTCTGATTTTTTTCGAGACACGGTCTCCCGTCTATGGTGGTTGCTCTTTTCCACCACACGACCGCCCCGTATTCCACAATAGGTCTAACAATTGTCTTGTAGATCCACAGAACTATGTACGGCTTGATACCCCATGCCTTCCCCGCATAGCTTCTGCTGATCCACAAGGCCTTAACTGCTTTTTCTGTTACCAAACTGAGATGCTTCTTTCATAGCATTTTCTTGTCAAGTGTGACCCCCAAATACTTGACAGTTTCTGGCATTGTTAGCCTTGCATTATACATGGAGGGACACTCTAGTGCTAGGAGAGTCCCTTTATTACTGAATGGTATCACGGCGGCCTTTGTTGGATTGACGCGCAGCCCGTTTGCTGTACACCAATCCTGGACAATGTGCAGAGCACTCTGCAGGACATCCGGTAGGACCTCCTCGAATTTTCCTTTAACCATGATTACCAGGTCATCCGCATACCCCTGTGTAGAGAACCTAGCTGAGCTAAGTCTCCACAACAATCCATCAACTGCCAGACACCACAGGAGGGGGGATAGTACCCCTCCTTGAGGGCAGCCACGAGTGGCTAAAGCAGCAAGGGTAGTATTTCCTATACTGGTAAAGATTATTCTTGACGAGAGCATACGCTGCACCCAGGTAATGATCGTCTTGTCGGCTCCTTTGGCTCGTTGTGCCGTTTCTATGGATTTGAAGGAGGTGTTATGGAAGGCACCTTCTATGTCAAGGAATGCACATAGTGCTGTTTCCTTATTGGACATGGCCACCTCGATCTCTTCTACCAAGCTCTGTAGTGCCGATTCCGTGGATTTACCCGGTTGGTAGGCGTATTGTTTTGGGTGCAGCGGCCATGTCTTAAGAAGTGAGCGTCCAGTATCTTTTCCATAGCTTTCATCAGAAAGGATGTAAGGCTGATAGGGCGGTACGACTTAGGGTCGTCCGCCGGTCTTTTACCCACTTTGGGGATGAAGACTACCCTAACTGATCTCCAGGCTGTCGGAATATATCCCAAAGCATAGCTACTTCTATAAATGCTAACCATGAATGGTATCAGTTCGCTTTGGCCTCTTTGAAGGAGCGCCAAAATTTTGTGTAGTCTAGCTGCTTTGGTGGTGTTGTTGACGCTGTCGCAAAAGTTAGCCCAACTTCGTCTTTTAGCGTCGCTAATCTTTTTGTTGTACTCCGTGATGGTGGATCTATACAAAGCCCAGTCCCCGTTGCGCTTGGCCCTGTTGAACAGCTTCCTCACTTTTTTCCTGAGGCTAGCAATCTCCTGATTCCACCACGGAACACACTTATTTTCTTTGAAGGGCCGCAAGGGGCAGTTTTCTTCATAGGAGGACAGAATTGCCCTTGTGGTTTCGTCCACGAGTCTTTCTAGACTCAACCACCCTGTGACTCTTTTGTCGATTTGCTGCAGATGCTCCCCCAACGACTCGGTATATCCCGGCCAGTTAGTGTTTTGAGGAACTCTTCGCTCGATTCCTGCAGCAACCGCAAAGCTTATGTCAAAGCGTATGTGCATGTGATCAGATAAGGAGGGCTCATCCGACACATGCCAGGTACGAATACGTTCCGCTATTGAGTTGCTACACAGAGTAAGATCGAGTACTTCTTGCCTTACCCTGGTTACAAATGTAGGCTGACATCCTCGGTTGAGAATGCATAGGTCAAGTGAAGTAATTAGTTCAAGTAGGTACTCACCTCTTCTGTTTGTGTCCGTGCTACCCCAGAGTGTGTGGTAGGCGTTGGCGTCACAGCCTAGCAACAAGCCTTTACCGTTGGTCCTGCAGTGGAAGGCCAATTTCTGGATTTCCCCCGCTGGAATGTTCGTGTCGCCAGGTAGGTAGGCGGACGCCACGACCAGGTTGTGGTTGCCCTCGCTGGTGGTGCTGATTTCTATGACCACTAGGTCACTATTGGTAAATTCTGAAAGACAGAGGTAATTAATACGCTTGCTAACTACAACACAGGCTCTGGGGCGAGTAGAGCCCCTGTCATACACCAGATTCGTATTACTCACGCTCAGTCCCTTGACGTTCCCATCATGCTGCCACGGTTCCTGTATGAGAGCGATGTCAAGGCTCTCCCTTGTAAACCGCGCTGAAACTATATCCGAGGCTCTTTTGGCGTGGTGCAGATTGCACTGCAACACGCCCATGCTCGGATTAGTTGTCCGCATCGTGGCTGTCATTCCTCGTCTCACCCCTAGGATTAGGAATGACGGTGACGTCCGTCTCATCTGTGGATTCAGGCGAGTCGAGGCTGTCGAGGTGCAGTGGCACCAGCTCCATCAGCTCCGGTGAGGGAGAGAAGTCTGGACAATGTTGAGCCTCCTCCATAGGTCTTGTTGGCTCAGCTATTTTGCAGGGCGGGACGTTGACGGTGGTGGTAGCGCCAGTGTTCTTTTCGGTGCTGGCCGACTTTGATGTGTCTTCCTTGCCGGCGCCCTTCCAGTTTTTCGGGTGGACTTTTGTCTACCCGAAGCGATAGGACACATGGAAGTTGCACCTAGCGATGTTCTCCATTGACATCGGATCAATTGCCACGATTAGTGTGAGGTTGTCTCCCTCCGTAGCGGCGTTAATCAGCCTCCACTCGCTGGTGCGCAGCCCCTCGTTTTGCCTACGGAGCATTGTTATCGCACTCATGGCATCTGTGGTGCGAGGCAGGTAGAGCGTCGCTATCGTAGATCTGGGAATGTCGTCTCCAGTTACGGCACGTAGCGAGGCACCTTCCCAAGGGTTGAGAGTGGGGGTAATGTTACACAGCCATTCGGCAGTGGCCTCGTTGTCGCATTCGACCAGAAGGAATCCGGGGCGGAAACGGATGCTGCCGAATTCCGGAAAGACGTAAGTGGGCGGGATGCTCACAATATGGTAGATGATGGCATCTTGTACCGTGGACATCTGATCTGGGGTTAGCAGTCCGTCCGGGTAGTTCGACGCCATTATTGCAACCCTCACAGACGATATTGCCTGTGAGTAGGTACCCCAGCTCCTGCTGGTAGATGCCAGAGGGGTGACGACTGACCTTGAGGGGCCCGCCGATGCCACCGGGTGTACGTTTTGGTCGCGCGAGTTGGCATCTTGTGGGTGGGTACTCCTGCTCCTAGCGACTACAGCTTGAGGGGTAACATTTGAAGCTACCGGAGCTCCCGTACGGTCACTCCTGCTCCTGTTCGCCATGGTCTTAGGGGTGGACACTGGTCGGGATGAGCCAGCAGAGGTCACCGGAGGTACCCTGAATCCACATCCCGCTGATGTGCTTGGTCTAGGTACGGCATATCTCGAAGGGCTGCCGTCCTTTGTTTCTTGGTGGAAGCGGCTTGCTTCCCTGTGTTGGGAGCACCGTCTTCCTCCGATCGTTGTCGTTTGTAAGGGGGGGGGCATTGCGGTTGGTGTTAGTCGCAAGTGCCCTGGCTTTTTCGGGAGCATGTCCTTGTGCGAGGAAGCGACAATACCTTTTACAGTCCGCCCCTCCAAGTCCTTTACGAAGAGGATCCCGAAGACCATTCGGAGAGTATTTGGGTGAAAGCCCAGCTTTCTGCTTCCCCTCATTTGCGGTACGCTCGCTAGAGCCCGCTACGGCTTCCGTGCAGGAAGTATCCCGTGTAGGTCGGTGTGGATCGGCCACATCCGACAAATAAAGTTCCGCTGGAACAAAATCTGAGGCGAAGGCCTCTTGATCCGAGTCTGAGGCTGCCTCAATCGGATCGGAGTTGGGTTTTTGGTTTTTGTTTTTGTTGTTTTTATTCATGTGATTCCCACGAGAAGCTAGGGAAAAGAGAGTCCACCACACCAGAGCCCCGCTTGATATGGTAAGGCTAGATAGCACCGGAGGTCGCCCTGTATCCGGCTGCTCCGTTAGAGATGTCCATTTGCGTCCCTGGACATCTTCCCCCGATGGGCACGGGTCGCTTAACACCCCGGGGATTTAGGACAAATCTAACATTCTAGAGCCAAGACTAAAAACATATAATAAATCTAGCTAGTCATTGGCACGAATGTATGGCAGTGGTTCTGAGGTTACAGATTCGCCGGCTCTGGCATGAGCCTTGTCTGAATGAGTAACCCCAGAGCAACCGGCCCTCACAGTTTGGCCTTCACCGAGGTGAAGTTACTAGTGGCCCCACCGCGTAGAGGTACTGCGAGCACTTCCCGTGATGATAGCAACCTCATCTTGCCATCTCACGAACTGACCACCAGGAAAAAACGTTACCACTGAACTTTATTTTTTAAGTCTAAATTTTTGATGTTAAGGACGAGTTCTATCACCGCCTAGAAAATCTCTTCGATTCACTTCAATCAAACGATGTCAAATTGCTGCTGGGAGATTTTAACTCCAAAGTCGGAAACGAAAGTCGGCATAGGGGGATTACTGGAGGGTACAGCCTCCATGAAGACTGTAACGACAATGGTCAACGACTAATTGACTTCGCGACCAGCAGAAATATGATCATTAGCTCTACATGTTTTCCGCATCGTCGCATTCACAGGCAGACCTATAGATCTCCAGATCAACATACCGTCAACCAAATTGACCACATCCTCGTCTGTAAGAGATAAGCATCGAGCATCCTGGATGTTCGATCCTATCGTGGAGCAAATATTTATTCTGACCACTATATGGTGAAGGCGACTTATAGGTGCAGAATTTCTTCGGTGCATCATTCGAGATTCAACCCGGAAAAAATTTTTGCGGTTGACAAATTGTCGGATGATGCCACGGTGGTTGCTTATACGATTGCCCTTGAGGAGAAGCTGACGCCCTTGCTAAATAACATCAGCAACGAAGGCGCCCTTGAGATCTGGGTTACACTCAAAGACACCATCAAAGGGGTCGCAGAGGAGGTTGTGGGCCACAAAGCCCGGAGAGCCCGAAATGTTTGGTTTGCTGAAGAATGTCAAAAATGCGGTAGATGCTAAAAACGAGGCATATCGCCAATGGACTGAACGCGCAACTAGAGCCAAAAAAAAAAACAAAACATGACGAGCTTCAACGGTTTTCGAATAGGTTAATTAGGCGTAAGAAACGTAAGCATCTTGACGAGCAGTTGATGCAAATAAACTAAAGACCAGCTAGTAGGAACAGTAGACAAGCTAATTAATTCAATTAAAAGTGGATACCAATCCAGGACCAGCCTCTGTAAGGATAAGGATGGCAATATCATTACCGACACCGATAGCGTTGATAAACGCTGGGCCTCACATTTTGAAGAGCTCCTCAATGTTCAACCGAACAACCCCACACAAGAAGCTCCGGAGCTGATGGCTGAAACAGGCCCTCCCGTTCAACCCCCAACAGTAGAAGAAGTCGATCTCGCTATGCAAGCACTAAAACATAATAAAGCCGCGGGCGATGACGAGATTCCAGCTGAACTTCTAAAGCATGGTGGGGAGAGCCTTGTTAAAGCTATACACACACTTATCGTTAAAGTATGGAACGACGAAATAATCCCAGAAGATTGGCGTAAAAGTATCATTTGCCCAATCCACAAAAAAGGGGATAAGTTGAAATGTGAGAACTACTGAGCCATCTCATTAGTTTGTACGACTTATAAGATTTTATCTAAGATTCTAGAAAATAGAATTAATCCGTACGCAGAAGAAATCATTGGCGAGTACCAAGACCTGTTCGTTAGACGACAGATAAGATACAGTGAAGCTTTTACTCCATCGACGTATACCAAATATTTGTCGACTTCAAGCAGGCATACGACAGTATCGATCGAAGCGTACTGTACAATATTTTCGAAGGTTACAACATGTCTCGAAGGTTGGGTGATGCAGAAAGCCTTCTGCATAATCTCAATAACGCCGCCAAAGAAGTTGGGCTACATATCAACGAATCTAAAACCAAGGTCATGATGCAATCAAAAACTAGAATGCCAGTAAATTCAAGCATCACAGTGGGGGACCTCAGTAGGGTATGTAGACAACTTCACTTACCTGGGTTGCAATTTGTCAAAGGACGCCAACGAAACAGATGAGATAAAACGACGGATACAACTAGCTAATAAGTATTTTTTGCGGTCCTCCAAATTATGAATTCGAAGCTGGTGCACAGGAACACGAAGCTCCACGTGTATAAAACCATAATCCGCCATGTGCTATGCTATGGCTGCGAGGCATGGACCCTAACCCAAAACTCTGAACACCTGTTGGACACATTCGAGCGAAAGGTTCTCCGAAGAATCTTCGGGGCCGTTCGTGAACGAGGTGAATGGCGCACAACCTTGAGTTGTATCAGCTGTATGATGAGCTACAGGTGTCGAAGATTGTGAAATTGCAGCGACTGTTTGAACAATGTAGGCTCGCCTTAATGTGAAAATTTACCCTAATCCTTGCGACCGAGTCATGAGGGCTCGATGCTTCTCTCAAAATTACTCTCTCATAAGGATTGACAAGTACTCAATTTTTATCGTCTCTGTTATTTTTACCTTAACACCACTTATTACACAACTTATTCTTTTTCCAATATCGACTTTTATTAATTTTTTCTCGAAATTGCACTTTTTGACCGCCTTGACTCCTTGCAAGCCTTAATTTTTGATCCCTCTTCAGCAGATAATGATTTTCTCTTATCCATATTAAAGCTAATATCTTACTTAAACAACAACAAAAAATTGGGGGTTCCAAGTCCTCAATTGTGGAAGATCGACAAAAAAGATATTACATGTGCTATTCTGATGACAAATTTTAAATGGCTATTTTGTGTGTTCTTTTTCGAAAAACAATTATAAAACATAATTAAAAAATGAAAACACAATACTTTTTGTGTTGCTTAGCTCAGAATTGAATAGACTATTAACAGTTATAATTATGAAATTTTAGCTCTTTTAGTATGGTTGGAAACCAGGCGAAGCTATTCATGCGAAGGGGTGTGCTAATCTGATGACGAGCAGTGTACGTAATCAAAGCTTTAACAAACCCAAAAGAAGTGCGTTAAATGAGAGATTGTTTTCTCTGCTCTGTCTTAAAAATTAATTAAATAAGTATAATAAATTGCTACTTCACACCGAAGTTAGATGACTTTTAAAAAGCGCATGCCTGGATTGGTCTTATTTACTATAGGAACTTGAGGAAATTCATTCGGATTTTAAAAGAAGGTTCGAAGATATTCATATTCATAAAGTCAAGAAGGAGATATTGTCAAGTAGGAGCAACTTATTGAGTTCTCAACGAATGAAGAGTTGAAACCTAAATTCGAGGAAGGGTATCAGCAATTTTGGCTTCACAAAACCATACCAAGTCTGTATTCCGAATTGTGGTTGAGACCCTTTTAATCGCTTTTCCCTCATCGTATTTAGTTGAACGCGGTTTTAGCGCTATTGTGAGGCCTATAGCTAAAAAAAAGAAAACAATTAGAGGTAAGTGTGCTTGTGGGCCGTGATCGTTGGGTCGCCACTCTGCGAAATAGACACTCATAGAGAAACGAGTTTCCAAACTCGGCACGACTCGTCGCAAGTTTATTATTCAGAAGAAGATGATAAGAAATGTTCTTATCGTAGAATAATAAACTAACAATGCGACTAGGAAGTGGTACGGCTGACAACCAAATCACACTCCGAATTCAGTTGTCTTTGTAACGTTGATGACTACACACGGTAGTCATCAACGCACCATGCCCCACTAGGAGTTACGGTAATGAAGAGAGAGAGAGAGAGTGCTTGTGGGGGCTTTTATTGACAAACATGAAACCCGACATGAACAAACTCATATCGTCCCATCAAGTGCACCCATTCCAATGAACATTATGATACAATCTATATATAAAAATGGAGCGAAAAAAATGTATAGTAAACGGCTGGGTCGATTTGGTTCAAATTTTTTTTTTGTCAGTTGTTTGCAATTGCCATGAGAAGGTTTTTTTTTTGGGAAAACCCTCCAAAAAAGTCGAAAAATTGGGAAAATCGAAAATAATTTTTTTTTGCTTGCAACTTTTCCACAATAACTTTTCGAATGGAAAAATATAAAATTCTTTGTGGAAAACTCGGAAAATTTAGGAAAAAATTCGAAAAATTCGACGAAATTTTGCATTTTATCGAATTATCGCTCATAAATTTAAAGTAGTGTCAAGTTGTGAGCGCTAGATTTAAATATTTTTTTTTATATTTTTGGATATCATAAGTGTATGAATGTATGTACATACTACTAATAATATTATGCACAATAAAATTTTTTTTTAAATATCAAGACTATTTTTATTTTAGTATTTAAATATTTAAACAATTTAAGCATTCAGTGCTTGAAATTCAGTTGGGGGTCCCTGAACACGCTCCTCATGGGTGAAGGGGTCCGCGATCAAAATTAGTTTGAGAATGACTGATTTAGAGATTACGTGGTACGAAATCTATTCACAATTCGACGGATGGTTTGCTCAGATGGACGATTACTCGTATGTATACCATAAAAATCACGAAGTCGTCTATGCGCGAATCGACGACTGATTTTCGAAGTAAATTCTAATAATTTGGAAGCGATCTTCAGGCGTGAGTCTAATCATTATGATTTGTCAGAGTATACTGAAAAAAAAATTTGATTCAAATGTAATATTTTGTGTTTATTTTTTCCAATTGGAAGTCATTCTATCATTCTTAAAAAAACACCCTTTATAAAAAAAAGAAAAACATTTGAACTGATAGACTTAGGGCCATTTTTTCTGACCCACTGTCATTTTTTTATATGAAGTTTCGTTACCCAAACCTACACGGGATAACCAAAAAAACATACCTAATATTCAGAAAGATTTTCCATTGTACTGAATGGCATTTTTGTTTATTTTGTATAGTTATGTTATCTTTTGCTTACGCTGTTGTATGAAACCGTGCAATGATTCTTTTATTTAATCTAAGATGATGGCGTAACCAAGCAAAATATGGGATAATTATGCAAAATAAATAAAAATTCCATTCAAAACAAGGAAAAGCTATTGTGTGTGTCTTCTCTATGCGATAAGACTAACCAGCCTAAAAGATGTACAAAAAAATTGCCCTTACACTCCTAAATCATCTAACAAATTATAATCGAATTCACAAAAAAACATCGGAAGGGAGCGAATACATCCCTAAAAACATCACTAATGCCACATCTTAAAAACAAACGATTAGCTTCTTCAAACAGTAAATAAATGTTAATAATTTGTTAACAGTTTCAAGAAGCTAATCGTTTTTTTAAGATGTGGCATTAGTGATTTCTTTGAGGGGTGTCTTCGCCCCTTCCGGGTAGTTTTTAGGGTTTTTTAGAATTTTTTCAAAAAACCCTTATAAAATCGATTTTGTCCGTCCGTCCGTCCGTCCGTCCGTCTGTTCACTAAATAACTCGCGAACGGCTGAACCGATTGTCATGAAATTCGGTATGAATGTGTAGAATGGTTACAGTCTTTGGCACAAATACATTAGAAGTTGGTAGGAAGAAGATAACAGGGTGTCCCGAACGTTTGAAAAAAGTCGACTTTTTTAGTTTTTATCGGAGATTAACGTATGGGTATTTAAATCAAAGATCTAGACGAGTACATTTCATATCAGTTACAATTTTCCAGTTTCAAGTAACGGTAAAAAAGTTATTGGCGTTTAAAATTAAACTTCCTTTTCGAGCTCCGTTTTTCTAAACCGTTATAGGGATCGATATGAAACTTTGCACAAAGATTAGTCAGTATGGCCTTACATACGTTAAATATTAAGACTGTTGACTTTTGCTAAGGAAAAGTAAATAACAGTAAATTTGTAAAATTCAAATTTGTTCGTGTGTAGCCCCTCTTAGGTTTCCAAATATGAAAATTCTGCTAAGGGTTTTTAGAAAATTACACAGGAAATATGTCTACGAATTTTCATTCGAATAACTGTATCCAAACCGAAAATATAGCCAAGTAAGTATTTAGTAAGGGCCTTTTACAATACAAGGGAAGCCTCTTAAGCATTTCTTCAATATATATCTTTTAACTTGATGAAACAATGTACATGAAATTTGGTGGAAATGCATAGAACGGTAATAGTGTTTGCCACAAATATTTTTGAAGTTAGTAGGACCAAGTTAACAGGGTGTCCCGGAAAAGCTGCAAAAGTATACTTGTTCAATACTCATAGGAAAGCTTGCGTGGGCTCTAATGTCAGGGGACACAATGGAATCATTTCATATAAGTTGTTTTTTCTTGATTTAAAAAACAGTAACAGTAGATTTACAGCTAATAATTCAGTTCATATATAATGCCAAGCCTTCCTTACGTTTGCCCGAGTTTGTTTTTGCTCAAAGGCCATCAGAAATCTGAAATCGAAAAAATCCTGTAGATTTGCCTTGGAGTACTTTTATACAGACTGGGTAAATAGTAAATCTATTTTTGGATTGGTCTAATTAAAGGTGGAACAGAATGAAAGGCGCTAGCCTTTCATTCTGGAACGCGTTTATTTAGACCAATCCAAAAATAGATTTACAGGAAGCATTTCATTAATGTTGTGCACAATTCTTATCTATTGCTCATAAAATATATGTACAAAAAATATTCACTATGCATCAAAATTCTAAAAAAACCCTCGTATTGCGGGCGCAGCCCTCTGTACGCCGGTATTTTTTGTGAATTCTTCCGCGAGACGCACCTGTAGTTTATAAAATAAAAAAATGTAATGATGGCCGTTAGCCATGGTCCCACACGACCAATCCGACCCGGGAAACCTATAAGGTAAAGCTGCCCATCATCAGGACCAGGTAGAAAGCCTACTCCTCATCTGGGAGTTACATTGATTACAGATTTTAGATTTTGGTTATTTATGAGGAAGCTTTCGTGTTTTTGTAGTAACGGTGCAAGGAACGAGGAAGCGGCCTAACAACCTAAGGCCGATTAGTCTCTTCTTTTTCTTCTAGTGGCGTGCATATTTGTATGGATCCGTTTTATGGTTTGCCGTGTTTCTCATCCGTTATATCTAGGGACAAGACCATTCAAACAAATGGTCCACATAAAGAGGCGTGCCAGCGCAGTTCGGAGAGATATTTTGAATGTCCGGGCTTATTCGAGATAGGTATGAATTTAGACGCGAACATTTCCCCATTTAAATCTTTTGGGCCAGAAGGCATACTATCGATCATGAAGAAAGAAAATGCAGGATCTTGTAGTTCCAATGCTTTTACCACTCTTCAGGATCTGATCCTTAACTACGTTCCCCACTCGTGGCGACGAGTTCGAGTCGTTTTCATACTGAAAGCAGGTAAACGTAGGCATGAAACCGCGATCATGCCCATTAGTTTATCTTGCTTCGTATTAAAAACTTTGGAGTGTATCGTCGACCTCCATATCTGGCAAAGGCTTGAGAACTCAACTCTCTAGGTCGCAGCATGAATCCGTCAGGGGTCGATCCACAGAAACAGCTCTCCATGAGGTGGTGCGTAGCATTGAGTACAGCCTTCAATATAAACAACACGTTAGCCGCTTTCCTCGACATAGAGGAAGCTTTCAACAATGTTCGTATAGAATCCATTCACGATGCCCTCGTGGACTCAGGAGTGGAGACGGAGCTCGGTAAATGGATAGTGACTCTACTGAGGACTAGAGCAATCCATGCGAACTTGGGAAACAACCATCTGACTAAATTCGTTTGCAGAGGTATACCTCAGGGTGGGGTCATCTCTCCGTTACTGTGGCTAATAGTAATCAACAAAATCTTAACTAAACTTGAAGAGGAGGGTATAAAGGTGGTGGCGTATGCGGATGACGTAGCGATAGCAGTATCAGGAGTGTGTCTCTCCGTAATCAGTCAGATCATAGGGAGAGCTCTTGGGCTGGTCAGCAACTGGGACACAAGCTGTGGCCAAGCAAAACAAAACTAATGCTGTTTACTACAAAATACAAGTTACCATCTTTTTACCTTCCAAATCTAAATGGGCAACAACTCCCACTATCACCCACCTCAAAGTAACTGGGAGTCGCTTAGACCCAAAGCTTAGCTGGAAGCTAAACATAGGAGAGCATGTAATGAAAGCCTGCGTAGCTTTCTACGACTGCAAGACAATCTGGCATTAAGCCAAATGTGGTACTCTGGCTCTACACCACGATTGTACGCCTCATCTTAAGATATGGGGCACTGGTCTGATGGCCAGCACTCAGTAGAGCTTACAATACAACGAAGTAAGGCAGGGTGCAAGATCAGCATGTCTTGGCATTACAGGGGGTATGCGAACATGCCCGACGGATGCGTTGAATGTAATTCTACATTTTCTGCCGATTAACCTTTTTATCAAAGAATTATAGCGGCATCAATATCTCTGAATCTTACTGTCTCCCTGGCTGAATTGTTTGCAATCATGAAAGCATGTCACGGACTCGGGAACATACAAGATAACAACGACATAGCCATTTGTTTAGAAAGTCAGGCTGCTATAATAGCACTGAAATCCGAAGGGATATCCTCCAAGCTTATGGAAACCTGTAGAGAAACACTGAACAACCTTGGAGAAAGGCCCACAGTCACCCTACTTTGGGGGCCGAGACACAGGAACATACAGGGAAATGAGATTGCAGATAAGTTGGCCAAACTGGGGGCAACTCTGGACAGCTCTTATGCGGAGCACGGGGACATTCCGGCGGCAGCTGTCAGAAGAAATCTCATTATCTCGCGAGTGCTAATCGTAATTGGCGGAACCTTAGAGCTTGTATAATATCAAGGAAGCTATGACCGGAAAAGAACGTATGAGATTCTGACCAGACGGCGTAAAGACATTGCTAGACTTACAGCGGTTATTACTGGACATTATGGCCAATAGAGGACCATGCAGTCAGGTTGCTTATTCCCCACAACTCGCACTGTCGCAGTTGCGATAATCCAAATGTAAAAGAAAAACTCGATTTGACTTGCCAATGCTCAGGTCTTGCCAGATCCCGCTTCCAAACGTTGTGCGTTCTTTGGCCGCCTAGAGGATACGGGGGAGGCGAAAATAGGGGAGCTGCTTCACTTCCGAAATCTCTTTACAGCTCTAGGTGCATCTCCACACTCAAAATTATATTTCCTGTAACCTCCATCCTTTAAGTAGCTTAACAGAGTTTTGTGGTCTCAAAACGGCGCTTTTCGTGCTAATTGGGCTCTTGGTGTGTCTCGCCCTTAGCCATTACTTTTACCAACGAACCAACCAAGGCATTTTGTTAGAAACCGCAGCGGAACGATGGGCTAAGACATCATGGAATCCAGATGTACGCCTAATATTTTCGGGCTATACACTAGAAACTTACGCAAATGTTTTATGTTGGAAACAGCGAACATGTCAGCTATTTAAAATGCATTTGGCTGCTTTCTTTGGTAGCATTGAACGCGTCTAATCTGCTTCAAGCATTAGTGACATCCAATTTCCAAGGTCTTAACTGCTTTTTGTTGAGGTGTTGAGATCAACAGCATGCTCGTCGTAGTGGGCAAGGTGGGCACGGCTCAACCCATAAATTAATACGCTTATTCTAATCACATTTTTTTAACATTGATAGTGAATGAGTACATCTACATACAATAAAATTTTACCTTTAACTGTTTGGTGAACATCATAAATAATTAGTTGTCCCTACTCCTATCAAGACTTTCTCGAACAAAATGAAGTACTGTTTGGGAGCCGCTGCACACAAACATTTATTATGTTTTTATCATGCAGCAACTTAGGCCTCCATTACACAGTCATATTTCTATTATAATATGTATGTCATATGCCTAAGCCTACTCGATTCATTAAGTATACATTTTTAGACGTGCAGGAAGCGAAATCAAGTAGGCTTAAGGATATGATAATATCTATTATAATATATATTACCAATATATGACTATGTAATAGCGCCCTTAGGCTATGTCTGTTTGATGCAAATGGAAAGTGTCCCTGCGTATGCAAAATGCTTATCGCATATTCAAACCTAAAATAATAAGAATCTACCTACCTTCGACAGAAAGACAAAACAAAGGTGGACTGGTCACTTGCGTCGAGGCCCAAATCGACAGCAACAAATCATCATTATCTTTTACAGGAGCTATGGAGTTTTCGGCGCGGCGGCATCGAACTGAATATAGTCAAGGAAGGCCGGCCCAGAAAAGTTCGAATGGAATAAGTGAAATTCAAATGATGACGTAGGGAATTGAAAAGGACAATTTTAGGGGATTATGAGTTGGCACAAATTGTGTCAAAGTGAATTAAAAATCATTTATCGTACAATGCTGTGTAGGAAAAAATGTTTCTCATGGGGACGATTTGTAGTCTGGCTGGTCTAGCGGTTAGTGCGCGCACCTTCGGTGCACAGGCTCATGAGTTCGAATCTCACCGTGTTCCATGGTGTTTTTCGAACTCACGAGCTTGTGACGGACTATGATCTCACTCAAATGTTAAACGAGTACCCATTTATGGGGATAAATAACACTGCTGAGCGTGATGCTGATCTGATTACCTCAACAAAAAGCAGATAAGATCTGGGAAATAGGATGTCACTAACACATCCTGCGGCCTTAGTCCAATGCTGGATTGTCGCGTCTGTTATTTATTTTATGGGGACGATTTGTTTCGAATTTGCGGGAACATGCGTCATTATTGTTGTGCACTTTTATAATTTCCAATTAGCATTAAAGTACATAATGTAGATATGTATGTATGTACGATGTATAGAAATACGATGCAAAACTGTATAATTGATTATGGCCCGGTAACGCGTACGTAAACCATGCTTTTTTTGTGCTTCAAGAATACTTGAAGTTTGATTGTAGATTGATTTATTGTGCATACGAGTTAATGGCTCTATGCATGGGCGTAGCCAGGATTTCGGTCAGGGGGCACAAGCCCGAAATTTTTCCAACATCTTGATTTTCTTAGGAGTTGAAATTGTCGGTGGAGAAAATATTGTTAGGCAAATTTTAGAGCCAAATTTAATGAAAGTATAGTCGAGAATGATTTTCTACACCATTTAACGACAAATGAGCCCTGCACGTGCTTAGGCTTTTACTGGCGATTCTGATTACATTCAACTGGCATCCAATTTCAGCTTTTTAGTAAGGGGGCAAGTAAACTGAAAATTAAGAAATAATCATAATGTGTGAGTGTCCGATAGCATAAAACACATAGAGCCGTGGGCGTAGCCCCCTCTGCCTACGCCCATGGCTCTATGCGTTTTGTGCTATCGCACACTCATACATTATGATTAGGTGTGTTTTTTTGGTTATCCCGTGCAGGTTTGGGTAACGAAACTTCATATAAAAAAAATGACAGGTGCGTCAGCTGTCATTTTTTTTATATGGTGTTTCGTTACCCAAACCTGCACGGGATAACCAAAAAAACACACCTATTAGCGACGTTTTTTTCGTATCGCGTGTAAGTCTGACTCGAAAAAAACGATCGCGGGTAACATCCCGGTTAAGACCAAACAGCTGACATTTGACAGTTTTTGCGCATCTTTGACTCGCTTTCGTCGGCTTATTTTTTAGATGTGGTGGATTTTATCACAAAAGACGATTATTTCTTTGCAAAATCTTTTCTCGTGATTAGAAAAACTCTCACATTTGGTTTGAAAACACAAATTCCCTCATATTTCCCCTGTAGGGTACTGGCGTTCCCCGCTAGAGGCGCATCCATCGC
The DNA here is from genome assembly GCA_949715475.1 of Microchrysa polita. Classification (NCBI taxonomy): domain Eukaryota; kingdom Metazoa; phylum Arthropoda; class Insecta; order Diptera; family Stratiomyidae; genus Microchrysa; species Microchrysa polita. The sequence goes on along the minus strand of OX454419.1, from coordinate 22,167,850 downwards.
ATCGCGGAAAAACCAATCGTCATGTTAAATTCAAAATTGTACTTTTCTTCCTATTCGCGCAGCCATCTTGTTCAGACGTGTTTTAAGACCGAATAAAGTTTATATAGTTTGTTGTGTTTAAAAGCGAAGTGTTTTTCTTCTGTTTGTTGTCGGACTTCGCTACCGCGAATACCCACAAACTGGTGACCCCGCACGTTGCCAACATTTGGCGAATTACGCAAGCACGTCGACAATGGCAGAAAACGAAGATAAATTTTTGGATGCAGAAGGCACATCATCAAGTACGTCGGTATCTCAGCCTACACCCGCATCCGATCCGCAATATGCGTCGCTCGAAAGCATCACCGGTTTTAAATTGCCACCATTTTGGCTGTCGCGACCGCGATTATGGTTTGCTCGAATCGAGGCAATATTTCGTGCCCATCGTGTGACGTCAGATTCCGGTAAGTTCGACAAAGTAATTTCGGAGCTGGAACCAGAATTTTTGTAGCAAATCGCCGACCTAGTGGAAACGCCACCGGCCAGCGGCAAATATTTGGCAGTGAAAGAGCGGTTGTTAAGCGCATTCGCAGTTTCCGAAGAGTCCGAGATACGGGAATTGTTGACTGGCCTCGAATTGGGGGACCAGCGTCCATCGCAGTTACTACGCGCTTTACGCCTTAAAGCTGCGTCGCGGGTTACCGACTCGTTTTTGAAGGCTTTATGGCTTCAGCGACTTCCCGCTGACATACGCACTATACTCAGCGTTGCCGAAACGACAGACCTAACTCGCCTGGCGGAAAAGGCAGACAAAATTAGCGAGGCTCGAGGTGGCGCAGGTGTTGCCTCCGTGGAGTGTGACAGGACTCATTCGTTGGAGTCTTTAAGGAGCGAGGTCGCCGCGTTACGATCGCAAATGGAGCTACCACCAAAGAGTCGTCGTTATCCGTCCCGTCACCTTTCTCCGCCTGGTCATCGTTCTCCGTCTCGTCATCGTTCTCCTCCTGGTCATCGTTCTCCTCCTCGTCATCGTTCTCCGCTCCGTCATCGTCAATCGGGTGAAAAGCCTTTGTGCTATTACCACGCGAAATTTGGCCGACGCGCGATCAAATGTCGGCCACCATGCGGTTGGGTGGCTCAGCACTCGGCGGAAAACTAGAATCGACACTGTCAAGAGCGACGATTGACAGTGTTCAGCACCAATGTCGCCTGCACATACGAGATTGTAGTACCGGCTTATTATTCCTCATCGACACCGGTGCCGACATCTCGGTTCTCCCACGCAAAAACAACACCAATCGGTCTAAACCTGCTGAGTTCAAGTTGTTCGCAGCCAACGGGTCCGTTATCAACACTTATGGGCAGCAACTTCTGTCGATTAACCTTGGATTGCAACGAAACCTACCGTGGAAATTTTGTGTGGCCGACGTCTCGCGACCCATCATCGGCGCGGATTTTCTCCGCCACTTCGGGTTGGTAGTCGACATCCGCAGGGGTTGCATTACTGATCCGACATCCGGCATTTCGTCAAAAGGTTTCCGCGGACCAAACAATGTTTCAACCATCGCTACTGTTGCCGAACAAACACCATACCATAAACTGCTTAAAAAATTTCCAACTTTAACGAATCCGAGCCCTGTCCCTGCAACCCGTAATCATGGTGTGCGCCATCACATTATTACTTCTGGACCACCAGTCGCTGATCGGGCCCGTCGCCTCACGCCCGAAAAGTTGTCCGCAGCAAAACTAGAATTCGAATACCTGTTGAAAATGGGTCACTGTCGGCCTTCGGACAGTCCGTGGGCTAGCCCCCTCCACCTTGTCCCTAAAAAGGATGGTACTTGGCGGCCATGTGGCGATTTCCGTCGCTTAAATGCTGTTACAACACCCGATCGCTATCCTATGAGGCACATTGAGGATATCCTTGCTGGACTTGCTGGAAAAAAGATTTTTAGTAAAATCGATCTTCTACGAGCTTTCCACCAAATCCCGATAGCGGAAGCGGATATTCCCAAAACAGCCGTCATCACCCCCTTTGGGCTGTACGAATTTGTGGTCATGACGTTCGGTCTTCGGAACGCGGCTCAGACCTTCCAGCGTTTTTTGGATGAAGTGCTCAGGGGACTCGATTTCTGCTCCACGTATATTGATGATATTTTGATCGCATCCGAGTCAGCGGAGCAACATGAAGAACACTTGCGAATTCTGTTCGAGAGATTACACAATTTCGGATTAGTGATCAATGTTTCGAAGTGTGTTTTAGGCGTCTCACAGGTGGAGTTTCTGGGGCACGTCATAAGTTCAAAAGGTATCGCCCCACCTGCATCTCGAGTAGAAGCGCTGCGAAATTATCGTCGTCCATCCACATTCAAAGAGCTTCGGCGATTCCTGGGAGCACTAAACTATTATCGTCGATTTATCCCAAACGCAGCAAATCTTCAGGCGCCGCTCAACGATCTTCTCTGTGGTCAACGAAAGTCGGACAATGCTGCCATTGATTGGAACCCTGCCACCACTGAAGCCTTTGACCGTTGCCGCGAAAGCATGGCTTGCGCTACACTTCTGGTATATTTCGACCCCAACAAGCCTTTGGCGTTAGTCACCGATGCCTCTGATGTAGCGGTTGGAGCTGTACTCGAACAGAGACATGGCGATCGCTGGTTGCCTCTGGCATTTTTCCAGCGGAAGATGTCTAAAGCGGAACGCAATTACAGCACGTATGACCGGGAGCTCTTGGCGATCTATACTAGCATCCAACATTTTCGGCATCTACTCGAGGGAGCCAGTTTTATCATTAAAACGGACCACAAACCGCTTATATATGCGTTCACGCGAAAATCGGACAAGTCGACGAGTAGGCAAATTCGACAGTTGTCCTACATCTCACAGTTTTCCACGCAAATCGAACACGTTTCTGGACATTCCAACACGGTGGCAGACGCCTTATCTCGCCTGGATGAGATAACTCTGTCCACTGACCTCGAAACGACAGAGCTGGCCGCCGAGCAGTCACGTGATCCAGAGCTGCAGCAATTGTTAGTAAATAATACAACATCACTGAAACTCACAGTCGTCAATATCGGTGCTACTAGCCTCGTATGCGACACAGCGGGAACATCACCCCGTCCGTTTGTTCCCGAAAATTTGCGCAACAAAGTATTCGACGTGTACCACCGATGTTCGCACCCTGGAGCCCGAGCCACATTGCGTCTTATCTCCCGGAAATTTGTGTGGCCGAGCATGCGCAAAGACGTCCGGCTATGGGCGCGTTCTTGCCTGCAATGTCAGCGGTCGAAAGTAAGTCGACACGTACGGAACAATTTTCAGCCGTTTTCCGTGCCTGATAAGCGGTTCCAGCAAATCCACCTGGATATCGTTGGTCCTTTACCACAGTCACAGGGGTTTCGCTATTGCCTCACGATGATGGACCGTTTTTCCAGATGGCCAGAAGCGGTCCCCATCCCCGATCAATGTGCAGAAACTGTTGCAAAAGCGTTTGTCGCCAACTGGGTTTCTCGATATGGAGCGCCTGCCGTGGTCACGACCGACCAAGGGACTCAATTCGAATCGTCGCTATTCCAGTCGCTTTCCAGACTTTTAGGATGCAAGCGTACGAGAACCACGCCATATCACCCGGCGTCTAATGGAGCACTTGAGCGGTGGCATCGCTCTCTTAAAGCGGCGATCATGTGTTACGAGAGCAAGGACCATTGGGTCGACGCGTTACCAATGGTGTTGTTAGGACTACGGACCAGCGTTAAAGAGGTGTAATGATGACCGTCTGGAAGACGAGGGATTGGTGTGGCCGTGTAGGCCAGGTCACCTAAAGTGAAAAAAAAACCCTCTTAAGAAACCCACGGTGATGCGTGCTCGCAGACCAGCTCAGCTGCTGGGAGTAACGGGGTGGGTTTTGAATGAGTTTCCTGCTTCCGTCATCATGAACAATAGAAAAACATTCACGCATCCTGCCCGAAAATTCCAAACTACCTAAAACTTCAAAAATCTCAAAAAAAAATACGAAATGGTGACGCCTCCGCGTCAAACTCCCGAAAAATCAATAAAAGGCAAAAGTCCCGTGAAGGGACTTGGGCTGCATCAGCCAGACAAAATACGCAAAAATCGGCACAAAGACCGTATAATATATAAGAAGGGGAAACCGTCCAATCGGGACATATTCTTCTTCCCTCCAAGTCATTTGAGCCCGTAGGTGTTGAACGGCTCGATAAGGGCACCAGGTGTTGTGGGCCCGCGGGTCTTCACCCTCCCATCCATGGGATCCTATGCCGCCATTTATATTATGATCCCCCAAAGTATACAAAATGCAAGGTTTTAGGGCGAGGAAGAGAGGGATAGAGAAAGCATGGCGCTTAGCCGCTCATTTTTTCGAAAGCGGAATTCAAAGAACAAAAATTCATGGTATATAAAAACTTTTATTTTTTTTTTATTTTTTTATTTTTTTTTTTTTATTTTTTTTATTTTTTTTTTATTTTTTTTTTTTAATTTATATATAATTTATTAATTGATACACACGCATATGGAGTATCCGCATAAATATATGTTGACACCAATCAATCCACGAAAAAAAAATGCACCGAGCAGAACCGCCTTCCACTCAATTAAGTTATGATAATCGTAACAACAACAACAACCATTACCGATTTCACTAATTCCAAAAAAATCCACACACTGCGCATATTCACCTAGCAAAACAAAAAAAAAACTCGCGGATTTCAAATGCACGTTAACTCAGGGCTTTGCACACCCACTTAACGAATGACTTAACTCAGCAAAAAAAAAATAGATTTATTTCCCATTTCTTCCTTTCTTTCTTTTTTCGTGAAAACGGGCCGAAAATATGCAAAGCACCACTAAAAACGATGCGATGTCTGGGATACACTACCCACGTTGTGTGTCCGCTAGTGTTCCCCGAGTTTGTCCTGTTTCACCGGGAACCTCAATAAAAAGTCCTGTGGGCGACACATGTTAAATCGATGAACCGATGACGTCACCCGAAATCAAATCGCACAAAAAAAAAACAAACTGCACTTTCACTCGATATACAAAAAGAGGAAAGATACTCATTCAATTACCCGCGATAGGCTTTTCCATTTTTTTTCCAATTATTATTAAATTCAAAAACTTACTTTTTTTTATTATTTGCCGTTTCGATTCGTAAAACAAAATTATCCATATACGAATCCATTACCTTTCTTATTACCAATCCTCAAATTTCCGTCCAGAAGCCTTCCTTTCTCAACAAAAAAACCAAACCTGCTTTCCTCATTCTTCCTTTTTTCTCCACTTGTAAAAATCACTTTTTCCGGTTCAACACTCGTTGTTCGTCCGCATCCAACCAAACCGTCTCAGTCACTCCTGAAGCGCACCAATTCCCCCTTAAAATTCATCCCGACTTTTTTTCATTTTCAAAATTTTTCAATATTTTCATTCATTTTTTTTAACAACTTGTTGCGCGCACACAGCACAAAATCCAACCACTCGTCTCCAAAGCCAATTCGCAACTCCCTCAATCACAGCAAAAACGAAAAAAAAAACTCAACGGCTACCTCTCTAGCAACCTGTCTACCCGCTAGCTTTTGCACTAATTGCTTCCAGATGTCTTATCAGCCAGCAAGAAAAATGCAAGATGCAGTGGTGCATCACCTTTGTTGATGGCTGATAAGACAAGCAAAAAAAAAAATAATTATGTGCAGAACATTACAGCGCAGGTGAAGCTGCCAGCTCAAACCAGCGAGGTAGCTTCAGCTGAAGTTTGTGATTCCCCAATGAAGGAAAAAACAGAAAAGCAAATAAACAGCTAGGACTGGCTGCCCTTGCCAACCCTAAGGGTATAACGCTGGCACCTAAACTCCCACAATGGCGTAAAAAGAGTTAAGGTCTTATGTCCTTCGCATGAAACACGCCAATATTTTTTCCCGTCATGTTTTCCACAGAATAGCAAGAATTTCCTATCATTGACACGATGCGACCCTTCCAGAATTTAGGAGCTAGCTTCGCATTAAAGTGATCAACTGCGCTGCTTTGTGCGAAATTTCGGCAGTAAACCACATCTCCTACCTTAAATTTTGGTTCCCTCGATCGCAAGTTGTAGTGGCGAGCATTCGTCAAACTAGCCGACTGTAAGTTCTGCCGAATCTGTTGGCGAACGAGTTCAAGTTTGGCATCTGGTGGGACTGTCGATGTAGGGTCGCACAACATACTCGAGTTGCGTAAGGTCTTATACGCACTACCGTGCAATATCATGGTTTGACCGAAGGCCGCAAAATATGGAGAAAACCCAATTCCAGAGTGGTACGCCGATCGTAACGCGCAATTGATCTGTGACAAATTAGCATCCCAGTCCTTTTGGTCGGGCTTAACATAAGCTCGTATAGCGGCTACCAGCGAGCGATTCACGCGCTCAGAGGCATTGGGTTGCGGTGAATACAGGGCAGTGTAAAAATGCTTCACGCCATATCGTTCCAAGAGGCTGTTAAACAGGTTCGCCTTAAATTGGACGCCGTTGTCGGTTACAACGGTTTCCGGGACTCCAAAGACATGGAAAACTCTCTTCTCCAAGAAATCTGCAACAACTTGAGCGGTACTCTTCTTAATTGGCTCAACAAACGGAAACTTTGTTAAGCTGTCCAACACTACTATAGCGGCGACGTTACCGGTTTTAGATCGCGGATATGGACCTATCAGGTCAACATACAGGCGCTGAAAGATGCGGTCGGGGACGGGCGGTATACCCATTGCGGGGCGAAGGACCTGGTTGGGAGCTTTAGTCATTTTGCAGGTTTCGCAATTCGACACAAAGTCTTTAACTTGCCTGGCCATCTTGGGCCAGTAGAATAGAATACGGAGCCGACGTAACGTCTTACCCAACCCTCCATGTGAACACAAGGGATGATTGTGTGCTCCTCGTATTATGTCTTCCGTCAATTCTACTGGAACCCATAATTTCCAGGACAGTGCCTCTTGCAATTGGTCCCCACTAGCATATTCACATCGTCGATATACGTAACCGTCAATTACTTGAAGATCAGGATAGGAACTTGGATCATTCTCGATCTTGGTTATCAGAGAACGGTAATCCTCGGACTGAAAATGAGGCGAATGAAGATCAAGAAATAACGCCGCGTCATCATTCAGTGCGATCTCTGAAACTTGGCTTTCGTGAACGCGGGATAGGGCATCAGGGACGATATGATCGCTGCCCTTTCGATGACGAATGGAGAATTTAAAGCCCTGCAATTTCAGCGCCCATCGAGCTAGTCGACCGTGCAGGTCTCTTAAGCTCATGAGCCACTTAAGGGAGGCGTGGTCGGTGACGACTTCAAACTCCAAGCCTTCCACGTAAGGCCTGAACTTGTCTATGGCTGTCACCGCAGCAAGGCACTCTTGCTCCGTTACTGTATAATTGCGTTGGGCCGTCGTAAGTTTCTGCGACATAAACGCAATAGGGGCTTCCTCGCCAGCATCCGTCAACTGCACCAGCACCGCACCAATCCCTTCCAGACTTGCGTCACATTGAATTGAAAAGGGACGGCTGAAATCGGGGCTGTGTAAAACGGGGGCAGAGGAGAGACTCTTCTTAAGCGCATCAAATGCGTGTAGAGCCTCATCAGTCCACAGAAACTTACGATTCTTCCGCAGCATATCAGTTAACGGAGCAGTTGCGGCAGAGAAGTTAGGTACGAAGCGACGGTACCAGCCGCAAACTCCTAAAAAGCGCCGAAGCTGTCGAACAGACTTGGGTAGGGGAAATTCTTCGATCGCCGCCACTTTTTCTGGGTCAGTCTTTATGGTGCCATGACCAACAATATGGCCCAAATACTTGACCTCTCTCATGAGGAAATGGCTTTTTTCCACGTTGATAGTTAGTCCCGCCTCACGAAGACATTTAGCTACCCTACGAAGGATTATGCACTGCTCCTCAAACGTCTCGGATATTACTAACAGGTCATCTAAATATACAAAGACCTGATGCCGTAGATCTGCCGGAATAACTTTATCCATCAGACGTTGCATGGTCTGAGGAGCATTGCATAATCCAAACGGCATGGTGACAAATTGGTACAGTGGCCGTCCTGGAACCGTGAACGCAGTCATTGCCCGTGATTTTTCCTCGAGCGGAATCTGCCAAAAGGCATCTTTTAAATCGATACTGCTGATGTATTCGGCTTTCGGCAGTCGACTAAGGATTCCGTCGATAAGCGGCAATGGGTACGCGTCTTTCACAGTGACGCTATTTACTTTCCGCGCGTCCAGACACATGCGTACCTTTCCAGGTCGGACGACCACTGTAACAGGTGAGGCCCAGCTGCTCTGGGACTCTTCGATGACCCCCATCTCCAACATGCGGTCTAACTCCGCGAAAAGCAGTTTTTCAACCGCGGGCGACACAGCAAAATGACGCTGCTTAATAGGCTTATTTTCACCTACGTCGATGGTGTGCTTGATAAGGGTTGTTCGCCCAAGTCCTTCCTTGGAGTAAGAAGGAAAATTGGAGATGATGGCATCAAGAATAGCAGCTTGCTCGGGTGACAACGGGTGTTGATTGTTATCTATGCCCGACAACTCGTTAACACTGGGTGGTGAAACCGATTTCACGGACGAAAACAAATCAGGTGCAAGGTTGAAAAGCCGCACAAAGTCGATCCCCAGATATAAATTTTGGCTCAGCGAAGGAACAATAAGTAGAGTCAGAGCCTTCGTTTGACCTCGAAAGGTTAAGCTTCCGGTAACCTGACCGACAGTATAGTGGGGAGTACCGTCTGCGGTACTAAGTGGTATTCGAAACCGACTCCAGGGGTGCTTGTTCTCCTGCATAAACTTTCGAGCAAAATCTGCCGACATGCAGGATACTGATGCGCCAGTATCGATTAACCCAACAACATCATCGTCAAACAACGTAACTTTCGCATAAGGCCTAAGATCGTCATTTGGTTGGTCAACCAGGAGAGCTGAACAATATTTTTCGCGTTGTGCCTTAATCCGCTTCCAAAACTTTCGCCTACGGAACGTCGATCGCTTGGGCTTGGGTTTAGGGCTAACTAGCTCTTCACTCGCAAAAATGCGCTTACGAGCCCGCTCATATTCCTGAAGACGAACATGGTACGGCCGAAAGTGTTTTGGAAGGGAGGAGCCTAATTTTAATGTAGGGTACTCTACATCTCCATTCAGTTGCGGTTGGGTCGAACGTGAAGCTATACTGATAGCTTGAGGCAAGGGTGTTGATGACGATGTTAAAGTGCAATCCATAGGGGTGTTAGGAGACGAGGTGTCCTGAAGTGAGGTGGGGGGATTAGATAGAGGTAATACCTCATGACTAATTAGAAGGTCCGAAGATAAAGTTGAAGCAGGGAGGTTACCTCTAGCAGGCAGTGAATTTGACGGAGTCGACGATGGTGTGCAATCACCTACAAAGGATACGTCGGTTTGAACCGCAGCGTGCAGCAATTTATCCGTAGAAGAGAAAGAACTAGTACTAGGATGTTTATAAGGGTGATGACTAATGTTTGCAGCTACAGGTTGGCCCGATTGTATTAATCGGTCTGGGTGCTGGTCGAGAAACCGGAGGTGTGAGGGTTCCTCGGAGGCCGGTTTTTTTGTAGGGTACAGCGTCCACATTTGGGCTTAATTACCCCTGGCGCTCCGCACCCGAAGCAGAACGTCTTAAGCGCATCTGAGCAGTCAGCATAGGAATGCCCCGGTTTTCGGCAGTTCCAACAAGTGGAAGTGCTAGTAAGTGCCGCAATATTCACTTGCTCGTCAAAAGCGGGTGAAAGCACCTCAAAGTCCACTTCAGATACTCGCGGTCGCGAGACTTGACGAGGTTGGGAAGAAGAGCTCCGGATCTGCATCCGTTCGTTGAAATTTTCCATCTCCCTCACAGCTTCCCGTAGTTCTAGCAAATTCGCGAACCGTTCGCGATGGATTGGACGACTCAAGTCTTCTCGCAGATTCCTCTTTACCAACCTCGTCAACTCTCGGTCCGATAGAGGATGTCGCATACGACTATTGAGCCGCCGTATTTCTTTTAGGAAATCATCAAAGCTCTGCCCTGGTTTCTGCAAGTGAGCCCGCATCATTTCCATAATGTCGTCGTCGTCGTAGGGATCAGCGTATTGACGCCTAAGTGCGTCCTTCATGGACCTCCACGTGTATCGATTTCCCGAGTTGGCTGCGAATTCACGGAACCATTCCAACGTGTCCCCTGAAAAGAGCAAGTGCGCATACAAACAAATATACTCGTAATTACCACCGAGGGTGCGGTCAGTATGCAGCTCGATTTGCCGAATAAATTCGTCAACGGCCGTGCCTTGGAATTTAAGTCCCCATTCCGAGATAGCACGGTAAACATTATGTGGGGGTATCATCACCGATGACCTCAACGAGCGGTTCCGTGATTCCTCCGGGTCAGCGCGCAGATCCGCTGTACGAAACGATGGTGGTGGCTGATTAACAGCCCTAGGCGGGATCTCTGTGTATCGCAAGGGAGAATCAGGTCGAGTGTAATTCCTGTGGGGAGGTCTTTCAATAGGCGGATAGTCTGTAATATGAGGTGAAGAATGCCGGGGGCGAGCGTCAGGGTAACGATTGTGATCAGATCGGGGAGGATCATACTCTCTAACAGGACGCACTGATGTGGTCCCCCAAGACTCCTGAGTGTTTATGACGGCCGGTGTGGCCAAATTGACAACACGTCCAGGTTCGCCAAGATGTTGCTGTATGACGTTCACCACCATGGACTGCAGCCTGGGGAGCAACTGCTCGATTAAATCATTTGACGTAGTAGGTTGAGCAGAAGCCGTCGAATTGTCCGCACTACTCGTATTTTCATTGGGAGGGGCTATGACGTCAGCCATCCTACGAGCCTGGGACCTAGTCACAGGCCTATTGGCCAGCTTAGGAACAGCTCCACTTGAGGCAAGAGGACCAGGATTTGCAGCGCCTGCCTCTATTGATTGATCAGCAATGGATGATAGAAAGTATGGCATCAGTTGCTCCGGCAGGACACGCCGTCGACAAATGGGACATGACTCTCTACTCTTTAACCACCGCATAATACAGGACTGATGAAAGACATGATGGCATGGCGTCCTTACAAGATTTTCGGTGTCAGACATATTGCCACTGCAGATACAGCAGCTGCGTGCATCCTCCGACTCCAATCCATGACCAGGAGTGGGGTTTTCAGGGCTGTGCTCTAAATTAGGCATTTTGAATATCAAAAGGTATAAGCTTTAATGAAAAAAATAGAAAAGAATGATGATGGTGTTGGTATACCTAAAAAAAATTAAAGTCCCAACTGGGAATCGAGTGGGAAAATCGTACTAAATGTCAACTCCGGCTAGGATCATAGCATACCCGAGATGCAAAAGGGAATTCAAACAGGCAACTGAGTATACGATGAAGTCTGCTTATTACAGTAACCAGGTTATATTATATAGCCACGTGATTCAGCATGGGCTTAACAATCTTAAATATATAATAATAAGGATTATTTAAATAGATACAAATTATAGTCCGTCACGTACGTGATGTATTACGTATATAACGGGATAAGCAACTTAACTTGATTATTCCAATGAACTTCGTGCGGTACTTCAACCTAACAAGGATACGTAACAGGATCTCATGAATAAGGCTTTAACATACCCCGATAGCTTGTATTATATTTACTGAATAATTTCATAAGTTAAAAACTCCCAGGGCCTCTAGCCAATTTTAATTTCCGTACAAATTTCGAAACGCAAATCTACCAAATAACCAGTTACTACTAGGCGAGTAACCAAAAAAAATGTCCAAACAAATTCAAGATAATCTCTCTTCCCCCTCTCCTCTCTCACCAAAATGATCTACACGTTATATATTGTATGACTGAAAAATGACCTGAAGTTAAAAGAATAAGTCCCTTTTGGAGGTATAAATGGGACACAAAGCAAATGAATTGAACGAATAGCTGGCTCTCAACCTACTCCTTTCCTGCAACCTTATAAACGGTTCATGGATCTGGCACCATTGCCCAAACCACGAGTGCCTGAGTTTAATCAGCCACCGGATCGGAATAAGCGGAGAGGGCTATTCGCCAAGAAACTAAGAAAAAACGAAATGAAAGCGATTGATCTGCCACAAAAAGGCAATGCTGGAGTTTCATTTGCTCTTGGTCACGGGATCGATACCACTACCAATCATCGCGAGTCGCAAGAGGAAATGAAATCATACAAAGCGTAGTCTATGACTACCAAGACTTAAGAACAAGACAAATCAGTACTTGTAAGGGAAGGGAAACGCTACGTTAAAAGGACGGGATTGGGAAGGAACACCAGTCCTAAGGTCTGCTTGGGCAAAATAAAAGAAAGCGTAAAGCAAAATTCGAATGGAGAGTGTTTTCACACTCTGAAAGCTTTAAGGACTGATGTGGTGGGGCGACTAAAGTGTGAGGACTTAAGGTGAAGGTAAGTCCTCTTCGTCCTGGGACGAATAACGGTAACTTTAAGGCCCCACGTTGGGCGCCAATTGTAATGATGACCGTCTGGAAGACGAGGGATTGGTGTGGCCGTGTAGGCCAGGTCACCTAAAGTGAAAAAAAAACCCTCTTAAGAAACCCACGGTGATGCGTGCTCGCAGACCAGCTCAGCTGCTGGGAGTAACGGGGTGGGTTTTGAATGAGTTTCCTGCTTCCGTCATCATGAACAATAGAAAAACATTCACGCATCCTGCCCGAAAATTCCAAACTACCTAAAACTTCAAAAATCTCAAAAAAAAATACGAAATGGTGACGCCTCCGCGTCAAACTCCCGAAAAATCAATAAAAGGCAAAAGTCCCGTGAAGGGACTTGGGCTGCATCAGCCAGACAAAATACGCAAAAATCGGCACAAAGACCGTATAATATATAAGAAGGGGAAACCGTCCAATCGGGACATATTCTTCTTCCCTCCAAGTCATTTGAGCCCGTAGGTGTTGAACGGCTCGATAAGGGCACCAGGTGTTGTGGGCCCGCGGGTCTTCACCCTCCCATCCATGGGATCCTATGCCGCCATTTATATTATGATCCCCCAAAGTATACAAAATGCAAGGTTTTAGGGCGAGGAAGAGAGGGATAGAGAAAGCATGGCGCTTAGCCGCTCATTTTTTCGAAAGCGGAATTCAAAGAACAAAAATTCATGGTATATAAAAACTTTTATTTTTTTTTTATTTTTTTATTTTTTTTTTTTTATTTTTTTTATTTTTTTTTTATTTTTTTTTTTTAATTTATATATAATTTATTAATTGATACACACGCATATGGAGTATCCGCATAAATATATGTTGACACCAATCAATCCACGAAAAAAAAATGCACCGAGCAGAACCGCCTTCCACTCAATTAAGTTATGATAATCGTAACAACAACAACAACCATTACCGATTTCACTAATTCCAAAAAAATCCACACACTGCGCATATTCACCTAGCAAAACAAAAAAAAAACTCGCGGATTTCAAATGCACGTTAACTCAGGGCTTTGCACACCCACTTAACGAATGACTTAACTCAGCAAAAAAAAAATAGATTTATTTCCCATTTCTTCCTTTCTTTCTTTTTTCGTGAAAACGGGCCGAAAATATGCAAAGCACCACTAAAAACGATGCGATGTCTGGGATACACTACCCACGTTGTGTGTCCGCTAGTGTTCCCCGAGTTTGTCCTGTTTCACCGGGAACCTCAATAAAAAGTCCTGTGGGCGACACATGTTAAATCGATGAACCGATGACGTCACCCGAAATCAAATCGCACAAAAAAAAAACAAACTGCACTTTCACTCGATATACAAAAAGAGGAAAGATACTCATTCAATTACCCGCGATAGGCTTTTCCATTTTTTTTCCAATTATTATTAAATTCAAAAACTTACTTTTTTTTATTATTTGCCGTTTCGATTCGTAAAACAAAATTATCCATATACGAATCCATTACCTTTCTTATTACCAATCCTCAAATTTCCGTCCAGAAGCCTTCCTTTCTCAACAAAAAAACCAAACCTGCTTTCCTCATTCTTCCTTTTTTCTCCACTTGTAAAAATCACTTTTTCCGGTTCAACACTCGTTGTTCGTCCGCATCCAACCAAACCGTCTCAGTCACTCCTGAAGCACACCAATCCCTCGTCTTCCAGGCGGTCATCATTACAGAGGATTTGAATGCATCGGCTGCGGAAATGTTGTTTGGTACATCGCTAAGGTTACCAGGCGAATGGTTTTCCGACAATTGCGACAACAGTGATCCGCAGGTCTTCCTGAACCAACTCAAGCAACATTTGAGGGGGATCCGGCCAAAGCCAACCGTATACCACACCAACAGAACACCGTTTGTCTACAAAGAGCTGGCAAATTGTTCGCACGTATTCGTCAGAGTCGATTCGGTCAAGAAGTCTCTAGCCCAGCCATTTACCGGACCTCACCGTGTAATCGAACGGTTGTCATCCGTTGTTTACAAAGTCGATATTAATGGTCGACAAGTCAACGTTTCGACGGAGAGGCTAAAGCCAGCGTTTTTGGCAATCGATCCCAGCAGCGCATCATCTTCTTCGAGGCGTTATGGTGAACATCCTACCGCCAGCCCAGAGGTCGACCCGCCGCAGCTACAGTTGCCCGAACCACCAGCTGGCGTAAGTCATTCACCGATGTTGAGGCGTGTGTCCTTTGCAACCGCTGACGATGTACGGCTGTATGATTCAGCCGATCCGCCTTCAGCGCATGACCACACGTATGCGTTCCTACCACAATCGGATACGCCACGAAGCAGCCAGCCAGCGAGTACGCCAAGGACATCGATAGCTACGTCACCCGTATCAACGTTCATTCGACCGCCCAACCTGCGAGTCTACCCGCCAGCACGTTCACGAACTCGGCCGGCTGTTGAAGATCATGGTGCTGTCATCGACCGACGTCATCACTAGGAGGGGGGTACCTGTAGGGTACTGGCGTTCCCCGCTAGAGGCGCATCCATCGCATCGCGGAAAAACCAATCGTCATGTTAAATTCAAAATTGTACTTTTCTTCCTATTCGCGCAGCCATCTTGTTCAGACGTGTTTTAAGACCGAATAAAGTTTATATAGTTTGTTGTGTTTAAAAGCGAAGTGTTTTTCTTCTGTTTGTTGTCGGACTTCGCTACCGCGAATACCCACACCCCTATGCGTCCGCCATCTACATTTGAGCTCTATCCCGTGTAGGGTAGTTGCACGGGTTAACTTTACCTGGGTAAGTGTCATTTTTTTTATATGAAGTTCTACCCAAACCTGCACGGGATAAACACAATAAAACGTCCCTATTATCTCTTAATTTTTAATTTTAGGTGGCGCATCGCCAGGGGTTTTTTATTCCGAGAAGTACCAATCCTGTGCAAAGAGGCACAGGCCGCCACTGCTCAGGATTGTTATTTATTCCCATAAATGGGTGCTCGTTTAACATCTAAGTCAATTAGTCACATGGGCCGCTAGTTCGAAAATTACCATAAACTGAATTCGTTCAGGCTGAGGCTCGAACCCACCGAAGGTATGCACACTAACCACCATACCAACTAGACTACAAACATAGTACTTGCCTTAACGCTAAACCTGGCAACATAATGGACCTGAAATGGCTGGGTATCGTCAAAGGCAGTTGATCATAGGCAATACGTGTTTCACATTATACAGGGTGCCCGGATTGTGATTCCTCATGTAATTTCCAACAAACAAGTTGTACGGAACACACCCCCAATTATTATTAACCCTTTAGCAGCCACAGGCTTTTGACGATTTAAAAAAAAAATCATTTTCTTGCACGGCTTAAACGTCAATATCTCCACAGCTAGACTAGCTAAAATAGCAAAAAGATGACTATGATGATGACTATATATAAAAAAAACTAACCGTACTAAAATCGAATAAGTGGTTTGGTTTTTACAGAAGCGACGTTTTTTTCGCATCGAGGGTAAATCTGACTCGAAAAAAACGATCGCGGGTAACATCCCGGTTAAGACCAAACAGCTGACATTTGACAGTTTTTGTGCATCTTTTACTCGCTTTCGTCGGCTTATTTTCTAGATGTGGTGGATTTTGTCACAAAAGGTGATTATTTCTTTGCAAAATCTTTTCTCGTGATTAGAAAAACTCTCACATTTGGTTTGAAAAAACAAATTCCCTCATATTTCCCCTATGCGTCCGCCATCTACATTTGAGCTCTATCCCGTGTAGGGTAGTTGCACGGGTTAACTTTACCTGGGTAAGTGTCATTTTTTTATATGAAGTTCTACCCAAACCTGCACGGGATAAACTCAATAAAACGTACCTAGAGCTTCAAAGTCAAATTTGTGTGATTTGACCTGAAACCCAATTTTTGTTCATCTTTAAAGCTCATCTTATCCGGTTAGTTTTGTTTTTTAGGTAAATTTGTTGGCTGTAATAATCATCTTATTTCGCTATTCTAGCTAATCTAGGTTTGGAGATATTGAGGTTTAAGTCGTGCAAGAAAATGATTTTTTTTTTCAAAAATCTTGCCTCTGACAGCTAAAGGGTTAAGAACTAGGGGTATGTTCATACAACTTTTTTGCTGGAAGTCTCATGAGGAATTACAATCCAGTGCGCTTATGCGGCCGTTTTCGGATACTGTATTGCCAGAATTAGAGTTAGAAGGTACCAAAAATATGAAAGTGACTATCGCCAGCCAATTATCGCCTTAAAGAATGCCAGCTCAGCTCTTTTATTTCAGACGCGAGTAATGATCAATATAGCAATAATGGTATTTTCTTCAAGAAGCAATAATGATCCTACATATTTTTTATTTTATTTTATTTAAATAAAATCATAAATACCCATAAATAGCATTAATGTAAGAATATTTTTACAAAATATGAAAAAGCAATCAAAGAGTCATTCGACGATATTCGCATGATAAATGTGTATTCAACAGTCATATCAATTGTCATAAATTCAAACGATTCGATCTACATAAGTACACACATACCTCGAAATCCTTTCTATCGCAAATTTGCCACATACTCAACTATAAAGAAACGGACGCACCGAAATTTATTGTTGAACAGTACATCCTTCCACACAAGAGGGTGAGAGAACGCCTCCAATATCGCCATCCACCCTCTGCGAGCAGTGTTTACCGCTTACACACGGCATTGAATTACCGAAGCCGGCATACCACGCAAAAAATAAGGACGCACAACAAGCAGCAACTCATCATTGTTATCCTTTGGGCTATCGTCGTCGAGGGTGAAGAAGAATTGCACATTTGTCCCCCTGAAGACCGAAGGCAAGTGTTTTTCGCTGTTACTGCTGTTTTCATTCATGCGCAGTGTTTGGCCATTGTTTATGGTCTTCCCATAGTCGTAATCGTTCATCGCTCATCATCATCGTCCTCTCTGTATAGAGTCCTTTGCAACTCGTTCAGTTTTACTACGAGTACGTGTGTACGGGATTTGATTTAGCAAGTCAGTTGATTTGCGGACGTGATTGCACTTCTTCCTGAATAAGTTTGCGTGTTTTTTCGGTGAAAGTTTTTTTTTTCAAGATTTGAATCTAGAGTGAGAGTGCAAGGAAAGGGATTTGATTTTGGAATAGATCTAGAGGTGCAGTTTAGATGTTAGAATGGCTGAAGAAGGTGGCAAACCGGAAGGAGAGGGTGATAAGAAAGTGGTGCACGTGTATCCACTAGTGAAGGTATGAATGATTTTTAGGGATAGTCCGGTCATAATAGACATTATCCTTGTTCTTTGTGTGTTTATAGCATTCCGACATGGTTGAGGAGATGCGAACCGAAGCTATAGAATTGAGCATAACCGCTTGCGAAAAATACGCACAAAACTATGAGGTAAGTAGACGAAAAGTTTTTAAATCGTTACATTCTGAAGGATAAAAAAAAGGAAATTATTAGTAAGCCTCGAATTCCAATACAATGCATTGAAATAAGTGCAGTAACGCTTCATGTTTTTCCTCGGAATAGGATACCTCCACTTTTAGTTAGATCGATTGTTGGCGGTAACCTAACTACATATTTCTAGAACCATTATCTTATACCTAATACAAATCCAACATAGTTGAGCAAAAGGGGGTCCAATCGGGTCCACCATTCCTATAATTTAAGAATTTAATCCTTACAAGATCCTCTGTAGTAATTTAAAGATGGCCCATATTGTGCGACCTTTGCCTCAAAACGGTTAGATGGCTCGGTAAGGTCAAAATGAGCTTTTCTTTCTAATATGCAGCCTTAACTCAATTGAAATTCTTTTGCCCAGCAATTGTGCATGGTTCGGCGAACCCCGAACGTTTTCGACGAATAACTTAAATTGAATTCATTAACTAATTTAAAATTCATTTTCAGCTCGCCGCACGTACGATAAAAGATGCAATGGACAAAAAGTTTGGAACGTTTTGGCACGTTGTTGTGGGCGAAGGATTCGGCTTTGAGGTTTCCTACGAAACGAAAAACATTTTATATTTATTTTTTGGTGGCAATCTGGCGGTCGTTTTATGGAAATGTTCATAATTTGTTTACAATTCCCTGTCTCATGTTTACTCTTGAGACTTTATTTTAACCAATTCGACAGTATTTGTAAATTATGTATATGTTATTCACTAATTATAAGTGAACCCGTCCTAGGACAAATTCGATACATTCCCATTGTACTATATACGACTAAAGAGCGGCATACATTATTCGATTGAGCAATCAAAGCTCATTTTTTGGGTTCCGCTACCAAATACGCTAGAGGAAAAGCGCATTTTCTCTACCGAAAAAGCTCATTTTCTCTAGCCTATTCGGTAGTGGAACCTAAAATTAGCTTTCTCCACAGAAACGAGCTTTGATTGTTCAATCGATTGGATAATGTATGCAGACTCTTAACAAAAGTATTACAAGTAGGCACAGAATTGTACCATGACATGTTTGAAATTTTACACGTTTTCGACTATAAACCAAATACACCGCGCACCAAAATGCTTACTCAGGAACGGAATTTTATTGAAAATTGCACTTGTTATGCCGAACAAAATATTTTTATAAGACAGCACCAAAAAGTTTTGTAATTTAAAAATAAATAGTTTTAAATTTTAAAAGTTAATGGCGTTATTGTTATTGGTTTCCAGAAATAAATTGCATGCAGGTTCTCTGGGCAAAACGATCGAAAAACAAAATGTTGTGCAATAAGGATAAAGGGAGTGCAAAAATGCAATTGTTTGGTGAGATGCACAGGATTAGATTAGAATGTTGGGGTGGGGTGTTGTATCCGTGTTCGCGACAGCACTGAAGCCAATGAGCCTATTGAGCTATCGCCCTAGTCCCAGGTAGGCAGGTTGATCGCACTATGAAAGGAGTTGAGGTTGGTAATTGACGTCGAAACTATGTCGTCCTCATCATCATCATCAATGTGGCACGATAGCCGGACGTCGGGCTTTGGCCGCCTGAATCGTTGACTTCCAATTGTCGCGGTTACGTGACCTTGTCCTCCAGTTTCGGAAGCCCAGCAGCTGGTGGGCGTCTTCACCTACGGAGTTCTCCCAGCGAGCTCTCGGTCGTCCACGCAACCTCGCTCCGTCAATTCGTTGTGCGTTCATAACTTTCTTTGGCATGCGATTGTCGTCCATCCGTTGTACATGCCCCGCCCATTGTAGACGTTGAAGCTTCACGATTTTCGATACTTCCAGCTCATCGTACAATTGATACAACTCATGGTTGTATCGGATACGCGATTGGTCTCGCTCGCGAACGGCCCCGAAAATTCGCCGAAGGACCTTTCGTTCGAATGGGTCTAGCAAAATTTCGGAGGCTTGGGTAAGGGTCCATGTTTCGCAGCCATAACATAGCACGGGTCGGATGATCGTTTTGTACACGCGGAGCTTCGTGTTCCTGTGCGCAAGTTTCGAATTAATTATAGGGAGGACCGAGAAATATGTCTTATTGGCTAGTTGTATCCGTCGCTTAATTTCGTCGGTCTCCTTGGCGTCCTTCGATAAGTTACAACCCAGATAGTTGAAGTTGTCTACATACTCGTCGTCCTAGGCCACTCCAAATTCTGTCCAGCGGCGTTAAGCCAGAGCATCACACTCGCACAGGTCGTGGATTGAAGTCTCCTTATCTACTTCACAGAATCGACAGCTCGCGTCTTGTAAGAGACTCATTGTGGGCAGACGTGATCTTTGGCAGGAGTAAGAAGTAAGTAAGTATCCCACATATGGTACATACTTTATTTCTGCTTAGCTGAAGCAGCTCAGCCACTCTTTTATGGGAGTATCCTGCTATGAACAGTTTGGATTGCCTGAACCCGGTTAGTTTGTCCCGGTGCTCAGATGCCTTAAGTCGTTCCTGGTCTTTGATTAGTCTTTTTACTATACATGTAGAGATGTTACAAAAGGGTTCTGGTCCGTAGAAGTGGGATGCTGCGGCTGTGCGTGTCAACTCATCCGCCTGATCGTTCCTTGTGATGCACATATGACGTGGGACTCGAAAGAGTTTTTATCTGTTATTTACGCCTAGTTTGTTCAGCGCATTCAGGCAACATTGAACAAGTCTTGACGTGACAGTGTACTTAGTGAGTGACTTAATAGCCGTTTGGCTGTCTGAGAAGATCACTATTCGTTTGTTTGCATATAGTTGGCACGTACACAGAGATCGGCGCAGGTTGCTATTGCGTGTACTTCTGCCTGAACGACAGTGGTGTGATGCCCCATAGGTTTAGATATCCTATGTGTTGGGCCAACCATACATGCTCCTGAACCTTCGGTTGTTTTAGAACCGTCTGTGGGTGCAGCCTAGCGGAACTTGAGATCTCCTTTCGAAGGTTGTTGTAGCGGCGCAAGAGAGGGGGGGGGGAAACTTGTATCATCATTCATAAATCGTAGGCATCCTCTTCTCAAGGTCAAGACCTAAGAAGATCGCAACTTCGATGGGGTTCTCCCATAGTGCGATAGGTGTTAGATGCGTAGGTGCGGCAGTGCAGTCAAATATATGATCCACGTCGTGTGGGCTGGCTCCACATGCTGGACAAATATTTCCAATGCTGTTGTCAATGCGTGACCAAAACGAATTTAGTCTGGAGCAAAATCCAGAACGAAGCTGAGCCAAGGTGGTACGTGTGGCTCTCGGTAGTTGTTGTTCGTCGGCTGAGATGTCGGGTGGTCGAGCGCGAAGGACGCGGTTTACGGATAGCCTATTTGGGGCTTTGGTTACCTCACTGGTGTGCAGTTGATTTAGGGCCGCCTTGTATATGTTGGAGTTGTCGAGAGGAACTTTAAACCTTTGGAGTTCCCTTTCCATGTCCCCTAACGAACGTCTTACATGACGTGGTGCTGGGGTTTTGTCCATGAGGTCATGATTTGGGTGTAGGCTTTGATGACAACCAACAAGATATTGCTTAGCCAAGAGATCATTGTGTGCCTTGAGGGCTAGCAGCTTAGTTTCTTGGTGCAGGTGGTCTTGAGATGACATGCGAACGCATCCTGTAATGGTACGCATGGCTGCATTTTGGCATGTTTGAATCCGTTTCCAGTTGGTTTTGCATAGGTTATTTGTCCATATCGGTGCTGCATAATTTACCACAGAACGACTGACGGCTTTGTCGGTGGTGAGTAAAGTCTCCTTATCTGTGCCCCATTTGATGCCAGCAAGGGACTTCAAGATCTTGTTTCTGCTCTTCATTTTGTCACTAATGTTGTCGGCATGGGTGTTGAATAGGCCGTGATTATCAATTGTGACGCCAAGAATTTTCAGTGTCATTTACTCTGATGTTAAGCCGTTGGTTGAATTCTTTGTTGTATGTGGTAAAGAGGGTGGCCGAAGATTTGGGCGCTGATAGCATTAGGTTCTTGTTGTTGAAGAAAAGGTTGAGCTCTTCCAAGTAACCGTTAATGAGATCGCACATGTCGGGATTGTCGTTGCCAGATGTCATTATGGTGCAGTCGTCAGCATAGGATACAATGTCAATTCCTTCAGGTGAGGTGGGAAGTTTGCGATCCATTTGACTATATGCGGCGGTGTGGATGAATTGCGGAGATCCGTCAGTAGGAGCGAGTGGTTCACCGTATCAAACGCTTTCGACAGATCTAAAGCCACAAGAATGGTACGCTTAAACGGCGGGGGCTGGTTGATCCCATTGAAGACCTTAGACATGATTCGGTCTAGTGCAGTGGTGGTGCTGTGCATTTTTCGGAAGCCGTGTTGGTGATTAGCGAGTTGTATGTGCGTCGCAAGAGTCTTGTGTATCAGCGATTCCAATATTTTCGCCACAGGGGATAAAAGCGTGATTGGTCGGTAGGATTCTCCTAAGGAGTGTTGGGTAACGGTATGATACGGCCTCTCTTCCAAATTTATGGTATGATGAATGTTCGTAACGAAAGGTTCATCGTGGCAGTGATATACTCTATGGCCGGTGTGTCGAGCTGTTTGAGCATGATCATTGCTATACCGTCTGGACCAAGTGCTTTTGAGCTTTTGGCATTCTTTATGGCCATTGCAACTTCTGTAGAGGTGATTTGGAGATGTTCATCAACTTAAGTGTTTCGGATGTCTCGTGTGATTTTGCGCTTCAGTTTATCCTTAGTTGGGTGTTCGACGAATTGTTTATTGAATAGGTTTGCGCATTTATTATCGTCGCTCACGGTTGAGTTACCAAACTTGATAGAAACCCTCCCTTGAGTTTTAGTGGGGTTGGATAGGTTCCTAACCGTGCTCCAGAGTTTGCTCACACCAGTGTTGGAATTTAGTTTTCTAAGATGTGATTGCCATATGCCTCTCCTGTGGTCGTTGACCTGTTTGACTATGATGTCATTAAGGTCGTTTATCCGTGGGTCACTTGGGTCTGCACTTCTGAGTTGATCCCTAGTTTTTGCCAATTTAGCCGCAGATGTTGGGAAGTTGGGCTGGGACTGCGGCTGCTGGAATGTATCTCTTAGCTGCAGTGAGAATAATTCGTCTAATTTGTTTTTCAGCCATACGTACATCACTTGAGGCGGTGAGACTAGCAAAAGCGTCGTTGGTGAACCTTTTAAAGCTGTCCCAGTCAGCTTTGTTGAAGTTGGTGTACGTCTTCTTATCGGGATGGATGAATTTCGACGGCATATCTAGAGTCAGAATAATTGGCAGGTGATCAGATGATGTTGTGAGGATTGGTTCCCATGAGATGTCATTAATAAGTCCAGGGCTGGCGATGGAAATGTCAGGTGAACTTGTGCAGGATCCAGTGATACGGGTCGGTTTTTCGTCATTTAAAGGGCAGAAATCCGAATCATCCAGTTGGTCGCCGATGATGTTACATCTGGTGTCGTTTTGAAGGTTGGAATGTCATTAATCGTGGTGGGCGTTGAAATCACCAAGTAGGAGGCGATATTGTCCGTTTAATAGAGGGCTGATATTGACTTTGTAACCTGTGGGACAGCTGGAGACAGGTGGAATATATATGTTGAAGATTTCAAAGTCAATATTTCCTGATTTGACGATTATCGCTTGCTGCTCCAAGGTGTCATCGGCGGAAGTGACATCAACGACGCTGTATGGCAAATTATTGTGGATGAGGAAAGCCAAACCTCCTCCTGCGTTCCTATCACGGTCTTGTCTGATGACGTTGTAGTTCCCATATGACCTGAGTGAGTGACTATAGAGTTGAGTTTGGTTTCCTGTACTGCCGCTATTTGGATGTGGTGTCTGTCCATGAGTGCTGTTAGTTCAGCGATTTTGTGCTGAAGTCCATTACAGTTTAGTTGGACTATCCTCGTGCTGGTGTAATTTGCATCGACGATACGTGGAGCTGGGGCCAAATTGGGTGGAGCGGGCCTCACAGCATTTGCAGGGGTGGAAGGTGATGATGGTTGGGAACCTTGGTTAGGCAGCTTGTGACTGGATGAGCTTTGCCTTCTGTTTCCACACCGGATCGCTCTGTAAGATGTTCACCATTGATTGGTGTTGGTGAGTCCCGAGCAGTTCTTGAGGTGGACCCATTGTCCGCAGCATGTGCACTCAACTGACGATTGGACATTGGACCAAATTCTGTTGGCGCAAACCGAGCACATCCATGGACCAGGATTCGTCTCGATGCCGGCACGTATTAGAAGAATGTGGAGCAGCTGGGCCGGCCAGAACTGCTCTACAAAAGAAAAAAACGGTGAATGAATGATGATACAAAGTATCCGACCCCTTCTTGCGTCGAAGGGGGTCTTTGCGACTCTTGGCCATGCCTGGGGCATGGGTCGTTCCGGGACGTAGACCCGGTCGCAGTAGGAACGAAGGTGGTCGGAGGGCATGTTCGCGACAGTGGGAGATTTTAAGACTAATTGGTCTGTAAGATTTGGGATTCTCCTAGGACCGGTTTCCCATTTGAGGAATGAAGACTACTCTCGCAAGTCTCCATGAGCGCGGGATGTAGCCCAGCACAAAGCTGCTTCTGAAGATACTCAGGAGGTATGGGGTTAGAAGCTCCAGACCGTTTTGAAGGAGAGCTGGAAAATCCCGTCGGTGCTGGCAGATTTAAAAGGCTCAAAAAAGCCTATGGCCCATTTTATCGTCACTACATTTTATCGTCACGAGGTCACTACGGCCCTGGTGACGTTGGAGATCAAGCCGTCCAGACTTAGCCAGCTGGAGGGAGTCCTGTCGATGGTACATAACCTCTCTCGTAGAGAGATTTTGTAGTTGTCCCACTCATTTAGCTGTAGTATGCGCCTTTCTCGCAAGCTTGTTGTGGGCACTGTAAGCTGAAACCTGATATGCATGTGACCAGACATTAATGTTTCGTCAGATACATGCCAGTTTCTATCCCAGTCTTCGGTCCGTTGGTAGCCAAAGGTTAGATCGAGTACTTCCCGCCTCGATCAAGTAACAAAGGTAGGTTTGCTTGGATGAATCCCTTTCCTCAGTCTCCGTATGGATTACGGTTTCTGAGAGAGGGGATTGGACATCATCGTCCACTGTGCATTCGAGATCCTCGTCCGCTGGTGGTACCACAATCTTATGCTCGATGGGGGTTGTCAGTGGGCTTCGCGTTGCGACTGAGCTCTCAGCAGCGGCAACTGTGTCGTGCTTCCAGGTCTTAACAGTGGAGGGTGACCCTGCTGAGCTTGAGTGGTTGAGGCTAAATTCAAATTGAAGCCCATCCTTTTGGTTCTCCAGGTATTTGAGCGCTTTCTCCGCATTGCACTTCGTGGTGCGCGGGAAGAAAACGTTCACTATCTGATTGTGCGGAATTTCGCTGCCCAGTACTACCTTGAGCTATGCTCGCGGCCATGGTTCCTTTTCACCCTCTAGCTTAATGAGCCGCTCCACTGTAGTTCCATTCTCGCACTCCAATAGGATGTGACCTGGCCTGAATCTTATCCCGGCGAATTTCGCCTTCACCTGCTTAGTACTCTCAGAGAGAACCTCCGCCAACAGCATGTTCTGTATCTTTGTCTTTTGCTCTGACGCTTGCTCTCTTGCTCATCCATAAATTTTTTAGATCAACTCTGAAAATGTCACTTACTTATATTCAATTTCAACCTTTTTTAGAGGAGCTTAAAGGTAAACTTGAGCAAAGCGCCGCTTCGGCGTCACGAACTTTCGTAAGTTCCAGAAAAAGCGAAAAGCGTGTATGTAATGTGGATAGCAACAGAACAACTCTTCTCGTGCTGGCGCTTTTTAACGAGTCCAGTCAGCGAATGCCCATTGTTCTCCAGCTAGAAATTGTTAAATCTGCCGTGTTTCTAGAACCAAAACAGTACACCGAAAAAGTATGGGAAGGCGAAAAGAGGGCTTACCTCTTCAGTATGAGGATATATTACCGAGCACGTAACATAGGGCAGCCTGAAAAAATAAATCCGAAATTAAGAGAAAAAATGCGCGAGCATATTGTAATTTTCATATATCCTTTAATGAATCTATTTAATATATTTTATACAAACTAAAGCTTATCATCTCATCTTACAAAAAAAACTTACAAATCCTAGGCATACATATCCTCTCGATCGGCCCCACTACCATCACCGCCATCCTCCAAATTCGAGAACAACAAGAAATGCGACGGCCTATGAATCTCATGATAGAACTCTTTCGGATTCGACAGCTGCAATTCATACTTCATATTCGGATCGTGTCGCACGCCCATGAAATTATAATTCCAACTGCCCTGCGCCGGGATCATAAAGAAGCCGAGGAACTTGTTGGACAACAACATTTGTACACGTTCATAGTGCGACGGCAAATAACCTTTGGGATTGTTACCTTTGTCCGTGTTCTTGGCACCCCACTCGAAACCGGATGGAGTCAATTTGTATGCTGTTAGTGAACACGAGCCCGGTGTGAACGAGCATGTAATCACGATCGTTTTCTCGCCATCCCATGTCGGGTTGTCGGACATGATTTTCGCGTGTGTTGTAATATCTTGTGGTGATAGTTGGGGCAACTCATTGGGCTGCGTGTGAATCCATCCAAGCGGTTCCATGTCTTTCAGGTATTGATGCGATGGCAATTGATTTGGAAGATTGATGGTTTGATGTGTACCCCATTGTGGTGGCATGACTATGCAACGAATCTCCTTGACTTGAGGATTATCCGGCGGACTGACACCGTACAAATAGCCGGCGATTTGCGCTCGCAAATCTGAAATTGTTACAAACTTCTTGAGAATATTTTTGGGTAGAATGTATGTGTAGCCGGTTTCCTTGATGTCGTCCGAACTGACGTAAATGTGATTGGTTCGAAGATGCAGATTTGTGGCGGAAATTGCACGAACTCGCCATTCTGTCTTTGAACTGAACGTTTGCGTTTCGTAGTTGGATGTAGTTGAGGTAATGATTTCGTCACCGTGCTTATTGGTGGTTCGTGTCGTGGTGGCCGTGAGTTGATTCTGTTCTTTGGTCTGCTTCTCAATTTCGGCGATTTGTTGTCGTTGTGCCGATGGCGCGGAAATTTCCATACCCAAGATGATATCACGAATTTCAGATTGTGTCAATGAAGCGACGTTGACGTTGTTCTTCTTTCCGTAATCGGCCAAAATGAGATCCTTTAGCTGAACTTCGACCTTAATCCATTCCTCGTCGGTTAGTGTGGGCCAGATATGATGGGCTTCTGTGATTGTTGTCTTGTCCGGCTTGAGAATGATTTTCGTTCGCTCGGTGTTGACGTGCAACGCACGCAAGATCAAAATCAAACGACTGAACGCGGTGTAGGATGAAATTGTCTTCAACCAATCGTCGTACAAGTTGAACAGAACCATCTGCGGCTCGGTGGCCTTCAGAATCAAATCACCGAATTTCTCGACTTTCAGACAAGCCTGGAATGGCAACTGGAGCTCCGAGCCCTTAATCACAATGTTGGGGAAGTCGAGCAAATGCACTTCCAGTGGATCCAACATGCCCTTACGTGTGACGATAATTTGTTTTGGCTGTTCTTCCACCGGGAGCGATCGAATCAAGGCAGCAACTTCTTCAGCCGTTTTCCACTTGGCCAACTGGCCCAAACGTTTCTGTCCCGCCCATACGGACGTGTGAATGATTTTCAAGAACAACTGACCCGTACGCGGATTGAAAATGAAAATTGCACCGTTGATAGGTTTTGTCGTTAAATTGCCTTCGAATGTTTTGTGAATGGTCACACGATACACATTGGTGTCGTCGACGAACCAAATGATTTGGTTGGAGAACAGTTCTCCGTAGTTCTGCGAGGAGAGATACGGTTCGGTCGGCTCGGAGCTGTAAAGTTGCAGAGCTTTGCGGATACGTTCACGCAAGACATACAGAGCAGGATTTGCTTTCATTATTTTCGCCATGGCCTGTTGGATGAGTGGCTTGCAGCCAGGGAACCAATTACCGTAGGCTGAGTGTAAATTGTAGGCCAAATCGATGGCTATGAGGACACCGGTGGGCGAAGGGTAGATGGACATGTTATCGGTGGTGTAGTCCAAGAATTTTGCACGAGCATAACGTTCAACGTCGTGCGAATCGTAATCGCCCCAACGCAACTGAACGTCCAACCAATATTTCTGCGTGGTCGTGTTGTCCATGGTGTCCTTTGTATCAGCAAGCAGCGAGGGTCGCGATACGTTCCACTTATAGGCGGGGAAAAGCAGAATATCGGCACACGACGAATTCATCTTGTACGACTTACGCGGATGGATAGTTTCCTTCTGGACTGTCTCAATTTCCAGTGCGTCCAGTTCTTGATCAAACACCTGACACAAATCCATAACAATTGACTCGTGAATTTTCTGCCACAAATGAGCACGGAAAATTTGAATGAGTGAAATTTTCAATGTCGGAATTTTACCATGCATGAAAATACCCGTCAAGTCCAATTGTACTTGGAAACCAACGTACACGTTGGCACGATTAATCGTCGGCGACCACCACAATGTGAAACGACGATTCGGGATCTGATTCAAACCCGATCGCTGGGCGTTTGTCAATTTTTTGTATTTCATGGATTCTTCAAAACCGGATGCCTTTTCCCAGAACAGACCTTCCCACGTGGGGAAATATGTTCCCTTGAACAGCGTGTGTTCCAGAATACCCTCGACACCACCCAACGCCTGGATCATATCCGTACGATAATTATTCAAATTCCACAGTTTACCATCGTGACGTTGATGCGTCCACCAGAAAGGATTCTGTTTGAGCACCTGATACTGTTTGAACTCTGTCCGAATACGCCAGCCCTTGTCGTAGGCCAACGTGTGACGATCCTTCTGGAAGAGAGTATTTATTCGCGGGATACCACGATCCCAACTGTCCTCCAAATCTTCCAAAGTTAGACGACGATTTTGTGCTGTCGCTTCTTGACGTTTTAGCGCATATTCGGCCCAAACACGTTGCGAGTCGATAAATTCACTCTCCCACGGCTGGATGTAACGATACAAATTGGGAATCAGTTGATCCTCATCGTGTGACATGCCTGCAAAGAGAAGAAAAAGAGAATACCATTCTTAACTAATTCATTTTTTCGGCGATTTGATGTTAAGGACCTGATCGGAAATGTGTGATTCCAACGTCGGTTTGTTTTGACCATCGCAAATCGGATTGGGGGATAAGCACGTGACCCATACTCAACATGCCCAGACCGCCCAATTCTTTGGGTGTGTAGAAGACAACGGGCGGGAAACGCGAAGGCATTTTTGAGTTCAAACCAATCTTGATACGTGTTTGAATTTTGTTTTCACATTTTACGAGAAGATCGAGAAGTTCTTGGGTGTTGACGACAGCTTCGCGGAAATAGGTCATCAAGCCGATAAGGGCGGTGTTCCATTTGTTGACGATCTGTAATGAAATAAAAAAAATGTTTCGATTAAATTTTTTAATATTCTTGGGAGGTAATTTTCGTATCTTTTGCCAAGGGAAAAAGAAAGATTTGTGACAGTAGCCCGGCTTCAGGATCCTTCACGCGACTTATGCCACACTTGGCATGCCGCTCCGCTGAGCCGCTGTTCTTTTATCTAGAGACTTCACAAATTCCAAATTAAATTGTTTTGGAGCTTTTATTGCCCTGTCATAATCGGATCAGATCTCCCGGTCGTGCCTCTCCTGATGTTGCGAGGTGGCGTCAAATGAATCCTGAAGGAGGCGTGCATCTTTTCAGGTACCCGCTCTATTGCACCCTACATCAGCAGGAAAGGCACGACCTGATGCGATGTGTAATAAAAGGAACACTTGAAGAGATGCACAGAACTCGTAAAATCAGACAAAGCCAATAGGTGACTTGCTCCCCATTGGGGAGTTTCAGACACGATTAATTTTTAAACTTTCACAATTGCGGAGGCACCTGCGAGATGCACAGAATTTTGAAATTCTATCGAAACCGTTAATTGAAATTTCAAAAACAAGAGTCCCTGTTAGTCAATAGTTTCCATAAAATTTGAAAAACTTAGAGAAGGGCATCAAACAATCGCTTATCTCATGACTATGCAACGGCGCGGAGGTATCTAAAGTGATGCACAGAATCCAACCGCGATATTCATAAATGTATTTCTCAGTGGGCTATGTATCATGATGCAAAGGCTTTTGGTAGGTAGCGACACAACGGACCTGATCGGCACAGAGAGGCCCCTGGTGTGATTGCATATGGTACACTCGAGTCATGCAGGGTGCCCTCCGGATCCCTCTCCAGATCGTCAGTCGTTACCAAATTTGGTACGTCTCGCAGTGCTTCCCTAGTGGGGAGAATGTACAACATCGAAATGGGCTAGTTAAGGAGAATAGCCAATGCCTATACCTAGCTAGCTTGTGGATTGATGACCAAACGACCCGATTAGCATTGCTGACTAATAGACGGAAGGGGCCGCCTGGAAGTTAAAAGTAACACTACCCATCGTTAGGCCGCTGGATAATCAAAAATCAAACGTGCCTGCGACATACACATCGAAATACACGTTAGGTGTTATCTGGCTTACTGGCGCCTTCGAAAGAAGTGGTCAAAGGCGCCTTATTTTAGTAATATTCAGCGCAAATTTGTATGCAAAAAAGAAAAATTTTCTATACATGAAGTCAGCGGTGCATAAAACATGTCTTTCAAATATTGAAATCTTTCACAAGATCCCAATAGTTTCCTCCTGGCTCATGAGTAGTTCCTTGTACCCATAATTAGGTTTATATGTGTGCTAGGTTTTGAAAGACAAATAGATAGACATCAGTCAGATTTTAGTGGAAAATACTGATGACAAATTTTTGCATACAATTTGATTTTCGATAAGACTCACAGATTCCAGTTGCTCAACCGGTAAAAACTTACCTGTTCAGCAAAACGAGAGTGATAGTGATGGGCTGGGCCCGTTGTCCTTCTTTACAACAAGAGGAAGAAGCCGGTTATGCGATTACGGATTGATATTGGAAAATTTGAATGTTAGTTAGTGGCGACGAGAACAATATATCGCCTCTAGCAGCTTCGCGGACCGACTTCATTAGAAGAACAAAAAGCTCTACGCAGTATGGACAGATGATGCAATTCCACAACCCGTCTTCCTATTATAGGTACACTATCCTTTCCTAATGGTCGACCAGGGCGTTAAAATACGAAGGCGTACAACCTCCATCGTCATGAGGCACGCTCCCCCAACTGACATGCCGTACAAGTTCGGGTCAGGCAGACACCCACCTCGATCGACAAATCTCATCACCACGTAGTTTTGTCCAGGTTGGCGAGACAATATATCACATCAAAGATGTTTGTTTGTGTTACAAACAGGCAAGAAAGAATGTCTGCTTTGAAAATATTTAGCCCGCCATCGCTTTTCAAATCAACAATGAAACCCGCGTAAAAATTAATTTGGCCACTAGACCTACACCCGACTGAGATTCACCCTAAAAATGAGGCAAAACTAGCAATCGCTAGCCTTATAGCATGCGATGCCAGATTGGAAATAACTCATACGCAAACTTGCAGCTTAACCTATACCGTAGGTTCTGGAATGTCATTGCACCACCTTGCAAAGTAGCTCTTTTGGGGTGGATGGAAATTGCATCTAAACTTCTCTAGGCTACACCCGTAGACCGCAAAATGGTACTCGAATGACTCGCAAACTAACGAGGATACATAAGCTGATGTAGTGCCATCCACGAAGGTATCCCAGGTAAGCAGACGATACTCCCGCCGGAGATTGCATGAACTACTTCAACTAAGTAATGTCCGCAATGTTCGGACTAAATATGTGGCCTGAGAGATCACCTCAAGGCTATAGGACTTAGGAAAGATTCAAGGTGCCGTTTCTATGAAGCAGATGAAGAGATATCCGCTGATATACTAGATAAATGCGATGCTTTAGCGCTATGTCTTTATACCAATCTGGGAGTAACCTTTCTGGATACTGACAGCATGCATTGCCTTGGCACCAATTAGCATATTCATAAGCGCGATCAACCTGGATCGTCAGAAGTAGCCCAAGTTCCTAAATGTTGTTGTTAAAAACGATGTGGACTTTCAACAAAAAATTTCATTATTGTTGACGACACTCTATTCGTTAGTTTTCCAAATCTTATGGAATTCAGTCTCAGTGTTTGAATGTGCAAAAAGGAAGAGAATTTGTGGCCAAAGAATAAATTCCATGACGAGAACGAGGTCCCGTTGCCTTTTTGGTCCAACAACGACCAGATTCTAAAGATCTACGTACGCGCAATGCAGACATTCCAGACGCAGATTGGCGAATATTAAAGTCAAAAAAGGAGATGTAAAATTTGACTGATAAATTCGCTTCTCAGCCGAATTTGCATTTTCCTGTATCTTTATAACCACAAAACCAAGTGTGGAAGCAGCCGTCGCGGTTTTTTTTGTCTAGCACAAGCGAATAGGCTGCACTGGACTGGGCCGTTTCGGCTCCCTCGACTCCGACACGGATGGGGAAGGCGTCATCATGGAGCGACGAAGCCCCCGACTCGTTCTAACACCAATATATCGGTTATCATCGACACCGACACAGCACCACGGTGCGACTATAAAATGGAGATGACATCGCGAGACGGTCTCTTTTTTTTGTCTTTTCCACATCGCCGGTAAGTCAAATTAAAGATCGTAGGACCATAGCGGAGCGAGTTTGATACAGTTAGTACTGCGGCTACGTGGTGAGGTTGATCAAGGACAAGTGCCGTTTACGAGGCAAGAAAAAGGCGAATTACTGTTGCCGTTTAGACGAGTTGTCGACACATTTGGACGAGTTGTCGAGTCATTTGGACTATCGTTTCCGTTTGGATGAGTTGCCGAGTGCGTGAGGCCGAGTTTTGGAGTTGATAGGACACGTTGTCTTTGGGCAGTATCAGCCGGAAGCACAGAGTGGCGAGTGCAAAGCCACGCATCGGGCGTTCATTAATGTCAATCAGATGACAACTTTTGGTCATATTATTGTGTGATTTTGGTCAAGAGGGGACAAAATCTCATTCGATTCACGGCGGCGATTACATTACGGTGCACTTTGACACTATATTGTGTGTATCAGAAAGGCAAGGCCACTACTTGCATCTTGTGTAAATCCCATGACAGCTGCGCGTCGAGTTGGAATTCATCTTCGTTTCTTGCACCGCTTCTAAGTGCAATTTTTGTCCATAAAGTCAGTTGGTTAGTTCGATATTTTTTGGCAGACCATGTAACAGTTTAACTGCTCAATTTTAGTGGGATTTTGCCAGTTTGTGGCCATTCATGTTAACCGAAGCGCAAGTACAATCGTTCGGAACTTTGATTTGGCAGTTGTTATGTGGCCGACGGTGTTTTTTGCCCGCTATTGCTGCTAGCTTCAGCTCGAGGCTGAAGCTTTCTATCCCTGTTGTGATAAGGCAGGCGAGGACAGGTTTCCATATAGATGCACAGCGGCTCACGCCTTTCTGTACCGCTAAAAGAAGAAGAACAAGGACAGGTTTCCCAAAATACTCGGATGTACGGTAGACCTCTTAAAGATTGGAGTATGAGGTGTATCTTTACAGGAAGGAACCTACAAACCTACGGTCGATTCCACTGTCGAATCTAGAAATGAGATTTCCATCTTCACCAAAAGTCAAGCCACTAGTCACTGTCTGTGCAAGGTGCATTTTCTAGATAGCAGTCATTCTGAGAGTTCTGATCGAACGTTCCATATCTCGAAGCGCGGTTATAGGGGTTTCCAGGAAATGTACGGTCTCCGCACACGGGGATAATTAATTCTCCGTCATCCAGTCACAATTTACATGTACGAGGGTTACTAAACAAGTTTCTAGAAAACAGATGAAAACGATTTTTTTTTTATTTTCAAAAATGGCATTATTGTTTTTCAAAATATTCGCCATGAGCATCATCTATACGCTTAAGCATGCGCTCAAAACAATTTTCATTTTCAGCATTTTTTCCACTTCGATGGAGACACCTCCAAAACATGTCTTCTGAACGCTTCAACAGCTGCTTCGGGCGAAGAAAACCGTTCACCACGTAATTTATTTTTAATAAATGGGAACAACAAAAATCATTCGGTGCCAAGTCAGGGCTGTAAGGCGGATGACCCGCCAATTCAATGTTTTGACCGGTTAAATAGGCGCTAGTTTGAGCTGATGTGTGAGAGCTCGCATGGTCATGATGAAAAATGACCCGTCTTCTCTTGTTCGTTTTGAGAATTTCCCCGAAGACTTCGGGAAAGCAAATTGTCGTGTACCAATTGGAATTGACCGTATTACGTTCCTCAATGGCCTCAGGACCGATTCGGCCGAAGAAACAGGACACCATTTGCCTCGCAGTGTTTCGTGCGCGAATAACTTTTCTTAGATTGGGCTCGTTTTGGAACACCCACACGGTCGACTGCTGTTTAGTTTCCGGCTCATAGGCATAGATCTATGATACGTCACCGGTGACGATTTTATTCACCTCATTTGATGCACCCTTATAATATTTTTTTATCATTTTTCTGCACCAATCGACACGAGCCTTTTTTTGAGCTATTGTCAAATGATGCGGGATCCAACGGGAACAAACCTTTTTTTACGGCCAAGTGTTCATGCAGCATCGAATGTATGGCCGGGGGAGAAATGCCCAAGGATGCCTCTATCTCACGGTATGTCACATCCCGGTCTTTTGTAATAATTTTCCCGCACGGCATCCACTTTTTGCGGCATAATGGCTTTTTTTGGATGACCTTAAGGAAACTCATCCTTGAACGAATTACGCCCACGTTTGAACTCGTTAAACCAGTTATAAATTGTCGGACGAGATGGTGATCTCCAAATGCAAAATGAAGCCGATCGAATCACTGTTCTTGTGGTAATCCAGCTTTAAAATCGTAGAAAATCGTTGCACGAAAATTTGCACGTGTTAATTCCATTTTTTTGCTAAACTGGCTTTTTTAACTAACTGTAACTTACACGCTCTGTGGCTCAGTTGCACTCTACGATGCTAGTAATCTAGAGGTCCGGAGATCGAATCTCGGCGTGGTCCAAAATGTCCGTACATGTGCGGATAGGAAATATATAGTGCTTGGAACATTATATACCAGTGGTTCCCAACTCGCAGATGTCTGCGGACCACATAGCCTGGGAATTAATTGCTACGGACCACTGTTACGAAAATGGATTAAAAACTATTTTTTTGCCTATTCAATAAGTAGTGGCCAGGGTTTCAATTTTTGGGTTTTGCTCGATTCAGCATTATGTTCTTTCGGGTTTATGTACTTTTCCCCAGTGGTAGGTGTTTAGGCTTTTATAGAACGATTTGGTACCTTGCAAGTACATGGGCGGATGTTTGATGTTTTACCGATTCGAATACTACTTGGAATCGTGTTCTATCCACCAGTGGTGTAGATAGATTTACCATTCTTCGTCATCATACAAAGCTTGAAAATCACTCAAGAATATTTTGCAATGTAGTAGGCGAACTCAAAAATATCTGTTACAGTTTTTACATTTCAAATTTTCTTGATAGCTTATTTCAGGTAACCAATCGAATTGGACAGAAGAGTTTAATTTATATGTGTGTATGTAGCAGGGCGACAGAACTTAATTTTGCACAATTTAGTAAACAATAACAAAAAAAGAAAGAAAGCCGGTGACCACACCGGAAGAGGGGATTTATCCCCCACATCTACGCTATTGCTCTCCACAATCAGAGGAAACACTCCACGGCAACGGCAACAATTTCAAACACTTTCATTGTTCTGCTCTTATAATTAGGTGATTTGTAACGCAGGACTCACTGAAGTGAGCGTTCGTACCCCTAGCTCAATTTTGCCGTAACAGCCCAGTCAAAGTAATAAAAGATTAGGAGCTTCTCTATGAGCTTATCAGAGGCACATGCTTGCTGTATCTAAGTGATGGCGAATTTGGGCGGGGTTTTTGCCGCTCATAGCCCTTGTTCTGCGCATATTAAAAGGATATAATTTGCCTTGGCATTGAAACAAATACAACACAAGGGGATAGAAAAAAATGGAAGAATGGAGACAGCGTCGGCGAGCTCAAGTGCCTCACATGCTCGAGGGCCCAGATGCTGTTAGGCCCTGGCCGTCTTTACCCGCGAAATCAACGAAAATAACATCCGACCGTGAGCCCCATGGCCACCCACAAATTTAATTCGAAATTTGAGGTCTCCCTAGATGATGCACCCTATACCCTGAAACGGGCTGGGGAATTACATTTATCTTAATTCAAAGACATCGCAGGACACTAAATCGATGTCGAACTTTCATCGCCCAATTTTTTCGCTCACATTGTTCAAAAAAACGTGACTCAAAAAAAAGCGTGTCGACCCGATCCTTTTTTTCTT
This sequence comes from Microchrysa polita, assembly GCA_949715475.1. NCBI lineage: Eukaryota > Metazoa > Arthropoda > Insecta > Diptera > Stratiomyidae > Microchrysa > Microchrysa polita. The sequence goes on along the minus strand of OX454419.1, from coordinate 22,131,684 downwards.
TTGTTCTTTTTCTTGAAAAATGTGTCCCCGCCGATGACCTCTTGCCACCTACTTCTCTGAAGTTAGCCGCCTCATCATTTTTTTCGGCCCAGCTGTTCCAAACTAAGCGACTCCGACATTATAGATGTCTACTTTTAAATTTGGAGGTCTTTCCTCTCCGAAAATTTCACAAATTTAAAAATAGGCACATACGAATATGTATCAAAATCGGTTCGTTACAGATTGTTTGTTTTTCGAGCTTTCCCCTTTGGAAAAGACACCCTTCGATCGCCACTAAAAATGTGGTTTGAAAATATCAGGAGACACCCAATTTGTTCGTTGATTTTTTTTCAGATAGTCACGGTTTTTTAACTCCATCCCGATAAATACCAGTAAAATTAGATTTTTTATCTTAATGGCTGAGTAAAAATCAGGACCCATTTGCACAAGCGACAAAAGAATTATGTATACATTTTTGGTGAAAAATTCTAACAAATTTTCAAAACTAAGCACTGCCTTTATAGTAAAATGAATGTACAACTCATAAATTCGTCCGTAAATCCGTTTGTCCGTTCGCGATCGATTTCTTCCACTTGGCTAGCAAGTTTACTACATAGATAAATTGCTCAACAAAATTTGAATTTTTGATTTAGTAAAGGGCTGAATTAAGCTCGAGAGTGAAATTTATTCCGCTGCGATTTTATCAATAAACATGAATACTTACTATCGTGGAACATGTCACAAACGATGGGGAATACCATAAACTACAATTCGAAAACGGTTTCATAATATTCATATTCCACGACAGTAAGAATACATTTTCATGGGAAAAATCGCAGCGGACAAAAATTTCATTCTCGAGGTCAATACTAGGCTTAACAGAAAAATAATTCATTTTTAGTGTCAGACAGATTCTTTCGCGGACCACCTCTAAAACTCTCACGGACCACCTTCGGTCCGCGGACCACCAGTTGGGAAACAGTGTTATATACACTCCGAAATGATATGCAATGTAACGTTCATTCGAAAATGCCTATAAACGGCTGAGCTGACGCACCATGGCCCAACATGGGGCTATACGGTACTATGAGGAATGAAGTAACTTACACGAGTATCACTTGTCATCAAAGTGTTCTGAGCAGATATATGCTAAAAAAGGTCAAACTTTCTGATGGAAATAACATATTTGACGAAAACGTACTAGACATGCCTAATCTATAAACTTTTTTAGTAGCCTACGTATAATCCCCTCAATATATTTAGAGATATTTAGACTCGAGCATCCGACACCTGGAAACTTTCAGAATAAAATCAAGGAAACTAAACATGCTTGGTCATTGTGCAAGCAGGCAGCACGTTTGCGAGGATCATGAATGGTACATATTTGGCGAATATGAATGAAAAGGAAGAATGAAACAGTAAAGAAAAGCCACTAGTGAAAACATCGCGGGGGTGGCGGTTTCAAGGCCAATTCTAGGCAATACTGCCTGACAAAAGCGTGCTCGATTTGAGGCGATACTGCCTTAAACTCCGAAGATGTGTTACGGGCACTGTAAACTTATGTCTCGAATTGAATACGAAAACGTAACTTCACAATACGCAAACAAAGCCGTGTGAAGTTCTAGATAAAGCAGTGCTCCTAGTGGAAGGCGGATATTGCAACTACATCGCACGACCAACCAACTTACGTAAAGTTCTACCCACTTCTAAGATTCTTGTTGGCTATATCAGTAAGCAATTGGTTTCAATTCAATTTATATCTTATACCATCAGGTTGTATGCGGACCATAGACATACACCCCAGGTCTCTGATAAGTTGGCTACCATGGATTTATACCGTTCCATCGAATTGAATCGAATTTTCCCCATCTATTTAAACATCGACCTGGCTTTTAGTTCATCGTAAGTCGGGTGGAATGGAACGCCAAAGTGCCGATATGCATTCAGTAACGACAACGAGTAAAAATTAGCTGTCTAGTTCTAGCTGACCGAAGTTAGCTTCAAAAACTAGAATCCGCGAGATGGCCATGGTCAATCATGAATCAGCCGCCCTGGACATACATATGGGCCATGACTATTTTTCGGCTTTTTCATGTAATCCACCCAATCAATCATTTCACCAATATCGGGACAATGCATCTGGCACTAGCTGTCTAGTCTTGCGACGAACTACCTTAATGTTGGAGTTTTGTAAGTGAATCACTCAACACGTTAATCATCCGACTGGGTCCTTTAGTTTGTATAGCCAAACCCAAGGAGTGATGATCTGTTATCACACTGAACCTCATTTCCTCACACTTATCTGGCGACACTTTCAACACAGCCTCTGTATGTAGCTAAAACTCGAACTTACCTTTGTAAAAGTTGTCGATCCGGATGCCATCAAAATTTGTCTAACACGATTATGGAAACGTCCAAGCGACTCATCATCTACACGCAGGAAACATTGCGCCGTTCGTTCCTTCGTAACTTCATTTTGCAAGTTCCAAACGCCATCGCGGTGCGTGAATTCGTCATGTTGCGTGCGACACTGTAAGGACAAATAAATGCTACTCAAACACAACAATAAAAATAAAAAATTCAGTTAGAATTATACCTTCGGCAAAATTCTGCATTCAAAACCGCACATATTGAACAACAAGTTCGGGTTATCCTTGGAATAGACCGATACAAAAGTGTTGTCCCAATTGATGGTAGTCACCGAACGAGGAAGTCGATTCTTGATGTCCCAGAACACAGCACGACCCCTGGAAAACAAGAGGATAATGTATCGTTAGACATCGTCATAACAAACTTCCCTGAAACTCAAAACTTACAAATTCACATCATGTTTCATCAATCTCATCCTTGCATCACGCGGCCAACATTTCTTATTATTATACCCAACAATATTCTCATTATTCGGATCCGGATGCTCCGTCAAATAACGTTGAATCAAATCGCGAGCCTCTTCGGCCGAAAATCGCAAAAACAAATGAATTCGATCGACATAGCGACAATACAATCTGATTGGATGTTGTGTTTCGGTCGCCGAGTCCTGGAAGGTCAGAAAATCATTAGGCATTTGTGGCGGCCCGGCCATTTCACTAGCTCTCTGCAAGCCCAACACAAGCAAGTCCAGCACCAGTCCATAGTACTGAGCAATGAATGAGGCAAATTGCAAGCCACGAATTATTCCGTAACTGTTTGTGTGATTCATGTCCTTGTAGTTGATAACGACGTTATTTTTGGCCGTCAAATAATCGGCAATGTTGTGATCAACGACCAAACGCAACAGACGATTGAGCAGGGTCAAATCGATCTTTTCGTAGAGTTTTTCGAATTTGGATTCAAGCAAGACGTTGCATTCACCTTCGGATACATCCCAGACGTCTTGGAGATTGTTTATGCCTGCCGAGAAGAGAGAAATACATTTTTAATAGAAAATTACAATAAGGGTTTTAACAATTTTCTAAGAATGAGCCATTTAACATAAAATTGGATGCTGAGATTTCAAATCACCGCAAATGTGAGAATGGTAACAAGGGGATACTTTTCCAATACACATCCCATTGCCACAGTTCCCACATTTGAAGAGCGTATTTATACTGGAATCAACTAGTAAAAATGATTTGATCGCGGACATTCGATAATTACCTTGACACCACTTGTAAACCAACAATGGTGGCGGCTCTGTGTCACTCGGTTTCACCCACGGCGGGAATAAACGTCTCTTGTCGGCCTCATACCACAAGTACTGATCCAAATAGGCGTCTGTAATTTTTTCCAATGGTTCGACATCGTAGACAGGAATCAGATGACTGTAAAGATCCATGAATTCAATTCCAACCTGAAATGGAATGGAAATTTTTACCACAATCACATAAAGAATAAAATATTTGAACAAACCTCCTTAAACGCTCTCTGCGTCAACAAGTGACGCTTAATTCTAGACAATGCTTCGTGCGGATTATCATACGCCTGTTCTATCAAACCCAATTCCTCTCGCTGACTCTGGTTCAATCGCGACTTGACACTATACGCCTCCTTTAGCCGTTCCAATGCCAAAATCAACAATTTCGTGTCATGTTTATAAGACAACGGTGGGAATGGAATAGGCGAGAATCGCCGCGATTCCAACCAATGAACAGTTGTCGTGTAAATAGCCACCGCCTCTTCAGGCGAAATGTACGGACCGTCCTTCAAATAATTATGTTGCCGTTCCTGCTCCGCCTTCAAATACAACCGCGTCAATCGTCCTAAGTTCTTCTTACACACAGTCTTATCAACAGTCGCACCACGACGAATACGCTCACGATTATAATGCGCCGTATTCGTCCACCAATCGGCCTTCATCTTGACATATCGCAAAATCATATTTTCAATAGGAATCGGCAAACCGGGCACCTTCCACGGAATGTTGGCCTTCCAGCAACGCCACGCCTCCGACAAATGTTGCAAAATTGTACGGGCCTTATTCTGCTTAATGCCCTCGGGCATCATATCGACAATATCATGCATAACAGATGCACGCAATTCCAAATCGAAATGTGATTCAACACGTTGTTTTGTCACCGTTTTGGCCACGCCCTTGGAGTGACGACCTTCGAACTGACGCGACAACAAATTGCCCAACCAACGTTCAAGTAGTGGGGTGATGCCGCGCATGAAGAAGAGCCACACTCGCCAGCCGGGTGCCCAGAAACCGCATCCCGGTCCCTTGCCCACCGGTCCGGTGTTGAAGCGATAGTAGATTAAATGCTTGAGATCTTTGCACATGCGAATTTGTCTCATCAGTTTGTATTTGTAACGATACATGCCCGTTAGTTGACCAACGTGAGCGAAAATGTATTGTAGACCGTCGGATAGTTGAAAGGCGTCGACGTTGTTGAGACGATATTGAACATGCGAGTCGATGATTAGTTTGGTCAAGCGTAGAATTTCACGGCACAAATGGAAAGCTGTAATGAGCAGCAAAATGAAAAGAGACTATTTTAAAAAGAGGGTAAAATGAAATTCTTTGCAAACTTAAATGGATCGCAGAAAATTTGTTCGATGTCTTCTTCACCTACGTCTTCCAAAAGATCAATCGGCCAAGGCGAAGCGAATCGTACAGGTCCTTCAAATGCCGGGAATAACCATACAGCCGCAACTAAGGTCAAGCGGCACAATATCCTTCATGACATCTTATTTATTTATTTATTGAATCAATTCAAGCTAATGATTGTTAACAATAGTAAATACATTAGTTTAAATTTACGCGCCATTATAATGCGCAGCGCGATTTAAGATTCAACCAAAAGCCATTACGGAGCATAAGCTTCCCAAGTACGCATGCAAACAAAATTACAACAATCCGCCGGGTTCCATTCGAGTTCGACCTAATAAGGAACTGAGCTTGGCTTTTCAAACAATGCCAGGCAAATGCCCTTTTGGACGTTGACAGGTTACATGAAAACCAGCTGGTCATATCACAAACTGGGGGTGTACTCACGGTGATCTGCTCACTATCGGAGGACATAATGTTGTACCATGAAGACAATTTTTTAAAACTGCTTAGAGAAATGTTCGCTCCATGAGCAGCCTCAATGTTTCCTCAGACGATTCTACAACAGGAAACAAAAATTTTCAAGCCGCGCGTTACTCTCGATAATAATGTTTTCCGCAAAATGAACCGATGCACTCACAGGGGCACAATTTCGCATACTAAGTGGTCGAGCAAAGAATTTCCCCATTCTCTCTATCTTTCCACCGCCGTCTGATTCCCGTTACTTTTGGCTACCCTAATTCGGTATTCTTTTCTCTAGTTGATTGTCTGTTTAGTGGTTAGTGCGCCAGCCCTCAAAGAACAGGATCGTGTATTCGAATCCCACAGTGGAATTCACAACCGATAATCTCACTCAGATGTTGAACGAAATAAATAACTCGGCAGTTGATCTTAACAGCTCTACAAGAACAGTGCATATCTGTTGCGCCAGTGGTGCGTTAACGATTACCGTTTCGACGACAACTATTCGAAGTGTGATACGGTTGTCAGTTATACCACTTCCCAGTCGCAAACTTGCGACGGGTCATTCCGAGTATATAAAACTCATTTCTCTATGAATGTCTAAATCATAGAGTGGCGGTCGAACGATCACAGAGCACGGCGGCTAAATATTCAGGGACCATAAACCTTTGTAGCAGTTCCTAAAAGCATCACCAGCTTGCAGAATTAAATTCGTCCTTCAGATCCAGGGTGATTACAGCACAACACTTGCCAAACGTAGTGGTTGGTTCGGCAGACCAGTGACAATTGTAGAATTATAGTGTCGACCAGACTGTCTGTTAAATCTCTTCTGTTCAAACAGTTTTCCTACAATGTCTTGTATTGGGCGGCCGGAATTAAATTTGACACTTTGTCTGGTTTCGGGATTAACACACCGGCTTCTGTGTTCTCAAGCCCTTGGAAATGTTCTTTTCCTGAAAGCAGACCTCGAATGTTTCGATAAGCCTAAATTTTCATCTATCTCGGTATAAATAAAGCCGAAAAACACCATAACCTCCCACTCCCCATGTTTGCTCATCCCCTAGTTTTGTGGACTTCATTACTTTCCCCGATTCTTTAACTTCTTGGCTGTAGGTAGTTGCTACTAACTCAATTATCCCCGGTTAAGGCTGGAGGAAAACCGGAAACAATGTCCCTTAGCAGAATTAGCGTGGTTCTCGTCACACAAAATGTGGCCAAAACTTCGGCAAAATTAGGTGGAAACTAGATTTTTGCATGAGGATCTAAACAAAACCCCCAAAGTCTCCATCTGTACCTGTGCCTTTAGGGGCGCAACAAATGGTCAAACCGCTACAGACACAGTTTGTTAAGAATATCGATAACGGTAACATGTACGAAGGTAGCGTACGAAAACTTGTAGCTCTTGCAATTTTAAAGAAAGTGTCAAAATGACTCATCAATTGGCACTCACCTAACAGAGCCCAGGGGTGAATAGTGTTTTATGAAAATCTCTAAAACTGTCAAGTTTACTAAAAAGTTGTACACGCATATTAATAAAGGGGAAAACTATTTAAGCGAAGCGTTTCGATCGAGAAGAGGAGTCTCTTTTTGGCGGCCACCAAAAGAGAGAAGATATATAGGATATTGTCTCTTGTGGGCGGAGAGGCCCGTTCCTGGAAGGAACTAGCAAGGACAATCAGTTTCTTGGCCAAACAGCGACGGCGGTCTATAAAACTTTGGGTCGTCGCCGAGGACGTCGTTTCGTGGCCAAACAGCGAAGCCGATTTGCTACATTTTTGGGTCGACAACGAGTACGTCGTTTTGTGGCCAATCAGCGAAAGCGTTCCGCTACCTTTTTGGAGTCGACGACTTCCTCGTTACGCTGAGAAACATTGTGATTGATTAGTTGAAGTCATTTTCTAAGCAGAACTAACAATGAGGATCAAACGAGACGAGAACCACGACGGATCCCCAAAATACACAGCAGCTGCACACCTTTCTGTACCGCTACACTCTTTGCACTTCTTTTATGTCTAATGACGTGGAGAAATATTTCGAAAATACTTGAAAGACTTCCTTCTAGCGAATCATTTTCTCTTTGAAGTTCCTTGTGGTTGCTTACTCACTGCCTCCCAATTGTGCTGGCACTCCAGCATACAATTCACCACATTCATTCATGCCTAACGTTTCCCCGAATTTCGGCGTCAAAAGTATCGGGCCACCCGCAACTTTCGAACTCTAACCCAATTTTCCCAAAAAGTATAAAACTTACAACTATGAAAGTTATATCTACAGAAAGTGCGTTTAATGGCAATGACTATCAATTTTATTTAAAGTACCTTAAACTCACATAGCAATCAAACAACAAACACAATGCTAACGATTTGCTATGTTTTGACTAGAGTTCGCCCTTACCTTTTTTTTCTATAGTGAGGGCATAGGATATTTTTTATAATTTCTTTAGTTGTTGTTCATTGCTTTTTTAGACGCGTGTATTTTTGCTACTTTTGTCAACCAATAATGAATACGACGCCGGAGAAAGTAGCTCAAGTTGTAGCACTACTTCAAGCAGGCTTTGCACAACGTGAGGTCGCTCAGAGACTTCGAATCAGCAGATCATCGGTGCAAAGAGTTTACAGACGATACTTAGAGACGGTAGCATTCGACCGCCGTCCTGATACGGGCACACCTAGGGCTATATCAGCAGCAGATGATGGTTATATCCAAATCAATGTTCAGCGAAATCTACGCCTCAACGCAGTTCAAGTCTAACAAAAGCTGCGCGACGAACCCCAAGTGATTATAAGTTCTTCTACCGTCAGAAGGAGACTTGCTGAGCGGAACCTGACTCCAAGGAGAGCTGCAGCAGGTCTAAAATTAACGGCAGCTTCTTCTTCTTCTTTTAGCGGTGCAGAAAGGTGTGAAACCGCTGTGCATCTATGTGGATTCGAGTTATGGTTCGTCGATGCTTTCGTCCGTGATGTCAAGGGACAAAAACATAGCCGCTGCAATAGGGTTTTCCCACAGTGAGATAGGGGTTAAGTCAGTGGGCGCAGTTGGGCATTGAAACAAGTAACCCACATCGTGTGGAGCGCCAGCGCAGTTTGGACAGATGTTTTGAATGTCCGGGTTAATGCGAGAAAGGTACGAATTGAGGCGGGAACAAAAGCCCGACCGAAGTTGAGCTAATGTCATTCTGGTGGCTCTCGGGAGCCTAATCTCCTCAGGCGAAATGGGTGGAGGGCAGCTCACCGTCGAGCACGACTTGAATTCGAGAGCATAAGGATTGGACGTTAGAAGAGTGGGGTAATGTACTCATCACTGATGAGACCAGTGTGACTCTATATCAAAGTGATCGACGTTGTTGTTGTTGTATTAGCGGCACAGACAGGAAACGTTTAATTAGTTGCATCATATTTATTCGAAGATGGTGGGCATTCCATCCTCGAGGTCGAGGTTTAGAAAGAAAGCTGCTTCGATTGGTTGTAACCATAACGCAAGTGGTGTAAGTTGCGTGGGAGCAGCTGGACAATCGAAAATGTGGTCTACATCGTGTGGACTGGTTCCGCAGGCTGGGCAGGTGTTTGCAACTTCATTATTTATACGCGATAAATAGGAATTTAGTCGCGGGCACCAACCGGATCGGAGCTGAGCTAAGGTGGTGCGAGTAGCTCTCGGTAATTGTTCTTCATCAGGAGATATGGCTGGAGGTTTGGTGCCAAGTACACGATTATTTGTGAGGCTTTGAGTAGCTTTACGAACGTCTTGTGTGTGTATGTCTGCAATCGCCGCCTTGTAGTCGGAGTTATCGAAGGGAACCTTTTTGTATCGCTGGACTTCGCGCTCTTTGTCCCTGATAGAGTGTCTTATTCGTCGTGGCGGTGGTGTTTTGTCCATGAGTTCATTGTTCGGGTGATTTGTACGATAACATACGACTAGATACTGTTTGGTAAGAAGTTCGTTGTGGTTTCTCAAAGTCATCATCTTAGTCTCCTGGTGCAGATGATCCACTGAGGACATCTTAACACAGCCGGTGATGGTGCGAAGTGCCGTGTTCTGGCAGATTTGTATGTGGCCCCAGTTTGTGTTGCAGAGACCATTTGACCACGTCGGTGCTGCATAATTGACTAGGGGGCGACCGATGGCTTTATAGGTAGTCAGAAGTGTTTCTTTGTCGGTGCCCCAAGTACTACCGGCAAGAGCTTTAAGAATTTTGTTTCTGCTCCTGAGTTTAGAGCAGATGTTCTCAGCGTGTGTGTTAAATTTGCCGGAGTTGTCTATCGTGACACCTAGGATCTTGGGAGTCCGAATAGTAGGGATGACGTTGGTGTCGATAGATATAGGGAGTTGCATATTGTACTCCTGGTTGAAGCTGGTGAATAAGGTGGCGGAGGACTTTGGTGCTGAGAGCTTCAAGCCTTTACTCACAAAGAAGTCGTTGAGTGTCAGCAGGTATTCGTTGATGTGGTCGCACATTTCGGGAATGTCGTTGCCAGTCGCCATGATGGTACAGTCGTCAGCCTAAGAGATGATTTCGAGTCCCGTGGGTGGTGTGGGCAGTCCTGACATGTAAAGGTTGAAGAGGGTGGGAGATAAGACTCCGCCCTGCGGAACGCCTTGTTTAATTTTCCTGAGTTTGGATTTCCCATTCCTAAACTCGGTGCAGGATTGACGACCGGCAAGGTAATTCGCGATCCATTTGTGGATATATGGAGGAGTAGTGTTGCGTAGGTCTGTCAAAAGTACTGTGTGGTTAACAGTGTCAAATGCTTTGGACAAATCGAGAGCTACGAGGATAGTGCGCTTGCAGGGTTTCGGCTGATTGAGTCCATTGAAAATGTTGGAGGTAATCCTGTCTATAGCGGTTGTAGTGCTATGCATTTTCCGGAAACCGTGTTGATGATTGGCAAGCTGGACGTGCTCCAGGAGTTTAGGCAACACTAGTGCCTCAAGTATTTTGGCCACGGGGGACAGTAGCGTTATTGGACGGTATGATTCTGCTAGAGTATGATCTTTGCCTGGCTTCGGTATGGTGGTGATACGGCCTTTTTTCCATAGCTCGGGTATGATGAAGGTTTTCAGCGACAGGTTCATCGTAGCAGTGATATACTCAATGGCCGGAGAGTCGATGTGTTTGAGCATAATCATGGCAATACCGTCTAGTCCGTACGCTTTGGAGTTTTTCGGATTTTTTTTTGCAAGCTTGACTTCGTTTGAGGTAACCTGGAGGTGTTGGTCTGTGGTGCTGTTTCGGATAGCTCTGGTAATTTTGCGCTTGAGCTTATCTTTTTCGGGATGTTCGACGAATTGTTGGTTCAATTTGTGAGCGCATTTGTCGTCGTTGTTGTATGTGTTATCACCGAATTTTATAGCACCTTACCTTTGGGTTTTGTGGGGTTTGATAGATCACGTACCGTTCTCCAAAGGCTGCTTACGCCGGATTTTACGTGGCATGTTTTTAAATGCGAATTCCATAACTGTTTCCTGTGGTCGTTGACTTGCTGGGTTATAATGTTGTTGAGATCGCCGATGCGAGGATCATTTGGGTCTGCTGTTCGGAGTTCATCTCTCGTTTTTGCCAATTCTGCAGCAGATGATGGGAAATGCGGTCTCATGATTGGGATGCGGCCCGCTGGAATGTATCTTTTGGCTGCATTCTGGATAATCCGTCTCAGGTTTTTTTCAGCAGTACGTACGTCAGTAGGGGTTGGAAGGGCAGAAAACGCTTCATTTGTATAGGTTTGGAAGCCAATCCAGTCGGCTTTGCTGAAATTCGAATATGTCTTCTTCTCAGTGTACGTAAACTGAGACGGTTTATCAATCGTGAGGACAATAGGCAAATGGTCTGACGAGAAAGTTATGAACGGTTCCCAAGTAATGCTGCTTATGAGCCCAGGGCTGGCGATGGATATGTCAGGCGAGCTTCTGCATGATCCTGCAATGCGGGTTGGTGAGTCGTCATTCAATGGACAGAAATCGGAATCATCTAGTTGGTTTGCGATGTGGTTGCCTCTGGTGTCGTTGTTGAGGTTTGAGTGCCATAAATCATGGTGAGCATTGAAATCGCCCAGTAATAGGCGATATCGCCCGGTGAGTAGGGGGGAAATGTTGGCCTGGAAACCAGTGGGACAACTTGATGCTGGTGTTATATAGATATTGAGAATATCTATATCAACATTTCCCGACCTGATTGATATCGCTTGTAATTCTGTTGTGGTATCGGCGGCAGCGAGTTATGTATCAAGATAGCCAAACCTCCTCCTGAGCCAGTGGGTCGATCGCGTCGGATGATGTTGAAGCCTCCGTAAGAATTTAGCGATGAATCGGCATTTAGTTTGGTTTCTTGGATTGCAGCAACTAGGATGTGATGTCTGTCCATAAAGTCAGTGATCTCAACAATTTTATGTTGTAGACCATTACAATTTAGTTGAACTATCTTTGTGGTGGAGTAGTTTGCAACTTGCTGTGGTGGTGCTGGTGTAAGAGTGTGTCGTGGTGCTGTGTAGTGTGCAGAGACTGTGGGGGTGACAGGTGATGATTGTTGGCCCTGATTCGTAGGTTGTTGTGAGGTCGATGGAGACTGTTGGCCACAGATTCTGCAATTTGGTGCTATGAAGGTGCTGATTGGTGTTGTTGATCGTAAATCCGTATTGTTGAGCCCTGTACAATTTTTGAAATGGCACCATTCCATACAGCATGAGCACTGCACTGAGGATTGTACGTTAGGATAAATCCTCTTACCACAGACGCAGCACATCCATGGACCAGGATTTATTTCGATGCCGGCGCGTATAAGTAGAATTTGGAGCAACTGGGCCGGCATGGGTTGCTCCGATAGTGTAAAAAAGATGTGATGCAACTTTTGTTTCCTGTATGTGTCGAGGGGGGTGTGCGGCTCTTGGCCATGCATAAAATGCATGGGTGGTTCCGGGGCGAAGACCCGGCCGCGATAGGAACCAAATCGACGTCAAAGAGTATATCGTCGCCCTGGGGAACGTTATTGTCAGTGTGGCATCGCGGAATCTGTTGCTTTTGGAGGATGATTTGTAATGGTCTAGGCGGCATCTCGCTAACCGGACATACAGCATTAGTTTTCATCGAACCGACGGGCCGTAAACGTGGATTGACTTCACAATGCTACATCAATGAAATCCTTGCAGTCCATGTGATATCTTTCGCAGATCATATCGGGCATAATATCCAGTTGATGCAGAATAATGCGCGGCCTCATATTGCACATGTGGTAACCCAGTATCTACAGGACGTCGGCATTCGCCCGATGGACTGGCCAGCTCAAAGCTCGGACTCGAATCCAATAGAACACTTATGGCTTATGGGATAAGCTGAAACGTCGGATTCGAGCCCGCGTTCCTGCTCCAGCAACGCTTCCAGAGCTGTGAATCGCAACTGAAGAGGAGTCGAATGCAATTTCCCCAAGACTTCGTCATCAGCCTCGTAAGGTCTATGAATACAAGGATGCTAGCAGTTATTCGAGCAAGGGGAGGGAACACTAAATACTGACCAAATACTTTATTTTTGAAATTTTTACTTTGTTTTCAGCATAAATTTGAGCTTTTCACTTGGTGATTACAAGACCGGAAAACGACTGGAAACGACTCTTATTTATAAAATCTTTAATAAACACATAAAAAATTAATAAAATGCACTTCCTGTAGATATAACTTTCATAGTTGTAACTTTTATACTTTTTGAGAAAATTGGGTTAGAGTTCGAAAGTTGCGAGTGGCCCGATACTTTTGACGTCGAGTTTAGTTGCTTGCGCCGCACGCCAAATCTAGGGCAGCCGAGAATATGTCCCTTGTATCTTGTGCGACTCACTTACAGCTAGGACCCTCGGTCGGTATCCATCATGAGACATGAGGCATTGAGTTAAAAAGTGATTCACTTCGCCGTGTTTGCGTTTAACCCATTTTGCAATGGAAATAGAGATTGAATCTATCTATCGGTTTCAGCTTAACTCCACCGCAGTTGCCACTGTCTCATGCTTTCTAGTTTTTTCGAGATTTTTTTAATTTCTTACTCCGTGCCGTGCCGTTATTGGGATCATTGCAGCAACGAGAAATAGTCCATTCTAGTGAGGCATAGCAACGCATTGGTCTCGGCGATGACACGATCCAAGATAGCCTGTATAAATAGGCTAAGACATTCCGGCAGAACGGACGACGTGCAAACGCCGCAGGGCGAACAATTCGACGACATGAAGGTATAGGGTTCTCCAATTAGAGCGGGTAGATGTTTGTAGGTAAGGTAAGGTTATTTCTCGCAGAGGTGAAGTGAATTGGCCACCAAGATCGTGCGATTTGACCCCGCTAGATTTTTTTCCCGTGGTCAATATCATCCAATACCTTGCTCAAATGCAGCAGGATCTAGCCACATTCAAAAAAATATGACTCAGAATTGTTTGTTAAACTACGATCGCTGAGCGATCATTGCATGAATATCTAGGAAACACAGATGGAAAAATGCTAAGGACTGAGTCTAACTTCCTTAGTGAATACAGCACACACACACACAAACACATTTTAGTTGTAACTCAATCTTCCAACTCCCCTCTCTCTACAAGGGTTATCATCCCGTGTACAATATAAACAAACTTTCTGCCCTTTTTCTCGATATAAAATATTTTTGAGATTAAAAAAAAACTTGTCAACTCACCATTTCCGAACCGTGATTTCTTTCTCTCCTTGGTCGTCAACGTTTTCACCGGTTTCAAATTGAAATTATAATCCAAATGCAAATAATTCAAATTCTTACGATGAATCAACAAATTCAACATATTGTAGCCCTGTCGACAGACTTGCAAACCAGCCTCGACCCAATCAAGTGTTGTCGTCTGGAAGAACTTTGTCGCTTTGAAGGATCGGAAGAGATATCTGCGCAAAGGAAGAAAGATATGTTATTACCCAAAAGTTCATGTACTGCATGAGTATTCTATGCATTCTAATTACCTCTTCTTCTGCGGCTTCGGTCGTCTATGCTTCAACGCATTCAACACATAATACTTCAACAATTTCTGATAACTGACACGTACCTTCACTGGATGTCCGGGCGGGCAATGTTCCTTGTACCATGATTTTACAAGTGGAATATCGAGAGCCCGTCGTGTTCGACCCGAACGTAAATTGAATGGACGTGGTGCCCATAGGAGAGCAATGCCGTTAGCTGTGTTGTCCGTGTACAGCGGTGTGTCTTGCATGAACGGCTGAACTTCCTCGGGCAAGGTAAAGTCTTCATCGTCCTCCGGCATTGGTTCAACAATCTGAAAAAATAAATTCAAACATAAAACAACTAGAAAATAAATGCCTAGCCATATACATACCTTCACTGCATGTCTGTGCGAAATTGGATTGATGAGTGGATCAAAGTAGAATGCCGGTAAATCGGGATCTTCTGTCTTGATGTATACGACGTTCGGAGTGTGATACCTGTAAAAATTGGTGGGATTCTAATTCATTTAAAAATTTTATGGTATCTGATTGCACATCAAAGGATGATGAGCACTTGTCTGTGATCTTCAGCAGTCAATTTACAAAAATCAAATAAAATTCACTAAAACGCAGACCACTCCAAAGAAGGAATACTATATTTAAATCGCAATGTGTATAGCAAATTTTCTTATTGGATTTGATTAATTTACCACACGCTTACAACTGTAGCAGCCGAGCTCTGAGCATGCCAGTTGATTTATGTGGATGTCTCCAGCTGTTAAATTTTGTGAATAAAAAGTCACACTTACCATGACAAATGCACAAAATGAGGCATATTGTTGTACAAGTATGGGAATGCAATTCGATACTCCGTCCGAATTGGTTGACGAATAATAACCTTGTTGATGTCATTAAATTCATTCCAATCTTCATCCCTGCAAGGAAACAAACAAACTTTAGCCATTCGTATAAGAAACCAATTTTACATCATTCGAAAATTTACCCAACATTATGATCCTTGATCAACGGTTCAAACTTGGGACCACCCGGGATGGCCATATTCAACGCCTTGGCCGTGAAGAAACTCTTCGGATCGAACAAATAAAAGAAATTATCATCGACCAAATCGGTAAGCAGCTGATTGGCCAGACGATAAAGTGTGGCCATTTGTGGCAAAGCCAAACACCACTTGCGATATGTCGGACCATTAACATGTTGACTTCCAATCAATGGTTTGTGATCGTAGAACCATTTGTCAATACTACCGTCTTCTTCGGGATCCAATTCAATTTGAATGGCCTCGAGTGGCTCGACATCCAACACGTTATCGGCATAGTCAAGTGGCGGTTCTTCATCATCAAACGGTGGGAAACGCATACGTTTGAAATGACGACGATCGCGCTTTTCACGACGCATCATAATCCACATTGTGCTGAAAATTGAATCAACTTAGGCTCATAGGAAATCAGGATTGACGATCTGAACTTACCCCCACTGTGCAATATACACCGGCTCAATAACCCACGGAATTTCATTGACAAACGTAATCGCTCCTGTGATATGATACAAAACCTGAACATCACGAATCTGCTCCCATGGCATAGGCATATTTTCCAGCAGCTTCAAAACGGCATGTGGCATATATTTCAGTGCACCCAAATAGACACGTTTGTCGTGACGATACTTCCGACTTGTCATATCACCGTGATCGCGAATAATCTTTCGAATGTGCTCGGGCGGCATGTCCTCCTTTTGGGCGTCGACAAAGCCGAATTTGCGCTTCTCGGCGAACCGTTTTGATTGCAATTGTTGCCATTTCATAGCTGTGGGAGGAAAATTTTTACAATTACAAAAGGAAGCCGATGGAATTTTTTTGAAATTGAGACAAACCTTTTTCCTGTAATTTCTCCTCGTTGACTCCGTCGGGCTTTGGAGTGGGGATGTGTCCCAACGGGTTAGGCTGCATGCCTCCTTGCATTTGCATTTGCGACGCAATTTGGGCGTGCATCGCCTGTTGAGCGTGAGCGGCCGCAAACGCTTGTTGCTGGGCCATGAGCTGTGCCGCCCATGGATTGGGCGGCAGCATATATGGTGGTATAGCCATGATGATGGCTATTTATTTGAAACTGTTGAAATAAATAAAATATTTAGAAAATATTACAATCTTTGATTTATGGGATAGTTTGGATCGCATTAAATTTGGCAAAAGGCGGATCTTCTTCTTTCTTGACCTACTAAATCACCACCACACCAGAGATAGCATTCTGAAAGACGATAGGCAATAGGCGACAGTCACTTCATTTTTTTCGGTATCGTCTAGCGCTAAATCTGTAGAGATAATGGTCCTGGACTGGCTGCGTATCATTACGCAAAAGACTGTTGCTTGTTATCTTACAGAATAGTACCTTAGATTTGTGTGCGTTGCTGATGATAGCTCTTAATTTTTTAGTGTTATTTTCCGTTTTGTCTCCACTGAATTGTATTGAGGAGTTGAATGGATGTAACTAAGAACCAAAATTGGCTTTAATAATGAAAACTGAAAGTGGAAATTTTAAATGGAATGACAACTTAGAAACAAGGCTTCGTAGTGCAGGTATAATGTAACCACCTCGGCAGATGAAACTCCTAGGAGAGCTACAAATAAAGTGTCAACTTGATGCAGTTAACACAGCACCAACGGCAGCCGCAGAGTATGGCACAGAATCGTCCCAGAGATACTCGTTGGCAAGAACTGCCAAGAGAAAAAATTCTTAAACGGCTACAATAAGCAGCTCAAAATGTTTTTTTTTTTCTCTAAGCGAAGGGGGTTTTTAGCTCTTGGCCGTATTAACAACGGGTAGCTCCGGGAAGTAGATCGAAGTGGTCTTACGGCAACTGCCTCTACGGGGCGGACCACACCCGTTTTGTTTTGCAAAACGGCCAAAAGCTGCCAATATGCCTTCCTGGCAAGAGCCCTGGCAGGAGCCCTGAAGGTTCGATGCAGGAAGGTTGTGTTTGTCTGTGTATATGTGTGGGTACGATATATGTGTTTTTTCGTCATATTGGGAGCATTACATCTCGGCGCGGCTGCTCTCAATTTTACTAGTTCGCGCCGGTGTTGAAACAAATCCAGGCCCAGAGGTATGGATTTGTAGTGTCTGCAACCAACGTATCGGTTCGAATGCCAGATCAGTGCAGTGTAATTGCTGCAGGGAGTGGGTTCACTTTAGGTGTTCAGGGTTACGAAGACAAGGTCAACACTCCTTAGCATATGTTGCGCCAGGTTGTATAAATTCCGGGCAACCCAGGGCTGCTCCCAGCCCACCTTCCCCACCACTGCCCCCTACACCGCCAAACAATATGATAAGGAATGCCAGACCCAGTCTTACGCCTGGCCTTCCTCCTCCAGCAGTTTTCACTGCACTATCTATATTACAGTTTAACTGTAATGGCATTCACCGAAAAATCGCTGAGATCACACACTTCTTGAGTTCCAACAGAATTCTCATCGCCGCCATCCAAGAGACGTTGCTTCACGCAAACTCGTCTCTAAGCGTCCATAGCGAATATGTTATACTGCGGAAAGATCGACCGGCCGCCACGGATGATTCTCACCCTGGAGGTGGACTTGCCTTCCTAATACACAAGTCCGTACATTACTGTGTATTAGATGTAGTTGCTGACGGTACGGCGGAAATTCAAGCCATCTCAGTTCCATCAGGGAGTACTAATATCGAAATTTTTAATATATATGTACCACCTCACTCTAGTTGCCCTTCTGGCTATCGTTTCGATATTGGTCCTCTCCTTTCAGGAGAGCACAGGGTCATCCTTGGCGACTTTAATGCGCACCATGAGCTCTGGCATTCGGACCTCAACAACAATGCCAGGGGTATAACTATCGCCGAATCACTTGACGCCTCAGAATTCTGTTCACTTAATGAAGACTCGCCGACTAGAGTCGTGGGCACTTGCAGTAGTTCTCCTGACATAACTATTGTCAGTGCCAGCCTAATTGCTGCTTCCCGATGGGAAGTACGTACCACCCTTAGATCAGATCACCTCCCAATCATTATAAAGATTGACAAACCAGCGAACATGACTAAGTCAGAGAAGCGAACGTTTGTCAATCACAAGAAAGCCGATTGGGATGGTTTCAAAGCTTACTCGTCGGCGAAGTTCATCGAGCTAACATCACCTATCACCATTCATGAGGCCGAGACAAATATTAGGAACGTCATTACCACAGCCGCGGCACGTTTTATTCCGGCAGGACGTATCCCGAAAGTTCGGCCTAACTGTCCCACTAGTGCCGCCAGATTAGCCGATGAACGTGATCAGATCAGAAGCGCTCACCCTGATGATCCCAGAATTCAGGAGCTTAACTCCGAAATTGACCGACAAGTTAAAGACTATAGGAGGGCGAAATGGAATCAGCACCTCGATGAATGTAACCTCAATGAAGGTGTCAGCAAATTATGGTCTACCGTCCGCGCCCTTTCCAATCCTCGGAAAGAAAAGGGCAACAACGCCATTGAATTTGGCAACACTAAAACCTGCGATCCTCTTCAGTGTGCTAGCCTGTTCAATAAACAATTTATTGAACATCCCAAGTCTGACGGCCTCAAGCGCAAAATTAGAAGACGGATTCGCAGCCGGAATGTTGACACCATACCATCTTTTACAGCGGACCAGGTTAAAAAAGTCATCGAGAATGCTAAAAACTCCAAGGCCCTCGGACCAGATGGCATTTCGATGACCATGTTGAAACATCTCGAACTTCCAGCCATTGAGTATCTCACGGCCGCCTTTAACTTGTCGATGTCCACGCTTGCCATCCCTGAAATCTGGAAAACAGGTCGAATTGTTCCCTGTCTCAAGCCAGGGAAGAGCGCAAATCTCGGGGAATCCTACCGCCCCATTACGATACTTTCTCCTGTCGCAAAGACGCTGGAGGCCCTTATTCACCCCACTCTTGTTGCACATGCGAAGCTAGAACCTCACCAGCATGGCTTCAGGAAGATGCATAGTACCACCACTGCCCTCGATGCGATCACTACACGCATTCGTGATGGGCTAAATCAACGCAGTCGTTGTCACATAACTATTCTGGTGGCAATAGACCTATCAAGTGCATTCGATAAGGTCAATCATTCAATGCTCCTAGCAAACCTGTTGAATATGCATCTTCCTGCACAAGAGATCCGTTGGATTGCCAATTATCTAGCTGGTCGGCACTCCTTCACCGAGTTTCGAGGCAAACGTTCTAAGCTTAGGAAAATCAAATTAGGTGTTCCACAGGGAGGGGTACTCTCCCCCACTCTGTTCAACATCTACATGTCCGGCCTTCCCACACCACCTGAAGGAATCGAGGTGATTTCCTATGCTGACGATTGCACCGTACTCGCCACAGGGAATGATAAGGATGAAATGCGCCTCCGAATTAATCGCTATCTAGGACGATTACAGGCATTTTTCCAAAGCCGAAACCTCACCATCTCTGCGTCCAAATCTTCTGCGACTTTTCTAACCACTTGGTGGGAGGACATCAGATGGGAGATGGATATACGTATTGGCAACAATTCTGTTCCTACTGTTAAAAACCCCAAAATTCTCGGGCTTCACCTAGAGAACATGATGACGTCTGCGAATCATGCAGCTTCAGTATGTGAAAAAATGCGCAGTAGGAACAACATCCTAAAAGCTCTAGCTGGTAGCACCTGGGGCAAGGATAAAGAAACCATGCTAGCTACTTATAAAGCGGTGGGTCGAGCGGCCGCTGATTATGCAGCCCCAGTTTGGACACATAGTCTATGTGACACAAACTGGTCCAAAGTTCAGGTCTGCCAAAATGCCGCTCTACGCATCGCGACAGGTTGCCTTCTGATGTCTGCCCAGGATCACTTACATCAGGAGACAAAATTGATGCCAATACGTGACCACAATGGCCTACTCTCAAAACAGTATCTTGTTGGTTGCTACCGTGAGGATCATCCCAATAATCATCTCATGGACCGAATTCCTCCACCACGACATGTCAGGCGTGGTTTACGAGACCTTGAGAGAGAGGTTCAGGGATACAAACGGGACCCTTACGATGAAGTTACATACCGAGCCGCCATTGCAGCGATCCACACTGAAGAAGTGAATCGGTCTATCGCGAGTTTAGGTGCGAATAGAGTCCTCTCAGAGCGCCCACCACCAATTTCGCCTGAGGAGATTAGGCTCCCGAGAGACACTAGAGTAACACTAGCTCAACTTCGGTCGGGCTTTTGTTCACGCCTTAATTCGTACCTTTCTCGCATAAACCCGGACATCCAAAACATCTATCCAAACTGCAATGGTACTCCTCATGACGTGGGTCACTTGTTTCAATGCCCCGCTGCGCCCACTGATTTTACCCCTATATCGCTGTGGGAAAACCCTATCGCAGCAGCTATGTTTTTGTCCTTAGACCTCACGGACACAAACATTGACGAACCATAAATCGTACCCACATAGATGCACAGAGGTTACACACCTTTCTGCACCGCTACAAGAAGAAGAAGTAGATCGAAGAACCTGCCGTAGGAACATTTTTACACAAACATCAATGGTCACAGTGAGATTCGAACCCACGCTCCGGCCACTCAGACATGGAGTGTCATTTCTACCACTGAGCCACCGAATGCCCCTGTCATTCGTCATATACATAGGCGGATTACTCCAGGGAAATTGTTATCTACTTCATCAAGTCGAAGAAAGATGTGTCGAGAGTATTTACGTACTGCACTGCTTTGGGACTCCGGGGGCCGATTGCGTGATCATAATCTTCTGCTGTCTCTTCAATATCTGGTCGGTTGTTATCGAGAGGATCACCCAAACCATCATCTAATCTAATGAACAATACTCCCCCTTCACGACATGTCATGAGGGTCTTGAGAGAGATGTCCAGAGATACAAACGGGTACCTTCCGATAATTTGATGACAAAACCGTTGTGAATCGGTCAATAGGTTTATTAGGTAGGAATAGAGTCCTCTCAGCAGCATCCACCACCACCTATTTCGCCTGAGACTAGACTAGACTAGAGACTAGACTCCCAAGAGCCACAAGAGCGACACTAGCCCAGCTTAGGCCAGGCTGGTGTTCGCGCCTCAATTCTTACCTATCTCGAGCTGTTGTTGGGCGCCTCATGATGTGGACCACCTGTTTCGTTGCCCCGCTACACCCACTCTCACTCCGAGGGCGTTTTGGGACAACCCTATTGCAGCTGCTACGTTCTTGTCGCTCGAGACAATAGCCGAGAACGATGACGAAACTTAGAGCATAGCCACAGACATGCACAGCGGTTCACGCCTTTCTTCACCGCTACAACACCAATAACCAGATAATCATGCTCAAAAAGGAGAGAGCAATAGAACAGCTCTTGATGCGTCGTTTTACTACTTTGCCTTAACCCCTAGTGTGGTATAGCGCGTCAACAACTTCTTCGCGCGACCGTATCGATCCTGGGCTACGAGTTGCTTCTGGGCTAACGATTTGCCTAGATCTTTACACTCTTTAGCCACCGAACGTTGCCATGTAAGTTTGGATCTGCTTTTAAGCCAGCCCTGGTTAGACAAGATTCCATTTCATGGCCTGGAAAGAAAATGTATACAATCCAGTGCCCTTTTCGCCTTCGTATCAATTCGCCTATTGGCGTCTGACCCGTACGCGCGCCGGCGGCGTGGTTCTTCATTTGAAATTGTTTCGGACCAGAATATCTTCAATAAACGACAAAGACACGAACTCACAAAACACACTTGCAGTTTCTAGACTACATTTGCAGTATCTTTCCATATACTGCTTTCATAAAATAGCACTGAAAGCACCAGGAAGCGGAACATGTCCAGCTTGGTTTTGGTGCTATGCCAGATTTCGGACGGCATACTACACGCATATTTCGCCTGGTTGTGATATGACCAACGAGATCCTGCTCCGCACCACCATTCGCGGCAACTATGCTTCCCAGATAGATAAATTCATCTACCTCTTGTATAGACTGCCCATTAATATGGATGGCGATCCGTGTTGCTATCCACGTTTTGATGGTTCGGTACATTATCTTTATGACGAGGAACTTCATCTACTCTAGCTCAGTTTAGAGCTGGCGAAGTGTTCTTTCAATCGTCTCATCTGCTTTTATTCCAAGATAAGTAGTCTTCCGTCACTGTCCCTTACAGAAATAGTTACGACGACCTGTAATTTCTTTTATGACACTGTGTATACGGCAGTTAATTTTTTTTTTTCTTGCTGCTTCTTCAGCAGTGGCTTAGAGAGAAACTGCATACTCTCATTTGTCGCGTCGCATTTCACGCTCAACATCGCGAGATATCTTCCGCTAAAGAGCTTCGATGCTATCTAGATTATCATCGATTGCTGCACCTAATCGAGCCTTTAGCTTTTTCCGCTCATCAATCTGCTGCCATGTAGCGTCGAAGGCTTCTTTCGGTGTCCTAGATTGGAGCCAATTCATGGTTAAAACGACACACGGCCGAATTTTGGCGACCATAAGATAATTGTCTATTCCCATACCAATGTTGGCATCCTTGTTACGCACGTCCAAAAGGCAACTTTTAAAGCGTTTACTAATGCAAAATGGTCGATCTGCTTTTGGGAATTGCACCAATCAGCAGAAATCCAATTAACTTTTTGATGGACCTTAAGTTCAAACATTGTACAGCCATTGAAGAGAATCTAATTAACTTTTTGATGGACCTTAAGTTCAAACATTGTACAGCCATTGAAGAGAATCTGATCTTTCACCGTTGGCGTTACGATCTCCAACATTGATATTTCTAATTCTGGTCCGAAATCGAGCTGTCAGAACTCTATCCTAGAGAGGATCTTAAGATAACATACAGTTTCGGGCGGCTCTAGTTAACATGAGACCTACACATGCCTCACGCACACTACCAGACAGCTTACCAGAGTACAACATTACAGAGCCACGCGTTGACGAGTTGAGCTCCCCACTATCCCTCCATCTTATTTCGCTAAACTCCCAAGATGTCGAGTTTATATCGCATAAGCTCGCTCTACAGTTGAAGAATTCGTGCACTCTGTGGACTTTCACATCTATTGTACAGAAGCATACGCAGATTCCAGAATCCAATCTTTGTCAGTGTACAATAGTCAAAAGTCATACCGTCGAATCAGTCCTTATCCTAGGCATTGTTGAGGTTTCGGCAGCATAATAAACCTTCAGTTCACTTTGCCTACACACCCTACCCCTTTATTCGCCTTATACAACAAGCCATGATCACTGTGGTATATTCTATCCCCTAGCCACTAGGGTCAATTTTCTGTTCAGCCTTTCGTGCACCGGAACGCGCAGCCAATGGGCACTCAAGAATATCCCTTTAGTTGCCTTTGACGACACGTCGAGAAAACGGTGGCATTATTCTTGAACCACGCCGCAGGACGTGCCTTTAGAACGACCAACGTTATTTCCCGCATCGTTAGCAAACAAATTGTTGATATGATTCATCTCTAAAAAGGATATACCGCTACTTCTTTACGTGTTTTGGTCAGCGGCAAGTTTTTTTTTTGCCAATGTAAAATTTTTCCTCCTCTCCAAATTTACAAGCAGAGAAACTTTGCGAGCAAGCCTAACCTAAAGCCGCCAACACAAGGTCAATCCGAATCATTTTTTTAGTTTCGTTCTGCCAGAATCGAAGAAAATGTATGAATTTGACAGAACGAAGAATCCAAAAAAATGGATTCGGACGCTTTCGGACACGTTTGTCTTTTCTGGTTGGACCGGGGCTGTGAAATATTCGAAAGAAGTAGGCAGGCCCATTTCATGCGGTTGTTTTCCAGCACGATTCGCCCGGCTTGGACAGGCCTACGTACTAAAACACAGACCACGGCCGCGCCCGAACTAGTGGGCGAACCACACGCTACGGGCACTCAGGCCACTAACTCGACCCATTGTACCCTTCCGTTGCGCTGTTTTGTCTGCGATTGATGCAGGATTTCGCGAAGCGTAGCTCTCATCGATGAAGTAATCACGAAGATACCTCATCGGTGATATTGAAAAGGCAGGACAGCTTCCTCTTCCTCACACTGGCCACACATAGCCGATAGTACCACCCTAATTTTGTGTAGGTGGTAATTTAGAGAGCAATGACCTGTCACTAGATCTGTGAGGGCCTTTATGTCCCCTTTCCTGAGATTCAGCAGGCAGAACGCCACGTGTCGCATGGGTGTGGCGATGAAGGGTTTAGTCTGTCGGCAGGCATCTATGTTCTCCCAGATTCCGGCATGGATCGCAGCCGACTCCCTTCTTTGGGTAAGCTTGATCACGGATGATGGTATGCCAAAAGGTGATTCCGGACCTAGCATGTGTGAGCTAGAGCCTTGTCGGGCGAGTTCATCTGCCGTCTCGTTCCCAATGATGCTTGAGTGTCCGGGCACCCACACCAGCTGTACCCCGTCTAGTCTCCCCAGCCTTAGAAGCGCTTCATGATTATACCATACCAGCTGGCTTGATACTTCTGAAGAGTCCAGTTCGTGGGTTGCCACTATGATGGCGTAAATTCCTGCTTGAAAGATCGATGTGATGGTCCCAAGAGACTGGTACAGCTCAATTCTTGGTTGAGCCAAGAAGATCCCTGAACCAGCCCTGCCATCCATCACTGTTCCATCAGTGTAGATAATTATGTCATCTCCAACGAAGTCAGAGTGGCCTTCAAAGGACCATTTTTCTCTGTCAGTGGGGATTACTTGGTATGTCTTATCGAAGACGTATTTTGCAATTATCCTGTCCGAAGACATCAGCGCCTGAGGATGTTTTTGAAGTGATTTCATTATTGACGCATGACCGTGGAATGTGCTACTTATTAACACGTAACTCCGACGGCCTAGAAATATCTCTTCTTTTTGCCGATGATATATGTAGTCCTCAGTAGCCCAAACATCGTTGCCTTGCAAGCTGCACTTTCAAAATGGTGTGACATTCTGGAGGAGCATGAACTGAGGGTAAGTATAACAAAGACTGAGTTCTTATGCTGCCCATTCTCAGACCCAGATGCGCCGATACCAGAAATGTACGTCAAAGGAGAGCAGCTTAAGTCTTGTACCAAGTTCAAGTACCTTGGCTCGATGGTGAACAACGGAGCTACATGCGGTGATGACATCAAACATCGCACAAAGGTTGGGTGGATGACGTGGCGAGAAAACTCTGGAGTTTTCTGCGATAAGAAAATGCCACTGAAGCTAAAGGGCAAGTTGTACAAAACGGTAGTACGTCCCGCACTCATGTATGGATCAGAATGCTGGACCATGTATGAAGGTTACGCGAAACAAATGACAGCGACTGAAATGAAAATGTTACGATGGTCAGTTGGTGTAACGAAAAGGGACCACATCAAGAGTAGCTACATCCGAGGCAGCTTGTCCATAGACAAACCAATCACCGAAAAGCTCGAAGACCGACAAATGGATTGGTATTGCCATGTTCAACGGCGTCCGCCTGCGAACCCAGCAAAGAAAGCGATATCAATGGAAGTTCCACTTGATGGACCCAAGGCCAGAGGCAGACCGAAAAACACCCGGATGTGTCAAATGAAAAAGCAACAACAACGCATTGGTCTCGGCGATGACACGATCCAAGATAGAGCTGCCTGTAGAAATATGCTGAAATATTATCGCCAAAACGGGCGATGTGCCTACACTGCAGGTCGAGCAACGCGAAACCATGGAACGAGGCAAGGAAGAAGAAGAAGATACTGTTTTGAGAGTAGGAGATTGTGGTCACGTATTGGCATCAATTTTGTCTCCTCCCAAGAGACTGGAGAGCTCAATTCTTGGTTGAGGCAAGAAGATCCCTGCGAACATTACGCTATCAGCTCGCGTAAGAAGAATTTTCTTGTTCTTCTTATCGACACTAGAGATAGTAATCTTACTGTCCGCCATATAGCGGACACATAGCGGAAAATATGGGAAACACTAAAGTTGTCTCTGTGAGAACGGATAGCAGAACAAGCCGATCCCTGAACCAGCCCTGCCATCCATCACTGATCCATCAAAGTAGATAACTATGTCATCTCCAACGAAGTCAGATTGGCCTTCAAAGGACCATTCTTCTCTGTCGTATTTTGAAATTATCCTGTCCGAAGGCATCAACGCTTGAGGATATTTTTGTAGTGATTTCATTATTGACGCATGACCGCGGAATGTTGTTATCTTCCAGGTGCCCAAGTTTACAAGACGGTAAGCGTCGACCATTGCCCTCCTCTTCACTTCCACATCAAGTGGTGGTAAGTTTAGGGGGCCTCCAGTGCCGCGGACGGCGCGGTTTTCATTGCCCCAGTGATGCTTAGGCAGCCCAGTCTCTGCACATGCGTCACCGCTTCTTGCTGACGCCAAGGCTGAAACTGGGCCACCAAACGTATAGCAGGATGGGTAATATGATGGAAGTGTACATTCAGTGTACCGGTTGTGGGGAAAGCCCCCCCCCCCCAAGACTTGTCTTTTGCACTTCTGCAGCACCAGAGCAGCCTGCAGGCTTCATGGCATTGTTCTGAATATAGAGTTTCCACGTAAGTTTGATGCCCAAGTGCACCCCTAGATATTTGACTGTGGGAGATAGATGAAGTTCGACACCGTGTAGCCTGAGTAGGGTCAAGTTTCCCCAATGGGAAACATAACCAAGACAGTCTTCTCGGCGTTTACTAATAGCCCATTTTGGTTACTCCATCTGTCGATTAGCCGTAGTGTCGATTACATTCGATCACAAATTGTGTCCACAAATTTGCCTTTGACTATTACAGCAAGGTCGTCTACATAAGCTTCCGCAAACACTGTTATTATCTTAAGTCCGGAGCAGAGTGTCCATCACAAGAAGCCACAACAGAGGAGAAATATAAGGATATTCCTTGAAGTGAGCATATTACCCATCCACACATCATCAATGTGGCACGATAGCCCGACGTCGGGCCCTGGCCGCCTGAGTCGTTGACCTCCAATTGTCACGGTTACGTGACCTTGTCCTCCAGTTTCGGAAGGGGCGTCTCCACCTACGGAGTTCTCCCGGCGAGCTCTCGGTCGTCCACGCAACCTCGCTCCGTCAATTCGTTGTGCGTTCATCACTTTCCTTGGCATGCGATTATCGTCCATCCGTTGTACATGTCCCGCCCATCGCAAACGTTTAAGCTTCACTATTTTTGATACTTCCAGCTCATCGTACAATTGATACAACTCATGGTTGTACCGGATACGCCATTGATCTCGCTCGCGAACGGCCCCGAAAATTCGCCGAAGCACCTTTCGTTCGAATCGGTCTAGCAAAATTTCGGAGGCTGGGGTGAGGGTCCAAGTTTCGCAGCCATAACATAGCACGGGCCGGATGGGCGTACGTACTAATTGAGTCGACTTGATGAGTAGCGTTCCGCTGCTGTTCATATTAATGGCTCGAATTACATACTCCAACGCAAGGTTGAAGAGCGCCAGCCCGTCGCCCTGCTTAAGTCCAGTACGAGTTTCAAATAGGTCAGTGCTGCGCTCTGACCTGCGAGACGGTATTAATCATCGTCATCCTTGTGAGTCGCACTAACTTTGCCGGTATACCAAAATGCAGCAAAATGTTGCACAGTACACTTCGATCGATACTGTCGTATGCCTGCTTGAAGTCGACAAAGATTTAGTATACGTCGATGTTATATTCTCAGCACTTTTGGAGTAGTAGCTTCACTGTGAAAAGCTGATCGGTCGTTGAACGACCAGGTCTGAAGCTGCCTTGATACTCGCAAATGATTCGTTCTGCGTACGGATTAATTCTCTTTTCTAGAATTTTCGATAAAATCTTATAGGACGCACAAACTAATGATATGCACCTGTAATTCTCACACTTCAGTTTGTCACCCTTTTTGTGGATTGGGCAGATTATGCTTTTGCGCCAATCTTCGGGGATTACCTCGTCATTCCATATTTTCCGCAGTAGCACATGTATAGCGTTGGCCAGGCACGTTCCACCCTGCTTCAGCAGTTTCGCTGGGATCACGTCAGCGCCGGGCGCTTTATTACTTCGAAGCGACTGTATGGCGAGACTCACCTCCTCTACTGTGGGGGGTAGAACGGGAGAGCCTGGTTCGGCTAGCTGCTCAAGAGCTGGCTCCGTGGGGATGTTGATGGTGCATTGAGGAGCTCTTCAAAATGCAAGGCCCATCGTTTGTTTACGCTTTCGATGTCGCTGATGATGTTACCATCCTTGTCCTTACATAGGCTTGTCCTGGGTTGATATCCGTTCTTGATATTATTTACAAGTTTGTACGCCTGTCTAATGTTCCTCCTGGCTAATCTTTGGTTTATTTGCTGTAACTGCTCGTCAAAATGTTTGCCTTTCTTACGTCTAATTAACCAATTAGATACTCGCCGAAGTTCGTTGTATTTTTCTTTCTTGGCTTGGTTTTAAATGTTTTCCCCGGTTTGAGGACAATGCTAATGAAATTTTCTGAACGTCCTAATGATGTGGAAATAAATTTGCAGCTTCTTCCTTCATATCAGAGCGGAGGAACATAGAATGCACAGACGTTCTCGATCCATCTAGCGGTATTATTTTGAAATAAAAAGGAATTCCACTGGCTATATAATCCATAATATTGAATTAAACCAGTTCGATTATTTAATTTTAGCTGAGAAAAAAGAATGTTTTACAAATGCTATTTGTCCAGACATGTACCGCGCGCCGCTCAACGAGTAACCACCGGCTTTCTAAGTCGCAAGCAATGTTTATCAGTGAGTTGTCATGCCGCACACACGGAAAGCCCGAATCCATTTTTTGGACTCTTCATTCGAAGAATTCAATAAAAGGATTCGGATTCTCATTGTGTGTGCAGCCTTAGGATCCTACACATATGGGGCTAGCAGGTAGTAAGTAGCCCATGCGTAGTAGTTAATTCTAATGTTATGCATTCTGGACATGCATATCTTAAAATTAAGAAGCTATCGAGAAATATCGTTGAAAGGATGTTGGCTTTTCATAATAAACATAAATATATTACGCGCATCCCAAAAACCCCAAAAACCAACAAAATATATCCGAATCCGAGTGCGAACATATGATTTCACCCGCCAAGGGAAATTATTTGTTTACAAATAATCAGGCCGGTATTCATTTTTAGTACAACGAAAATTTCCCTCACGAAAAACTGACAAGCTGCCAGCCGATTGACCCGGGGCGAACGGAGGCAAGGGCGCACGGCACGATGATCCGCCATAACCAAATTTTTGCGACCATGAAAAAATGTTAAATGTAAAATCGTCCCATACTTGTAGTTTTTGGCTTTCTCTGCTTGCTTTACGGCATTAGTTGATAATTGAAGCGTTCTGGTCACGTTCGAACCCAAAATGTTCGCAGCTTGAAGCGATTAGAACGGCACAAGAAACACCGGTCGTCACACACCAGGTCCCAGTACAGAAAAATGCTGTTGACACAATTCACTGAATATTTCCTCACAATTAACACTCCTTATTACTAGAAATCACTTGGTGATTGATATTTGACACTTTTCTTCCGATTTTTCACTATTGCGACGCGAAATTTGCAGAAAATGTAAAACGCGTCCACGTCCCGAAAATGCGATGGCAAAACGTTTCCTAGACGATTGGTCAAGTGGTGTTGTCATATGGAAATTTCAAGGGAATTTCGGTTTAGTACTGACTTTTAGTACATGTAGCTGTCAATTTTAACAAAATGGCGGTAAAATCATTTAAAAAATTTTGGAAACATGCACATTTCAAGAAGTAGGTTTTTTGAATCATCCCGTGTAGTTTTGGGTAACGAACTCCATATACAAAAAAAAATGCCAGCTGACTCACCTGTCATTTTTTATATGGAGTTCGTTACCCAAAACTACACCGGGATGACTCAATAAAAACGAAGAAATCCATTTACGAACTATTTGCAGTTACATAATTTTTATGCCCTATTCGCTTATAGAGTAAGGTGACCAGACTCCAAAAGGAAAGTCCCAATGTACACTGCATACACATACTTGCGAAATTCGGTTTTTAAGCAAATGCTCAGCCATACTGCCAGGTTCCAGGTCTGACTAATGCGCGACAGACAGAGAGAGGTCTGAACGCAGCAAAGGGCGATCTACAGGATCTAAAATCCCAAGCAACAATTCGTTTGCTTTAAAGAAGCACTCCATACTGTAGCAATCATATAGTACCACGAAATTCATTTATCGTGTGACGTCGCTTAAAGTAATATTTTGATCCGATAAAACATCCTTAAAGTATTTTCCGGAAATCTTATATCATCATTATGGAATACATTTAAAGATAAAACTGTCTCTAAACGTTAACCTAAAAACGTACTCCTTTAAATACTCCACTCTTGTGTTTATTGGATGATACAGCACACACATGCAATGATCTATCTAAGTTAACTCACACACATGCATTATACCCAAGTAACAATTTCATCCCTATAACACTTCATAGAATATTTTCTTTTAACGATAATAGGGGCACTCTACAGGGTATAAACACTGAATAATAGTCCAATAATGGCATTTGGCGCCGTTTTTTGATCCAATTGCACCTTATTGTAGCACTGAACTACGCTTTGAAAAAGACATACATCATATGTCTTAGGAGGTTTTCACACTTAGGGCCAGATTACGTAATCTGTGCAAATTACTTAATTTGAGCTGTCAAATTCCATACATTTTTAAATTCACCACACCTCAGATTACGTAATCTGACCAGATTAAGTACAAGTGTGAAAACCTCCATGTAATCATTTTCTGTCATTTTCTCGCGTTTGCAAAAAAAAAGAAAAAAAAATAATTCCCCCAGCCAGCGTCGAACCAGCGACTGTCGTACGCCAGTCCGACGCCCTAACCACTCGGCCAACCTCACATATAGTTAACATTGCTCGTAAACACTACAAGTGCTCAACACTTCTTTATCGACCCTTCTCCTATGCACCTTCTTCTTTATATGTCAATCAATTGAAGTTGAATAAATCCAATAATTAATAAAATGCAGACATTTTCTGCGCTGAGATTATCTTAATTGATTCATAAGTTAACAAGGACTGAGGAAATGTTGGTTTCATGCAATATTTCAATGAATTCAATTCAGGAAACGTTGTATTCCAGAGCACTTCATAAGTGTCAATTCTTAAAAAATCACAAAGTCCATCCTTCTAAAGGGTCCGCCAATAAGCGCGCTCGAACTTTAAAATGAAATAAAGCAAGTTGTGTGAGAGGTATAAATGAAATTTATTTTTTTGTTTGAAAGGTTATTCGAAGGCATTATGTATGGAAAATAACATCGTTCAAGTGGCCACCTCTGCTTCGCCTGGTGGCGCGCATACGAGAAGTCCAATTTTAAATGACTCTGGCGCACAAATCGGGCTGTATTTCATCGATGGCGTGGCGTATGTTGACTTTGAGGTCATCAGTGTTTTGTGGTTGGTTTGCGTAGACCTGCGATTTAAGAAAACCCCACAAGAAATAGTCTAGTGGGGTTAAATCGCACGATCTCGGTGGCCAGTTGATGTCGCCTCTGCGCGAGATAACCATTCCTCCGAAGCGCTCGTGCAGAAGATCCATTGTGGCGCGCGCTCGTAGCGCCGTCCTGCTGAAACCACATATCCTCGACATCCATATTGTCGATTTCATGCCAGAAAAAGTTCGTTATCATGGATCTGTATCGTTCGCCGTTTACCGTGATGGCCACACCATCGTCGTTCTCGAAAAAATACGGCCCAACTGCCTCCGGCCCAAAATCCACAATAAACAGTTACCTTTGCTGGGTGCATTGCGACCTGTGGATTGTTCTCGGCCCAGTAACGGCAATTCTGCTTGTTGACATTCCCATTTATCCAAAAATGTGCCTCATCGCTGAAGATGATTTTGCGCGCGGAACGTTGCTCGAACCGATGAATGATTTTCGTAATAAGTTTTAATGATTTGCACATGTTGCTCGCGGCTGAATTGGTTCATGGTGATTTGTGAAGATACACTGAATAATAACAACTAGGTTTGATAACTCTACCACAAACAACATGGCCGCCATGAGCTGTCAAAGATCGAGCGTCCCTATTGGCGGACCCTTTATAAAACTACGCTGAACAATTTATTGGATGACCATACGAATGTCACACTTTAAAAATGACACCGACTGTGCTATAGAAGAATATGTGCATGTGTGTGAGTTAACTTAGAGAGACTATTGCATATGTGTGTGCTGTATCATCCAATAAACACAAGAGTGGAGTATTTAAAGGAGTGTCTTTTTAGGTTGACGTTTAGAGACAGTTTTATCGAAGTTTTATATCACAATCTTTGAATTTATTCCATAATAATGACAGAAGCTTTCCGGAAAATACTTTAAGGATGGTTTATCAGATCAAAATATTACCTTAAGCGATGTCACAAGATAAATGAATTCCGTGGTACTATATGGTTGCTACAGTGTGAAGTGCTTCTTTAAAGCAATCGAATTGTTGCTTAGGGTGTTGGTTTTCATTCGACAGTTGTTTATTTTGTAGAGAGTTTTCCCTTGTTCCATCTTAATCATTTGACGTAGTGTCATCACTTGTGCGTCCTTAAAGATAGTTTCAGTTGATGTTGTTACTGGAAGTAGATAAATAAATTTAAGCGCCTTAGATAATATTCGGTTGATTCTCATGATGTTGCTTTTTGTTGTTTGACTCCATATAAGTAAACCATAATTCACTCGCGATAAAATAAATGAATTTAGAAGCATTTTTTCAATTTTTATTGTTAGAAAATCAGTTCGTTTTATTAGCCCAACAATGGGTGTTATTTTCTTAGACAATTGATTAATATGTTCGTTCCAGGATAATCGGTCATCAAATGTCATACCTAAATAGTTATATTTTTCCACTTGTTCGAGTTGTTTATTATTAACGAAGAGATTTAATTTAATAGAGGGGCTTTATTTTTCTGTTTAAATATCATATATTTAGTCTTGGTGGTGTTTATTATTAATTTGTTATTTATTAAGAACTGTTGATAGGTTATATAAGGTCTCTATCATAAGCGACGTTTTTTCGCATCGCGTGTAAGTCTGACTCGAAAAAAACGATCGCGGGTAACATCCCGGTTAAGACAAAACAGCTGACATTTGACAGGTTTTGTGCATCTTTGACTCGCTTTCGTCGGCTTATTTTTTAGATGTGATGGATTTTATCACAAAAGATGATTATTTCTTTGCAAAATCTTTTCTCGTGATTAGAAAAACTCTCACATTTGGTTTGAAAAAACAAATTCCCTCATATTTCCCCCATGCGTCCGCCATCTACATTTGAGCTCTATCCCGTGTAGGGTAGTTGCACGGGTTAACTTTACCTGGGTAAGTGTCATTTTTTTTATATGAAGTTCTACCCAAACCTGCACGGGATAAACACAATAAAACGTCCCTATATAGTTTGCAGATTTAGTTCTGTGTCGCTGGAGAAAAGTAATAGGGAGGTGTGTTTTTTTGGTTATCCCGTGCAGGTTTGGGTAACGAAACTCCATATAAAAAAAATGACAGCTGACGCACCTGTCATTTTTTTTATATGAAGTTTCGTTACCCAAACCTGCACGGGATAACCAAAAAAACACACCTATTTGTGTCATTTGCAAACATTACTGATTTTGCGGTTAAGTTGCAGTCTTTTAAGCCATTCACATACATTAGGAAAAGTTTTGGCCCCAATAGATCCCTGTGGTACGCCTACGTTAATTTTCTCTGCCTTGCTAATTATCTCGCCATTTTTTGTTCTAATTTGTCGTTCATGAAGGTAATTTCTAATTATTTGGCTAGCTTTTCCTCTTATTCCGTAGTCATGTAATTTATACAGGGTGTCCCGTTCATGGTGGAGAATCTTTTAATGGTAGATAGTGTGGCTCATTTGGGGAAAATTAATGTTCTACGAGACACCTCTATTTTGAACCGTTACAATGTAAAAGCACTTTTTGTAAATTGTGTCAAAATACCTGACTTGCCGAACTAAATCAAAATTTTCCAAACCACCAAACATGTCATCCGAGATATGACTTCACTTTCCGAAACTACATAAAATTTCCTATAAAACGACACCTCGTCCGTTACGAAGTTGCTCGTATCTTCCGAGATACACCAGTTCAAACTTTGAAGAAATTTTAAAATCGGTTTTTCATGCAAAATTCAAATGATAAAATCGTAACGGTACTTTGAACTGACAAATCTGCAAAGTTGAAAAAAGTTGCCTCATTATGTTAGCTCTCGAACGACATATAAAAATTAAGGGCTCACGATTTAAAAATTTGCGAATATAACGTTTCAAAGGTAAAAAAATGTGGTTTCAATGTAAAGTTTTTTCGCCCAACAAAATGAACTGTGTTGATCGTACAAATTTATCTTCATCATATCAGATGATTTGCATTACACGAAAACCACATTTTTTTACTTTTGAAACGTTAAATTCGCAAATTTTCAAATCGTGAGCCCTTAATTTTTATATGTCGTTCGAGAGCTAACATAATGAGGCAACTTTTTTCAACTTTGCAGATTTGTCAGTTCAAAGTACCGTTACGATTTTATCATTTGAATTTTGCATGAAAAACCGATTTTAAAATTTCTTCAAAGTTTGAACTGGTGTATCTCGGAAGATACGAGCAACTTCGTAACGGACGAGGTGTCGTTTTATAGGAAATTTTATGTAGTTTCGGAAAGTGAAGTCATATCTCGGATGACATGTTTGGTGGTTTGGAAAATTTTGATTTAGTTCGGCAAGTCAGGTATTTTGACACAATTTACAAAAAGTGCTTTTACATTGTAACGGTTCAAAATAGAGGTGTCTCGTAGAACATTAATTTTCCCCAAATGAGCCACACTATCTACCATTAAAAGATTCTCCACCATGAACGGGACACCCTGTATAGTAATTTGTGATCCATTGTATTTAAAGTTCAGCCAGTTATTTTTTTTTTATTTTTGAGGCAAACTGTAAAGATGGGAAAATATCTAAACGAATTGGGTTTGTTAAAAAATTAGTCAAAATCCAGTGGATACTGATAAGTCCTTTTCAAATAATTTTTTTGTGCTCTTATATCGCAAACGCTTAAAAACTAAAAATTCATCAAACGATCAATTTTCAAATAGCTGATCCCTCTAAACATTTTTCCCATCACTTCTCTATCGCTTTCTCTTCGCCCACTGTCTTTCGTTCTCACCTCACAACTGTCAAATTTCCGACAATCTCCCCACTACGAATGTCAGTCTAAAGCAAAAATACCCAAAAAACTTCGTCTTTCTCGTCTCTCTAGTGATTCTGACACTCAAATTGTGAGATGTGTACACGTATCGATGTGACGGTTTGTATAAGTTTTGTGTAAAAATTCATCTTTTGCGTGTCCTCGGCTAGTGAAAATCATGTTTGCTAATCTGAAAAATAAACTCCTCGAAGAGGTGAAAGCATCACCGCAAAAATTTCAACAATTTGCCCAAGCGGCACAGGTAAGAATCGGAAAAATTTCTCTGGCATATCGGAGGCATTGTGATTTTGGGGCTGGACCACGGGCCTACGTAAAATTTCACTTTTTCCCCCGTGGAATTTTGTTGACATATTGCGAGATCGGGTAGTGTTGTGTTTGCATTTTTTCTGTGCTGTTTTTCTCGGTATTTTTAATTAGTTTGATGATCGTCTGTTCAGCCCCATTGAAAATTATGAATAAAGAGCGATTGGTGATTTTTTCCTGTTTTTTTTTTCTTGTAGGCTGCAGTGTCTTCAGCGTCTAGCAATGCATCGGATACAGTGTCTGGAAGTGATAATTTCTTTAGTATAACAGAAGAAGGTACGAACGATTAAATTCAGAAGCGATTTGAATGAAATTTGAAACTAGGACAACAGCGAGAGATTAGATGGGCAACAGGGTGGCTGTTGCGTAGTATGTGCCAGTGAAACCTTGGCTGACAGTTATGTTATCAGTGCACCGCGCGCTGAACAAGTGGGTAATAAACATAATTCACATTCCATATGAGTTACGTAAGCATCGAGAGCAGTCAGTGGAGCGTAAAGAACTGAGTGTGGTTCGACCGGCTATCGATTGCAGTATCTGAAGAAAGAAATTTCGACAAGGGTTTCTTGGCCACACTGAAACGAATCGATTTATTGAACGGACAATGAACTTATCAGCAGTATGCGTTGGATCAAAGTCCAAAAAGAGATCTGAAAGTCGCGTCTAATGTTTCTGGGTACGCATCAGTAAGAGCTTCATGTTGAGAGTATACAAAAAAAGAAAAGAAATAAAAATGACCAGGAGAAATCGTACTAGAAAAACCTACAGGACAAGGACACTGTCTGAGCCACTAAAAACTAGTGTAGCAATGAGATATATGTAATTGGCGGTTTCATAAGCTGCTGACTAAACTCAGCTGATGTGCATTGCTGCAATTTTTGCCATTTTAACGTGATGTTGCAATCAGATTAATTATTCCTGATTCGAAAGGAGAAACAAAGCCAAGGGAAGGCCATTGTTCCATTGCGTTTTTTTTAAACTAGGGCAAGGAAAATGAGGGATACGGTGAATCACTCGCTCTTACTGACGGATCTTCGTGGTCTTACGGCAACTGCCTCTACGGGGCGGACAACACCCGTTTTGTATTACTAAACGGCCAAAAGCTGCCAATATGCCTTCGTGGCAAGAGCCCCGGCAGGAGCCCTGAAGGTTCGATGCAGGAAGGTTGTGTTTGTCTGTGTATATGTGTGGGTACGATATATGTGTTTTTTCGTCATATTGGGAGCATTATATCTCGGCGCGGCTGCTCTCAATTTTACTAATTCGCGCCGGTGTTGAAATAAATCCAGGCCCAGAGGTATGGATTTGTTGTGTCTGCAACCAACGTAATTGCTGTTTGGAATGGGTTCACTTTAGGTGTTCAGGTTTACGAAGATAAGGGCAACACTCCTTAGCCTCCTATGTTGCGGCAGGTTGTATAAATGCTGGGCAACCCAGGGCTGCTCCCAGCCCACCTTCTCCACCACTGCCCCCTACACCGCCAAACAATATGATAAGGAATGCCAGACCCAGTCTTACGCCTGGCCCTTCTCCTCCAGCAGTTTTCACTGCACTATCTATATTACAGTTTAACTGTAATGGCATCCACCGAAAAATCGCTGAGATCACACACTTCTTGAGTTCCAACAGAATTCTCATCGCCGCCATCCAAGAGACGCTGCTTCACGCAAACTCGTCTCTAAGCGTCCATAGCGAATATGTTATACTGCGGAAAGATCGACCGGCCGCTACGGATGATTCTAACCCTGGAGGTGGACTTGCCCTCCTAATACACAAGTCCGTACATTACTGTGTATTAGATGTAGTTGCTGGCGGTACGGCGGAAATTCAAGCCATCTCAGTTCCATCAGGGAGTACTAATATCGAAATTTTTAATATATATGTACCACCTCAATCTAGTTGCCCTTCTGGCTATCATTTCGATATTGGTCCTCTCCTTTCCGGAGAGCACAGGGTCATCCTTGGCGACTTTAATGCGCACCATGAGCTCTGGCATTCGGACCTCAACAACAATGCCAGGGGTATAACTATCGCCGAATCACTTGACGCCTCGGAATTCTGTTCACTCAATGAAGACTCGCCGACTAGAGTCGTGGGCACTTGCAGTAGTTCTCCTGACATAACTATTGTCAGTGCCAGCCTAATCGCTGCTTCTCGATGCGAAGTACGTACCACCCTCAAATTAGATCACCTCCCAATCATTATAAAAATTGACAAACCAGCGAACCTGACTAAGTCTGAGAAGCGAACGTTTGTCAATCACAAGAAAGCCGATTGGGATGGTTTCAAAGCTTACTCGTCGGCGAAGTTCACCGAGCTAACATCACCTATCACCATTCATGAGGCCGAGAAAAATATTAGGAACGTCATTACCACAGCCGCGGCACGTTTTATTCCGGCAGGACGTATCCCGAAAGTTCGGCCTAACTTTCCCACTAGTGCCGCCAGATTAGCCGATGAACGTGATCAGATCAGAAGCGCTCACCCTGATGATCCCAGAATTCAGGAGCTTAACTCCGAAATTGACCGACAAGCTAAAGACTATAGGAGGGCGAAATGGAATCAGCACCTCGATGAATGAAACCTGAATGAAGGTGTCAGAAAATTATGGTCTACCGTCCGCGCCCTTTCCAATCCTCGGAAAGAAAAGGGCAATAACGCCATTGAATTTGGCAACACAAAAACCTGCGATCCTCTTCAGTGTGCGAGCCTGTTCAATAAACAATTTATTGAACATCCCAAGTCTGACGCCCTTAAGCGCAAAATTAGAAGACGAATTCGCAGCCGGAATGTTGACACCATACCATCTTTTTCCGCGGACCAGGTTAAAAAAGTCATCGAGAATGCTAAAAACTCCAAGGCCCTCGGACCAGATGGCATTTCGATGACCATGTTGAAACATCTCGATCTTCCAGCCATTGAGTATCTCCCGGCCGCCTTTAACTTGTCGATGTCCACGCTTGCCATCCCTGAAATCTGGAAAACAGGTCGGATTGTCCCCTGTATCAAGCCAGGGAAGAGCGCCAGTCTCGGTGAATTCTACCGCCCCATAACGATACTGTCTCCTGTCGGAAAGACACTAGATGCCCTTATTCACCCCACTCTTGTTTCAGGCTGAGGAAAATCAAATTAGGTGTTTCACAGGGAGGGGTACTCTCCCCCACTCTGTTTAACATCTACATGTCCGGCCTTCCCATACCACCGGAAGGAATCGTGGTGATTTCTTCTGCTGACAATTGGACCGTGCTCGCCACTGGGTGATATAAAGATGAAATGCGCCTCCAAATTAATCGCTATCTAGGACGATTACAGCCATTTTTCCAAAGCCGAAACCTTACCATCTCTGCCTCCAAATTTTCTGCGACTTTTCTTACAATTTGGTGGTAGGTTCCCAGGTCCCAGACTGATCGGGGCTTTTCGAACTGCGTGGTACAAAAGATCAAAGTTGTGGACAACACACGCCTGGGAGAGACAAAGGCGATGGGGGAACTCAA
This sequence comes from Microchrysa polita, assembly GCA_949715475.1. Lineage (NCBI taxonomy): Eukaryota > Metazoa > Arthropoda > Insecta > Diptera > Stratiomyidae > Microchrysa > Microchrysa polita. The sequence goes on along the minus strand of OX454419.1, from coordinate 22,092,267 downwards.
CAACCGTTATTTTTTCGTTTCTAACGAGTGTTGTCTACAACTTTGATCTGTTGTGCTGTGCAGTTTGGCAAATTCTGTTCAGTCTGGGCCGTCATATTGTTGCTAGCGAGATTCTTTTAGGTTTTGTTTGGAGCTAAAACTTTTCTTGCTCGGCACCGCTGCACTACTGTTCAATGGCAGCACTGTATTGCTTTTCTCGTGTTCCCTTCCGTCTCCAGCAAGCGTGTCGGCTATACTGTTTGATCGATTCTTCACAAGCCTGGTCGGGAGAGAATAACTGTAGTAACCGGTTCAAGTGTTGCTCGCATGAACTCGGTCTTTAGCAAGTATTTTGTAAAGAGTTTCCCCTAACTTTTAGCACGCAATCGCCGTGGGTTAGCCGAAACTAAAGAAGGTCGCTCAAAACCGTAAAGTGTGAGCTCGAGAACTTTGTCTCTCGGCGCCTAGGCCACTGGCTGGCGTTAATGATTTAGCGAGCCGCACGAGGCGACAAACCGCGTATTTTCCTTGATGTCATCAGCAGTTCGAATGGTTAAGGTTCTCGACACGATGATGCCGACTTGTAACAGTTTCTGCAAGCAAGACCAATTGGGTCTGCAAGACCAACAGGGTCCCCAAACTTTTTCGCACAACCTCTTTACTGTAGTCAATAGAGTGCAGATTTATTCTGCACTTATTGCAGAATATTCTGAACGTTGCTGATGCAAATTGGAAGGACGTTATTCGAAACGATCGTCCCCAAGTTGAAAAATATATTTCAGAACTCTTATTATCATTATTCTTGTTGTTGCAGATGCAGTGGTAACGGGCCGCATCGGTTTTTTACATAAGAAATGTTGCCTACCCCGCCTCCCTGACAGAAACCAATACGGTTCGATAGAGGAAGGATTTGTTTGTCGAATTTGGCATCCTCTTAATTTCATCATATCGGGTCTGATGGACCCGGACAGCGATAGTTGTTTGAAGCTTGGGTCACACTCTTATCCGCGATCATGGGTATAGAGACTCTTTCGGTTGTGTCTTAGGCTATGATCACACGACAAGACGTACGGCTCACAAGCTCGAGCGAGGCTCGCAATGTCAAAATACATAGGTTGTACGGGAAGACGTGACGGCTAGTGCTTGCGAGCTGCAAAGCTAATGCACCTCGATCCGTTTCGCGGGCTGTCAAGGCTCTCGCTCGTCGTAAACTAATGCATTTTGATGTTTAGAGCTTGCGAGTCGTACGGCTCGTCGTGCGTACGAAGCCTTATTGTTAATCCCTCGATTCGAGCAGCTCTTGACAAAATATGAGATGATATTCCGGGGCCAAAAACAAATTAATGGAGCAAGGGTCGGTATATGCGAATCGGGGTGACCATCGTGTGTGTAGCTACTTCAGAAGAAATGAAATGAATCAATGAGAAACAATCGATTTTGTGTTGGAAATATTACCTGACCTCTGGGTCACGTTCACCGCGTTTCTTATCGCTTGGCTTGGTTTTGGTGTAGATATAATTGATGACTTTGCGCAAGTGCTTGTAGTATTGTGAAGCATGATCAAGTTCTCTAGGACGAATTTAATGATATATCGTCGAAATCCTCATCAAAGCTTGTAGCTCCTTCATCGTGATGAATCTCTTTTATGATCATGTCCTCCTTCTGTACCTAATTTTGTGTGTGTGTTGATGACTTTGAACACCAAGTTGGTATTGACGATATTAGCATTCTCCACATCGTTTATTTGAAAATCCAAGTCAAGAAACGTGGGAGTACTATGGAGGGCATGTGATATGCAATTCTAGACTTGCTCCCGAAGAGGTTAGCCAGGTCAGGTGGCTTAACATGTCAAGCCTAGTGACTACGTCAATTGAACGACGATGCCGCATATATTTGTGATATAGTGGAGCGAACCGTACTGCTGACAGTGCTTGATGGTTGCATCGCATCCGATTCGAGCGGTTTCTTTCGAATGCCAAAACCGAGAAGCGATGAGTGTGGTATTTCTATCAGGTAATGCTGTTGCGTGACCAATTGCCCTCCCGAATTTAATGTTCTTCCTGGTAAGCTTATCCAGAGGCCCTCGCAGCTGTGCCAATAACCGCTGAAACGATCTGTATCAATTTATAACGTCCTGCATATATATATCAACTGGCTGATATTTCTTGGGGCAGACAATTCTCGCCGGGTCATAGACGGACGATAACATATAAATCCACGATTTTCATAAAACACTCAATTACCGGCTGGACGAACGATAATTACTACTTATGCCTTGATTACACAGTGCGAGCTATCGTGCGAGTTGGCCTAGACAGCTACTGCAGAGTAGCTACTTGCACCATGTGACCGCATCACGTATGATTCACCATGTGACCGCATCATACGTGATGCGGTGACATGGTGCAAGTAGCTACTCTGCAGTAGCTGTCTAGGCCAACTCGCACGATAGCTCGCACTGTGTAATCAAGGCATAATCCTAATCTCCAACGTTTTGGAAATTGGTTTAATGGTCGGTCCTTCAATTGCAAGAGAGAAGAACATTAGTCAACGTTTTTGCCCCAATTCCCGAAATCGGGTGACTGAAGAAAACTGGGAGTCTTCTTCGATCGTAATTGATCCGTGCTGTTGATCTAGTGGATAACGTTGGAAAAAAAACATTATTCTGTCATCTGCGAAACACAGCGAAGTTTTATGAGGTGTTTTCATAGGATAATAGGCGAGAAAAAACTTTATTTGTTTCTGATCCACTGTCCGGCGGTATGTATTTGCAGCAAGAAAAAGATTCTGAAAGCTCCTGGTCGGCCTCCTGACCTGCTCATTTCCTTGCAGGACCATATACATCAGGAGGTGAAGTTATTCATTCGAATTTGTGACTATAATCGTCTGATGTCAAAGGTACTGTCGGGACTCGCCTTATAATTTCTATCGATGTGCCCACTGATACCTTTATACCATGGGAAACCCCTACAGCGGCAGCTAATTTATTGTTCTTTAACATTACCAACGAACCCGCCACACTTTTCTGCACCGATTAAACATCAACAGACTAGTGGAAGAAGCCTAGTATATTTCATTGCCCTACATTTTCAGAAGGTCGCAACCGATTGGGGGTGCTAGATATAAGTCCGCTGTGTATTGTGATTGAAATTCTAAGTGAGGAGGCCATTTCTCATCTACGTCTGGGAAAGGCTCCACTCAATAAGAATAAAATTTCATGTTGTAGCCTTGTGATCACATGGATCGCTCAATATCCAAAATGTTAGCCTCCAGAATGTCGCGAGCTATTCACGCATTCAGAGTCACAATCAACCGATCGTCAGGATAAGCTGCACCACATCAAAACTTTCGTAGTTGTCCAAATCAGATGTTAATGTCCGAGTCGCTTTGAAAATTTGACAAGACTCAACGAATTAATTACATAACTTTCCTTCACAGATACTCCACAAAACTCCCCCTACAAAACGCCTGCCAATAGTAGCCAGAAAGTGATACCCACACCGCCGTCGTCGTCATCCAAACAGCCGTCAAATAATTCCAATCCGATCGTCTCCTTTGCAAACAATGGCATCAGTTTCAATCGAACACGACGTTTGTCCAATTCCTCGATGGCCAGTGACGTATCCTTTCGACTGCCATCGTACGATTCGCCGGCGGTAAGTTTACTCCCTAAATCCTAATGTGCCTCGGCTTCTTAGTAAATCATTCGCCAATTCACAGATCTACCACCTTCAATCGGATCTGGATATTTCGGCCAGTGAAGTGGAAGATTCGGCCAGTCCGTCCAACGTGCAGCTTGACGTGATCAGCAAAGAGCAATTGTACAGTGCATACAAAAAGTCATTGGATCGATACCAAAAGTATCGGGGACGTTTCACCGATTTGGCCAAGCGATATCGGGACTTGGAGCGTGATAGTGCAAAGGCGAGGGTAAGGCGCACACGATTTATTTATTTCGTTTTTTTGAGAATTTTGTTTTCTTCCAGTCCGTCCTCGTCGAAACTCAAGACAAAGCAATACGTAGGATAAGTGAATTGCGCGAACAGTGTTCGCTAGAACAGCAGGCGAAAGCCCATCTGGAAGAGGCCTTACGACTGGAAATGGACGATATGCAATGCAAGCTGAAAGCGTATGAAACGAAATTGCAACTAATGGACGAAAGCCCGGAAAGTGTAACGAATTCGGTGGAAACAAAACCGCCGGCACCGGCGTCAACGCCGGTCGTTGAAGAGAGTCTAATACAATTGGACGCTGAAGAGGACAATGCCGCTGCAGCGAAGCCCGCCAACGAGGATAACCATGTCGAACAGAATAATTTAAGCCTGGATGCGTCCGACTTCAGCATTCATCTGCTTAATGAGAAGATTCGCAAACTCGAAGAGCTTGTCGTCAAATACAAGAAACAGTTAAGCGAGAATTCGGAAAAGCTGCGGGAAGTAACGAAGGAGAATGAGCTGCTCAGCACGAGGCAGCAGGAGTCCGACACGTTGATTTCCAATCTCAAGAAACGCGAAGAGGAGAACACAATTCTGCTGGCGGAAAATAAACTTATGGTGCACACCGAGCTCGAGAACAAGGAGAGTGAAGTCAAGCAGCTCAAGTTGAAGATTGTCGAATTGGAAAAAACCGCATCACAGGATCAGCTTATTGACGAACTACGCAATCAAATTGCCGAAAAAGACAAACTCCTCGACGGCCTAAAGAAACAGCAAAGCGAGCACGAGCAAAAGATTAGTCAATTCCACAAGGAGAGCAAAGAGCTGAAGATTGTGCAGGCACGAAAAGTTGAACTGGAAAAGGAATTGGCGAATGTCGCTCTGCAGCTAAGCGAACTACAGATACTGCTTGAATCTAAACGCGAGGCGGAGGACAAAGTCAAAAAGGAAAATGAAGAATTCCGTCTGCAGATCACCAATTTCAAAAAAGAAATTTCCGATGCGCAAACGCAGTTGAGTACAAGTCAGACTGAAGTTAGGGAGCTGAAGGCTGAAATTGAGAGTACGCGAATCATTGCCAAGTCACAGGAGTCCGATGCCGTGAGTTCACTTCAAGCGCAGCTGAATGAGTTAAAACAAAAGTCCGAGGCTAGCGCTAAGGGTTACGAAGAAACGTTAGCCGAAAAGGAAAACTCTTGCAAGGAGTTTGAAAAAATCATTGCCGACCTCACAACCGCTCTGGACGCCGCCAAGGGTCAGCAGACTCAACAGGAATCCACGCTGCAGTCCGAGTGCGAACAACTCAAACTGCAAATAGAAAAACTCAAAACCGATCACACAGATCGCGAAATTCAAATGGAAAAGGAAAAACTCGAATTGCAATCACAAGTGACAAACATCCTGCAAGAAATCAGTCGAATGGAAGAGCAAATGAAGGAGGTGAGACTTTCGCATGACCAACTGGAAGATGAGAAGCGAGTGCTTGAGAAGAAGATTGAAAAAATGACGCGCCAGAATCAGGCCAGCCAAGAGGGCCAACAAAAATGGCAAGCGCTAATCGAAGAGGCCGAAAACAACGCCAAGCAATTTGAAGCCAAGCTGAAAACCGTCGCCACGGAAAACACACAGCTAGCCGAGAAAAATTGCCTCCAAGAGGAGAACCTCAAACGTTTCGAACTGCAACTCAAGGATGCCGACGCCAACTTCAAACGCGAGAAACAATCTCTCAACAACACCATCAAAGAGGCCGAGGAGAACTACAGCACGCTCCGGCTTCAATGCGACACTGCCAACGACACAATTCAGAAACTCAATGAGAAAATGTCACAAGTGCTTGACGAAAACTCGCGCCTGCACAATGCCAAAGAGCTCATGGAGCACGAGTATCGTTCGCTTCAGGACCAATGCGAGAGTCGTGAAAAGGAAAAGCTGTGTGTGCTCGACAGCAACAAATGTCTCGAGGAGGAAGTGCAGCGACTCAAACGAGAGAATGAGGAAATTCGCGGCAGCAGTGGCGAGGAGAAGGAGCAGCTTCAACGCCTACTGGACGAAATCAATACTCTCGGAAGCGCCAAGCGAGAGCTTGAACAACAGGTTCACGTTTGCATAGAGGAAATCAGCGCCCTGAAGGCAAAGGAGGCCGAAAGTGTCTCCCTTCGCCGCCAGTGCGACGCACTTAAACAGGAGCTTGAGCAACAACAGGAAGAAACACGAGAATTGTATTCTCGGCTCCAGGAGGAAATCAGTCGTGAGAAGGACAGATCGCGGGACCTAACCGAACAGCTGGAAACGCTCTTCACTGCAAACGTTGTGCTGAAACAACAGAATGAATCACACTTGGAAGAAATCGGACAACTGAAATCGCGCAATGAGTCACGCATCGAAGAACTACAAAGTCTGCTGAAACGCACCGACGAAGAGAAGGAAACTCTCAAGGAGACCATGAAAAATGCCAGCGAACTGGAAAAGAAATTGCAAAACTACGAAGAGCAAAAAATCGAAAATCAGTACCTGAACACATCAATCAATCAGCTAGAGGGGAAAATCAAAGAAATTTCAGCCGAAAAGGCGGCCAAAGAGAGCGAAATCATCGAGCTCCAAGAAAAGATCAAGTCACAACAATGCGAACTATACGTGCAGACCGACAACAAGGTCAAGCATGAAACTGAACTCAAAGAGTTGAACGAAAAACTGTCCAATCTCTCCGCGGAGCTTGCCGAGACACGAAACACTCTATCCAAAGAGCGAAACGAACATGCTTCGCGTCTATCATCCGAAGGCGATTCGCTGAAACAAGAAATGTCTTCGTGGCAACAAAAAGTCGCTGATGTGGAAAAACTGGCCGAAGATCGTCGCCTGAAGCTCGAGGAGTCCACCAGTGAAATTGGTCGATTGAAGACCATCTTCGACGACGCCAAGGTCGAATTCAAACAAAACTACAGCCAACTGACCGATGAAAATGAGAAACACAAAGATGCCGTTCGAAACTTAACCGAACAGCTGACATCCATCGGCGATCAATTGACCAAACTCGAATCATTAGAAAGCAGCAACCAACAACTTCAGTCCCGCGTAAAAGAGCTCGAAGTTGAGCTGGCGGAAAAAGTAACTGCCAAAACAGAGTCCGTATCGGACGCATCCAAACAGCAACACAATGAAATGGAGGCCTTGCGTACGATGAACGAACGACTACAACGCGAATTGGAAGACCTAAAACACAAAACATCCGGCGAAATTATGAACCTGACACATGAGATTGATGACCTAACATCGAGCGCTAGAGGCATGTCGGAAAAGTTGCGAGACTATGACACGCTAAAAGCCGAACATCAAAAGCTTCAGGAGAATCAACAACAATCAACGTTCCACGATGCCAACGCCAATGAAAGTGGAGACGATGATTACGAGCAGCTTCGTCGCAATAAAGAGGATCTGGAAACGAAACTGCAAAAAATCATGCACGAAGTGCAGGACGTGTCGAATAGAAATTTGTTTTTGGAACAAAAGTGTGAGAATTATTTAATTTTGGAGCAATCGAATGAGAGGCTGAAATTGTCGAATGATAAGCTCTCGCGGCAATTGGATGAAACTTTGGTGAGTGTCAGGTTGTAGTCCTGTCGCATATTGAATCCACGCGAGTTTCCCATAAAACCCATTTCGCTTCGCTGGATCATGTGCAGCTTTTTTTTAAAAGGGCGGAGCAAAATTTGCAAAAACCTTTTTGAACCTGCCAGTTATGTGCGGATTCAATATGCGGCAGGGCTAAGTCGTGAATAGTAATGAACTTGCTAACATGAGAGAGAGTAAAAAATCTCTTTTTCACAGGTATCCTTACAGCATCACGAAGGCATTTCGGCAAATACAGAATTCGAATATTTAAGAAATATTATGTTCCAGGTAAACTGAAGAAGTTAAATTACCGCTAGGGTTTTGAGCTAAAGCGAATTCTTTTTTTGCAGTACTTAACGGGCAATGTGACGAGTAATAATTCGACACTGGTTAAGGTGATAGCAGCTGTGCTTAAGTTTAGCCCACAACAGACTCAAGTTGCCATCGAGAAGGAGCATCAAAGACATACGCTGGTAGGTTGATTTCTGCATTTCAGGCATTCCTCATTGAGGCGCCGCTTCAGACTTAATGCTCCTTTCTTCGTCTAATATAGTCGACTGTGCACGATTAAACCCTACCAATATTTGACATCATTTATTTACAAAAAAAATACCTTTTGCTGGCGTGCATCCATAACTTAAAAGTAATTCTAGCAATTCCGGTTTCACGCATAGCTGTGTCCGAAACCGAAGGAAAAAAATTGTGTTCATGTTCGGTGAATGTTTGCATGCTAGAGTTTGCTTTGATGGTTGTCTGTTCAGGTTTTCAATGTTATGATTGGCTAATTTCTCTATTGCGCGCTCTCTTTCTCTGTATAATTCTTCATCATTGTAGCGGTAAGTGTACAGAGAGAGAAATGTGATGAATTCGAAGCAGCGCCAAGGAAAACGCCTCCGTGTGGTCCTATCGGCGACCATTCCCGATGGCAGCTTGCTGCCACACGGGTTTTTCAAGCCTCTACGGGGCGGACCACACCCGTTTCATCACCAACGAAACGGCCAAGAGTTGCCAAAAGACCCCTCCATGGCAAGAACCATGAAGGTTCGATGCAGGAGGGATGTGTATGTTTGTGTATGTGTGTGGATGTGTTCTATGTGTTTTTTCGTCAAATTGGGAGCATTTCATCTCAGCGCGGTTGCTCTCAATTCTTCTAATCCGCGCCGGCATCGAGACCAAGCCAGGTCCCGAAATCTACATCTGCTGTGTATGCAACCGACGTATCTTCGGGAATGCCAGGTCCGTGAGGTGTACCTGCTGCAGAGAATGGTGTCATTTCTACTGCTCAGGCCTAAGGAAAATGAGAGATTATGGCAAGTTGTCCTTTGTTGCTCCAGGGTGTCTGCACGCGGGTCGGCCCCCAGCCACCCCAGGCCCTGGCTCACAAGCTAATGGCCCACCACCGTCTCCGGCCATCCCTGGCCCAAGCTCTCCACCACCGCTCCAGTTTAACACCTGCACCCCCTGCAGCAGTGTACACCCCACTCACCATATTGCAGTTTAACTGCAATGGTATCCGTCAGAAGATCAGTGAGATAGTCCGTTTCATGAGTATGCGCAGAATTCTGATAGCGGCATTCCAGGAGACAAAGCTCAAACCATCAACTCCCGAATTTAACATCCGCGGCGATTTCATACTTTTGAGGCGCGATAGAGTCGGCAGGCAGGGTCCTAATCCAGGAGGAGGGCTCGCATTCCTCATACACAGAACCGTGCAATACAGTGTATTAGATCTTCGTTTCAACGACGGCACGGCGGAAATGCAAGCTATTGCCGTTAAATCCGGCAATACCAATATCGAACTTATAAACATCTATGTTCCACCTGCATCCAGCTGTGGCTCTGGCTATAAGTTCGATATTGGTCCACTCCTCACAGGACAGCATAGGATCCTACTTTGCGACTTTAACGCACATCACGAACTCTGGCACTCTCTTCTCGCAAATTATGCCAGAGGTATAGATATCGCGTCCAAATTAGACCAATCAGACTTCTGCGCACTCAATGGAATTTCGTCTACACGCGTCGCTGGTGCCTGCCATAGTTCTCCTGACATAACTATGGTGAGCGCCAGTCTGATAAGTGAAACCCAATGGGAGACAACCAGGTCTCTTCAATCCGATCACCTCCCCATATTGATAAATATTGATAAACCAGCCGAACTGACGACATCAGAACGGCGTACGTTTATCAACCACAAAAAGGCAAATTGGGAGGGTGGTTTCACTGCGTTCACTTCGACGAAGTTCGCCGCGCTACCTACTCCAACGAACGCTAGGCAAGCCGAAAAGAATATAAGGAACGTCATTGTCAAAGCGGCAGCTCGCTACATTCCGGCAGGGCGTATCCCCAAAGTTCGGCCATATTTCCCAACTGCTGCCGCAATGTTAGCCGACGAACGGGACGATTTAAGACGCGCAAATCCGGCAGACCCCAGAATTCAGGAGCTAAACTCCGAAATAAATCGACTAGTTAACACCTATAAAAAAGAGAAATGGAACGAGCATCTGGATAGCTGCAACCTCTCACAAGGTGTCAGCAGACTATGGGCTACAGTCCGCGCCCTGTCTCACCCAACCAAAGACAAGGGCAGTGTAGCCATCAGATTCGGAAAGAAAATCACCGCAAATCCAGAACTCTGCGCGAGCTTGTTCAATAAGCAATTTATTGAACACCCCAAGACCAAGATGCTCAACTGCAAGTTTAAAAGAAGGATTCGCAACCGAACGGTTGACATCATCCCTACCTATACAGCGGACCAAGTTTCAGCAGCAATCCCGAATGCGAAAAAATCAAAGGCCATTGGACATTCAATGGTCATGCTGAAACACTTAGATCTTGCGGCCGTCGAATACCTAACGATGGCTTTCAACTTGTCGATATCCACGCTTGTCATCCTTGAATTTTGGAAAAAGGGTCGAATCACCCTCCTTCTAAAACCCGGTAAAAGCGCGAAACTCGCTGAATCCTACCGTCGAATCACAATCTTATCACCCGTTGCAAAGACCCTCTAAGCACTCATCCACCCCACCCTTTTATCACATGCTGAGCTAGCTTCTCACCAGCATGGCTTCAGGAAGATGCATAGTACTATGTACAACAGCCCTGGATCTGATTACCCATCACATCCATAATGGCCTCAACCAGAAGCAACCTGTCGAAAGCCTTCACCGTGAGTCACGGTCATTCACTCTGCGTTGTTGGCTAATCTCCTAAATATGCATATTCCTGCACAAGAGGTTAGGTGGATTGCCAACTATCTAGCTGGGAGGCAATCCTTCGCAGAGTTTCGGGGCAGTTGTTCAAAGCATAGAAAAATTAAGCAGGGAGTTCCACAGGGTAGCGTACTCTCTCCTACATTGTTCAACATCTACCTGGTTAGCCTTCCAACACCACCGGAAGGTATCGAACTAATTTCCTATGCGGACGATTGCACCGTACTCACCTCGGGGAATGATTTAAATGGCATGTGTGCTCGACTGAATGACTATATTGAGAAACTGGTGGAGTTCTTCAATATACGCAACCTAGTCATTTCGCCGTCTAAATGTACTGCAACTCTTCTGCCCACCTGGACGCAGGAATTTTCGGAGGTGCTTGGGATCCGTACTGGTAAGCATGCTGAAGACGTTGTTCCTGTTGTTACCAACCCCAAGATCCTTGGTGTCTATTTGGATACCATGATGAAGTCGAAAGATCACGTCGAAGACGTAGTCGACAGAATGCACAGTAGAAACAACGTCCTAAAGGCACTAGCCGGGAGTTCCTGGGGCAATGACATAGAAACTATGTTGGTCACCTATAAAGCGATAGGTAGGGCAATCCCTAGCTATAGAGCACCGGTGTGGTCACAAACCGTTTGTGACACAAACTGGAATAAGATCCAGGCATGCTAGAACGCTGCTCTACGTATCGCTACAGGTTGCCATCTCATTTCGTCCCAGGATCATCTTCACCAAGAAACCAACATGTTATCAGTGCGTGATCACAATCTTCTCCTGTCTTTACAATATCTGGTCGGTTGCTATCGAATGGATCACCCAATCCATCATCTCATGGACAATACTCCCCCTCCACGACATGTCAGGAGTGGAATCAGAGATCTCGAGAGAGACGTCCAGAGATACAAACGGGTATCTCCCGATATAATCGATAACATAGCATACCATGCGGTCAACGCAGATATTCACACAACCGTTGTGAATCGGTCAATAGGGAGATTAGGTCCGAATAGAGTCCTCTCAGTGCCCCTATAACACCCATATGCCTGAGGAGACTAGGCTCCCGAGTGCCACAAGAGTGACACTAGCAAAGCTAAGGTCCGAGCTGCTGTGGTGCGCCTCACGATTCAATGCCCCGCTGCATCCACTAACCTCACTCCGAGGGCATTATGGGACAACCCTATTGCAGCTGTTACGTTATTGTCGCTTGAGATAATAGGCGAGAACGACGACGAAACTTAGAACACATCCACAGACATGCACAGCGAATCACACCCTTCTGCACCGCTACAACAACAACAAAACGCCTCCGTGGATTCGTGCTCCCCAAAGGGACCTCCGCTTGATCAAACGTATAAGTAAACATGTTCTCTTCAATACCTCTATAACGGTCAACTTAACGAGAAATTAGTATGTGATAAATGTTCAGCTCCTCTCGTTCCGAGAAGTATATGCTAAAAGTTCATATTGAGGCTTGCGGTCCAAAAGGAGCAACGAGGGCTTATGCATTGAGGGAATTTCCAAAAAAATTGTATGAATACCTCTATAACGGTAAGTTTTACTGAAAGGCCACCTACAGTAAAATTGTATCGTCAGTGATTCGAAATAAAATGTCCTTAACGATATGTGTTCCTGGCTAAACGAATGGACTCGGAAAAGTTTTTCTTTTCTATAACGTCTAGAAATGTATAACTCCAACAAAATTAAATTACAAAAATTACCATCCATGCATGCGCTCCCAAGTCGCGAGTTCCAACGGCACGATTAAGTTATTTTCGGATTTTTTAGGTAAATGTCTCACTAACGGAAAAGATGCACAACGAAAGGACGCCTAATACGCCAACTTTTACAAATTCGTACATTCGAAAGATTTGCCGCATGGCGCTCCCTTTCACGAACACACATCGTTGGGGAGTGTTGGCATTCCTTTTGGATCCACAATTTCATTGTACTCTCTTTACTCCAAGGACCGCATGCAGCTATGGAGACTTTTAACAAATATGTATGGAGGCCAGATATTTCTCAGAATCGTTCCCAGAAACCTGATAATTAGAAAATTTTGCCGACCGTAACTTCGATTTGGGGACCTCCTAGATGAGGAGTTGCATTTTATTGGGAGTCATAGAAGATACAAATTTGTTGAAGACTAATTTCGACAATGAATCAGACCGAGACATCTTAAATTGAGACATAAATGCAAGTTTTTCGTCCGATGAACATAGTACGCACCTAAAACGATATTCTCGAAAAAATGACGTTTTTTGCCGTTTCGAATCCACGTAGCACCCTTAGGGGGGAAAACGGCTACATACATATTAAATCCATGTCGGTGGAAGCATTGCGAAAACAATTCAAAAATGACTGTAGCAGTGACAGTTGTGACCTCAGAGTGTAGAGTGTCTCATCAGATGCCTTCTCTAGTGCGACATGTTCGCATTAAGGGAAAGCATTGCCGATAACGATTTTCGACGGTGTTGTCGACTGTGCTGCATTCGAAATTCAATTGTTTCGGGTCAAAATATCTTCAATAAACAATCACAACATGCCCAGCTTGGTTTTGGTGCTGAGATAACGACGAACGATGTCCTGCTCCGTACCACAATTTCCGGCAATCCTGGTAGATCAATTCATCTACCTCTTGTATAGGCTCGCCATTAATATGGATGGCAATCGATGATGGGTTTTCTCTGCGTTTAGCTGGACTAAGTAACTTGCTAGCTTCTCTTTGCAGATCCAACGCCATCGCGGAAAGATCTATAATCTTTTTGGAGAGAAAGTAAATATCGTCAGCGTAGTCAAGATACTGCAAATAAGATGTGCGAGTCCATTTGATTTCTTTGTTTAATCCTGAAAGTGATGTATGCAATACATCTCCAATCACTATGACCAACAGAATTCGGGCAAAGATGAAGTCCTGGCGGACGCTACTATGGACTTCAAAATCCTCAAAAACCTTACCTTTATGCTAAACGTGAAATTTCGCGCCATCATAAGTTGCCTTAATAATAGCAACAAGCTTCTCAGGGATACCTCTCCTGCACACGGCCCGGTTCACACTATCGAAAGCTTTTTAAAAATCGATGGAAATCAAGTGCAGCGGAGAGTTGAACTCAGCGCATTGCTCGATAATGATCCGCAATCGGAAGCGGACTTGCTCTTCATCGATTGTACATTCTAAGTATGTCTTAAGTCGTTCCAGAATGTTTTTTGCTATAGTTTTAGCATTAGCAGGAAGCACACAAATGCGCCTCCAATTATTGCATTAAGAAGGGCTGGTTGACATGGGTGGATGACGTGGCGAGAAAACTCTGGAGTTTTCTGCGATAAGAAAATGCCCCTGAAGCTAAAGGGCAAGTTGTACAAAACGGTTGTACGTCCCGCACTCATGTATGGATCAGAATGCTGGGCCATGTATGAAGGTTACGCGAAACAAATGACAGCAACTGAAATGAAAATGTTACGCATGTCAGTTGGTGTAACGAAAAGGGATCACATCAAGAGTAGCTTGTCCGAGGCAGCTTGTCCATAGACCAACCAATCACCGAAAAGCTCGAAGACCGACAAATGGATTGGTATTGCCATGTTCAACGGCGTCCGCCTTAGAACCCCGCAAAGAAAGCGATATCAATGGAAGTTCCAATTGATGGACCCAAGGCCAGAGGCAGACCGAAGAACACCTGGATGTGTCAATTGAAAAAGCAACAACAACGCATTGGTCACGGCGATGACACGATCCAAGATAGAGCTGTCTGTAGAAATATGCTGAGATATTACCGCTAAAACGGGCGATGTGCCTACACTGCAGGTCGAGCAACGCGAAACCATGGAGCGGTATAAAGAACGAGGCAATTTGAGAATTTTTTGAAGATTTTTCTATCGTTGTGCATTCTACATTTAAAGAAACAGTTTCGGCCATAAAATTAATTATTTTGGTTGAAAACAATTGAATTTTGTGCAATTTCAGCGTTACTACCGCTCCCAAACAATCAGGATTATGAGGGCTCTACAGTACTAATCTTGCCAGTAAAGAGTGACAGACATTTTTAAAGAGTGACAGACATTTTTCTAAAAACACAAAAAAAAACTATGACTTATACGGGGGCCTACTGAAGAAGTTGGCGAGAGGGCCCCGAGTCAAGTTGTTCCGCCACTGGTGCTGCCTGTTAGGGAACGTGTATAAAATATGTAACTAGTTTGAACTAAGTTTAGTAACATTCGCGAACCATTTTGTTCGTGTTTGACAGATGATGACAAACTGGACAAGAATTTAGTCCATTATAAACACCATGGAGTAGAGAGATAAAAAGGAATGCTAAATCAGCTGTCACCCATACAAACTGCATGGCCCGATTTTAAAAAGCGGTTGTCCCCATCTGTCAAGTGTTATTGTAAAGTTTTTACGAAGTAAGTGGGGGGAAAGATTGTTGCTGGAGGAAGTCAGGAAGTGTATCTATAAAATGTAATAGTCATATCGCACTTTCAGTGCGACACAAAGGTAAAAAAGACGAATTGTCCCCACCTATCAGATCCAGTCTGATATGAAAAATTCAATCATTTATCGTTTCTAAGGGGCAATCCTCTTAGTTCTTAGGATCAGTGATAAACACTATAGAAAGGTATTATCTGCAAAAATGTTTTAAGATAGTTTATTCTAGAGCCGGTATATATGCGCTCACGGTGTACCGTTTGGACAACCGACGCTAATGTTAGCTTTAGTGTACGAGGTGTCCCTACAATCGGGTGCCTCAGGTCTGGGTTTTCTTGTTATAATTGTGTGTTTAGTTTGGCCGGGACTGGGGTCCACGGACCGGAATAAGATAGCATAGCGGCACAAACTCCACCCTTCACAGCAAGCACATGCAGCTGCTCGCTCGTTGAGGAACCCTATCTTCTTCTTCTTCTTGTAGCGGTGCAGAAAGGTGTGTAACCTCTGTGCATCTATGTGGGTACGATTTATGGTTCGTCAATGTTTGTGTCCGTGAGGTCTAAGGACAAAAACATAGCTGCTGCGATAGTGTTTTCCCACAGTGATATAGGGGTAAGATCAGTGGGCGCACCGGGGCATTGAAACAAGTGGCCCACATCATGAGGAGTACCATTGCAGTTTGGACAGATGTTTTGGATATCCGGGTTTATGCGAGAAAGGTACGAATTAAGGCGTGAACAAAAGCCCGACCGAAATTGAGCTAGTGTTACTCTGGTGGCTCTCGGGAGCCTAATCTCCTTAGGCGAAATTGGTGGTGGGCGCTCTGAGAGGACTCTATTCGCACCTAAACTCGCGATAGACCGATTCACTTCTTCAGTGTGGATCGCTGCAATGGCGGCTCGGTATGTAACTTCATCGTAAGGGTCCCGTTTGTATCCCTGAACCTCTCTCTCAAGGTCTCGTAAACCACGCCTGACATGTCGTGGTGGAGGAATTCGGTCCATGAGATGATTATTGGGATGATCCTCACGGTAGCAACCAACAAGATACTGTTTCGAGAGTAGGAGATTGTGATCACGTATTGGCATCAATTTTGTCTCCTGATGTAAGTGATCCTGGGCAGACATCAGAAGGCAACCTGTCGCGATGCGTAGAGCGGCATTTTGGCAGACCTGAACTTTAGACCAGTTTGTGTCACATAGACTATGTGTCCAAACTGGGGCTGCATAATGAGCGGCCGCTCGACCCACCGCTTTATAAGTAGCTAGCATGGTTTCTTTATCTTTGCCCCAGGTGCTACCAGCTAGAGCTTTTAGGATGTTGTTCCTACTGCGCATTTTTTCACAGACTGAAGCTGCATGATTCGCAGACGTCATCATGTTCTCTAGGTGAAGCCCGAGAATTTTGGGGTTTTTAACAGTAGGAACAGAATTGTTGCCAATACGTATATCCATCTCCCATCTGATGTCCTCCCACCAAGTGGTTAAAAAAGTCGCAGAGGATTTGGACGCAGAGATGGTGAGGTTTCGGCTTTGGAAAAATGCCTGTAATCGTCCTTGATAGCGATTAATTCGGAGGCGCATTTCATCCTTATCATTCCCTGTGGCGAGTACGGTGCAATCGTCAGCATAGGAAATCACCTCGATTCCTTCAGGTGGTGTGGGAAGGCCGGACATGTAGATGTTGAACAGAGTGGGGGAGAGTACCCCTCCCTGTGGAACACCTAATTTGATTTTCCTAAGCTTAGAACGTTTGCCTCGAAACTCGGTGAAGGAACCCTATCTTCGTTCTTTAACCTGCACGGTTGTGAAGGCATTGGCTACGTCCGCAGGGCTTCTTCGGTTGTCCAAGTCATTTCTTTACAGTGTTACACAGTTGCACAGTTTCTCACACAAAAGGGGCACACGAATTGTTATTATACCCTATACCCATAAGATGGTATAGGGTATATTGTTTTTATTACGCCGTATTATGTAACACCGCTAAGGAGCCACCGGAGGTATGGCAAAGTATATATGTAATGAATTAGGGTCGGTCCCTGATTCGATTGAGCCATGTCTGCCCGTGTGTCTGTCTGTTCGCACGATAACTCCCGAAAAAAATGAAGCTAGCGGTTTAAAATTTTGGTCAGATGATTCTTTTGATCAAATCTTGGATGGTATTGAAAATAGGCCAAATCAGACCACGGGTTCCCCTCCACCCCCTTGATATTTTCATTCGGTCATTACTTTCGACAAAATATCGCTAGCGTTCTCAAATTTGGATTACTGCCACTGACATATACTTTGAGTTGATGCAAAGTGAAAAAGGCCTTGCCTCCACTACCCCTACCTCCCTTACAAAGCTATATTTACCCATACCTTTTGATAAAATTTCGCGAAACACTTCAAATTTGTGTCAAATAGTAGCTTTTGGAAGTCCTTTCAAGATATTAAAAGTGCACCAAATCCGACTCATATACCCTTTTCTCCCCTACGAAGAAATTAAATTGTAAATTTTAAGTTTTGCGTGTCTTCTAGGCCTGTACATGGCTATAGGGTATACACTCATCGTTTTTACTATGAACGAATGGATACGTGACATGCAGCCCCTTTATGCCATGAAGGAACACATTATTGCACACGAAAACAGACCTCTGATCAAAACAGGCTATTAAGGGGGGACAACCATTTTAGGGATCCGTTTAAAAAATTAAACTAGGCTTTTCCTTATATGTATTGGAGGTTTTTTTTATTTTTAGGGCATACGTCCGCTTCAGAAGCAACGTACTTCTTCAGTGCTCACCTGAAGAAGGAAGTATGTTGCTTCCGAAATGGACTTATGCCCTAAAAATAAAAGAACCTCCAGTATAAGGAAAAGCCTAGTTTATTTTTTTTAAAGTAAACTAACTGGAAGAACAACGGACACAGCGCAAAATTTCAGGGACTCCTTGGGCTTCTGCCCAATTTAATTGAAAATATTTTTGTTTGCATTAAACGAAAGTACCTCTAAATACATGTTATTCGGTTCGGACGAGGTTCTTATTTATAACATAAGTCAGTCATAATTCATAATACATAACAAAGTCAGCTCCAGGCAAGCGTGTCAAGAATTTAAAATGAAATGCACCGGGATCTATTGGAGTGCGAAATTGTACAATAAACGCCGGAGCAAAGATCTATTTAGCTGTGGGATTTATAAGAATTTCCCACATGACTCTTAGACATATCTTACCGGGCAATCACTAGCATGATAGTTTCTGAAAAAATGGAAGTATATTTGGTTGAGCAAAAGACCGATGGAATGGAAGAGGATACGAGGCATACCCTGTTTTACTGCCCAAAGATTAAGAGAAAAGATGCATGCATCACACTTGTAAGAGACTTAAACTTTATTATGATAAGTAATTATATATATATTTTTTTTTTATGTGTACCTGGCGTACTGGACATTTGTTTGCATAAAATGCGACACTCACCTGATCTATACCGTCTCATACCATCTGTAATGAGAAAAAGACAACCATTGAACCTGTAGTTCATGCATTGAAGATACATGTAGTGTTTTGTTTATATCAATTTTAAATTAATTCTTTTATTTCTCGACTCATCGATTTGTGTACCCCTTACCTGACTTTGTGTAAAATTGTTTATCACTTGCCTCATCAATTTGTAATATCTGTACGTACTTTGTGTTAAAAGTGACCCATTAACTTTTAAACTCAAACATTTTCTGCTGTGTAGTGTTTTGTTTATTTCAATTTTAAATTAATTTTTTATCTCTCGACTCATCGATTTGTGTACCCCTTACCTGACTTTGTGTAAAAAGTGGCCCAATTAACCTTTGTTTGTGCTGACATTAACTTGTGTCGTCAATCTTTAATTGTCCCCTTTTCTTTTGCAATCATAATGAGTCACAAATGCTCTTTGGATAATTGCACGGCCTACGACAACAAATTCGAGGCTGTCGTATGTAAAGGTTTCTGCCAGCGGAGACTCCACGGTTCATGTATTGATGCACCTAGAGACTGGTATTCACCTTATCTCGCTGAGCACTTTATCTGCTCAGATTGTCAAAATACGGAACTCACGATTCGATCCATGTTCCGTAAGATCGAAGACCAGATTGACAATCTTAATGCGGATAAGGATGATATTGTGGCTAAGCAGCTTGCACTAACCAAAGCCAACGGTGATAGTTTCTCTGAGATGGCGAGGTCTTTCGACGGGCTAGTGAATATAATTTCTAACAACACCCATTTTCGGACCATAGAAAAAAGTATCTCAAGCCTGGATAAGAAACTTACCGATATTTCTTGCTACAATAGTGTACCAGCTACTGATGTGAACAGCAGCAGCCACAATCAAGACCTAAAAACTGAATTTTTTGCAAAGTTGTATGATAAAATTGATAGTCTTGAACGCTGCCTCAACGCAATAATAACACCGGCAACAACTCCTACAGTGATTGAACCCCCGATCAACGTTGACCACAGCCCTGAGAAAACTTCCTCCATTATTGTAACCGACCCAATAATTACAACACATTCCAATAATGATCCATCTAAGCCTCGGAGCACACAACCCGGCCCAGATAGGCTTTGGCACCTGTTGGTCACGAGATGAATGGGACCAAAGGCTTCATAGAATTAAAGCGCTAAATAACTCCGCTCGGCCAGTTAACGCAGCTCGAACCTCATTCTTCGTGAAAGGCGCTCCACATTTCGCAGACCAACGTTGGATATGTGAACTCTTGCGGAACAGTTTATCGATTGTTGATTGCGACTGCCAGTTAATAAAACAACGTTATGGCTCAAACAAAAGAGGTAAAACTTTTAAACTATCCATACCTTCACGTTACAGTTGGTTATTCCAATCACATGACCCCAACGGACGCAATGTGTACAGCTGGAAAGGACTGCAGTTTACTTTATGGCGAAATAAGACCACGAAACAACAATCAACAAAAACTAACAATTTAAAAACTAATAATTTAAAAACTAGTAATTTAAAAACAGTTAAAAACAAAATGTCCTCCAATCATGTAACCTTTTCCCGAACATTTTCACACTCCACTGAAAACAATAATCAAAAAATTGCACCAAACCTTCCTAACTCTTCACTTATTGAAATTTCCACCTCCGTCCCCCAACCCATCGCCCCTATACTTGCAAGATCTCCTACCAACCATTTGGATATTATATCGAAGCCAGTGGAATCTCGGGAGATAGCGGGTGCCCAAAAATATAAAAACTTTGTCCGCGGTGATACTCTTTTGCCTTCTGCGTCTGGTTCAATACATGTTCTTAACGATAATGTCAATAAGCCCACCTCCCCAACATTTCTCGACCCTCTTGTCCCGCCTGTGGTCAAACTCACTAAGAACTCTTCGGAAGATTTGGATAGTCGGTATTTACTATCTAGATTTAGGGACCATAAAATTTATGAGAGTGTCCGACTGTTCCTTGCCTATATGCATAATGCTCATGAGAGTACCTGCATTGACGGTAAAACTAAAACGAACCTTATAGTTCTGATTCAGCAGGAAGGTCTCCCCACTGATATCAATTCCCTACGCGCCTTTTTCAATCGATACCATGAAGAACTAGGTATGAGTCAAGGTCAAGTAAAACGTGATCTACAAACATATCGCTCTTTCGTTAGCGCAAAACATGTTTCACGCCTACAAAAAACACGAGAAGACCACAAGAAATTTTACTCCTAACGACAATACGCCCTCAATTATTCCTAGATTCATTTACCATAATTGTAGTGGCATGAGAGGTAAAATTAGTACACTCTTTCTCGATGCCAAGTCTTGCCTTTTTAACATACTCGTAGTAACAGAAACCTGGTTAAATGACTCCTTTAAAAATGAAGAAATTGTCGACTCTAACTGGACTATTTACCGTTGCGATCGGAACTACAATTATACAGGTAATTCTAGGGGTGGTGGGGTCCTCATCGCTATTCCGCAAAAAATTTGTGACTTCTTCGCTGACCATTTCCAGAATTGTTTCAGCACTTCGACGACGCAGAGCTCCACAGTTTATTCAACCGATACCAGCCTACCGTCCATTTTAAATGAAATTATAATTACACAGGAAGAAATAGCTATAGCGATTCAACAGCTTAGTGTTAACAAAGGACCTGGACCTGACCTAATAGCACCCTATTTTTTGAAGCGATGTTTAGATCAATTACTCGCTCCACTGCATATACTCTTCAACAATTCACTCCAAACTGGCGTCTTTCCTTTGTACTGGAAATATTCACATCTCACCCCTATCCATAAAAGCGGCGATAAAAGATTGGTTGAAAATTATCGAGGCATCGCAATTCTATCAGCTATCCCAAAACTTTTCGAAAAATTGGTTTGTGACAAGCTCACCATTATCTTTGAACCTTGTCTCAATGAGCAACAACACGGTTTTCGAAAAGGCAGATCTACTTCAACCAATCTTATTATTCTAGTTTCTGATATCCTCTGCGAAATGGAAAAAGGCAATCAAATTGATGCTATTTATACTGATTTCAGCAAGGCCTTTGATAGGGTCGATCACCAAATTTTAATTACAAAATTACATAATTTCGGAATAAGAGGTTCGCTTCTCAGATGGCTTCAATCATACCTCCTTAATCGGACTCAATTTGTTAAATTTCAGGGTTGTATATCAAAAAGTGTATGTGTCCCTTCCGGGGTGCAACAAGGCAGCCACTTAGGCCCTCTCCTATTCAACATATTCATTTCGGATTTGTCACAACTCTTGTGGGATATTCCTCATCTTCTGTACGCCGACGATTTGAAGTTGTACCACACTATTAAAGTAAACTCTGACATTGATTTTCTTCAGCGAAAGCTCGAGTCCCTCGAAAATTGGTGCAATCAAAATAATCTGCACTTGAACGTTAGCAAGTGTCAGGTAATGAGTTTTTCGCGTAAGAGCACAGTCTTATCTAGTTCCTACCTACTTAATGACACCGAACTCAAGAAAGTGGACCATATCAAGGACCTCGGTGTTATACTTGACAATAAATTGCGCTTCAATCTGCATTACGATATGGAACTATCTACAGCCAATAAACAACTTGGCTTCATAAAAAGACGTGCAAAAGAATTCAGAAATATTTGGGTTACCAAATCCTTATATACCACACTTGTACGCCCTATACTTGAATACGCCTGTATAGTCTGGAATCCATTTTACGAGTCGCACTGTGATAGATTTGAATCTGTTCAAAAACAATTTCTTTTATTCGCACTGAGAGATTTATATGACCCCACTGTTTTTCTTTGTCTCCCATCCTACAAATATAGACTTTCTCTGCTGAACTTGACGACGCTTACCTCCAGAAGAACCTTGCTTTGTACATGTTTTACTTTTGACTTTGTTAGCGGGGCAGCTAGTATCGATCGTATATCTAACAAAATCACGTTTAATGATCAAATTAGACGAACTAGACATACACCTCTTTTAAAAGAATATCAGCATTCAACCGTATATGGCTACAACGAGCCTGTAAATAGGTGCTGTAGAACTTTTAATTCCTTTAGCATCCACTACTCTCCCGATATTTCTAAGTTGGTTTTCAAACGAAATGTTATGAAGTCCCTTACAACATCCTAATCTTCTCATTTGTATTTCCTTCTTCACCTTCCTTCCTTCCTATCTAATTAAGTATTTGTGAAATTAAATGTTCTGAATAATTGTTTTCTTTCTTCTGTACAATTGTAATCCACCTTGTTTGGTTAATAAATAAATACTTGAAACGTAATAGGAATAATAACTCAAATATCTATGTTGTCCCGGCCAACAAACAGGAAGAAGAGGAGAGTGAAGGAGAACCACTTGTCGGCGTCGTCGTCTCAGCATCGGTCATCGGCTTCTCGTTGTATCGGTTGATTCTAGCTCAGGTACTTCAAACGGCAATGCGAGGTAGATGCAGAATGGATGTATCGGTTGATTCGGCTGCTTCTCCTTGGGTTCAATCCCACTTCACTACCATCCTCATTCTTCTATATCCAGAAGTAAAGCCTTTCTACCTAAGGCACACAGCTTCTGGCGAAAACATTATCATTCGGTATTCTATGGTAGAATGCGGAGGGGGAAACCACAACCTCCTAGCTAATACAGAGGGGGATCAACTCCGGAGCGGAGCACCGCGCCTCTACTCACATTTCAGAGAGGGGAACACCACAACCTCTCAAACACACAACACGAAGAGGGGAGACACCACAACCTCTTCAAACATTAACTCACCGAGGAGAGGACACCACAACCTCTCCAACACGTAAACTCTGTGCAAAGAGGGGGAACACCACACCCTCTCGAGTTTATCACAAGTAGAAAGGGGAGACACCACAACCTTTCTACAAACACAACGCTGAGAGCGGGACGACCACAACCTCTCAACGATTCAATCGGAGGGGACCAACTCCGAGGCGAAGCCCACACGGAAATTCTAAACATCTCACTGAGAGGGGAGACACCACAACCTCTCAAACTATCATATCTTTCCGGAAAGGGGGAAACCACAACCTTTCCATACAACACTCACTCAATACTGAATCTTAGAATACCTGTAGGTAATTTTCGGTGCTGTACACACAGCAAAACCTAGTCCGCCATAAATCAGATCTCACACAATTAGCATAACAACAATACAAGCAACTACAAGCTCAGTGTACTCACCTACGCACAACGTTTTTAACTCGATTTCCTTTTGGTCACCGCAATAGACGACAAACAATCATACGTTTCCGTCGCGATTTTTTTAGCACGGGTTTTCTCACGGCCAACGTCACAAATACCCCGGAAACACTTAACTCGAAATACGATCGTGTGAAATAAACTAAATTCTACGTGTCGATGATTAGTCGTGTAATTTGACCACGGGAATATAACAAAACTAAACCAGGAACATAAGAGCGCTTAACAAACCACCAGGAAAAATGACCGATTTTATTTTATTTTATTTTTCAATTGTCATTTAATTTCATGGCCTACTATACCTTTTATACATCTAAAATTCGTTTAGTTTATCTCTATATGCAAGTTCATTTTTGGTTTCAAACATACAAACAAAACAACAACAAATCATAAATATTTCCAATGAATGCGTTCACACTCAATTCTTTTTAAATAGTGCTCCAAGGAACACTCCTGATGATCTTGTTTAAACGGCGGGTGGCGTCTATTTTTAACTATTTTTTTATATTTTAATTTTCATTCATTTGATCCTGTAATATTTTGCCAACAGACGCAGAAAGTTTAAATTCTTGATCGATATTGAATTACTGTTTTTAGATAGATCCATATAATCATATAATTTTACTCACATGATTTTTATTTTCTATTTTTCTAGGCCGGTCAAATTAGCAATCTTCTATAGCAGGACCTGAGCACCTATCGAGGTTATTGGTACTGAAGTGATGTTGATGCCAACTCGTAGAAGCAATGAGTCGCTGTTCGCCTTTATAACTGATTATTACTACTGGTCACTACTCTTGTATTAACACAAATTGGCTCTATCTGAAATCAAGAAGCCAAACCAGCGAATATCTGAGACGTGTTCACAAAAAATAGAAACTACATATATAAACAAATCAAATCCAATAGTAAATCAATAAAAATAGACTTAACTACGAATATACAGAGAACATTATTTTCAAATATTCACGTTCAAACATATAGATCAAAAATTCACACGCATCGACACAACAATCATTTATCATAAAGCTGCGTTCACAATGACAGAGTAGATTGGATAGAAAAAAAAATTTCGTTCAACCGTATCATTTTTTAATCTCCAAATCAGCATGAGATCTGACATTGTGAATTCGGCATAATTCAACAAAATATGAGCACGCGCTTCACTATAATAATAAACTATATTGCATTTTATACAACAACATAATGAAGACAAGCATAGAGACGACAAAATATAATTTTGGCTACGAAAGATAGGCAAAGCGGAAAAAATGTTACGAGTAATGTAAACTAGTTCTAAGTCAAAATAATTATGATAAAAAATGATTTATTAATCAAATCTTAGATAGATTTACTTTTAAATATTTATTCACACTAAATTTAAATATTAATTAAAAAATACTATATATACATACACGTTGTACATACAATTATATACATATTATAAAAATTAAAGAAAGAAAAAACGTCTGACGAAAATGTATTTGTTTGTTTTAAGAAAATAGAGAAGGAATTGGGATCCGATTGGGTGTGTATTTTTCCTAGAATGGCAATAGTATAAATTGTTTCATTTTATATTTATTTGTAATTTTCATTAAAGTTGCGCTTTTATGAGTCTCAAACTTGTTTTTTAAAAACGTAACTTATATCCCAAGCAAAATGTGCCTTTTTTACATCGATCCACATTTTTCAATCATCAGTCACAGTCATTTTTCATATAAGTTGACAGATTGTCAGTCAATCAATTAACTAACAATCTGCCAACTTGCATGGGAAATGAATTAGACTGTGTGTGGCTGAAAAGTGTGGATCGACCTTTTATGTCCCGATTCGCACGTCACCAAAATTTGTGACAAAATAAAGTGGACATGTCCGCCAATAATAAATTGCACAAAAGTAATTGTTTTTTATTAATTTTTTTAAACAGATTCAATTGCTAGAAATGTTTTATGTTTTTTTACTCTTTACGGAATAATGCTATTCTGTATTTTTAATGATGTTTGTATTTTGATTTTTTGAATCAAACAAACCGCTAATTAAATGTGTTTGCAAAATTTTTAAATTTTATAAGCTAATGATCCTTAAGGATACATATGTATGTATATTCTTGTTTTCATTTTAAATTCATTACATATTATAAATTTTTTTCAAAGAAATGATTTTTTTTGCAATCTTCAATTGACGACGACGTGGAAATTATACAAGTGTCATTTAAATGAGGCTGGCCGCATACAACATTTAACAAACCAAAAATGTGCAAAATGCTGAATTAAAATCGGAAATCACTGGCTATTCTCTCTCTCTCGAATGCTGAAGTCGATAAAAATCAGGACAAAACCGATGCTTCAGTGATAGTGGCCATAAACTTCAGCAGATGAATGAATGGTGTGTAGTGCTGTGTTTTGGCAGGTTTCAATGTGGCTCCAGTTAGTGTTGCAGAGACCATTGGTCCACGTTGGTGCTGCGTAATTGACTAAGGGGCGACCGATCGCTTTATACGTAGCCAAGAGGGTTTCTTTGTCTGTGCCCCATGTACTTCCAAGTGCTTTTAATATTTTATTCCTGCTCCTGAGCTTGAAGCATATATTTTCTGCGTGGGTGTTGAATTTGCCGGAGTTGTCGAGCGTGACACTAAGGATTTTGGGGGTCCTGGTTGTTGGGATGATGTGGGTGTCAACGTAGATGGGCAGTTGTGTGTTGTACTCTTGATTGAAGCTTGTGAATAATGTGGCGGAGGACTTGGGCGCAGATAGCTTCAGGTTTTTATTCACGAAGAAAGCGTTGAGAACCTGCAGGTATTCGTTAATTAGATCGCACATTTCGGAAATGTGGTTACCAGTTGCCATTATGGTGCAGTCGTCTGCGTATGAGATGATTTGTAATCCCGTTGGTGGTGTAGGTAATCCTGCCATGTAGAGGTTGAAGAGAGTGGGGGATAAGACTCCACCCTGGGGAACGCCTTGTTTGATTTTCCTGAGTTTAGACTTCCCGTTTCTAAACTCTGTACAGGAATAACGACCGGCAAGTTAATTAGCGAAGCGATTCATTTATGGTTGTACGGTGGTGTAGTATTGCGGAGATCCGTTAGCAATAGTGTGTGGTTGACAGTGTCAAATGCTTTTGACAGATCGAGAGCAACCAGAACGGTACGCTTGCATGGTTTCGGCTGGTTAAGTCCATTAAATATGTTGGACGTGATCGTATCGAGAGCGGTGGTGGTGCTATGCATTTTACGAAAACCATGTTGATGATTGGCAAGCTGTATGTGCTCTAAAATTTTCGGCAATACTACTGTTGATTTGAATTTGTGAGCGCATTTGTCGTCGTTATTGTAGGACTTATGACCGAACTTAATGGCTACCTTACCTTTGGGTTTTGTGGGGTTAGATAACGCACGTACCGTTTTCCAAAGGTTGCTTACACCGGATTTTATGTGGCAGGATTTTAAATGCTTGTTCCATAGTTGTCTTCTGTGGTCATTTACTTGCTGGGTTATCACATTATTTAGGTCGCTGATACGAGAATCACTGGGGTCTCTTGCTCTGAATTCATCCCTCATTTTTGCCAATTCTACGCCACTGGATGGAAAGTGTGGTCTCAAGATTGGCATGCGGCCGGAAGGGAAGTATCTACTAGCAGCATCTTCGATAATCCGTCTCAGATTTTTTTCAGCAATATGTACGTCGGTGGGAATTGGTAGGGCAGAAAACGTTTCACTGGTATATTTCAGCAAAGCAGGCTGGATCGGCATCCAGCCTGCTTTGCTGAAATTTGTGCACGTTTTCTTCTCGGTGTACGCGAATTGGGACGGTTTGTCAATCGTGAGGACTATTGGAAGATGGTCTGACGAGAAGGTGATGAATGGCTCCCATGTGGTGTTGTTGATGAGCCCGGGACTGGCAATAGATATATCAGGTGAGCTCCTGCATGATCCTGTAACGCGTGTTGGTGAATCATCGTTCACGGGACAGAAATCTGAGTCATCTATTTGGCTAGCGATAAGGTCGCCTCTGGTGTCGTTGTCGAGATTCGAGTGCCATAGATCGTGATGTGCATTGAAATCAGCAAGTATCAAGTATTAAGCGGTATTGTCCAGTGGGTAGTGGAGAAATGTTGGCCTGAAAACTAGTGGGACTACTTGAGGCTGGTGGTATATAGATATTTAGAATATCTATATCAACATTTCGCGACTTGATGGAAATCACTTGGAGTTATCGGCGGCGGTGATGTCAATTTCTGAGTATGGCAACGAATTATGGATCAGGAAAGCTAATCCTGCGCCGGTGGGTCGATCTTTTTGGATGATGTTGAAGCCTCCGTATGAGTTAAGCGGTGAGTCAGCTTTTAGCTTAGTTTCCTGAACCGCAACGACTTTGATGTGATGTCTGTCCATGAAGTCAGTGAGCTCGATGATTGTGTGTTGAAGTTAATGTGGACAATCTTAGTAGTAGAGTAGTTCATAACTGGCTGTGGTGGTGCTGGTGTTAGGGTATGTCGTGGTGCCTTGTGTTGGACGAAAACTGTGGGTGACAGGTGATGATTGTTGGCCCTGATTATTGTGATGTTGGGAATTCGATGATGACTGCTGTCCACAGATTCTGCAGTTTGAACGTAGGTCTGAATTGTTTAGTACAGAACAATTCTTAGTGGCACCATTTTCTGCAGCACGAGCAACGCACTGAGGTTTGAACGTTGGAGTAGATCCTCTTACCACAGACGCAGCATATCCAAGGAACAGGATTAATTTCGATGCCGGCAAGTAAAAGTAGGATTTGGAGCAACTGGGCCGGCACGGGTTGCTCCAGTGGTATAAAAACGGTGGTTGTGAGTGTGAACCTTTTTCTGTGTTTCCCCGAATGTGTCGAGGAGGGTTTGCGGCTCTTGGCCATACAAAATTGCGTGGGTGGTTCCGGGACATAGACCCGGCCGCGATAGGAACCGTTACCTACCGGTAGAATCTTTTAATGTGGGGACGTACCGGATGAATTTCAAGATGTGGTTATCCTTTCTTCAAAAAAAGGCGATGTAAACGACCCGCCATGTTGTTGTTGTAGTTCTACTGGCGACCATTCCCGATGGCAGCCCCACTGCTACACGGGAGTTTCAAGCTTCTTCGGGCGGACCACACCCGTTTCCAACGAGAAACGGCCAAGAGTTGCCAAAGAACCCCTGGCAAGAACCATGAACGTTCGATGCAGGAGGGTTGTGTATGTTTTTGGAAGTGCTCTATGCGTTTTTTCGTCAAATTCGGAGCATTTAATCTCAGCGCGGTTGCTCTCAATTATCTTAATCCGTGCTAACACACCGGTGTGGTCACAAACCGTTTGTGACACAAACTGGAATAAGATCGTACCGCTACAGGTTGCCACCTGATGTCGTCCCAGGATCATCTTCCTCAATTATCCAGCATGTTACTAGTGCGTGATCACAAGCTTCTCCTGTTTTTACAATATCTGGTCGGTTGCTATCGAGTGGATTACCCAAAACATCATCTCATTGACAATTCTCCCCCTCCACGACATGTCCGGAGAGGGATCAGAGATCTCGAGAGAGACGTCCATAGAAACAAACGGCTACCTCCCGATATGTTTGATGACACAGTATACCATGCGGCCATCGCGAATATTCACACAACCGATGTGAATCGGTCAATAGGGAGATTAAGTACGAATAAAGTCCCCTCAGCGCCCCACCACCTATTTCACCTGAGGAGACTAGGCTCTTGAGAGCCACAAGAGCGATATTAGCCCAGCTTAGGTTGGGTTTTTGTTTGCGCCTCAATTCAATCTCGAATAGACCCGGACATTTAGAAGATTTTTCCGAGCTGCGGTGGTGCGCCCCATGATGTGGACCACCTGTTCCGATGTCCCGCTGCACCCACCTCACTCCGAGGGCGTTGTGGGACAACACTATTGCAGCTGATACGTTCTTGTCGCTTGAGAGAACAGGCGAGAACGACGACGAAACATAGAGCACTTCCACAGACATGCACAACGGTTCACGCACCGCACCGCTACTACAACAACAACAACATGAAGATTAGGCGATGAATTTCGGAGTGGAGAGGTGCCTTGAACCAGCCAGTGTTATTTAGGAAGTACATCAGCTCCCCTAATTTCACATTTGCAACATCCTCCAGACTTCGCAGAAAAGCCCTACTGAGCGTTCTATATCGCGTTGTGGCAAGACCCGGGCATTCACACAAAAACTGAATCAGGGTTTCTCCCTCATCTACATTTCCGCAGCTGCGGCAATGCTCGTTGTAGGGGATGCCCAGCCTGGCGGCGTGGAGCTCCATTGGCCAGTGGCCCGTGAAAACAGCAGTAAGCTTGGGGATATCTTTACGCGGTTTAGTCAGAATCTGAGACATTCTTTTCCAGTCGTAGGAGGGCCACATCTTCCTAGATATAAGGCAAGTCCTCAAATTTTGCCATTAAGAATTAGTAGCCCTTATATAGTGGGCTGCCATCGGGACGCAAACACGCTCCGCATGAGAGCACAAAATGTGGAGACCCAATGAGTGATGGGTGATGTCATCTCTCCACTACTGTGGCTAGTAGTAATTATGCTCTAAAGTTTTGAGTACGAAGGAAGATAAACTAATCGGCCTGAAATCCTTCGCGGTCTCATGCCCTCGATTGCCTACCTTCGGTATGAACACGACTCGAACCCATCGCCACGACGACGTAGTATCAGCATCGGTAGAACTACCGTTTTTTGAAGCATAATCGGTAGTATGCCATCTACTCCTGGGGATGTATAAGGGGAAAAGCTGTTGATTGCTCAGGTAATCTTCTCCTCGGTAATAATGGAGAAAACGAAATCACCCTGCCGTTCACGTCCATTATGCAATCGTGGGCTCTGCGTGCAAGTGCTCTTGCACCCAGGGAAATGCGTATTCACCAGAAGCTCAAAGGATTCGCTAGTTAATTCTGCCCAAGTGCCATCCTCTTTTTTTTATTAAGGACGGACATGACCCTGCTTTGGACAAAATCTTACTGATTCTAGCTGAGCCTTTGACGTTGTCAAATGATTGGCAGAGATCGCCTCCAAGCTTGAGGCGGATCTAATAGCTTTTTATGTAAATTTTCAGGCAGTCCTTGTAAGGCTGCCAGAACTTATGCTTGTTGCAAATGTTGAATATATCCCGAGTTAGTTTACGTAATTAAGAAAGGCCCATGATCCACCATGGAAGGAGAACTTTCTTACTCCTTTTCACTAGACACGAGCCCTGGAAAGCTACTTCCAAGGATTTTTCCATTGACTTTACTACCTTGTCCAACTATCCTCCACGGAGCTGATCGAGGGATTTGGCGCAGTTGAGAGTTTTGATCTACAAATCTACCTGAACTTCTTCCAGTTTATTGCCTTAGAGTTTCTGTAAGGTTGCGGCATCTCGCTGGAGACATTAATGTTGAAGAGTATCCAGTAATGGTCCGAGAGCTGAGATCTCTGATACTCTTCACTGTTTCACCTTAAATTTATCGTTGTCCGACAGCAGCGCTACAACCAGGACCTCTTCCCATCCCGCGTAATTACCCGAACTCGGAAAAACGAAGGTTGGATGACCTCCCGTATTTAAGATAAAATCAAAAGTGGCTAAAGTGCAGGTTCTTGGCTTACCTTGGTCTAGGTAGCTAATATTGTGGAATAAATTGTAATTGTAGTCACGTATTGGCAGCAATTGTGTCTCCTGATGCCCAGGATCACTGGGCATACATCAGGAATTCTTTTTGAAAGAATTGAAACTTTAAAAGTGCTCTGGAATACCACATTTCTTCAATAGAATTCTTTGAAATCTCGCATGAAATCAACTTTTGCTCATTCATTGATAATTTATGAACCAATTAAAATGATCTCTGCACAGACACTGACTGCATTTCATTGATGAATGAGTTGATTTAATCAACGTCAATTGATTGATATATAAAGTAGAGGTTCATTACAGAAGATTCGATGAAGAATTGTTAAGAATTTCTATACGAAGCAACTATAGTCATTTGTAGAGTTTACGAGCAATGCTGACTATATCTGAGGTTGGCCGAGTGGTTAGCGCGTAGGATGGGCAATACGGTAGTCATGGGTTCGATGCTAGCTGCGGTAATTTTTTTTTGCAAACGCGAGAAAATGACAGAAATGATAAAATTTGGCGCCACAGATACTGAAATCGTGCCACATGTCCGCTAGGGATGCCCAATGATAAAGCGCCCGCATGCGTCCACCGTCTATATTGTATGCCGTTGTAGAGAGGATGGCTCACCAATGACGTCGGATAGTTGGAAGATGGCTCACGGAACCGCATCTTTTTGTGCACCACGAAAAAGCCTTGACGAGCAGGTTAACCGTTAACAAAAATAATAAAAATAAAGTAAAAGCGGTTGGTTCTTGCCGCGTGGATTCCGCTTGCCTTCACCAGCCTTAGCTATTAACTATTAATCCCTATTTTAACTTCTTTGTATGCTCCCGGCATGCGATATCTCTCTGTGATGTAGAGGATATGGGCCCACCGCACATTACCCTGAGCTACATCAAGCCCCTGTCTATGTTGTCTCGTTGCGGAGGTCTTTCTTACGCCTAACCTAAATGGTTATAGAGAGGCATTGACGCCATCCCCTGGGCCATCTCCGCATGTCCAGCGTTCTTCATTACGGTTTAATCATCTAAATAATTTACCACAGAGTAAAGATGTGGCTACTAAATGACAATTGCGCAGGCAACCTACGATGTGAAGAGTTGAGTATGAGTCCAGTCGAACTGCCGTCAGTTTTTGAATGATCAGAGTCCATGGATTCGCCGTTTAGGTATCGCCTAATTCTTTTCCCATTTACTGGAATGTGCAATTCGAAATTCATTGCGGTGCTTAATTTGCTATTTTATCCCCCACGATTTATTGACAAATGCTAAACAAATTCAAAATATTTCGCAGTTATAAAAAAAAAATAATTAAAATTTAGTAGTCAAAGTAACAATCCTTGTTTTTAATGATTAGTCAAAATTAACGACCATTTCCGTTTTCAAATTAGCTAGCAGCCTTAACAATCCCATTTTCACATCCCAATCAAATACATAAACCTCCCATGTCAACCACGCGCATTGCCGCCAACGTACTGACCTCAATAATCACGCACCCACACCGGCCATACACGCACACCACAATGTTTTAAGTACAACAAGTGAACCGGACCAAACCGGTCCGTGTATTTTGTTGTTGTTTTCAGTTGTTGCATGCAGTCGGCTGTTTGTGTGTGTGTTGTGTTGTTTTGACAGTGACGGGACATTTTGTGTCAAACTTGCTCGCGATTGAAATTTTCGTCTTCTTCAATTCACTCCTCTGCGGAAATTTTCAAGCGACTAGTGTTCCGCGCGGTCTACGCGAAAAAATGCAGTGAATGTGTTTTGCCAACAAGGAGCGTGTTCTGTTTGCCAGGATGTCGCGTGTAAAGTCACGGACACAGACCGAAGTTTGTGGCGATTGCGGAGCATCAGGCAAGTGCAGTCAGCAGCCCAGCCCATGGCGGCCACTTAATAGGCTGCGAGGTGCATTCTAATTAGACTCGCTTTGAACATTCTCACTGTTAGATGTTAGATGACTCACACGCGACTAATTAGCATTCGCGTCGCAGCCCACAAGTTAGAGGGTGTTAATTTCCATTTCACTTTCCGTTTCAGATCCATCATGGGCGTCCATCAATCGAGGCATTTTGTTATGCTCGGACTGTTGTTCTGTCCACCGGAGTCTGGGACGTCATATTTCGCAGGTGAAGTCCCTGCGACAGGGCGTCTGGTGTCCGTCCGTACTGAATCTGGTCAATTCGTTGAATGCACACGGAGCGAATAGTGTCTGGGAGCACTATCTGCTCGATCCGTCCGGTGGGAAGAGTATGCGACGAAAGCCCACGGCCAAGGATCCTTTGCATCCGACCAAATCGGATTTTATTCGCGAGAAGCACGTCAACCTGGCGTTCGTGTTGAAGCCGAACACTATGGAAGACGGTGCACCCAGTGTTGAAACGGAGCTAAGCAAACAGCTCCATGCCAGTGTTCGAACCAGTAATTTAGAGACATCGCTCCGGTTGCTGGTGCAGGGAGCTGATCCTAATTTCTTCCATGAAGTAATGTGCATCGTATTTCATCCCCCCCCCGCCCCCCCGCTGCATTTACTGATTGTCTTTACAATTTCAGGAAAAACAATCCACACCACTTCATGTCGCGGCCAAGTTTGGACAATCGAGCCAGATGGAACTTTTGTTGGTCTACGGCGCCGAGATAAATGTCATGGACGGCAATGGGAACACTCCCGTTGAAGTGGCTCGTGCCAATAATCACAACATGATAGGCGACCGTCTGATCGAGGCAATGTATGAGGTCACCGATCGCATTACAATGTTTTTGGGTAGCAAGAAACCCGATCATGCCGTGAGTAGTTCTTTCTTGAGTCATTCACTTTATCTCGGTGATGTGGTGTCACGTCCGGTGGTTGATCTGTTCTTTTGTTTCAGGCCGGCAAGCATTTGGTAATTCCCGAACAGCAGCACTCCAGTGACGTAGACGATCAGCTACGTATTGCCCGGGGAAAGTTGCAGCTGGTTCCGAATAAAATGTTTGAGGAACTTGTTATGGATTTGTATGATGAGGTGGATCGCCGGGAGAATGAAGCAAGTGAGTGGCGGTGCAAGAGTCGCTTTATGCCTGGCTGACGTGTTTGAATTTTATTTTGCAGTTTGGGCTACGACCACTTTGAATCGGGATATCGTTGCCGTGCCGTTTCTTCCCACAAATCCGTACTTGAGCGCAACAAGGAATCAGGTAAGGAAGCAGCATAGGGTTAACATTGTCTCAATGTTATGTAAAGCCCCGTTTTGTTTTCCTCAGTTTTCCAAAATTGAAAATAAAAAGCAAAGTTTCCTTATACTGAAGATTATATTTTCGTTATGGGCAGACACGTGTTTCGGACACAAAATATGCCCTTCTTCAGTGCCAGTTGGCAAACTTTGTTTTTTATTTTCAATTTTTTATTGTCTCAATGTTCGGGGCAGACCGTGTTTCACTTGAGCGAAACTCACATGATACGTCCAAACGACATTGCGTTAGGTGTGAGATTCGCCGCAATGATCTGTTGCGCCAGGAACCTCTACATAACCATTGCGTCAATAATAAGAATTCTGAAACAGTATGCCATACTGAAAAAGGCTATTATTCAATTTCGAGATCAAAATGGAGGAATCGTATTTTTTAGAGCAACGACTCTAGTTCACAAAATATTCATCAGCATAAGAAGAGGCATCTGTTGAGACATTCTGGGCGACGTGCACTGTTGGTCGAAATGATAAATTTAAGGTAGAACAATGGAGAGAGAGCTGAACCAGAGCTGAGATCTTTCTCGGACCATAACTGGATACTCTTTTAACATTAATGTCTCCAGGGAGTTGCCGCAACCTTACAGGAATCCCAAGGCGATAAACTGGAAGAAGTTCAGGCAGATTTGTAGATCTAAACTCTGAACTGTGACAAACCCCTCGATCAGCTCCGTGGAGGAGCTGGACAAGGAGGATAAGTCATTGGAAAAATCTTTAGAAGTAGCGTTCAAGGGTTCGTGTCCAGTGAAAAGGAGTAAGAAAGTTCTCCCTCCCTGGTGGAACATGGACCTTTCTGAGTTACGGAAGCTAACCCGGGATATATTTAATATTTGCAACAAGCATAAGTTCTGGCAGCCATACAAGGACTGCCTGAAAATTTACAAAAAAGCTATTAGAACCGCAAAGGTCCAAGCTTGGGACGATCTGCGCCAATCACTGGACAACGTCAAAGGCTCAGCTAGAATCAGTAAGATTTTGTCCAAAGCAAGGTCGTGTCCGTTCTTAATAAAAAGAGAGGATGGCACTTGGGCGGAATCAACTGGTGACTCTCTTGAGCTCCTGATGAATACGCATTTCCCTGGGTGCAGGGGCACTTGCACGCAGAGCCCACGATTGAATAATGGAGATGAACAGCAGAGTGACTTCGTTTTCTCCATGATTACTGAGGAGAAGATTACCTGGGCAATCAACAGCTTCTCGCCTTATAAATCGCCAGGTCCAGATGGCATACTACCGATTAAGGTACGTTGTCCTCGACACGACTGCATCGGCTCTAGCGACAGCGACTCGCTCATTTCATATAAAAACTCGTTTTTAGAATGAGAGAAAAATGAGTTTTTATATGAAATGAGCGAGTCGCTGTCGCTAGAGCCGATGCAGTCGTGTCGAGGACAACGT
This sequence comes from Microchrysa polita, assembly GCA_949715475.1. Classification (NCBI taxonomy): domain Eukaryota; kingdom Metazoa; phylum Arthropoda; class Insecta; order Diptera; family Stratiomyidae; genus Microchrysa; species Microchrysa polita. The sequence continues at coordinate 22,056,157 of OX454419.1, read as the reverse complement.
ACCTTTATGCTTCAGAAAACGCATCTGGTAGTTCCACAGCTGCTGATACTTTTCAGAAGCCTTCTGCTACTCAACCACGTCCCCCAGTCGTGGCGACAGGTTCGAGTTGTTTTCATACCGAAGGTAGGCAAACGAGGGCATGAGACTGCGAAGGATTTCAGGCCGATTAGTTTATCCTCCTTCGTACTCAAAACGTTAGAGCGCTTAATAGACTTACACATCCGACAAAGTCTTGAGAACTCAGCACTTTCGAAGTCCCAGCACGCATATATGAAGGGAAAGTCCACAGAAACGGCTTTCCACGAAGTGGTCCGTATCATCGAACACAGCCTCGAGTACAAACAATACACGTTATCCGCTTTCTCAGACATAGAGGGTTCATTCAATAATGTTCGTATTGAATCTAGTCATGAGGCCCTTTCAGACTTAGGAGTTGAGCCACGGCTTGGGTCGTGGATAGTGACACTACTAACGACCAGAGTAATCCATGGTGACTTAGGAAGGAGTCATCTGACTAAATTCGTGTGCAGAGGAACACCTCAGGGTGGTGTCATCTCTCCACTACTGTGGATATTAGTTATTAACAAGATCCTAGCCAGGCTTGACAGGGAGATGATTAAGGTGGTTGCATATGCGGATGATGTAGCGATTATAGTATCAGGAATGTGTCTTTCCGTGATTAGTCAGATCATGGAAAGAGTCCTCGGTTTGGTCAGTAAATGGGCCACAAGCTGTGGCCTGGGCGTAATCCCTGGGAAGACAAAACTGATGCTGTTTACTACAAAAACAAAAATACCGCCTTTCTCACTCCCAAAACTAAATGGACATCAATTGCAACTATCGCCCAGCTCGAAGTATTTGGGCGTTATTCTGGACTCAAAGCTCAACTGGAAGTTGAACATTAAGGAGCGCGTTAAAAAAGCCTGTATAGCTTTCTACGCCTGCAAGACAGTATTTAGTAAGAGATGGGGTCTCAAGCCGAACATGGTACTCTGGGTGTACACGGCGGGCCAGCTACAGTAAAGGCTACAATGTAACAAAACTCGGTAGAGTGCAGAGATCGGCTTGCCTTAGCATCACAGGAGGCATGCGAACATGCCCGAGGGATGCGCTGAATGTCATCCTGCATCTTCTACCCATCGATCTATTTATTAACCAACTGGCAGCATGTAGCGCAGTCAGACTCAAAGCGTTAAGTTGCTGGAGTGCTAGGCCATACGGCCACATCAATATCCTAAACCAGCTACCACAGGACGTACGAAACGCTGTAACGGATCTCAAAGTGCCCAAACTAAGCTTTGGGAAGAACTTTGATGTCAGATTCCCAACTAGAGGTGAATGGAAAGAGAGTGCGGTGGTCAAGGATTTTGGCATCACATTCTTCACCGATGGGTCTAAAATGGATTGTGACGTGGGTGCTGGAATCTTCTGCAGATCACTAAGTATTTCTGAATATTACCGTCTTCCTGATCATGCCAGCATTTTTCAAGCAGAAATGCTTGCAATCATGAAGGCCTGTCATGCTCTCAGGGACATACAAAACAACCAGAATATCGCTATCTGCTCAGATATTCAGGCGGCTATCATGGCTTTACTATCGGTGAAGACGACCTCCAAGGCTGTTGAAGTATGTGGGGGAGCATTAACCAGCCTTGGCACACGACAAAGAATCACCCTACTCTGGGTACCCGGACACAGGAACATAGAGGGTAACGAGAGGGCTGACGAACTAGCCAAAATGGGTGCCACCCTTGACAGCTCTCATGCGGAGCGTGTTTGCGTCCCGATGGCAGCTGTTAAGAGTAAGATATCCACCCACTAACTAACGGCTGTTAATTCCAACTGGCGAAATCTGAGGACCTGCGTTATATCAAGGAAGATGTGGCCCTCCTACGACTGGAAAAGAACTTCTGAGATTCTGATTAAACCGCGTAGAGATATCGCCAAGCTTACTTCTGTTATCACGGGGCACTGGCCAATGGGGCTTTACGCAGCCAGGCTGGGCATCCCCTACAACGCCCATTGCCGCAGCTGCGGTAATATAAATGAGAAGGAAACCCTGTTTCATTTTCTGTGTGAATGCCCGGGTCTTGCCAGAACCCGGTATAGGACGCTCGGTAGGGCTTTTCTAGGTAGCTTGGGGGATGCAGCTAATGTGAAATTAGGGGAACTGCTGTATTTCCTAAATAACACTGGCTGGTTCAAGGCACCTCCCCACTCCTAAATTCATTACCTAACCCTCATCATATACACTAGTTAAGCTTCACGAAGTTTGTGGTTTCAAAACGGCGCTTTATGCGCTAATTGGGCTTTTGGCTAGCCTCTGCCTAAGCCGCCACTTTTACCAACCAACCAACCAACCAACCGTTGGTCGAAATGTACACAATGTGTACCGCATTATTCGTGGAGTATAAAAATTATTCATTTAGGAGTCGTCAAAAGAAATGTACCGCCAAGTAGAAGCACGAAATAGTTATCAACCCTGTCAATGTATCATGGCGATTCAGATCGTCGTTATACAAATTATTCACCAGTAACCGGCTGACGAAGATGAATCCTCTCCAGAGGCGATGTTCCGCGACTTTCATGTTGACTTTGTAATTAACAACAACTAATTTGAAGATGTCCAACTTTCCCTCCTTAGTTTCTGCTTAAGGGGCATTAGAGTGAACATCCGATTATTGCTGTGGTCGTTGGGACACAACTCTCGGCTAGGCAACGATCCGGTATTGGTGTCGTGTGCACAAGGATCTAATTTTCTCACGGGTACTCGAAATTCCCTAATGAATCACCAGAAGAGATTCACCTCGGGTTTTGTGATGCATTATCAATCGCCTTTCCAGACGCTAATTGAGGTTTTTGTTTTTTTTCGTCAAATTAAGAGCATTTGATCTCAGCGCGGTTGCTCTCAATTCTCTTAATCCGCGCCAGCATCCAAACCAATCCAGGTCCCGAAATTTACATTTATTGTGTATCCAACCGACGTATCTGCGGGAATGCCAGATCCGTTAAGTGTACCTGCTGCGGGGTATGGTGTCATTTTTACTGCTCAGGCCTAAAAAACTGGGGCAGTATGACGAGTTGTTTTTTGTGGCTCCAGGGTACCTGAATGCGGGTCGGCCGCAGCCACCCCAAGCCCTAGCTCACAAGCTAACGCTTTACCACCGTCTCCGGCCATCCCTGGCCCTAGCTCTCGACCCAACACTCCATCACCGCCACCCGTTACCAACAATACAAATAGACATACTCGCTCCAGTTTAACATCTGCACCCCCTGCGGCAGTTTACACCCCACTCACCATATTGCAGTTTAACTGAATGGCATCTGTCAGAAGATCGTCCATTTCATGAGTACACGCATAATTCTGATAGCGGCAATCCAAAAACATCCATCGACGTCTGCAGTGTTTATATACTTTTGAGGCGCGATAGACTCGGCAGGCAGGGTCCTCCAGGAGGAGGGCTAGCATTCCCAAGACACATAACCGTGCAATACAGTGGATTAGACCTACATTTCAATAACGGCATGGCAGAAATTCAAGCTATTGTCGTTTAATCCGGCAATACCAATATCGAACTTATAAACATATATAAACCACCAGCATCCAGCTGTGGTTTTGGTTATAAGTTATATATTGATCCACTCCTCACAGGACACCATAGGATCCTACTTGGCGACTTTAACGCCCATCACGAGCTCTGGCACTCTCTTCTCGGTAACGATGCCAGCAGTATAGACATCGCGTCCAAACTAGACATCATATTTCTGCGCACTTAATGGAATTTCATCAACACGAGTCGCTGGCGCCTGCTATACTTCACCTGACATAGCTGTAGCGAGCGCCAGTTTGATAAGAGACAACTATGACCCTTCCCTCCGATCACCTTCCCATTATCATAAATATTGATAAACCAGCCGCTATATGGGGAATGACGCCACTGCATATTTTCATACAGGAAACTGCAGCATTGAGTGCTTTGAAAATCAACCTATCAGCTGATACTCGTGTCAGTGATCGGGGACACATGCGTATCCTGCAGCAAGTTCCTGGCCTATCAATCTGCCAGGTTTCAGATTACATGATCACGGAACTGCGCTTCGGCAGGAAATTCGCCCTTCACATCCCAGATCGGGCGGAATGGGCTAATGGCAACACTTGTATGGATCCTAGAAGCATCACTTGGTTTACCGATGGCTCTAAGACCGATCACGGTGTAGGTGCTGGAGTCTTTGGACCCAATACCAGGATCTCGGTTGCAATGGGCAAATGGCCTAGTGTCTTCCAAGCCGAAATTCATGCCATCGAAATCTGTACCAGGAAGATCCTGGGACGTGGTCTCCGTGGCGCACACATCGCCATCTGCACTGACAGCCAGGCAGCAATTAAGGCGCTAACTTCACACAAGTTTACCTCGAAAATGGTCATCAAGTGCTTTGACATCCTTCAGAGCCTCCCCAGCCGTAACTCTGTTTTCATCTATTGGGTTCCGGGTCACAGAGGCGTTGAAGGAAATGAATACGCGGACGAATTAGCAAGAGAGGGCTCATCTTCAACACTCATTGGTCCTGAGCCCTTCTGTGGAATTAGCTGGAAAGCTGCTAGAGGCGTAATTGGTCAGAACAGCGTACATACCTTTATCACCCACAAAAAGGCAAATTGGAGTTCACTGCGTTCACTACGACGAAGTTTGTCGGGGCATTCAGTTGCTCAGTGGTATAGATGTCATTCTATCTCTGAGTTGCCGGAGCGTGGGTTCGAATCCCACTGTGGCCACGGCTGTTTGTGTTGTCTATAAAAATGCTCCTACGGCTGTCGGTTCTTCGATGTAATCGTCCCGGAGCTACCCATTGTTAAAACGGCTTAGAGCAGCCAAAACCCCCTTCGATTCAAGAGAAAAAAATCGGTTGAGTCGCTACAACAACAACGACTTTTTTCGCGCTACCTAACCCGAACAAACGCTAGGGAAGCCGAAAAGAATATAAGGAACGTCATTGTCAAAGCGGCCGCTCGCTTCATTCCGGCAGGGCGTATCCTCAAAATTCGGCAGTATTATTAAATATTTATATATATCGCCGGAACTTTTACTACTAATTCTGACAAGCGATTACACATTATTATATAGTTCCTTATTCTATACACTTTTAAAGGGAGCCGGTAGCGCTCAGTTTATACGCCGTTTTTTTTATTGTCTACCTGCTATTAGTTTTATGAGTTTCGATGGGCAATTTCCGTGGTCCGTGTTTAATAGCACGTTGTCGTCGCTTCACATGATTTCCAAACTTTCCCATGGGTCCAGCGCGCTCGGCCTTTTTACGCATCGTAATAGCTCCAAATTGTCTCGTTGGATCGTGTGTCCTTCCTCGATGATGTGGGCTGCTACAGATGACCTTACCGGTGCACTCGGCCTTCTTCCATTATTGACGACTTCTCTGATATGTTCGTTGAATCGTACCATGACCAACCGCTTCGTTTGTCCTATATATTCCTTTCGGCAATCGCTGCATTTAATTCGATAGATCCCGCTTTTCTCCTGCAGTTGCAATGGGTCCTTTTCGCTGCCTAAGATATTCCTCAAAGTGGTGTTCCTGCTTGATCCTACAACCTGTAAATCGAAATTGGATAAAGCATTTTTAATGTTAAGGAATATATGGGAGAAGGGGATGCTGATGCGTCTTGGGGTGTTCTCCAAGGACTGGGCAAACAGCGTCGTGAGTTTTGCCTTATTCAGCTGTTGGGTCTTCCTCCTGATCAGCCTTTCCACATCCTGCGGACTATATTCATTTTTAATCGCAGTGTCAATAATGAACTCACGTTCTTTGGTATATTCAGCGCTGTTTAAAGGATAGGTGATCAGTCGGTGGACCATACAGTTGTAGGCAGCCATTTTTTGAGCAAAAGTATGATTAGAGGTGGCTGGTATCGTTCGCTGTGTTGATGTTGGCTTGCGGTATGCGCCATTGTCTTTCGTAATTATAACATCCAGGAATGGGATGCTCCCATCTTTTTCCATCTCCATCGTAAACTCGATTTTATGGTGAATTGTGTTTATAACGGAGAGGACCAGGGCAATATCATCACGTTTGACGACGGCGAATACATCGTCTACATACCGAAGCCAGACTCTAGGCATTATCCCCCTTTCCTCGATTTCTTCTTCGATAAACGACATGAATCGCTCCGTCAATAATGGCGAGAGGGGATTCCCCATAGCCATTCCCGACGTCGTTCTGTAGTATTTACCCCGGAATGTGAAGTAGTTTTCGTTCATGCAGAGATCAGCAAGTTTTGCATATGCACGAACTTTCTTCCTCCATTCCTGAGTAGCACCAAACTGATTCAGCCATCTTTCGAGTTGGAAGATCGATTGCCTAATGGGTGTATTGGGGAAAAAACGCCTTTACGTCAAACGATACCAGCACCTCGTTATCTTCAATGGTATCAATGGTTCGCAGCCTCTCGATTAGCTCGTGGGTGTTACGTACGGAATGCTTGCTGTTGGTGTTACCCATATTTTGGCACTCCCTGATAAGCCATTTAGCTATATTATATGTCGGCGATGATTTCCCTCATCTCGTTGCCCACCTTATGTATTTTAGGTTGACAGCGGATTCTGGACAATGATGGATTTGGCATGCGTAGTTTGCCCACGTTTTCAAACACCGCGCCTGCTTCTTTCAAGGCCTTTTCGACTCGTTTTACTGATTCGGGGAGCGGATCCTTTCTCAATTCGAAGAAATTGCCATTCGAGAGTTTTTCCGTTACTGCTTCATCGTAGGCGTTGCGGTCCACGATAACAACCTTGTTGCCTTTATCTGCCTTCAGGAAATATACAGGTTTGGCCTTAAGATCTTTAATTGCCTTATTTTCTCGCTGACTGACTGTGGGATGTTCGGCCTTGCGGATTATGGAAGATACGCGCGATCGTATTTCTTCCTTCTCGTCTATGTTTTTAGTCTTGATACCGGCTTCAATGTTGACGACGGTTTCGTCAATGATATATTTTGGCGGAAGCGCGAACGCGAGCCCTTTGTTCAGGATATTATTTTCGTTTTCCGTGAGAGTAACCGACGATTTATTTATTACGAAGTTTGGTATGTTCGCGACGACACGTTTATACGGCGCGGGGCTAAGATCTTTGGATAATTGCGACCATTTCTTGTTTAAAGCGCGGCGTTTTCTTATTAATTCGCATTCGTAAGCTCGGTGTATTTTTGCCATGAGGATTTCGATAGGGATACCGTTCGCGGTGGCTTCTTTAGCCATTTTTAGGTGGGTGCTATATGATTTTAGGGTTATCGTCGCTTGCTTAGCATAAATACCCTTTATGGTATTTTCAATGCATTCGTTTTCAAGTTTTCTTATTAGGAATTTATTATCGCGGTGTACCGATTTTAATATTACGCGGTGTGACTTCGGAGTTACGCGGTTTTTGATACATTTACGAAGGAATCTGATGTTTTCAAAATTATTAGCTGTCATCTTTTTTAGCCTTAACAAAATGTTAAAATCCGACTTATGGCTGGAACCCATATCTAAATATTTATATATATCGCCGGAACTTTGTAGTGTTCTTAAATTGTGTTATGCAAGTAGCTTGCCCAATAAACTACAAAAAAATAATTTTCAGTGTATATATATTTCGGGGGCAACTTACCCCCTTCTTCAGCACAAAAGCTACTAATTCTGACACACATTATTATATAGTTCCTTATTCTATACACTTTTAAAGGGAGCAGGTAGCGCTCAGTTTATACGCCGTTGTTTTTATTGTCTACCTGCTATTAGTTTTATGAGTTTCGATGGGCGATTTCCGTGGTCCGTGTTTAATAGCATGTTGTCGTCGCTTCGCAAGATTTCCAAACTTTCCCATGGGTCCACCGCGCTCGGCCTTTTTCCTAGTATTTCCCAACCCAAATAGAGAAATGAAACAAGCATCTCGAAAGTTGCGACCTCTCAAAAGGTGTCAGCAAACTGTGGGCTAGGGCCCGCGCCCTGTCTCACCCAACCAAAGACAAGGGCCATCAGATTCGGTATGAAAACCACCGCAAATCCGAAATTTTGCGCAAACTTGTTCAATAAGTAATCCCCCTTCTTAAACCCGTTAAAAGCGCAAAACTTGTCGAATCCTACCGTCCAATCACAATTTGAAAAAAAAAGTTCAAAACGAATGGAATCGTACTGTGGGGTCATGCTCCCGCAACCCCAACGAATTTTCTAAGTAAATTTTTTTATTTGCCCACCTATTTCAACCAAGCCCAAAACTTTTGTCAAGACGGAAGAAAAAGAATGAGGAGGGGGATTAAATACAAGTCAAAGGTACGATCGAAAAAACTTTTTGCCCAAGGAGAGCGAAGAGTATACAAATTTCGGCCGCCCCCGAAATTAGCTTCGGCCTGGGGGTTTGGCGAGCGTAGCGAGCAGTGGGCGAAGCCCCCTAGTTTTTTTGAGATTGTTCCTTGCATGAGGAGGAAGGGGAAAGTAAAGCCTTCGGCTATCTCGGCAGGGACCATATCTCCCAGGAAAAAATTATCCAAAAAGCGATTCCCGAATGTATGTATACGGATTTTTTCGCGGTCAATGTCCAGTGACATCATAATTTAGCCTATGCCCACGTCACTATGTATTGTCAACCCCAGGGGGCGTGATTAAAAACCAAAATCAAGTCCCTAAACACTTAACGCTTTTGTTGAAGGCGTTTCCTTGTATCAGAAAACGCTGAACTCTGCATTCAAATTTATTAGATTTTTTTTAAACATGTAAACACATAAAATATTATTTAATTCCAGGGCCGACAAAAGCTGGCACGATTCAGTCCCCTAGAGTTTGCCGGCTTGCTTACAGATGTTCTAATGGACGCAAAACGTCGTCAAAACATGGCCAATCTACGACCGCTCGATTCGCCAACATTTGCCAACATGTCACAACAACAACAAATGCAACAGCTACAGCGTGAATCAAATTTGTCCGATGATGAACCATTGTATGATGCCGTGGCTTCGGACGATGATTATGCGGCTCTGGCACCAATCGGTCAACAGGTAAACAAATTCAAACCGAAAACATTAAAAAATCATAGCTTTGGTTAAATACTACATAAATGCATACTTACTCGTACTTACATTCTAACCTTAAGTATAAGTGGCAATAGGGTTGTATTAACACGCCCAGGTGATGGTGGGTTTTTGATTTGTAGCGCAATACGTAATTATGTTAACTTGTTTACAAATTTAGCTGTTAAGGATAACAAAGTAAATGTTTAGACGCTCTGTGATGTTTCTATTGTCCAATTGAAGAATTATTTGCATTCCCTTTCGTAGCCATTGTTTTTGTAGCAAATACTTAATTCTATTAAAAACTATTTAGCAAATGTTATGTTATTCATTTCTCTGTCGAATTGGTCCTACTCAAACGGATACTAGCGAATTTTTGTTTATATTGTTAATTTGCAATAATATTGCCTTAATATACGAGGATTCAAAAAAATAAATTTAAAATTTTGTTGTTTGTAGCAATAAAGAAAAGAAATAGATGAGAAAATGTTGTTTCATTGTAGAAATTCTTCAGTTCTTCTAAACAACATTGGCCATAGCTTTTAATTGTTTCATTTTAAGCAATTAGTTTTGTCTGTTTTATTTATGTTTATGTTTCAATTTACACGTTTTCTATGATTTTTTCTTTTTTTTCTATTCAATATCTCCAATTCACAGCCGGTCGTCAATCAGTCCCCAGTGAATCGAACATCTAATGCCGAAGTCGAGACACTTCGCAATCAACTCAAACAATACATGTCCGAAATCACCCAATTGAAAAGCGTTGTGAAACAATTATCCACCGAAAATTCGGCACTCAAATCACAATATATCGAATCGCCGAAAAATAGCAGCCTTTATACCGTTCCTTTGTAAGATTTATATTTTTCGATTGCCATAACATTTACACACACACATTGATTTAATTTATTTTTAATTTTAGTTGAAATATTTGATTTTCTTTCCGTGTCTTCATGTATTTTTGTTTCAATATTAATTCAGGCTATTTATGTAGTTTTTGTGTTTCTTAACATCTTTTTTTTAAACGACACGACAACGAGAAGAATTTTCTTTTGATTGTGTTCATTTTTTTTACCTTATACTAACTTCTAATCACACCGCACATATAGACGTATTGATCTAAATGGTACTGAAAGTGAAACTGAACCCGTATCGGATGGACAGAGTAGCAGTAGTAATCAGTCGCTTGTGAAACGTCCCGTGAGTATGTACGAGCAACGTTTGGGACCGTATAACAGTAAAACGACAAATGAATTTCGTACGACAACGAGTATGTATCAGATGGCGGCAGCTGACAATAATAATAAATCCGGTGAATTGATGCAACCGTTGTTGTTCAGTGATGAAGTCAAACATCGAACGGATGTAGTGACTAGACGGCTTAAGGAAATTTGTCAAGCGCTACAGGATGGTACGACCGATAAGAGTGTGTTTGTGCCATGTGCGGAACGTTTACGAATAGCTGTTGCTGAGTTGATTGCTATTTTTCCGACGGTAAGTGTGATAATTATTTTTTTCTATGTTTTATATCTTGTCATGCGTGGTCCGTGATTACCCTACTTCCTAGAGAGACATACTGCCATTTCATGCCATTTCATGACTTGTGAAGCAACGCATGTTATCGTTCTCTCTCCAAGTGTGATAGGGCACACTGTCATTTTCGCCTTCGTTTCAATTTGTCTATCGTCATCTGACCGGTACGCCGGTGAAGTTCTTTATTTGAAATAATTTCAGGTCAAAAACCTTTCAATACACGACGAAGACGCGTATTCACAAAAACTCGTTTCTTGGTAACATTGGCAGTAACTTGACATGTATTGCTCCTATACGAAAGCACTGAAAGCACCAGAGAGTGAAACAAACCCAGCTTGTATTGAATACTTAGATAACGGCTTTGCCAGATTGCGGACAGCATACTTTACGCGCTCTTTATACCCTTCGCTCATAGAGTGAAAGGGTATTTTAACTTTGTCATGAAGTTTGTAACGCATTAAAGGAAGCATCTCCGACCATATACAAAATAATACATATATGATCAGCATGACTTGGGGAGTCGATTAGGCGATGTCTGTCTGTCCGTCTGTCTGTTTGTCCGTCTGTTGCGACGCGTTTTACTCGGCCAATTTAAAAGCTATGAAGCTGAAATTTTGCAAAAATACTTCTTTTTACTACAGGCAATTTGTATGTTTGAATCGGTAAAATCGAACAATGGGGTCATGGGGCTGCCATACAACAAACCTAACTCACCAAATTGGGTTATTCTAAGAAAAACTTTTTTATTAGTGCACCAATTTCAACCAAATTCCACACAAATGTATTACTATTGATGACACAAAACATATATAAGAATGGGTCAAATTGGACCATGGGGTCATGGGGCTGCCATACATGGGTTTGTATGTATATATTTTTTATTTGCCCACTTATTCTAACCAAACCCCACACAAATATTGTTTTGTCGGCGCAACGGAACTTTTGTGAAGATGGAAGGAAAAGAATGGGGGGGGGGGATTAAATGCAAGTCGTAGGTACGCCCAAAAAAAACTTTTAGCCCGAGGAGAGCGAAGGGTATCCAAATTTCAGCCGCGCCCGAAATTAGCCTCGGTCTCGTTACCTTTACCTTGATTCGACGAGCAACGTCCTGCTGCGTACCCCTACTTTCGGCCACGATGCTGCCGAGGTGGACGAACTCATCCACCTGTTGAAGTGAAGCGTAACTTTCCGCCCAGCACATTGCTAGATAATAATTCGCAGGGTGTTAACGTGGTCGATACAGATAAATCCAGATCGAAAATCAGCATGCTCTTCATCGATAGTGCTTTATAAGTGTATTTTAAGTCTTTCCAGAATGATTTCTGCTATTATTGTAGCAACGGAAGAAAGCACGCAAATACACCTCCAATTGATGCAGTCTCTAAGGTTGCCCTTCATTGGAAGCTTAGTAGTCAATCACATCATTCTGTGGGGAAGATTTCCGTACTACACGCTTTACTAATTTGTGGGTGTAGCACCCACGGCTTTTCCCTTTTTCAGTGCAACAATTACAGAGACAATTTGCTCCCTTGTCGGTGTTTCTGACGGATTTGATAGTTGGCTAAATTATCTATATCTTTCTGAACTCATGCAACAAGCTCTAACCCAAGTGGAGGATTGGTGTAGGAGGATAGGCCTATCGGTCAATCCCGCCAAAACAACACTAATAGCCTTCAGTCGCAAACACAACTTGGAAGGGCTCAACGCTCCAACATTATTCAACCAACAACTGAAGTTTACCACGGAGGTAAAATATCGGGGAGTCACCCTTGATAACAAACTCACGTGGAACAAGCAGCTGCAAAACACAATTGCAAAAGGCAACCCTATATGCAACTAAAAGAGCAATAGGGGTTAAAACCACGAATAATACACTGGATATACGAAGCTGTGGTCAAACCCCGTCTCGGCTCGATAGTCTGGTGGACTAAAATCAAGCAAAAAACAGCAGCAGCGAAGTTTGGATCAGTACAGAGATTGGCCTGCGCAAGCATAACCGGCGCCATGCGCAGTGCACCAACTTTAACTCTAGAGAAACTACTAGACCTGCCACCACTGGACCTCATAATCACAGAAGAGGCAAGCTTCGCAGCGTACAGACTCCAATCATCGAACATGTGGACACCTCAAAGGGTAGGACACTGTACGATTACAGAAATCATTGCAAACCCAATCCTAGATATGGGCAGCGACTATACCCCGGCCATGTACACCTTCGACTCCAACATCGAAACCTCAACGATTAGGGAAGACTGGAGTAAATGGAACGACAACCATCTATCAAATCACATCGTGTGGTACACGGATGGGTCGAAGACAGACGAAGGAACAGGGGCAGGAGTCTATACTAAAACCAACAACTATAGTATCTCTAAACCCCTAGGTCAATATACAACTGTCTTCCAGGCAGAACTTATAGCCATAAACCTTACAGCAGGGGAGAGTACTCGAAAGGGACATACCAATTAGACCATATATATTCTCTCCGGCAGTCAAGCTGCTATAAAAGCAATTGCAAATCCCAAAACAACCTCCAAATTGGTTTGGAAATGCCAACAAAATCTCAAGAACCTAGCTACCCGAAACAAAGTAACTCTGAAATGGGTGAAAGGACATAAGGGGATCGAAGGAAATGAGAAAGCTGATGACCTTGCAAGAGAGGGTTCCGAACTACCCTTAACTGGTCCTGAACCTGCAATCGGAATCAGTAAATCTACTGCCAGAACCGTTGCTAGACGATGGACCGAAGATAAATTCCAAGATCGATGGAGACTCGCTGAAGGGCTTAGGCATAGCAAGCGTATGCTGGAATCTAACTGGCATACCAGCTGCACCGAAGCCCTCAGCCTTAGTAAAACGAACCTCAGGGCAGTGACAGGCCTTATAACCGGTCATTGCACCCTGCGGAAACATCTGCATACAATAGGGATATACACACAAGACCCACTATGCCGCCTCTGCAACGAAGATGAGGAATCAGCCTCGCACGTTATTTTCGAATGTCCCGCTCTTATGAGCTGGAGACAAAACTTCTTTGGGGCTCAAGCTACCAGTGCTACCATGGGTGCACCCAAAGTAAACCTGGTTAACTTTCTTCTTAGCCTTTTACGTATTACAGAACTCTAACCTGAAACTTTCTCGCTTAGATGCGAAATACAATAAGCCAGCAGGCTGCAGTATTGGGCGCTACTAGCCCAACCTATCTCAGCGCCATATCCATCCATCTATATGAGGGAACTTCACCTGTTACTCGGGTGCGATCTTCAGCGAAGTGTTCTTTGCATCTCTTCATTATACCCTTCGCTCATAGAGTGAAAGGGTATATTAACTTTGTCATGAAGTTTGTAACGCATTGAAGGAAGCATCTCCGACCATATAAAAAGTATACATATATGATCAGCATGACGAGATGAATCGATTGGGCGATGTCCGTCTGTCTGTCTGTCTGTCTGTCTGTCCGTCTGTCCGTCTGTTGCAGTGCGTTTTTCTCGGCCACTATAAAAGCTACGGAGCTGACATTTTGCACACGTGCTTCTTATTGTTGCAGGCTGTTTGTATGTTTGATTCACCCAAATTGGATCACTGGGTCATGGGGCTGCCATACAAACCTAGCTCCCCAATTTGAGTTCTTCTAAGAAAAAGTTTTTTATTTGTGTACCAATTTCAACCAAATTTCACACAAATATGTTTCTATAGATAACACACAATATATGCAAGAATGGACCAAATCGAACCATGGGGTCATGGGGCTGCCATACAAACTTAACCCCCCAAATTAGGTTCTTCTAAGAAAAACTTTTTTATTTGTTCACCAATTTCAACCAAATTTCCCACAAATGTATTTCTATTGTTGACACAAAAGATATGTAAGAATGGATAAAATCGGAGCATGGGGTAATGGGGCTGCCATACAAATCCAACCCCCCATATTGGTTCTTCTAAGAAACATTTTTTTACACCAATTTCACAAAACCTTGAATTAATGTGTCCTTATCAAAGCAACTAAAAAGCTCAAAACGAATGGAATCGTACTGTGGGGTCATGCTCCGGCAACCCCAATAAAATTTTCCGAGTAAATATTTTTATTTGCCCACTTATTTCAACCAAGCCCAAAACTTTTGTCAAGACGGAAGAAAAAGAATGAGGAGGGGGATTAAATACAAGTCAAAGGTACGCCCGAAAAAACTTTTAGCCCAAGCGAAGGGTATTCAAATTTCGGCCGCGGCCGAAATTAGCCTCGGCCCCATGGGTTGGCGAGCGAAGCGAGCAGGGGGCGAAGCCCCCTAGTTTTTTCTTTTTTTTTCATACCAAATACAACAACCGTTAGTTTATAACTGTTTTTGTATTTGATCAGGAAAAAAAGACCGTGAAACCTTTATTGAGTCTTGAGATTTTGGTCACTGCTTTATGCTAGATTACACGAGCTCTGAGATCGTTTTTTGGCATAGTATTTTTGGTACACGCTTCAAACATAAGCCACAAAACCGGTGTGGTCGGAAATTCATGACGATATTAGAGAGTTTTAGCAAGCCGTAAAAAATGCTAAAAACGTTAAATATAAATTGAAATATTTCTTTGTCGGCGTATCCTAGATACCGTGAAAGGTGTGTTTTGCTTAATGTAAGCCCGAAGAACTCGATGCAATGACAATTGATAACTTTATCATAACTTATTTCAATACGTATAATGCCGAATCGTTCACCACAGTCGTTTTTACGACTTGCATAAATTCTCTATTACCATAATTGTGAATTTATCTATAACGGTGGGGTTCTTTGTCATTGTATGTGGAATCACAGAAGCTACAAAATTGAGGTATGTGGCCCTGAAATGTTAAGTTACCCTAAGGCTCGCTGCATATTGACCGCAGGGTCCGCAACACAGAAGGGTAGCGGACATTTAAAACAATCCAAGCTGCATACTCACACACCCACACTCGTGTGTCGTTTTTTTCGCTGTCCAAACAAGCAGTACATATCGAAACAGCAGCGACGATGGGTGGGGCGTGTGCCTTGCAACGCGCTATCCGCCGTCTAAGTCTCTTTCAGACATAGTTTGCATCTGGGGTTTTCATCTTTAAAATTGCCCTGTGAGTCTTCTACGTTCGGTTACTCTTTGTATAACTGAGTGCCAAAAAAGAGAAGTCAAAAGTATCTAATAATTTGGTTACCGAACCAGCCTGTCACAAGCATTACAGATGAATGGAGTCCATACAGCTACAGATCCTGGGTTTTGGGATCTCGGCTATCTTTGTTAATTCGTAAAGCAAACGCGTTGAGCTTCTGGACACATTCTAGTACCAATTTTGAATTGATGTTCTCAATTTGATGCTTGTTGTTAATCACCGATTGGTCGAGTGCTTTGAATTTTCTTCCCCAGCATTTCCAGAAGTTCCTCTAAAATGATGCACTCGTCTATTAAGTGTTGTTGTTGTATTAGCGGCACAGAAAGGCGTGAACCGTTGTGCATGTCTGTGGGTGTGTTCTATGTTTTTTCGTCGTTCTCGCCTATTGTCCCAAGCGACAGGAACGTAGCAGCTGAATAGGGCTGTACCATTACGCCCTCGGAGCGAGGCTACTTAATCTCCCTATTGACCGATTCACATCGGTTGTGTAAACATCTGCGATGGCCGCAGATCGAGATCTCTGACTGTGCATGTCTGTGGATGTGTACGAAGTTTCGTCGTCGTTATCGCCTATTGTCTCAAGTGACAAGAACCTAGCAGCTTCTTTTTTAGTGGTGCAGAAAGGTGTGGAACCGCTGTGCATCTATGTAGATTTAAGTTGTGGTTCGTCAATGTTTTCATCCGAGATGTCAGGGAATAAAAACATAACTGCTGCGATAGGGTTTTCCCACAGTGAGATAGGGATTAGGTCAGTGGGCGCAGCTGGGCATTGAAAGAAATGACCCACATCGTGAGGAGCGCCAGTGCAGTTTGGACAAATGTTTCGGACGTCCGGGCTTATGCGAGAAAGGTACGAATTGAGGAGCGAACAAAAGCCCGACCGAATTTGAGCTAATGTCGCTCTGGTGGCTCTCGGGAGCCTAATCTCCTCAGGCGAGATTGGTGATGGACGCACTGAGAGGACTCTATTCGCACCTAAACTCGCAATAGACTGACTTACTTCTACAGTGTGAATCGCTGCGATAGCTGCTCGGTATGCATCTTCATCGTAAGGATCCGCTTGTATCTCTCTAGGTCTCGTAAACCACGCGTGACCTGTCGTGGTGGAGGAATTCGGTCCATGAGACTGTGGTTGGGATGATCCTCACGGTAGCAACCAATAAGATGCTGTTTTAAGAGTAGGTGATTGTGGTCACGTATTGGCATCAATTTTGTCTCTTGATGTAAGTGATCCTGGGCAGACATCAAGAGGCAACCTGTGGCTGTGCGTAGAGCAGCATTTTGGCAGACCTGAATTTTGGTCCAGTTTGTTTCACATAAACTATGTGACCAAACTGGGGCTGCATAATCAGCAACTGCTCGACCCACCGCTTTGTATGTGACTAGCATGGTTTCTTTATCCTTGCCCCAGGTGCTACCAGCTAGTGCTTTTAGGATTTTATTCCTACTGCGCATCTTTTCACAAACGGATGCTGCGTGATGAGCTGACGTCATCATGTTCTCTAAATGGAGCCCGAGAATTTTAGGATTTGCAACAGTAGGAATTGGATTGTTGCCAATACGTACATCAACCTCCCACCGACAATCCACCGACCAGGTGGTAAGAAATGTCGCAGAAGATTTAGACGCGGAGATGGTGAGGTTTCGGCTTTGGAAGAAAGCCTGTAATCGTCCGAGATAGCGATTAATTTGGAGGCGCAATTCATCCTTATCCTCCTCGGTGGCGAGTACGGTGCAATCGTCTGCGTAGGAAATCACCTCGATTCCTTCCGGTGGTGTAGGAAGGCCGGACATGTAGATGTTGAACAGAGTGGGGGAGAGTACCCCTCCCTGTGGAACACCTAATTTGATTTTCCTAAGCTTAGAACGTTTGCCACGAAACTCAGTGAAGGAATGCCGACCAGCTAGATAGTTTGCAATCCAACGGATCTCTTGAGCAGGGATATGCATATTCAGTAAGTTAGCGAGAAGCATCGAGTGATTGACATTGTCAAAAGCACTCGTTAGGTCAATTGCCACAAGAATCGTTCTGTGGCAAGGACGTCTGTGGTTTAGCCCATTACGGATGCGTGTAGTGATCGCATCGAGGGCTGTGGTGGTACTATGCATTTTCCTGAAGCCGTGCTGGTGAGGTTCTAGCTTAGCATGCTTAACAAGAGTGGGGTGAATAAGGGCCTCTAGCGTCTTTGCGACAGGTGAAAGTATTGTTATGGGTCGGTAGGATTCACCGAGACCAGCGCTTTTACCCGGTTTGAGACAGGGGACAATCCGTCCTGTTTTCCAGATTTCAGGGATGGCAAGCGTGGACATCGACAAGTTAAAGGCTGCCGTGAGATACTCAATGGCTGGAAGGTCGAGATGTTTCAACATGGCCATCGAAATGCCATCGGGTCCGAGGGCCTTTGAATTTTTAGCATTCTCAATGACTTTTTTAACCTGGTCCGCAGTATACGATGGTATAGTGTCAACATTTCTGCTGCGAATCCGTCTTCTAATTTTACGCTTTAAGCCATCGGACTTGGGATGTTCAATAAATTGCTTATTGAACAGGCTTGCGCACTGAAGGGGTTCGCTGGTGCTCTTATGGCCAAATTTGATGGCATTATTGCCCTTTCCTTTCTTAGGATTGGATAGGGCGCGGACAGTAGACCATAGTTTACTGACACCTTCATTGAGGTTGCAGTCATTTAGGTGCTCGTTCCATTTCGCCTTCCGATAGTCTTTTACTTGTCGGTTGATTTCGGAGTTAAGCTCCTGAATTCTGGGATCACCTGGGTGAGCGCGTCGGATGTTATCTCGTTCATCGGCTAATCTGGCGGCACTGGTAGGGAAATTAGGTCGAACTTTCGGGATACGTCCAGCAGGAATAAAACGTGCCGCTGCTTTGGCAATGACGTTCCTAATATTTCTTTCGGCCTTATAAACGTTAGTTGGTGTGGGTAGCTCGATGAACTTCGCCGACGAGTATGCTTTGAAACCCTCCCAATCGGCTTTCTTGTGATTGACAAACGTTCGCTTCTCAGACTTAGTCAGGTTTGCTGGTTTGTCAACTCTTATTATGATTGGGAGGTGATCGGACGAGAGAGCAGTGTGCGTCTCCCATCGAGTAGCACTGATTAGGCTGGCACTTACAATAGTTAAGTCAGGAGAGCTACTGCAAGTGCCTGTGACTCGAGTCGGCGAGTCTTCATTGAGTGGACAGAAATCTGAGGCGTCTAGAGATTCGGCAATAGCTATACCCCTGGCATCGTTGTTGAGGTCAGAATGCCAGAGCTCATGGTGCGCGTTAAAGTCACCAAGAATGATCCTGTGCTCTCCAGATAGGAGAGGACCAATATCGAAACGATAGCCAGAAGGGCAACTAGAGTGTGGTGGAACATATACATTAAAAATTTCGATATTAGTACTCCCTGATGAAACTGAGATGGCTTGCATTTCCGCCGTACCGTCGACATCTACATCTAATACACAGTAATGTACGGACTTGTGTATTAGGAAGGCAAGTCCACCTCCAGGGTGAGAATCATTCCTGGCGGCTGGTCTATCTTTGCGCAGTATAACGTAATTGCCATGGACGCTAAGAGACGAGTTCGAATGGAGCAAAGTCTCCTGGATAGCAGAAATCAGAATTCTGTTTACACTCATGAAGTGAGAGATCTCGGTGATTTTTTGGTGAATGCCGTTGCAGTTAAACTGCAATAAGGACAGTGGAGTGAAAACCGCTGGAGGAGGAGCAGGGGTTAAACTAGGCCTAGCATTCCTGATCATATTGTTTGGGGGTGCTGGGGGCTGAGGAGGAGGTGGAGGGCTAGGAGCAGCCCTTGGTCGCCCTGTATTTATGCATCCCGGTGCAACATATGCTGTGGAGTGCTGACCAACCCTTCTCAGGCCAGAACACCTGAGATGTACCCATTCCAAGCAACAATTACACTGCACTGACCTGGCATTCGTACCGATTCGTTGGCCGCAAACACTACAAAACCATACCTCTGGGCCTGGATTTGTTTCAATGCCGGCGCGAATTAATAAAATTGAGAGCAGCCGCGCCGAGATGTAATGCTCCCAATATGACGAAAAAACACATAACTCGAATCCACACATATACACAGACAAACACAACCTTCCTGCATCGAACCTTCAGGGCTCTTGCCAGGGAGGTATATTGGAAACTTTTGGCCGTTTCCATGTAGAAAACGGGTGTAGTCCGCCCCGTAGAGGCAGTTTCCGTAGGACCTGTCTGGGATCACCAGGGTCAGCGCGCCTGATGTAATCTCGTTTATAGGCTAATCTGGCGGCACTAGTAGGGATATTAGGTCGAACTTTCAGGATGCATTCTGCAGGAATATAAGGCGCCGCTGCTTTTGCAATGACGTTATTGTAAGGTTTCGTATAGACTACGGGCCGTACGGGGTATACCAGCGACGTGTGGTTTTAACAATACGGCGAGCACTACGTTCCATACAGGTCAGCTCAATATTGGAAGTTCTGCAACAGCTAGTGAGGGGGGATGGCTATGTTACTTAAAGCTGCTGGGAACTAGCCACCGAGATCGTGCGGTTTAAACCCTTTAGAGTTTTTGTGGGTTTTTGTTTTAAGTAGCAGCTCTTTGCGATACGAATAAGTGCAAACCACAGCGCTCCTCAAAGACAATATATAATACAGCCTGCTTTATAAGTCATTGGAAAATGGCGTTGTGACGTTCCCGACATCCAACCACGTTTACTTATTGATACAGAACCCTTTAATTTATCTGTCTTTAAATTTAATTTACATACATAACTGATTATCCAGCTTGCCAAGAAGACAAAGATTATGAACACTTCTTCTTTCGGATTTAAACCCCATTGTAGAAATAAGTAATTAGAAATTTATGATGGCAATTAAATAGCGCAGGTTAGCGTTTATCCGTTTGTTTGTGTTAACCAGTAGAGCATAGGTTAGGTTAGGTTAGGTAATGGGGCCGCCGGAATTGAGACCAGCGCACTTAGACGAGTAATAGGTCCATTGTGATACCGCCAGTGAGAGCCTTAAAAATTCAAATATTTGTTTGGAACCAGCGTGTACTGGCAATATATTTATTGATCTGTATTGGGCTCACATCTCTGAGATCATCCAGATCGTAAAAAGTACCTACAACCAAGAAACCTTAAACGTTTCTCAGCCAAAGCCGAGCATTCACATAGAAGATGATGTACACTCTCCTCTTCCTCTTCATCCTCACTGCTTCTGCAGTAGTCGTTGTAAGGAATTTTGAGTCTCCTGGCGAGCTCTCCGATAGGATAATGCCCCGTTATAACCCCGACCACACTACGAATATGCATCCGGCCCAGTGACAATAGCATGGTAGAGCGGATAAAATCTAATTTTGTCCAGATCATCTTTGTTGTAGTACAAGTGCTACCATTGATCCATCTTGCGTTGGTTCTGCGCTCAGAATCTGCTGTAATTGCCAATTTGCAGTTGATAATAGGTGGTTTGATGCCCCCGCGGTCGACTTCAACTCTACCAGCTGAAGCACTGGCTAGATGGTCCGCACAGCAGTTGCCTGCAAATCCACAGTGACCCGGAATCCAGAAGAGTGTTATGTTAAAAAAGCGACCCATCTCTTTAAGAACAAGGCGGCACTTTTCAACAGTTTTTGATGCGATCAGTACCGACTCCAGTGATCGAATTGCAGCCTGACTGTCAGTATACAGAATGACGTCCCTTTCAGTTACGACGTGACTACCTAACCAAATTAGCGATTCCATAATCGCAGAGACCTCCGCTTGGAGGACACTGCAAAAATCAGGAAGACGAAAAGACAAACGTATGTCCAGTTGTTCCGAGTAAATTCCAATACCAACACCTGTGTTGGTCTTTGAGCCATCAGTGTAAATAGAGATAGCTCCACTTGCCGGGGGTGGATTGATCTCTCGACGGGATCAAGGTATTGTAGTTCTTACCAAAAGAATACTTGGGGATAGTGTAATCAGTCTCCAAAGGTAGCGTAAAGTTACCCAGTATCGATGAGTGCCCATAATCTAGTGCTCTCCATAGGCCAGTTTCCCGTAAGCGTAAGGCCGTGTTTGCAGCAAGTCGTTGTCCAAAGAGGTCCAATGGAAGCAGACCCAGTACCATATCTAATCCGGCTGAAGGGGTGGGGCGAAAGGCTCCTGTTATGACAAGAGAAGCCAACCTTTGTACTTCGACAAGCAAATTATAATAGGTGGTTTTGCTAAGTGCTGTCCACCTGTCCTAACTCCGTATAGTAAAACTGGTCTGACAATAGTTGTATACAACCAAAATACAACTTTCGGTTGTAATCCCCAGGTTTTTCCGATAGCCTTCCTGCAAAAGTATAGTGCAATGGTGGCCTTGTTCACTCTTTCTTCAATGTTGGGCTTCCATCTTAGATTCTTGTCTAAGATACCAAGAAATTTTGCCTTATCAGCAATCACAAGTTGGGAATTCCCTAGCAAAGGGGGGTTAATAATAGGAATCGCTCGTTTTCTTGTAAAGAGGACAACCTCCGTTTTGGCTGGATTTATTCCAACCCCACTGAAACTTGCCCACTCCGCTGAAATAGATAGCGCGTTCTCCAATAACCCACTAAGGGTTTCAGGAAATTTACCTCTAACGGCGATAGCAACATCATCAGCGTAGGCAGTGACTTTGCATCCAATCCTTTGTAGATTCAAAAGCAATTGATTAATCGCTACATTCCAGAGTAAAGGAGATAAAATTCCTCCTTGTGGTGTGCCCCTACATACATACCTAGATACGGACGCAGTACCTAAAGTGCTGCATATGCGTCTGGAAGTAAGAAGCTTGTTTACATATTGGACCCTCAACATGTAAACCCTGAAGAGCATCTGTGATTGCCCTGGGTTTGATAAAGTTGAATGCGCCTTCAATATCTAAGAATGCGACCATCGTGTATTCCTTATGATGAAGTGATTTTTCAATATAACTTACCAGCGAATGTAAAGCTGTATCAACTGACCTCCCTTTCCAATATGCATGTTGTGACATAGATAATAGGTTAGGTAAGATAAACGTTCGTAGATGAGTGTCGATTAGTCGCTCCAGCAGTTTCAGCATAGTTGACGAGAGGCTGATGGGCCGCAGGTCATTAGGACTAGCATGTGAACTTTTGCCAGTTTTCGGAATAAACGTAACTCTCACATCTCTCCAGACACGGGGAATATAAACCAAATTTAGGCAAGCTGTTAGTATGCCCTCTATCCATGGGTAGGTGATGTCTACACAGTGCTGCAGGTCCGCAGGGATGATGCCATCAGGTCCAGCTGATTTGAAGGGCTCAAAGCTAGATATTGCCCAGATAATCTTCTCACGGTCGAGTATAGATTTCGTATCACAAGACTCTGTTCGACCAATCCGGAGGTCAGATGAGTCAATAGTTGAGCTTCCAGGAAAATGCGTATCAAATAGACACTCAATAGTTTCGATACTTGATGACGTCCATGATCCATCCTCTTTTTGAAGAAAGCTTGGCACGGATGGGTTCGACGCCAAGACTTTCCTAAATCTAGATGTCTCTGAAGACCCTTCTATGGTCTTACAAAAACTTCTCCAGTAGAGCATAATTCTAATCTAGATCGAGCCGATCACACAGAAACAACACTAATTTCCACTTTCTTTTACCGACTGCAATATCTAAAGGATAAGCACGGGTTTTATGTAATCATTAGGTTAAAACTAACATAATATATTTTTTTTCTGTAACACTAAAGTCAAATAAAGATTCTCACTTTTTTTTAATTACATCAACAGACATCCAACGATACAACTAAATCCGCCATACAACATCTAAACGAGTTTACGAATCGTATACAACAGGATAGTGATCATTTGCAAAAATCTCTGATAGCCGTCGATGATCCAGCCGCCAATTTTTATATGCAGGAAGTGCGTAATTGTGCCTTACAGATTGCATCTGCAACAAAAACACTTGTTGTGCAGTTTCAATGACTGATTTGAGTTATATGATTATTTTATTTTTATTATTACGTAAATATCTTTAAAAACTAATTCAAATTCTAAGATGATGATTATGGAACGCCCTAGTTTTTACGAAAATATACGAACAATTTGTTTTTTTTTCATTTACATACATTCACTTTGACAGTGACAATAATAATAATCATAGAATGATAAGAATAATGATAACTTTACGATAGTGCGTTAGTGTTTTTCTTCCGTTGCAGTGCATTTGTTTTTTTCTAAGGATATATAGGATTTCGATTACGTTTTCTTGCTAGTTTCGTTTTTTATTAACTCATTTACTAATTATAATTCGATTTTTATTTATTCACTTTTTTAAATATTCTACGACTTGTTTTTGTGTTATTAATACTAAGAAATACGACTTATAGTCATGAGATTCTATTATGCATTTTTTCACATATAATTTCCGTTATCCTGATAGAGTTTAACATTCAATAGAACAAGATATTTATGCAGCTGCTTCTAGATAATATGCAACAATTAGGCACTGAATACAAAAGACAATCGTTTCGATTTTGTTTGATTTTTTTTTAACTTTTCTTACTGTTATGTAAGTAGAGTGAATCGTAATTCAAGCATACAGTTAAAAGAAACAATAATACATAGTGAAATGTGTAGGCCGTTTATATATTTACTTTTGATCTATAAATCCATAATGTCGGACAATAATACGATACGTATATAAAATATTATGTACTACATTATAACATTGATATGATGTGAAATAAATGCATTTGTATTGCTTTAATTACATATTTTCCAGTGTTTGTTATTTTTTAAGTTATACGTTATTCGAATTAGATCAGCGTTGAACCGGGAAGTTGGCAATGTATATGTACCTCTGTTACTGCAGGGTTTACTAAGGTACTTGACAGATAAGGGTCTCCTAATTGAACCGTCCGTTAAAGCAAATTGTTGCAGGCATGGACGTAAAATCCGATAATTTTATTCTCCTAATTAAGCAGTTAAAAAAAACTAGTAACATCGAAAAAACAACAACAACAAACGATTGTATCAAACACCATTTTAATATAACTGTTAAAAATATAAGCATAACACTTTATGGTTAAAATTATTTAACTATTCCTACAATAAAAACGAATTTTTAAAATCCTTCCCCCTGTAATTAAAATACACAAAAAATCCTAAATAGTTAAAAACATTTTAAAAGACTATTCAATCGATCAATCACTGCAACCGCATCTGGTCGCTTTGACAAATTAGTATTCCAACAATCTCTGTACAATGCTTCATACTCAGTTAAAATGTCCTTTTCCGATTTTGTTGATTTCTTCTCCCGGAAGGCATCATCAAACGCGAAATTCTCGTCAACTCCCATTGAGTTTATTTGAATAGTAACGTTAGAAAGCTGTTTATGTGGACGAGAGTGACACGGAGAGAGTACGAGCTTGTTAACCGGAGATTTGTTTTCTCTCTGATAATCCGAGCAATTTGCTTTCATTGGCGATCGGCTCGACGTGTGTTTTAGTAGCGCATCAAATTTTGACTCTATGCTTCGAGGTTTGAATCGTTTTTGATCATATACCGGTGATATTGAACGTCCTGTTCGATCAGATCTTTTATTTTTCGTTCGGGATGAATCTGTTCTATGATTAGAAATATTTGATCCGAATTGCTCGCAAAGGCATTTATTGATAGGTCTACAACTCAAAAAATGTTTAATCCTGAATGAGTCTTCGTGATCAGGACGAAGATTTTCTTTAACCACTTTGTAGATGACGGCTTCGTTTTCATCAATCCAAAAGTATGGATCGCGACCGGATTTTAATTGCCATATGGTTACACCCAGCGAATATATGTCAGCCTGTGTGGTGGGTTTTTCGTTTTTCAGGAGCTCTGGCGGCATATATCGAACGGTACCCTGCAAAGATTCTGGGTATAAGGACTAAATATATTTGATGATTTTATATAGAGTTATACCTTCGCTGAGTGCGTTGATGTCATGTTACTAATAAACATAGAAGATCCAAAGTCGCATAGTTTACACTGATATGTAACTACGTTGTTGATGCCATTTGTGTGGATAGCTACTAAAACATTTCTTGGCTTAATGTCCAAATGTAAAAGTTTTCGTCCGTGACAATATGCGACACCTTTTGTGATATCCATTGCAGTTCTGCGAAAAGGACAGATTCGAGATGAAATTCTAATAGAAACATAGGCGGATCCACGGGGTTCTCGTGTTCAACACAATAATCCTTCATTGACTTTAGGTCTTTTAAACTCGGTAAAACACTAGCCAAATTTCAAATGCTTAAACACCAAGTAGGCCAGTCAACAAACCGAAATATAAGGCTTTAGGTAGAAAAAATTGCTCGGCTCTGGTTTGGGATATTGTTAGGATAGATACCAGTAGTGTACCACCTAGTTTGCAACTTCGAAAAAATTGTGCTAACCCCGTGGCCCGTGATATTTTGGTTTGTAATTTCCAAAAGGCGCTTCCTACAGCTACAAGTCGTTCACTGCATTTTTAAAGCTAACAAAATCTTCTTTAATTTGAGTGCAACCCCAGCTTTGTAGGTACAAAGCAAAGGATCCCCAGATACAGCACTTCAAATTCTTTTTTTTTTGTGATAAAGTCCGTAATTGTAATTTTAGTCATCTTCCGAGCTAAAAAATATCAGTTTAAATGCGCGTTCTATGGGGAAAGTCATGTGGCACGAACATATAGAGCAGGTACAGTGGGCGAAAGCCTGTGGGACCAGTAGTTCCCTATAATCTCATGAAAAAAAAAAAAACAAAAATAAACAACAAAAATGTTCAACGAATGAAATCTAACGAGTTGTGGGACTTTTGTAAACGCTAAGAAAACATAATTCAGTGGAATTGCAGTATTTAAAATGGAATTTAGTAGTACGACAAAAAATATTTTAGCTTAATTTTTTCTTCAAATTGGGTGCCAATATTTTTTTTTTGTTCGGCCAATTTAAAAGCTATGACGTATGTTTGAATCGGTAAAATCGGACAATGGGGTTATGGGGCTGCCATACAAATACAAACCTAACCCCCCAAATTAGGTTATTCTAAGATTTTTTTTTTTTATTTGTGCACCAATTTCAACCAAATTTTACTCAAATGTATTTCTATTGATAACACAAAACATACGTAAGAATGGATCAAATCGGACCATGGGGTCTAAGAACAATTTTTTACACCAATTTCACAAAACCTTGAATTAATGTGTCTTTATCAAAGCAACTAAAAAGGTAAAAACAAATGGAACCGTACAGGGGGGGGGGGGGGGGGGCATGCTCCCGCATCCCCCAATAAGATTATCTGAGTAAATATATTTATTTGCCCACTTATTCCAACCAAACCCCACACAAATATTGTTTTGTCAACTCAGCGGAACTTTTGTGAAGACAGAAGGAAAATAATGGGGGGAGGGGGGGGGGGTAAATACAAGTCCTAGGTACGCCCGAAAAAAACTTTTAGCCCGAGGGGAGCGAAGGCTATCCAAATTTCGGCCCGAAATCAGCCTCGGTCTCGTTTTGCACACGATCAGTGATTCACACAAGTCTTTAGCATATTCAAAACTTTATTTTCATTTTTATTTAACAAATTTTCAAAATTGCGATAGTAAAATATAAAAAATAAATGAATAAAATTTCAGTTTGAATAATCCGATAAGAAAAAAAATACCTTGTTTTTTTTACATCCAAAATGTGTAATTCCAAAATCCCGCAATGTAAATATGAAAAGTGATATACCGTTGGAAAGTCAACATGTCGAAGCAACTTTTATCAACTTTGCAGAGCTGTACGTATAAAGCACCGTTATGAAATTACTGTTTGAACTTTCGATGAAAAATCTGTTTTAAAATTTCTATTACGTTTGAATAACTGTATCTTGAAAGTGGCGATAATGTTGGCAACTGGAAAAATTTCAGTTTTTGTGAAATTTTATGTAGTTTCTGAAACTGAAATCAAATCTTGGATTAAGTTATCAGGAGGGCTGCAAATTATGATTTTGCATGACAAGTCACGATTTTCGATGACTTTCACAAAAAGAGCGATAACTAGGTAACGGTAGAAAAATTCCTATTGTATTGGTAATTTTCGTGCTGAAACAAGTTGCGCTATCAACCCTTACAGTAGGTGTGTCTTTTTGGTTATTCCGTGTAGGTTTGGGTAACGAAATGCCAGCTGTCATTTTTTTATATGGAGTTTCGTTACCCAAACCTACACGGGATAACCAAAAAACACACCTAGTATTGACCACCTAATGCGGGACTCCCTGCACTCAGAGAAAAAAACGCACATTCATATTAAAAGCTCCACATTTAAATTGAACGCAGTATTCGTTTGAAAAATCTCGTTTGATTTGAACGAATTCTCATTTACGCTAAGAGAATTTCTTTTAAAACAAAAGAGCTGCCAAACCGTAAACGACGGTCGTTTAAATCAAAAGATTCCGCATTACATAGTAATGTGTATACATTCCTTTACGTAACAAATACACATACCTAAAGGACGCGATGCCAAAATGTCATTTGCTTCAACGTAGCACAACAGGTAGTTAAATACTTCCGGCCGGTCCGATGAGTCTCGCGTGTTCATGTTCATTCCAAACAAATGTGTAGTGTCTAACAACAAACGCGTATTAGAATCTTCGTCGATGTTAAGAGTGTTTTCGATAATTTACTTTTGCATTCATCTGGAGGAATGGACGCTTGCACACGTGCAAATTAAGTTTAGCGGGTGTTAGAATAAAACTGTAATGTATTAACCATATTAAAATTAGACCTAAATAAAAAATAAAGTGTTTTTCTAAAGTTTTCATAAGTTTTATTCTTTATTGATTTGTCAACCCAGGTAACAGTAAGTATCTAATCGAATGGATAATGGACAATCGGAATGTATTATTTTATTTCAGCAGAGTTTGCTTTTAATTCCATGTAAAACTCAATTATTTTGAATGAGGTAATTTCTATGAAATGAAAAAGCGATGCGTTACTTTCGAAATACATACCGTTTCATTAAAAAGAATGCTTCGTTTATTTTAAATAACAAAAATGTTCAATATAAAAACGAAGACGTTTGATACAATTGCCTTTCATTTATTTAAAATGTTTTACCCGTTTACAATAAAAGAATAAGTGTTTATTTCAATGAAAAATACGTTTAAATCGACTGGCTCCTTCTTTCCAGGTAAACGTAAATTCTTTTAATTCAAACGCTTTTTTACAACTCATTATGCTTTTGAAAGAAACGCCACTCGTTAGAATTAAACGCATTTGAGTGTGGAGCCAAATCAAAAGCGCAAATCATTTGAATTAAATATATTTCGTTCAATATTAGTGAATATTTCTCTGAGTGTGTATATTTCAGTAAGGCGAAACTGCAAGCACGAGAGCTGGGAATGGCAAATGAAAATAATCCCCTTACTAATACAAATTTGACAAAGATAGACCATAGACCACTAAGCAGGGTTCTTAAACATTTTTACTGGTTCGTTTAATTTCGTCAAATTGATCTTGGCGAGCCAATAAAAAAATTGAAGAAAACTTTGGAGGTATAGGCCAAAATAGCAATGCTTTAAAATTCTGCGACTGATGAGTGTTGGAAGTGTTTCATAAAACCCATTTTACATTTAAAGCAAAAATTGGGGGCCGCTGACACTGTCAGTTAGCTTTTTCTAAAAAATACGTATTTATTTACCCTGCAAAATGTTTAATCTTTTCTCATCATCATTAGTAATCAAATCACAGGTAAATTTTTATTATTTTGTTGAGCTTTAGTCGAAAAAAATTGAATTCTCCGACTATTTGCGCTTTTAAATAAATCCCAAAAATGTGTTCATAAACACTTTTCTGATCTGCTTTGGTCTTTGGCACAGTTCCTTTTTTTTCTTCTCGGAGTTGAAAGTCGTAAAAAAAACCAACTGACGGATGGTGTTTCAAATGTTTGACGAGGGAAAAGCAGTGATACAGCGACTCGACTGTTCTTTATTGTACGATTTTCACCTCCGTTTCTGTAGTTTTCATATCTTTTGGTGTGTTATGTTCATTATCGGTAGTCATATCGGTTCCACGGTAATTTTCATTTTCTTTATATAATAAACTAAGGTTTATCCTAAAGCTTTTGGAGTTCGGACATTTAAAGATTTCTGATAAGTTTTGAAAATAAGCGTTTTTGTAACCTCTTTCTTATTTGACAACATCGACCTCTGATTTTGCATCAGGTATGTTTTGATTATCTTGTTGCGTGAAGGCCCCTACAGAGTGAAGTACTTTCCGAGTGGTGGTCCCCGCAAAGTAAGGGTTCCATGGAGTGGTGGCCCTGGGCGACCGCCCAGTTTGCCCACCTCTAGGGCCGGCCCTGAGTGAAGGCATGAAGGAACAAATCTATTCCAGGTGGAAACTGCTCTTCTCGAATGATTGATGTTGATGAGAAATGCATACAACCACTGCCATCTAGATAGACAGGCCGAACTGCAGGAATTTGTTCGTCTACAAGTGGACAAGTGCGTTCGTGACCAGTGACAGTTGACATTTGTAAAGCCCACAACCTCCAGTGCTTCTGAACCCAAAAGTTTAAATATGCCGAGCGTTTATTACGAAACAAAGGTTATGGTTTGCTTTAATGTGTTTTTGATGTGCAAGTGGTAAAATATAGTATACATCAACATCGTACTTACCATATTTATCTCAAAAATCAACGCACTGGCATGTGTATATCATAGCAAGTCACACGAAATGACAGGCTGACAGCCACTGATATTTGGATTGTGGACAATTTGTGGATTGTACTGAGCGGTACTTTGGCAGTACTAAGCGCGGACCATGACCAACCATGGCACTACTAGTGTTGCATGACCACTGACAGATCAGCTGATAATCCGGCCTGTCTATCTAGATGGCAGTGATACAACCTATTCCATTCCTGTCACTTTTCTGTAAGAAAATATTTTGCATGGTGGAACTGTGATAAGAACCTAACCTAACTTAGCAAACCAGATTTTTTCCCCATATCGGTTTTTCAAATGAATTTGAACAGTCCTCACATCAGGTTTATAGTCACTTGTAAAGTGATCTGTGATGAGCTCACTAATAGAAAATTGTCATTCCTCTCTAGTTTCATTTAGCAGGTATGCATAGATATGCTCCATACCCTTTAGGAGTTTACATTGAGGTGGACGCCCTCTTTTACCTTCACTTAATCGCGCTGCGACTAATAATAACTTACGTTGGCAGTGAATGCGGTGTCTCTACTTTATTTTGAGACTATATTTTAGCACTTTTATTTTATATGTATTAATTTATTTTAAATACTTTGGTTCATCGTTATAATAAAATATATTTATTTAATTCACAATTTAATTTTATAATATTTTATTTTAAGAACTACCAACAGATTACGTCCATCTCGGATTGATGGTAGATAGTGAGTGGGCGAGTGACTCGGCTATGTGAAGTCTTATCAGAAACTCAACGAAGGGACACGTTGAATATAGAACGGAAGTTATTACTACGAAATTAGAGTAAATAATTGATGGAGT
This sequence comes from Microchrysa polita, assembly GCA_949715475.1. Taxonomy (NCBI): domain Eukaryota; kingdom Metazoa; phylum Arthropoda; class Insecta; order Diptera; family Stratiomyidae; genus Microchrysa; species Microchrysa polita. The sequence goes on along the minus strand of OX454419.1, from coordinate 22,024,917 downwards.
GTAAATCGAATTTATACTGACAATTATGTTTTTCAAATACTAGTTAAGCATGATACTAATCAACCGCCACATCACTCCCCCCTTATTTAAAAGAATGTTTACATTTAAATGTGCAATCTAATAACTATGTTAACTATGTTTTTTATGTTATTTATGTAATATAATTCTATCATGTGGCTATATAATATTATATATGAAATGTATGCATATTCTTAACAATTCATTATTATTTTTACATAGTATGTTTTATTTCATTGGAAAAAATCGATGTTAAATTCATTATTTAAATCTTGAACATTACTTTCTTTTTGTTGTCTGATCTTGTTTGTCGATCTTCATTAAATATATTTGTATTTAAAATATAAGCGGGTTTTAATCTATCAATAGATACAAGTCGTTCTTTATTATTTAGGAGAATAAGAAAATGTTTATCATTTTTGGATAATACTTCATACGGTCCACTGTAAGGTTGACAAAAACCACCTTTGTTTACTTCTTCGCGTAATAAAACATGTGAACAAGTATCGAAGTCTTTTGAAACGAAAATATTTTTTTGGTGTCGCACCCTTGAATCATTAGGTCTAATTTTCGAAATTGAATTTTGGATTTCTTTAGCTAAATTTGATGTGATTTGTCGATCAGGGTGTGTGTCAGAAACGATTATTTCTCCAGGCAGTCTAAGAGCTTGTCCATACAATAATTGTGCAGGAGCGAATCCAATTTCCTCCATTAAGGCTGATCTAATCCCGAGAAGTATCCAAGGCAAACTGTCATGCCAGTTCTTGGGGTCGTTAGTTGCTTTTATAGCAGCTTTTAACTGTCTATGGAAACGTTCAACGAATCCGTTCGCCTGAGGATGGTAAGCGGTTGTGCGGATTCGATGACATCCTAAAATTTTGGTCAAGTCATGGAATAAGTTTGACTCAAATTGTGATCCCTGGTCTGTAGTTATGGTTTCCGGTACACCATATCGAGAAATCCACTCATGTATAAGAGTTTTTGCAACAGTTTCAGAAAATATATTTTTTATTGGTATGGCCTCTGGCCAACGCGAAAAACGATCTCTAATGGTCAACAGGTAAGTGTATCCCTTGGATGGCGTAAGGGGTCCGACTATGTCTATATGGATATGTGCGAATCTACCAGACGGCACTTTAAATTCGCCGAAAGGTGATGATGTATGTCTATGAATTTTTGATCTTTGGCATGGAATGCATGTCTTGGCCCAAGTGTTCACATCCGTGTTCATTTTTGGCCAGAAGAATTTCACAGTTATTAACTTTCTTGTGGATCTGATTCCAGGATGAGAAAGATTATGAACTGAATTGAATACAACGCGGCGAAGAGACAACGGAATATACGGTCTGTTTTTGCCGGTAGATGTTTCACACCAAATTCCTTGGTCCTCCAATGGAACGTTGATTTTCTCGAGCTTGAAGTGATGCTGAGAATTCAAAGAGTTTTGGAGAATTTCCTTAAGTTCAGGATCTTTGGTCTGTTCTTCTTGTAGAATTACGAAATTTAATTGATCTATTTGATCCACAGTTTCGATGTAAGATCTTGATAGAGTATCCGAAACGATATTGTGACAACCTTTGATATATCGAATATCGTTCGTGAACTGCGATATATAATCTAGGTGGTTGGTTTGCCTAGGATTCTTTTCAGTTTTTGATGAAAGTGCTTTCGTCAAAGGCTTGTGATCTGTGTAGACTGTAAAATCTCTGCCCTCTACATAATATCTATATCTTTTGATAGCGAGGTATACTGCCAAGAGTTCTCTATCAAATGTAGAATATTTTCGCTCAGCTGGCTGCAGTCTCTTCGAAAAGAATGAAAGAGGCTCCCATTTCCCGGAACTGCATTGCTGAAGAACTGCACCAACAGCATCGCTAGAAGCATCTACCCATAAGCCAATCTTTGCATTGATGTTAGGGTGCACCAGAAGTGTTTGACTTTGAAGTAACCTTTTAATGCGGTTGAAAGTTTCTTCGTGTGCTTCTGACCACTGAAATTCAATTTTTTCCTTCTTTTTAGGTTTGACTTTTTTTAGTAAGTCATACAACGATGCAGCTATTTGAGCGATGTTGGGCAAAAACCGATGGTAGAAATTTACCATGCCCAAAAAACGTTGTAATTGCTTAATAGAGGAAGGAGTTGGAAAATCGCTAATGGCTTGGACACGATCTTTGCATGGTGCAATGCCTTCTTCAGATATGCAGTGGCCTAGAAAATCTATTTCTGTTTGACCAAATAAGCATTTATCTGGGTTTATTTTAATGTTGAATTTTTGTAGCCTAGCAAAAAGAAGTCGCAGATGTTCTTTATGTTCTTGTGGACTTTTACTAAAGATGAGAATGTCATCCACATATACAAAAATGAAATCTAGCCCGCTGAGTATTTCGTTAATGAAGCGTTGAAATGTCTGTGCTCCATTCTTAACTCCAAAAGGCATTCGGGTGAATTCGAACAGACCAAAAGGAGTTGTAACTGCCGTTTTGTGAACATCTTCAGGCGCTACGGGTATTTGGTTATAGGCTCTTATTAAATCAACTTTCGAAAAAATTTTGCAACCATGTATTTGTAAAGTGCAGTCATGAATATTAGGTAAAGGATACTTGTCAAAGATCGTCACGGAGTTTAATAAACGGTAGTCTCCGCAAGGACGCCATTGGTCAGTTTCCTTTTTCGGAATCATGTGTAGCGGAGAAGCAACATGCGAAGAAGATGGTCGACAAATGCCTAGTCTAACCATTTCCTGAAATTCAGATTTTGCAGCTTTGAACTTTTGTGGATTAAGACGCCTCGGCTTCGTGGCTGGTAGTGGACCATTGGTATTAATGTAATGCATTACATTGTGCTTAATGTCCATGTTAAAATCCGGGGGAGTCTTAAGCAAGGGAAAATCGTTGAGTATAGAGCCATATTCCCCGTGAATTGGGAACAGTTTAGGAGAGCACATTTGAACTTCACGAAGAACACAATTAATAGAAAGCAGTGTTGGTTTGTGGATAAGTTTACGGTCTCTCAGATCAACTAACAGGTTATTCGCATATAAAAAATCGGCACCAATAATGTGGTGGTCAACCGCTGCTATTAGAAAATTGTGCTTATACTTTTTCCCAAAACCTAAATCCAATGACAGGCACTTGATACCATATGAGTTGATTGGGGATCCATTTGCTGATACTAATTTAAAGGTTTTGTTTGGCATTATGTTGCGAAATCCTTGATTTGACACGATGGAGACGTCGGCTCCTGTATCAATCAAGAATTGAGTACCTGTGGATTTATCTGATACAAATAGGCGGCGTGAAATGTCGCGAATCTCCGATGCCGCGCTCGAAGTTTCTACTTGAAGTTTTTTTGTTCATTTTGTTTCACAAATTTGCAAGGATTAATGCATTTCTTGGCTCTACTCCCAAATTTATAGTGGTACCAGCACAATTCGTAACTATTTTTACTATTAGTGGAAGAGTCTCTGAAATTTTTACGATTTTGGGAAGAACTGCGAGTTGCACTACGAGAATCGCGAGTTTCTAATCGTTTAATACGACTAGATAATTCGCTAACAATTTCCTCAAGTGCCGGCGTAGCGTTACTCTTGTAATCGACTGAAGATACGGATGTACGGGTAGAGTCATATATTTTGTCGGCAATTGTAAAAAGTTGTTCCTGTGTATGCGTATCTTCAATGGCGATAAGACATGTTTGCACAGAAGAAGGAAGTTTTTTCACCCATAACTTTTTAAGTAAGGACTTGCTTATCAGACTGTTTCCCCCAGCCAGTGATTCCATCTGCCTAAACAGTTCGGAAGGTTTATAATCTCCCAGCTGGATCTGGTGTAAAAGCGTATCCAGCCTTCTCTCTTCCGAGTCCTGACACCTTTCAAGAAGACTCTTTTTCAAATTCTCGTACCGATCTGTCGCGGAGCCAGGATTAAGAAGGATATCTGCGACTACTTCCATGTTTTCCGAAGGTAAAGCACCGACAAGGTAGTCATATTTAGTATTAGAAGTGGTGATGCCCTTTACCCTGAATTGGGCCTCAATTTGGGCAAACCACAAATCGGGTCTATTTGGCCAAAATGGAGGAATTTTCAAATTTGCTGCGTATGGTATAAAATTACTGACAACCCTGTCCGACAAATTTTCCTCGGTGCCACTACCACTTTCTTCGATTTTTGTCTCGCTTGTGGACATTTTAATGATTTTCATTTACCGAGTATCAAAAATTAAACGAGATTCACTACCTTTAAGGCCTAACAGCACTATTATGAACTTTAAACTTAAAACTATAATTGCAGTTTGTTGAATTAAATTAATTGAATTTAATTTTACCTAAGTTGCACAATAAAATATAAAGGTTCACCTGGCTTTTTGATTCTTGTTGATGATGAAGCTTGACGTAGCCCAACGTTGTTAAAAATGTGTTGCAAGTTGTTATCGCGGCTTGTGTGACTATCGCTGTGATGCTTGAGTTGCGGCGGCTGGCGTTTTATGATGAATGAAGCGTATGATGGAGCGACAAATCCAGGTTGCTGTAAGCGACATATGCTGCTCGATCGTCGATCGGATGTATGGCGGCTTCGTGTTGTGGCTTGAATATGGGGCACTAATGACATTCGATGGTGGCGGCTCCGTATAGTGGCTGAGAAACGCTGTGTATTGGGCACTAATTACAATCGATCGTGGCGTATCGTGGCTGAGACACACAGTGTATGGGCAGTAATTGGACTCGATCGGGGTTATGTATGGCGGCTTCGTTGATGCCGGCGAAGGTGCATGGTGTGGAGATTCTGCACTCTTTTGGGGCGCAATGCTTATTTGCTGATGGAGATTGCACCTCGGGGATCACTTTTGATGATTTGATGCGAACTATAACGGCTTCTCCATAAACTCGCAGAAAACCATGCAAATATAAATGATTAATTATGATTTCATAACAGTAAAAGATACCAATTCTTCCACGGGAATACTCGTATGTTGTATAAAACTATAATTTCCGCTTCTCGTTTTCCTCGCACCTTGCAGAATCACATGGCCAGCTCCAAATCCGTCAAAATCTCACAATTTGGTAGGAATCGAAATTTCGGGCTGCTTACATTCGGCTTAAAACAACTTCTATATGGACGCAATACCAAGCGATCGTCTCGAATCGAAAATGTGATAGCATATTTTACCAATATGCCAATATACAATTGTTCGAATTTTCGCATGTGGGAATACTCGTATTGAAACAGGTTTTTAGCTGCTAGCACAAAATTATGATAGGTATTGACTATGCGCGATTTAATGTACACTATGCACGATAATTTGAAATTGTTTGTTAAGCATCACAATTTATTATAATTAGAAATTTTCAAAATTTGTTAGATGATTGGATGCGCGAGAATATACGTCCATATTGGACGATGGTCGGGGTCACCATTTGTCTCTACTTTATTTTGAGACTATATTTTAGCACTTTTATTTTATATGTATTAATTTATTTTAAATACTTTGGTTCATCGTTATAATAAAATATATTTATTTAATTCACAATTTAATTTTATAATATTTTATTTTAAGAACTACCAACAGATTACGTCCATCTCGGATTGATGGTAGATAGTGAGTGGGCGAGTGACTCGGCTATGTGAAGTCTTATCAGAAACTCAACGAAGGGACACGTTGAATATAGAACGGAAGTTATTACTACGAAATTAGAGTAAATAATTGATGGAGTGTAAATCGAATTACTTAACGAATTTATACTGACAATTATGTTTTTCAAATACTAGTTAAGCATGATACTAATCAACCGCCACATGCGGTACCTGCACTTCGCGTCAACGAGCTCATTTATACATGAAAAACTCTCTATTATCTGCTGTCCCCATTCACCAGCACGACCAGCTGTTTCTATAATCCAATCTATTCAGCGCCCGCTCTAGCACTTACGCCGCCCCGGGCAAGAGGACAAATTGCCGCCCCTTAGGTAATGTAACAAACAGATTGATAGTAGATATCCATACTATCTAGATCAGTGGTTCCTAATCTTTTTTAGTTCGTGCCCCTTGCATAAATTCACATTTTAAATTGTTTGAAAATTATTATTTTTATTAGCTTTAAAAGTGCAGTGGACGACTTTCTTGTAGAAAGCACCTTTTAAAAATTACAAACCGAAATATGAAATAAGTCCGAAAAATTTTGAGGTTTTTTGAGGGTCACGGGGTTAGCACAGGTTTTTCGAAGTTGCAAAGTTGGTGGTACACTTCTGGTATCTACCCTAACAATATCCCAAAAAACTAGAGCCGAGCTATTTTTTGCGGCCTAATGTCCGAACACAAATTAGGGAGCTCTGCAATGTTTTCTGTGGTTCGATCCCTCATCTTGCTAAAATCCAAACTAGCTTCTTCGTAGTTTGCCCTCGAATGCAAGATGAATCAATGCAATCGGGACCAACGTAATCCATTCACGCGAAGGTTTGGCGAATTGTATTTAAATTATGCTGCGAAATGTCGATGGAAATTATGGAAAACAACTCCAAACAAATTATTGATGAAAGTACATAATGCCTTTGTGGATAACATTTCTCACAAAGGAGTCTGTTTTAAACGCCTTAATGTGCTTAGTGTTTATTCGACTCCCTATTTCCCAATACATAGAAAGGAAACCGCAGGCCTTTTCACTAAATCGAAGTTGATATTGATTTTTTTGATCTTGTTTTTTATTCGAGTGCTAGCCAAAAAGCCGCCCCTAAAATTAGGCGCCCCGGGCGACCGCCCGGCTTGCCCCCCCCCCCCTTAGAGCGGGCGCTGAATCTATTGTTTCTACTGTACGGACAACATTCCGTCGAGAAAGAGGTAATTTTTCCTCGGCCTGTAGAAATTCTTCATTGATTTTTTCTCCGCAGATAAAACAAATATCACCCAGTAAATGAAAATTTGAGTCCGAGGCGGAGCTCTCATTATCCCTGAGTGATATCGAAGCATCACAAGCCACATCAGCACAACGGGCAGATGCTTTAACATTATTTTCCGCCGTATAGCTTTTCCTATATGTGTTATCCCAAGTAACAATTTCATCCCTATAATATTTCATAGAATATTTTCTTCTAACGATAATAGGGGCACTTTACAGGGTATAAACTCTCAATAATAGTCCAATAATGGCGTTTGGCGCCGTTTTTTGATCCAATTGCACCTTATTGTAGCACTGAACTAAGCTTTGAAAAAGACATACATCAATGTGTTATGACATCATTTTCTGTAATTTTCTCGTGAAAAAAAAGAAAAAAAAATCCCCCAGCCAGCGTCGAACCAGCGACTGTCGTACGCCAGTCCGACGCCCTAACCACTCGGCCAACCTCACATATAGTTAACATTGCTCGTAAACACTAGAAGTGCTCAGCACTTCTTTATCGACTCTTCTCCATTGCACCTTCTTCTTTATATGTCAGTCAATTGAAGTTGAATAAATCTACACATTCATCAATAAAATGCAGACATTTTCTGCACTGAGATTATCTTAATTGATACTTATGAACAAGGAGTGAGGAAATGTTAGTTTCATGCAATATTTCAATGAATTCAATTCAAGAAACGTGGTATTCCAGAGCACTTCATAAGTGTCAATTCTTAAAAAATCACAAAGTCCATCCTTCTATAAAACTATGCTGAACTATTTATTGGATGACCATACGAATGTCACACGATAAAAATGACACCGACTGTGCTATAGAAGAATATATGCATGTGTGTGAGTTAACTTAGAGAGACTATTGCATGTGTGTGCTGTATCATCCAATAAACACAAGAGTGGAGTATTTAAAGGAGTGTCTTTTTTAGGTTGACGTTTAGAGACAGTTTTATCGAAGTTTTATACCACAATCTTTGAATTTATTCCATAATGATGACAGAAGCTTTCCGGAAAATACTTTAAGGATGGTTTATCGGATCAAAATATTACTTTAAGCGATGTCACACGATAAATGAATTCCGTGGTACTATATGGTTGCTACAGTGTGAAGTGCTTCTTTAAAGCAAACGAATTGTTGCTTGGGATGTACCGTTACCTTATTCAATTTACTCAAAAATTGTTTTTGTGAAGCCCACTTCGATTAGCGTCAGAATACCGCGTTTTTTCACTACCACTGTCTTTATGCCTTCCCCAAGTGAAAATGAAAGAAACGCATGGCGGGCAAAACTCCGACATTTTGTAAGAAACACTGCAATCACTTCGGAAAAAAAACACTTCAATAAATTTCTCGAGAAACAAGTTTAAGTTTGAACAGCGTTTTCCCAGCACATTCGTTTTAACAACCGCACAGACTCAGACTGCCTGAGCTTACGTTATTTCACAGCTACACACATTTGTGAACTTTTTGTATATTTCAAATAATAATACTCCAAATGTCTATACGTTCGAAATGTCTATACGTAACTCGAAATGTTCTTAATACGCATACTAGTATTAAGAACATTTCGAGTTACGTATAGACATTTCGAACGTATAGACATTTGGAAGTCGAGGAGTGACTGTATTTTAAGCATGTGCCATAATCATTAATAATTTATTCTCGAACATTTCAGATTAAATAATGATATAAATAATTATATTGCTATAAAACCATACGAATTTATTAAAATTACACTCGAAAATTTGATTGGAACAATTTTTCTCGTTCGTTATATCCGAATTTGAATGTTTTTGATTTGCTATATTTCAGGTTTAAATGAAGATACCTGAATGAAAATTTGCAATCGTAATCCTTATATAATTTCCAAAGAAACTTCACAAAATTTTCTGATTTACAAACAGAATTTCACAAATTTAGTGTTATGTATTTACTTTTTCCCAGCAAATATCAACCTATGTGCTTAGTATTTAACGTTATACGCTCATACTTAGCGTTAGACTTGTAGCCTGGCTGGTCTAGCGGTTAGTGCGCGCACCTTCGGTGCACAGGGTCATGAGTTCGAATCTCATCGTGTTCCATGGTGTTTTTCGAACTCACGAGCTTGTGACGGACTATGATCTCACTCAGATGTTAAACGAGTACCCATTTATGGGGATAAATAACACTGCTGAGCGTGATGCTGATCTCATTACCTCAACAAAAGCAGATAAGATCTTGGAAATAGGATGTCACTAGCACATCCTGCGGCCTTAGTCCAATGCTGGATTGTCGCGCCTGTTATTTATTTATTTATTTACGCTCATACTTAGCAATGTTTGTGTAAAGTTTCATATCTGTACCTGTAACGGTTTAGAAAAAAGGAAAAAGGTACCGTAAATATTAATTTTAACTACCTACAAATGCGTTACCGTTAGCTGTCTACGTTCAATAGTTAGAACCGCTTATAAATGCGAATCAAGCTCGAAAGGGTTTAATTTTTGAATCAACCCAAGGTAAAAAAAAAGTCACCAGGGGGAAACAAGCGTAAGCAGGGTAAATTTCCCAAAAATGTGGAACTTGCGGGAAAGTTTGGATGTTTTTTCGGGACAATTTTGGGAGGATTTTCTATGCGGGACAGGCTTGTAAAATGTGGGATTGCCCCGTAGGATCCGGGACGGTTGGTCGCTTTAACCAACTGACACCCATTATTGCTGCAGACGCCTGACTTCAGTGTTTAATTTAATGCTTCAACTCGATGTCGAATATTCTTTTACGCTCACCTTTTAAACTCACCTAATAGCATGATATAGCGGCAATTTTCTTCTCTCTATAATATGTTGTAGACACTGCCCAGGAAATCGTTCCATTATTATGACAGCTTCTTTCGGTCCAGTATCGATCTTTATATGTATAAGTATATTATAAGTATGTCTTAATGAGCCACAATTCAATATTTTGATACTATACTGTTGTACCTTAAAAATTTGTATAATGTTCTCATGCTGCCATCCCAGAATGTTAGCCTCATTTGCTATTGTTGACATTTTTTGAACATCCAAATTATCAATAATTTTCATAGCCACTTGTTTGCCTAAAACATGTCATGAGTAACATATAATATTTGATGGCATCTATGAACAGTATGTTACTATGGAGCTGACCTTTATAAATAGCTTTAACAACTGTCCCGTACGAGCCGTGACCCAAAACATTCTCATGACGTTGTTTTGGCACGCCTTCAATTAAAAATTCACGCCGCTTCGGGGAATCGACACTTAAAATTGTACAAGGAACACGAAGTCTCGCTGCTCCACTGAGAAAATCAATTTATATCTTGAAATTTAAGAAAATAAACAAAAACAAAATTACATTACACAAACCTTGACATTTTTGCGAGTTTTGATTGAGCAATAACGGTAAAATTCGATAATAATTTGTTATCATTTTAATAATATCCAAAAACAAGTATTGCCATGTTAAAATGGGATTTCTTTAAGCCTTTTTTGGGTCCAAAACGCAACTGGATAACCTGTAACTTTTCGGTGTTATTTAAAACGTTCTTTCATGAAAATTTAAATCTGTTTTTCTGTTAGGAGGAATTTTTAATTTTAGTTTCCTTGAAAAGCATTTGATTTTGAATTCCAACAATTGCGATTATAGACACTTTATAGCCCTTTGGCAGTCAATTGGCTCAAAATATCTTTTTCTTCTCTCCAGACTATTTTAATGGATTTAATTTATTTTATTACACTCCCAAAAGTCACATTCATCCCAGCTCATTAGACGCTGCAATTACACTCGCCTCTATGTTCTCCCCAATACACAAATAGCAAATTTATGGCATTCGAAGGATTCGAATTCAATCGGCGTTGCGCCATTCCCCCAACTACTATACCAGGACAAAACTTCCTTTTCCGTTCATCTCTGCACATAAAGAGTCGATGAGGTCCACACTCCAGGCTTTTTATTCAGTATATTTAGTAATTAAGCGACCACTTAAAATCAGAACATGGGTATTTTAAGAAATTAATCGTCGGCTACTTTTCAAATGGTCCGCGTCGGTATAAGTTTTTCGCAGCAAAACTTCACTGCCATTCTAAACGATTGTCATAGAACCGACCCGGTCCACCCTTGAGCTTAATACTTCCCCACACATCCCCCGTCATCCTGAAAATCTTAATTTCGACAATCTATTCAGAAGAAGGAAAATTGTTGCTCCTTTGGCTCGGGATGTATAAAATAAAAGATGCCAATTTCAAGGAGAGAAGAGTCAAAGGGCAATCTCGCCGAAGTGTGTTCTTCACTTTGCTTTGTATTCATTCTCCATCCCGCCCACTCTCTCTAATGAAGGCAATTAAGATTATTAGGGCATGAAAGTTTACGAGCCTTTCGTGGGTCATTTGGACTTATGAAGAAAAGAACAAAAGTACAATACACAGTAGTGTACTGGCCTGGCACTTTTTCGGTTGTTAAGGATTTTTGGCCAGTAATACAAATTGCACAAGATTGTCCAATGGATTGTAGATTCTTCCCAGGGACAAGATGAGTCAATTAGTGACGAAAAAAACGAAAAGAGGAGGACTTATTTTTTAATTGGTTTGATACGGTTTTATGATTTTATGCTTAAAAGTTTGACAATTCGAGAAAGTTATAGTAAAATTATGAGAAAGAGAGTTCACGAGCTCAAGAGATTAATTTTTTTATTTGTGAATTATTAAAATGTTTTGTAATTATTTTTTATTGTAACAATAAACTTGTGCGAATTAAGCAAAAGTTTCAGTTTGAAATTAAAATGACGCTGACTTGTAAAATTAATTTCATTGGTTGTGGATATTATTTCGCGTCAAAGATTGCGAATCTAGGTAAAAGGTCTGAACAATTCTGATTGTGAAAGCAAAAAAAAAACAAGGAGCAAAAAACGTAAGTTTACCGTAGTAGAATAAGGGTAAATTGCAGTGTAAATGTCCCCGTATTAGTACCCGTTGAACATGCGGAGGTTATGGCCATGGCCCCGCAGCTGATTGTTTCTCTCTTTCGCAGCTGTTAGGTTCGCATATGAGATTGTTGAGGACGAATGCGTCTCATGGTTGAAATACATTTCCCGCGTCAGCATCAGCATCGGCATCAGCAGAAAAATTCAATTTAGAACACACGCATTTGCCTTTGATGACCCACATTGACAGCAGAAGCAGAAAAAATGCTTCTGCCGCTGCTGCTGCTGTCAATGTGGGTCATCAAAGGCAAATGCGTGTGTTCTAAATTGAAATTTTTCGGCTGATGCCGATGCCTCTGCCGATGCTGATGCTGACGCGGGAAATGTATTTCAACCATCTCTCTGCTCAGACTTGGCTGACCCGAATACATCGTCTGAACTGTCCTGATTTTACATTATTCTACGTTACAGGGTAAGCCGCAATTATCCAAAAATCGGTCGACCGGGCCCGCGCAAAAGCCAAGGCCGCCCCTGGTGTTAGCCAAAAAATAAATTTGGACCCCTCCCGAAACAAAAGTCTGGCTATGTCCCTGCTTAAAAGCGAATATATTATTAAAAAAATACCGGCGTACAGAGGGCTGCGCCCGCAATACGAGAGTTTTTTAGATTTTGGATACATACATAGTGAATAATTTTGCACGTATGTATATTTTATAGGTAATAAATAAGAATTATGCACAATATTAATTAAATGCTGCTTGTAAATCTATTTTTGGATTCGTCTAATTAAAAATACAGAATGAAAGGCCTCAGCAGAAAAATTTCAATTTAGAACATACGCATTTGCCTTTGATGACCCACATTGACAGCAGCAGCAGAAGCATTTTTTCTGCTTCTGCAAATGCGTGTGTTCTAAATTGAAATTTTTCTGCTGATGCTGACGCGTCAAATTTCAAACGTTAGTCTGCTTGAAGATAAGAGGTGAGGTTGGACTGGTTGGACCGTACAGGCCATCTCAAAGCTGTAGCTCAGCGTAATCCTCCAAGATGTACCGGTCATCCACTTCCTATCCTCAACCGCGTCTGGATCTCGTGGCGGGCCTAGGTACAGCGGCACCGAAAATAACCTCACTCACTTTTTTCTTCGGGGCCATTTCACCTTCCTTTTAATTACGGGGGCTAAAGCCCCTGCGACATACATAAATTAGGAAAAGACAAATTGTGCATTTGTGCAGAAAAGGAAGAAGACATAATAGTAAAAATATTTTAAGCAGAGCGACAATCGCTTGTGGCGCATAGCGGGAGGTGTACTTCGATCCTTATTGTTGTGTGTGTACACTTGTGATTCGATAACAAACGAGAAGGGAACCGGAAAACTAGTCAGTTTTTAGCTCTCCTATTCTGGCTAAAACTGAGTATGTATCACACAAGGCGTCATTTTTCCGAAAACTTCGATGATAGGATGACCCCCAAGTGCGGATATAGAGGATGCTGCGTCGCGCATTTGCTGAAATTGCAGAGTCCTGGCTGTCAGAAATTTTCAGCGTTCTTCTGAGTCCTAGCTTTTGGTTTCGGCTTTTGCAAAGGAGTAAGAGATACCGGATACTATTTACTTTAAAAACTTTAAATGTTGGTAGATGGTACACAATTTCATATACAATGCAATATTGACCGCGAATTGTTTTCATTTTTAGGGGCTACTCCACAGTAAAAAATAAGTCAATAAAACTCGAAAGACCGGATTCGAAGTCACTGATATTTTGTATGTTCTCATCAAATGTCAGTTGAAGAATAAGCTCCCATCAAAAGAGCTAAATTATTTGGAATTCAAGAATGTCAAAGACTTTCATGGGACTTTAAAAAATTATATTTTACACGAATCCTGTTGAAGAAATTTATTTGAAATATTTTACTTTTGTTTATTATTTTTTGCCCAGCTGTGTTCCTAGGCCAGCGCGAGGCCCTGGGCTACCGTCCGACACATCACCCAGTGTAGCCGGCACTGGCTAAAACCCTGTTGCCGTCTAATTTCCGCAAAAAAATATTTTTTTTGGGGTTTTATTGACAAAATTAAACAAAACTCCAGAACTAACAAATAACGAATTAGCATTTGTTGCTGCATATCCAAAATAATCCATATCCAAAACAATCCGTGTGTGTGTGGCCTTAATCAACTCTTCATACTCCGTCCGTGAAAAGCCGAACTCAAACTGAGCCCAATTCCGTGCAGAGTTTACATTTTCCTCGCACTGCTCTTTTTCGTAATTTAGAAAGCCATGACCTTTTTCCGGCCAGGGACGTACGCAGAAAATTATTTCAAGAGGGGTTTAAGGAAGAAGTTTTGCGGTTCCAAAGAATCCAGCGCGGGTGAATTATTCCATAGCCGCTAAACGCGACCAAAGTGTTGAGATCGGCAAAGGACACTCGGAAATCTGTTTAAGAGCATAAAAGTGGAATTTCAAGTCAATAGTTACGCTATTTTACTCTTCAGATTACGTTAGAGGACCACTAATTATATTTGAATCTCGGTTTAATTCTATAGTTAATAGGAAAATGAAGACACATAAATCAAATATAAGGAAAAAATTCTCAGCGGAAATCGAACTTGTATGCGGTGCTGTTCGGCTGGAATGAAAGACACAGAGTGAAAAACGTTGACATTTTCACCTAAAGAGCCATGTGTGGTAACCCTGTCCAAAGCAGAGTTTTATATGATTAAAAATCTGCATCCATCCAGTTCAACTAAAGTATTGTTGATTGCGTTCCGCAATTATTTGTTAGCAATAATCTGACCCTCTGCAGCGGAAAGTTCCTTAGAGCTTCGGAAGTTTGGAAAATATTTCCAATAAATTACGACTTCTAGCGAATCTACTAACAACTAAATTTATGAGTCGAAAATATAACATCTGTGAGTGTATTCAAAGAATGGGAAAAGCAGCAGAAAAATGCCTTTCTTTTGGGGTTTTCATTCATATCGCATATATGTACATAGTTAGGGAAAATGGATTGGTGGCAGTACATTGCAGTGTTTTTCCAGTGAATTGCATCCGTTGAATGCGCTCATTGAACATTTCACGTACGTATGTGTTGTTAGATAAATAAATAATTACCCAACTAAAATAAATAGAAACTAAATATAGGTGCCTTGTTCCAAGTTCAATTTTTGATGATAAAACGAAGATGATTTTTGAAAACATTTCGACTGCAATGGGCGAGACATGTACGGGAGCCAGGTACCCAACTACCTTCCTCATAAGGTAACCGGCTGAAAATGTGTACAGGTGGTCGTTCATCACCGCTTCTATTCAATACTGCTAGTCAGCCCAAAATTTAGCGGTTCCTTGTTAGGGAAATTACGCAATGTGTGTGCTAATTTTGAGGTTCAATCTTCCTCATAAGGTAACCGGCTGAATTTAAGTGCATGTGTTAGATCTCGACTTCAACATGCCGAAAGTGCCGGTCAGCTCAATTTTTAGCGGTTCCTTCACCTATGCTGACCGCCTCAAAGCTGCAAAAAAATGACCCCTACCTTCCTCATAAGGTAACCGGCTGGATTTATATTCAAACGATAGATCTCGCTTAACCGTATCGAAACATTGTGGGCTGACCGGTCTGAACCGGTTCCTAGACCGGTTATAACCGGTTCAAAGTATTGAAATTACCTTCGTAAAAAATGTATTTTTGATCTTACCTGATTAGGTAACCAGGCTGGATTTGTATTCAAATTGTAGATCTCAAATCGCCCTTGTCGAGAGTTCTGGTCAGCCCAGACCAAACCGGTTCCTCGATGCATTTTAACCGATTCGAAATAGGCAAAAATTCATTAAGTACGCATATAAATATATTTAATGTTTAAATCAAATTAAATTATAAAATAAAACTAATTCAAACAAAAAAACATTGTTGTTGTTCCACCGTCCAAAAACAATGTTTTTGTTGCTTTGTTTAAACCCGTTCTCTGACACATAGTTCAGAAACGCGGCCGTATCGAATCGGTGGCTAGCCATTGCCTAGCCCCATTTAAAAATGATTCGATACCAGGGTGTATTTCGTGTCCTATATAAGAGGATCGTACACCTTTGCCTGGTTGAGTCCGGTAATGCCTCTCCTGGTATTACATGACGCGCTGCATACGTAAAATTAATTCAGTTCTATTGATTATATTACATAGTTATGTTAAAGTGACTATCGGAGTCGGAGCTATAAATAGTACAATAAAAATACCGTCATCGTCGTGTGGTGTTGATTCTAAAATGTCTTCTATTTTCAAAGGGGTTTCTTCCCCGTTAAACTAAGGTGACCAGAATCCCAAAGACTCAATGCTGTACACATGCTTGCGGAATTTGATTTTCTGGCAAATCCTTAGCCATATTTGGATTTCTTCAAAAGGTTTTTGAGATAGTGCTACTACCACAAGAACAGATCACAGATTCACTAAGCAAATTTGGTAATACAGTGGTACATGAGCGGCTTGAACTTGAACAACACTACATCGTCTTATCTGATGTGCAGTTGTGTAGGATTTTTCTCACAACCATATCGTTCACTCATCCGCTGGATCATCTTTCGGTTTTACTTCATAGAGGCTGTCTCAATGTATTTGCGACCTGCTTCCTCGCTCTGCAGAATATTATTGTATGCTGCAGACACAATACTCGTTGAGACCTATGTTTACCGCATCCATCTTTGGTGCGGAAACGATGCTTAACATATGCGCTCGATTTTGCAGACGAACCTTCAATTTTTAGTTCAGCCCACAATATTTGCTTCGCCTATGCAATATGCAAACAGATAGTTTACAATTCAAAGGGCACATAACTGCATACGCGGATGATACTGTTTTGCTTTTTAAGGGTACCGATTGGAACAGCGCACTAACGAATGCTACAGAGGGTTGTAAGCTAGTTCATAATTGATTATGTAGTCATAAACTGCGACTCAACATAAGTAAAACAAACTTCATGGCTTTCGGAATTAAGACAGATACTTGCCCGACACAAATGGTTTTAAATATAGACGGAGAAAGCATTAAATACGTTAACGAAGCGAAATACTTGGGAGTTATAATAGATGATGCGCTTAGTTGGAAAAATCATATTGGTAACATAGTAAAGAAAATACGTACAACTATGTACGCATTTTTTAAGCTACGACATAATGTAGATCAATCAACCATAAGAATGATATATTTCTCGTTTGTGCAATCGATCGTCCTTTATGAATGTGAGGCAAATTTACTTATTTTCCGCGTTGAAGTATGTATATGCATGTGAACAAAAATTGTTTTAACGTGCATGTCACTAATTATTTAACTAGAAGACAACTCCAGTGTCCATTACATACCACACGGTGCAAAAAAATGGCTACTACAAGACATTTAAGTATATTGGGTCCACGACTTTTTAATGGGTTGCCTTCAGATTTAAGGCAGAACTTGAATGATACCAACTTCAAATACCTGCTTAAAGATTTTGTTTTTAGCAATCAAGATTATTTGAACTCCTTTTTGAGTAGCCAGTAGAACATGCTATTTATTTTTTTTATTATTTTTTTTTCTTTATATTTACTTTTTCTTTTTGTCTTTAATAAAATCATCCGTTTTCTAAATGTTATATTATACACATTCTATTATTAGTAGTTTCTGTTGTTCTTTATTTTCCTACATATTGTCAAAAATGTTTAAAATTAAAACGAATTATCTGCAAATTTTATTTTATTCCTCTTGTAAGTTAATTTCTTAAATTAATTCTTTAAAATATTTTGTTGTCCTTTTTTTATTTATATAGTTTGAATTTCGTATGAATTATTATCAATCTAAAATGTAATTTATTAGATGTACAATGACATACAGCGCACTCGCGCTCAAGTTTTACTTATGCGAGAAGCGAGCTTATTTTGTAACTTGGAATGTTTAATTTGTATAAAGCTAAGCTGAATAAAGAATGAATTGAAAGAATTGAATTGAATCTAAAAACCCTTGCAGGGTCCTTTCTTTATCAAGCTTTTACCTATAGAGGTTGATAGGGGAATTTTATGGAGTACAGTTTTGCGATAAATTAAAATCGCATCTTTTGGCAGCTGTAATATTGAACCTTGGAAGCTAGAGCCTTGAAAATGAAATGGTCACTAACTGTGGACAGCACGGTGCTCTACATACAAGTCAGCAAAATTTCAAAATTTCACTCAAGAATTTCCAAGTTAGAGTATGTACTAACATTTTAAAATACTGGAAAAGTTTTTGATGGTCGTGAAATCGAATTCCCTTGGTGGTACTCACTTCACACGAAAGTCTCCACACCGTTTGTTGGCATTTCGCCAGCGAGAACAGTGCAGTTGCACTTCATTTCATAGGAAAAAAGTGTAATCGGCAATCTATCAGTCCGCGAGTGCATATTTATCTTGAATTTTGTGGATAAAAGGCTAGTCTCCACGGCAAATTGTTCATGGGAGACATAAATGCAAGTTTGTCACTCGGTGAACATAGTACATACCCTTATAGACAATTTTTGATTAGAAAACAGAAAAGTGCGATTTGGGCAGCGGTGTAACTTCCGAGTGCTGATAGGTAGGACCCTGAAACTTGGAGGAATTGTACGTCAAGCAGCTCTACAAGTGTGCCAAATTTAAGAAATTGATCAGTTCTGGAGTTATGGATAATGAATCACATCTTTCCATGGCTCTGACTTCTGAACCTGACGGCTAGAGCCTTCAAATTTTCACGTAATATCAACAGTTCGGCGCTTTATAAGTTACGAATTGTCGAGTTATGGACATTTTTCAATTAGAAAGACAAAATTGCGATGGGGGCAGCCGAAACTTCCGAGAAATGTAAGCTCCAAGTTGCTCTACAAGTGTGCAAAATTTCGGAAAGATCGCGAAAGATCCCGTGTTATCGAAAATGAATGATTGTTAAACACAAAAGTGCAATTATCTCGCTAATTATCGATCGTACGGGATGCAGAAGTCAAACTTTACACCTTAAAGGCAGAAAAGACTGATCAAAAGTCTCACCGAGGAGCTTCTTATTTAGTGTATTAGGTTTCGTTGTGTGTCATGGGGAATGCTGTACATTTTGCTGTACATTTCCCAATGCTGTACGACAGGTCAAAATGCTGTACTGTACAGCAAAATGCTGTACGTATGGTCAGCTTACGTTAAACCAATTGAGTTCCAGCCTTACCGAATAATTCGCAGTTGTGGTTTCCATCCGTACCTTGTAGGAGGTAAAACTGTACATTTTGCTAAGTGGCATTGTTGAAACGAATATCGTCCTTAATATTTTTTGCTTCAATGATTTCCAGCAAGGAGGAATCAAAGTTGAATCAAAGCTCCTTATTTTTTTTTAGAAATTGTTCTGAATTTTTTTTTTGCTAGCATACATTTTCTCAAAAATTTCTACACGAGCTTTATTCACGCTATCGCAATTTCTAACAGAGTACATTAATGCGGTATACTCTTGAATGCCACTCATTTTGTCTCCATGGAGACACGTCAGTGAAGAAAATATATTTTGAAATATAACATTACTTTCTAATATTTTACAGGGTCCGATTTTCCCCTTTCTATAGAATGCTGCAGTGTAGTCGCTACCCGTAAAGGCATGTAGTGCAGGCAAAGCCTTACATAAATTTGACCCAAGTACCTTTGATACTTCGGTACAATTGATGCTTTCCATTCATTTTTGCTAACCCCAGCCATCCATATCTCTAAATGGGGGAAATTATGTATATATTATGTAATAATTAAAATATCCGTGACATTCGCTTTGATGAGAAACTTTGAGATAGGCGTTTCTTCGGCAATTTTGGATGCATGGTAAATTATCCTTGTGTCTGCTTTTTCATGATAACATAGATCCGCGTTTTTCTTTACTCAACACCTTTTTATTGAAAACTCTATAGGAAAAGCATTTTTCCTCTACGGTAAGAAACACATTTTTATCTTTAAAGATAGGGACGACAGAGTCACTAGACCAGTGTTCGAAAAGAAATTTTACCAAAGCTTCTTTAAGCTTTCTATTTCGTAAACTTTTATTGAAATCAAGTGGTCTAGTTTGTTGGGGTCCGCGAATAGTGTAAGACACATCATGTTCCGGGCGTCTTTCACGTTCGCCATTTTTTGTCGAACACGGTAGGTATATATCGAAAACAATATGCATCTCTGGTGAAACGGAATCGCATATTCTTTTCTATACGATAAGACTCAGCATTCGATAAGAGATTAGAGAAATCGGGGCTAAGTTTTGCCAAAATTACGCAGTTTATATTGTTTACTTGGTATATTTTCGCATATTTCGAATCGGTAAAAATGCGTCAAAGAACCGGTTTGGTCTGCGCTGACCGGTAGTTTCGACACTGGCGTATTAGGATCTGTCATACCAACATGCATTTAATTGGGTGAATGCTTCTGTATTTTTGGTGTATTTTTGCTTATTTTGAATCGATAAAAATGCATCAAGGAACCGGTTCGGTCTGGGCTGACCAGTACTCTCGACAGGAGCGAATTAAGATCTACATTTTGAATACAAATCCAGCCTGGTTACCTAATCAGGTATGATCAAAAATACATTTTTTACGAAGGTATTTTTTTATTTTTTTTCAATGCTTTGAACCGGTTAGAACCGGTATATGAACCGGTTCAGAGCGGTCAGCCCACTATGTTTCGATACGGTTAAGCAAGATCTATCGTTTGAACATAAATTCAGCCGGTTACCTTATGAGGAAGGTAGGGGTAATTTTTTTGCAACTTTGAGGCGGTCAGCATAGGTGAAGGAACCGATCAAAATTGGGCTGACCGGCACTTTCAGCATGTGGAAGTTGAGATCTAACACATGCACTTAAATTCAGCCGGTTACCTTATGAGGAAGATTGAACCTCAAAATTAGCACACACATTGCGTAATTTCCCTAACAAGGAACCGCTAAATTTTGGGCTGACCCGCAGTTTTGAACAGAAGCGATGATGAACTACCAGCTGTACACATTTTCAGCTGGTTACCTTATGAGGAAGGTAGTTGGGTACCTATGGCTCCTAGACTAAAAGGATAAACGACGATCGCATGCCCAAAAGGGTGATGAACGCGGAACGAATGGACGTAGCCAGATTGTGTGGACGACCGAGAGCTCGATGGAAGCAATCAGTATGTGAGGACGCTCACCAGATGCTAGGCCTCCGAAACTGGAGAACAAGGTCGCGTGACCGCGACAATCGGAGGTCCTCCATCCAGGCGGCCAAGGCCCGACTTAGGTCTATCATGCTATAAAGAAGAAGAAGAAACAATAAATTTATTGAAAATAATGTCTGATCAAGGACCCGTAATTTATCATTTGTATCTTTTTAAAGCCATAAATAATAGTTAAATTTCAGAGTCCTAGCGGTTTGTTTCAAAAGTTACAGCCGTTCAGAGTTGCAAATGTGATCGATTGTAAAAAAAAAGGATTGTGGGAAATCAGGGGACCTATGTTGCAGTGACGTGCAGTGAAAATTCCTCATAGTCAAGCAGTTGATCATTCCAAAGCCAATTTCACATAAATAAAAATGAACTGAATAATACAATAAACACAGTTGCAAAAGCGTTTATAGCAAGAGGCTTTATGCCTTATAGAAGAAATCAGGTATAAAAAAATAAAGCATTTCTTATTCTTCACGCCTCTCTTTATCCAAACAAGCTTTAATTACTTTATAAAAAAAAAATTTCTCTTCGCATTTGTATGAGAATATCCTTTTCGGCAGCAATCAAAACAAGATCTGAAAACCTTTCCTAGGATTGGTGATTCTTAAAAATGTATGGATACGTTATAAAGATAAAAACGACCTCTCGGCAGAAGCCACAGTGACTGGAAATATTGTTAATAATTTTGCTCGAATATATACTTGTTTAAAACTATTCGCGACTTAAGGCCGATTTTGTAAATATTCTAGAATTTGATTCACATTTGCCTTTCTAATTTCTTCTGACGAAAAAATTACTTTAAGTTAATTTTTTAGCTTTATTCTATCAAAAAATTAATTGTGAATCTCAATAAGCGAGTCAATGTTTTTTCTGGAAAATTTGATTTAAATTTGGAAAAATAATTTGGTTCGAGTAATTCTAAGAATGAAAGATTTTTGAATGAATTAAATCTCTCTCGAATTTTCCCGAGAATGACGTATACAATCTCTCTAAATATCCTTCGCAAATTTTGTATCGGACCTTTTGAATTTCTAGATTTTTGCGGCGGTGGCTCATATTCTTCTGCTACTTTCGAATATGCATAAATTTTCAAACTTCTGAGAAAAGTCTTTTTCAAGCCAGTTCTCAAATCCAATAATTTTTTGGCTTGCATATGAAATATTTATAGCTTTACTCTGAATTATATTAAATTAAACATCGGTTTTGGAGAATATTTCTGAAAAAATGAAAATCTAATTCTGTAAATTTTGATGTGTACGTATCGGAAGAGGTCAAGGAATTGCCATCCCAGTTCTCGGAATTATTTAAAATCGTATCAAAAACTATTATAATATCATCCTAGTCTTCAAATATAACGTTAATAATTCGAAAATGATAATGCCAACGCGTTTTGGAAACAAGTGGTAATCGGCGCTTAACTATAGATGAAAAAAGATCTGCCCTTTAAGTGGATGTACTGAAAAAAGCTATCTCGTTTATGCACGCAAAAAAAAAGCTTAATTTCTGTAATCAATTCAACCGTTTTAGACAAAACCAAATTTAGTGAATGAGCATAGCATGGAACGATCGATGCGGGCTCATATCTTTCGCGAGTTAGAGATTGAACTCCGCGGATTTGATAACTCATTACTGCTGCGCCATCGTAGCATTGTGCATTTAGCTTATTGCCGACATAATTTAAAATCCTTTGAAAATATGAGAAGTTATTGCCTTACGGTTGGCACTTATATCATAGAATCCGATAAAGGAAGCTCTTGCTCTGCGAGATGAATCACTGTATCGATTAAACGTTTCAAAATATTCCGATTACGGTCAACTTTTTCGTTATGTAATAATCAATAATGCCGCCTGGTAATTTGGCATAAGCTCTATTCTTTGCGATCCGAAGAAATCTAACTTAATTAACGACTGAAGATGTGTTTCCGAACTAGCGTGCTTTACAGCTGAACCCGTTAAATATTTAAATGCTAAATCCGGATTTATTCCAAACAGATTTCTCGTTCGCGAGCAAAAGACACGGCCAACAAAATAATTTATTTAATTTACAACTTCCGGTAAGCCAAATGTACTTTTCATATGTTTCAAAATTAAATTTCCGTGTAACGCTTTTTTGTTTACATTCAAAATGAATTTTAAATTTTGACCACCCAGATTGAACGATCCTCCTTTCTTAGCGAATAAAAGGGTCGAAAATTCCGATGTTATTAAAAAATCTGCCGCACAGCACAACTCCGACATAATTTGAAGAGAAAACTACAAACATTTTTTTAAATTCCACAAAAAGTCACCAGTAGTCAACTGATTTCTTCTGGAAAATGTAACTGAAGTTTATATTTTCCTCTCAACATGCATTTAACGTCTACTATCCATATTCAATCCACACGCAACATGTAAGTCAATCAACACCAATTCTGCTTGAGTGCGCTCATATAAATTCGCACATAAAACAAACAAAAAATATTCGCCCATCATATGAACCGACTCAAGCATCTGGAATCAACATGTTCCTCTGCTCACTGCATCATGTACGTGTACATGAATTATGATATGATAGATACATTCGCCAAGTCCGTACACATGCTGCAAACAAGTTTGGTTCGATTATGTGCGGCATGGTGTTCGTTTTAGTTTTTGCATGTACATACATACTTCGCGGGGTTTTCGGAATAAATCGTCAGGAGGAGAAAATGTTGTCAAAAATGATATTTGGTGATGTCGGTGATAATGAATCCGGAGTTTTTCCTAGTCAAGCAGTTTGGAATTGCTTATTATGAATGCACGTCGCTGCTATGTTGAGCATTTTGCTGAAAATGTCACAGCTTTGGCTGGTTTCGGTAAAAAGTTACATACGTTCAAAAGTACAA
Organism: Microchrysa polita; assembly: GCA_949715475.1. NCBI lineage: Eukaryota > Metazoa > Arthropoda > Insecta > Diptera > Stratiomyidae > Microchrysa > Microchrysa polita. The sequence goes on along the minus strand of OX454419.1, from coordinate 22,001,067 downwards.
CCGGCACCAGACAAAAAGATAGCGACCACAAAAAAATGTTGGACTTGCGATACTATTTCGGGTGGAAAACACTTTTTTCTTTCATCATGTTTTTGTTTTCTTCCATTAGTCCCATCCTGTAGTGAAAACGCCCAATTTGGAGTGTACACGTACAAGAAAATACTTCTTCTTCAATTTTACGTTAAAATGTACACTTGAAATGAAAAAAAGATTTTTATTATTATTTGATCTTCTTTACCACTTGTGGACATGTAGAACTCCTTCATACAATATTCAATTAAATTTATTTCCGTAATACATACATACACAGTATTTATCGTTTTTGTTACGTCTTCCATTCATTTTCGTTTTTATTATGTTCCTAACATTCAACTTGATGATATCTTCGAAAAAATAATAATAAAAAATACTTAGACCACATGTGCGCGTCTTCATCATTTCGCGTAAAACAATAACCGTGTTTTTTATATCCTCAAAAAAAAAAAACTCCTTAAATCTCATGGCACCCCACTTGCGACTTGAGTCTGTCACGTATTGTCAATTTTCAACTACTTACGGGAAAATGAATGTGCACAGTCAGATACAGTATGGAAGAATTCTACATCATTTGCTCCTGAAATATTTTTGTTCAACTCCTTACATTTTTTGTTTGAAAATTGCAAGACTCACTCAATCCTAGGATTTCCTCGCCTCGCCTCATGTACAGCTTTTCAATATGGAAATGCAATGGGAAAAATGAAATCACCTTAAATCCCTCCATATGTGTCCCAAGTGATTGCACTGTCGCATTTTTATTTACTCAGAACCGAATCGTGTGCTGAGATTTTCACGTTCTCGTATAATTTTCCAATTTATCTGATTCCCTCCGAAAATAGAATAGAGAAAATGGTATATGGAAAATTGCGAGAACTCTCGTAGAACAAGGATACACGATAAGATACGCGATAAGAAAATATTTTGTATTCTTGTTTTTCAGCAAAAAGCTTGTATCGGTCTATTCCCGAGAATACGATAAAGTTCCTTAATCGAACAATTCGATTGAAAGGAACGCAAAATGTCCTTTCTTTTGTATTTCAAATGTGGATGGTGCTGTATGAGAACTGAACAAGATTTTGGGATGTTGAGTTGAGAGAATAAAATCAGCAACAAAGTCGCCTTTATTTTAGCATGTTAGAAAGTTTAGTCACGTCCCCGTGAATGTTTATGAGTTTGAAATGACCTCATCGCACCACACTACGCGAAGACTATACATAAGAATAAAGGCCCCAGCTATGTAATGGAAGAGGTAGAAGTGGTGGGATATGCACGTGTTATCCTTGGTTATGGGTGTTATATGTTGCGCGGCAGAAACCAATCAGCCGTTGTTGTTCGTACGAATCCCTTTTGGATTCAATCTACGAATTTAAAATTCGTTTTGGATGGTAATTCTGGTGGAGATATATCACTGATAATAATGCCATAAGCATTAATTGTACGTGTCGTGAAAACAGTGAAATAAGCGATAAGAACACATTAGGTCGTGAGGATATCAGTGTGTATAATTTAGGACGAAATGTTGATGAAAATTTTAGAAACCTATAGTTGTTTGCGTCCGGATGACCCAGGAACCAAAAAATCCCAAAGAGGGCCCAACGGCAAGCGCGCGGGGGTTATTTTCCGAATACCTCGAGGATCGAGGGCCCATCTAGAACATGTTGCGGTGCGCATTTTCTTTAAACTTGTAATTGAGATTTCACTCTGTATCCATTGAAACAGCAAATGATGTTAGCATCTTGTACACGTTCTTAGGAAACACAAATGCTCAACTAACTACACCCGGAACTGAAATCGAAAACATATGGGAAGGGACTTTGTCCCAGGTAAATTTGCATTCAAATCTCGCATCCGAATCCAACTATCTAAAACTTATGAATTGAAAAGAGTTTTATAGTCTGGTCACGTCCTTACTTTCTCGTGTTTTTGGGTTGAAATTCTGCTCAAAAATTTCAAGCTGAATGGGTGTATCTCAAATTTATTTGATAGAAAGTATCGATAGTGACGATAGATAAAAATATCAGAAACATCCTTTTTTACGTATGCCCAAAAAGAATCCTTATATGAACCATCAAAACTATCCTACATAAGACATCCCCAATGATCGATTGCATGCTATACCTACCTATTGAAGAGTAAATTTGAATTAATTTCGATATTTCCAATGGTCATTCCTCATAGTCTCATAGCCACATGAGATAGAAAATAGATTCCCAAAACTGCATGAGCCCGAAAACGAAGCAGAAGCAAATTCCATTCACCCGATGTCTTACATCTTACAAATAGCAAAGAATGCCACCGAATGGATGTTGGCGCTTCTGGTCCTTCTGGTCTAATGGATGCCAGACGTGAGAATTCAAAATACATATATCCATCATGAGAGTGACAGGTGTATTTAATTTGTTTTGTTCGTGATAGCACGTGAGTAGGTAGAGGTAGACATAAAAGACCACTTGTCGAAGGAGAATTCACTCGAAGACGCCGCCAAATGAAAACAACATGTTCAACATGATGAGTGAATTTAAGAAATAAAACGAAAGAAAGATGTTAATACGATGTAGGAATTCTTTTTGGTCGTTTTATCAGAGCTTATCAGATAGCTCACATATTTTTATTAATCAAAATTGCAAAATAGTGTGACAGGTCCGAACATGAAAAAGCTCCGTCTAGTCTATTTTAGTTGGGTGTCGACGATCGTTTTAATTAATACATATGTAACGAAGGCATAAGTTCGTGTTGTTGGCAATCATGGTAATTTTTTTGCCACTAACCACTGACTTTGTTTCCAGAGATCTAGCGGTCGCTCTGGTCAACGTATCCACCACGTACGATAGTCCGGAAGTAGTCATTGCCTCTGCCTGCTTCCCACCTGAGGATTACTGTTCCACCTGAGAGAGTCTCCAGCTTGATCGGCTACTGCACGACTAACAACCGACAATTTATTTTTGGTTGTAACACAAATGCCCACCACACTGTGTGGGGCAGTGCGGCCGTTAGCATGCAAGGTAAGAAACTTCTTGACTTTTTAAAGCCTAAAAACGTGTTCGTCCTCAACAAAGGGTGCAAACCCACATTCATGTCCGCGGCACGAGAGGAGGGTTTTGACCTTACCCTTGCCAGTGGACCGATCTCGGAGTTCATCTTTGACTGTCACGTATCAAGCGAGAAATCCTTGTTAGATAACATGCATATCAGATTTAATTTTGCAGGGAGCTAAGCTAAATGCTTCAATCTGCATCCACGTGTCCCAAAAGATCCACATTGTTCAAAGACGTGGTCCGTTCCAGTACTGATACTCTGTCTCTTTTCTGTGAATTCTCCTGCGATGTACAGCTTGTTGGGGATCAACATAATAGGAGGTCACACTCTCAAAATCAATGCCATCAAGAGTTGCCGTCAAGGCGGTGTACACTCCCTGGTGAATTCGACTTCGTTATTACCGCTTAATAAACTCAGAACTAAAGGTAGTCAACAGATGGTGTACCGGGCACCATGCACAGGACTTAATATCAACCCACATAAAACAGTTCTAGATCACAAGAAAACTCGGCCCTACACTTGAACCAATCTACTTAAATGGGGTTACTATTTCCTACTCCAAAGAGGCTAAAGACCTTAGCAATACACTCGCACGTACTACAAAAGCTGTTATAAACTTCAACGACTTGCCTGTATGGGCAACATTGGTGCTTTTAGTACTACCTCCAACCTAGCCATGAGGTATTACGTCACTTTCATACGGGACCCAACGCTAATCTCTATTACTCGTATCAGTGATCTGGAACATATGGGCATCCTGCAACAGGTTCATGGCCTACCAATCTGCTTGGTATGATGTAGGTGATCTCGGTTGTTATCGGTATATGGCCCAGCATCTTCCAAGCTGAGATTCATGCCATTGAAATCTGACCCTGGGACGGGGTTCCTGTGGTGCATATATCACCATTTGCACTGACAACCAGGCTGCAGTCAAGAAGCTTTGACCTCTTCTTCCGTATCTATTGGATACCCGATCACAGAGGTTTTGAGAGAATTAGATATGCGGATGAAGTAGCAAGAGTGGGTTCATCCTTTCTACTCATCGGTCCTAAGCCCTTATGTGGAATAAACTGTAGACCTCCTAGAGGCATGATTGGTCATCGTGCCTCAGTTTGAGCTACTGATTGAACCCACTTAAGTTCCGGGATGATTAGGAGCTCCCCTCTGAAGGATCTTCTGGCTAGTTGTTGACCTTCTAAATTAAAGGACTATTGCACAATATACCTTTTTGATAGTAGGGCCAACCGTATTGGTTAAGTCCATATTATAGGGTTTTCTAATTAGAACGGGTAGATGTTAGCAGACTGTAGCGTCACTCCATGTCAAGTTACACGGTGGAGCATTGCGTCATTGGTCCGTATTTTCCGAAAACGACGTTGGTGAGGCCATACCGTCAACGGCGAGTGCTACAGAACGGTGTTAACCGATTTGCTTTGGCTTAAATTTGACCCCGCTAGATTTTTTCCTGTGAGCATCTTAAAGTTAATATCAACCAAGCTCTCGCTCAAATTCAGCAGGATCTAGGACTAGGTCTGGAAATATTGGTACGCTATAGCACTGGTGGATCTGTACAAGTTTTCCGGACTAGTAATTTCGCCACAGGCGAAAGCGTCTGTGCGTGTTAACACGTTCACTGTCTGGTCGGTTTTCGCCGATATATCGCCGCGTCTGTCATCCGAAAATCCATACTTTGATAATTACGGTCATGAATGGCAAGAATGGCCGTTTCATCCAACGGAACGGCCAAGAGTTGCCAAAAGACCCCTTCATGGCAAGAACCATGAAGGGGGATGTGTACGTCTGTGTATATGTGGGGATGTGTTCTATGTGTTTTTTTTTTCGTAAAATTGGGAGCATTTCATCTCAGCGCGGTTGCTCTCAATTCTCCTAATCCGCGCCGGCATCGAGACCCATCCAGGTCCCGAAATCTACATCTGCTGTGTATGCAACCGACGAAGCTTCGGGAATGCCAGGTCCTTGAGGTGTACCTGCTGCATAGAATGGTGTCATTTCTACTGCCCAGACCTACGAAAAATGAGACATTATGACGAGTTGTCCTTTGTTGCTCCACCCCAGGCCCTAGCTCACAAGCTAATGGCCCACCACCGTCTCCGGCCATTCCTGGCCCAGGCTCTGCATCACCGCCACCCGCAGTCAGCAATACAACAAGACATAATCGCTCAAGTCTAACACCTGCACCCCCTGCAGCAGTGTACACCCTACTCACCATATTGCAGTTTAACCGCAACGGCATCCGTCTGAAGATCGATGAGATAGTCCGTTTCATGAGATAGCGGCATTTCAGGAGACAAAGCCCCAACCTTCAACTCCCGAATTTAACATCCGCGGCGATTACATACTTTTGAGGCGCCATAGAGTCGGCGGGCAGGGTCCTGCTCCAGGAGGAGGGCTTGCATTTCTAATGCACAGAACCGTGCAATACAGTGTATTAGATCTTCGTTTCAACGACGGCACGGCGGAAATGCAAGCTATTGCCGTTAAATCCGGCAATACCAAACTTATAAGAATTTATGTTCCATCAGCATCCAGCTATGGCTCTGGCTATTAGTTCGATATTGGTCCACTGCTCACAAGACAGCATAGGATCCTACCTGGCGACTTTAACGCCCATCACGAACTCTGGTACTCTCTTCTCGCAAATGATGACAGAGGTATAGATATCGCGACCAAATTAGACCCATCAGACTTCAATGGAATTTCGTCTACACGCGTCGCGGGCGCCTGCTATGGTGAGCGCCAGTTTAATAAGTGAAACCCAATGGGAGACAACCAGGTCTCTTCAATCCGATCACCTCCCTATATTGATAAATATTTATAAACCAGCCGAACTGACGTAAAAAAACGGCGTACGTTTATAAACCACAAAAAGGCGAATTGGGAGGGTTTTGTTAAATGTGGATCTAAAAGGCGGGAATTTCTGTATATGATTGACATTTATTCTACTAAAGTAAAGTTGGTTACAATGTAATACATAGTGTTATATTAGTATTGTTATATTGTAATATATTGTATTAGAATATATAACATCCCTTTTCTTAAGTCTAATTAATTCAATATTATTTTAAGTTGAATATATACAATATTTAAATATCAAAAATATAAAATTAAAGGTATTTATATTATTTATGGTATAATAATCAATTTCAATATTTTAACAAATACTTCACAATTCATTTAAAATATTTTTAAATTCAATTTTTAGACATCATACTTTAATCTATCCGGTATTTTTACTACTCTACCAAATTTTGTAGTATATAATTCACTGTTTCGGTTGACCTCCTCCTGACACTTATTTTTTAATACGTCTTCAGATTCAAACGAAGCCTCTTTTCGAATTGGTGACCATGATTGATTGGGTTGCAAGTGAAAATCATATTTGGAAAAGCTAGCATTATTTCTACTTTTTAAATGAATTCTATTTCTCCGATATTTAATACCATTAGAGTCTTGTATAGTATACGATCCTTGACATTTGTGTCTTTCTATAACAAATCCTGGTACCCAAGTAGAATTTGGATTCTTTTTATAGTATATTTTATCCCCTGGATTCAAGATTGATAAATTCTTTTTGTTTTTATTATAATAAAAGGAACTTTGCTTTCTCGTTTTTTCAATAGCTTTCTTATATTCATTATGTTTTATGATCTTGGGTTGAAGATTCTTTTGGACAACTGGAATATTCATTCTCAGATTTCGGGACATTAGCAGCTTTGCAGGTGAAGGTAAGTTCGCTTTCGGAGTGTTTCGATAATGCAAAAGCGCTATATATGGATCTTTGCTTAATTCATGACTTTTCTTTAATACATTTTTTATTATTTTAACACAACTCTCTGCTTGGCCATTCGAACGAACATGATAAGGACTTGTAGTAATGTGTTCGACATCCCAATCTTGTAGAAATGATTTGAATTCAACAGACTGGAATGGAGGTCCACCATCAGAAACAAGAGACATTGGAATACCATGACGAGCAAATATAGATTTAAGATTGATAATTACATTTTTTGCTGTATAATTTTGAGTTAGTAAAGCAACTTCAATATACTAAGAATAATAATCTGTAACAATCAAGTCATTTTGTTTATTGAAATAAAGGAAATCTATACCCACTTGCTGCCATGGAAATTTTGAAATCTTATAATTTTGAAGAGGTTCATGTTGATTAGAAGAACTATATGTAGCACATATTGAGCATTGCTCGATCAAATTTTTTAATTCTCCTGTCATGTTAGGCCAATAAAAATTTTCTCTAGCCAAAGTAAGACATTTGTTAATTCCTTGATGTCCTTCATGAACTTTATTTAGCATTTCAGTACGCATTGAAATTGGAACAATAAGTTTAGTACCCTTAAACAATAAATCATTCACTACATGAATTTCACTATGAAAATTCCAATATGCTTTTACAGTTTCTTCTAACTTTTTTTTACTACTAGGCCACCCATTTACGTAATAATTCTTCAAAATTTGTAGAACTTTATCTGCATTAGTTGCGTCAGACAATTTCTTTCGATATGTGTCACTAACGGCTAAATTGGTATAGAGTGAATTAACATGATATACCAGATCAGACTCATAATCTGGAATGTAGTTATCCTTCAAGGGTGCTCTTGACAAAGTATCAGAAATATACATTTCTTTACCGGGTACATGTACAACATTTAAATAATATGCTTGTAAAGCAAGCATCATGCGCTGTAATCTAGCAGGGACTTCATGAAGTGGCTTTTTGAATAAATAAACCAATGGTTTATGATCAGTGTGGACTGTAATCCTATGACCATATGTGTATTGGTGAAACTTATTACACCCAAACTGAATAGCGAATAACTCTTTCTCAATTTGGGCATAATTCTCTTGAGAAGAAGTTAGTGTTTTTAAACTGTACGCTATTGGACGACAATTTTGCATAATTACTGCTCCTATTGCAGACTTAGAAGAATCAACTTGCAGAATTAAAGGTAAACTAGGATCATAATGAGCAAGGACTGGCGACTCAGTTATTGTTTTCTTTAGACAATTGAAACTTTGCTCACAATTAGCATCCCATAGCCAAACAGAATCAGATTTGAGTAGATTTCTAAGAACTTTTGTTTTTTTTATGACAAATTCTCAATAAATGTGCCTAAATAATTTACCATGCCTAAGAATCTTTGTAATTCCTTTACATTCTGAGGTATTGGCATGTTATTGATAGCCTCGACTTTTTCTTTGTCAACTTTGACACCTTCCTTACTGAAGACATATCTCAAAAAACATATTTCTGAGACTAAAAACTTACATTTTGACTTATTGAGTTTCAGGTTTACATGTCTGGCTCTTTCCAATACTTGTCGTAATCTTTTGTTGTGAATATCTTCAGTCTCCCCATAGACTAGAAAATCATCCATGAAAATTAAGACTCCTTCAATGTCACCAAATAATTCCATCATGACTCTGTGAAAAATTTCTGATGATGCTGTAATACCATACGGAAGTCGTAGATATTTGTATCTGCCGAATGGAGTTTGAAAAGTGCAAAGATCTGAGCTTTCGTCATTAAGCTTTAACATCCAGAAACCTTAAAATGCATCCAAATGTGTAAAATATGATGCTCCTTTCAATTTCGAACGAATTTCATCATAATTTTTTAGAGGATAATATTCCCGAATAATATTCTTGTTCAAATTTCGCGGATCTAAGCAGATTCTTAACTGACCTGACTTTTTAACGGTAATTACGACAGAATTAACCCATGGTGTAGGTTTTGTAACCTTCTCAATCACTTTCATTTGCACCATACGGTCGAATTCGTCACGTAATTTGTCATACAATGCAAATGGAACTTTTCTTGGAGGATCTACACACGGTATAGCATTTGAACTAAGTTTTAAGTTGCATACAGGAGGAAGATAGCCTAAACCAGGAGTCGGCAACGCTGTGACCGCGGGCGCCCATGCGCCCGCGACGGCTTTTCAATGCGCCCATCTCTCAAATATGATGATTACACATGATTACATAATAAGAACACACGCCTGTACGAAATTTTAGCTCAAAACTGAGAGACTAGTTTCATTATAAACAAGGCATGCGCGGAAGGCAAGATGAGTACAGTAGGGCTTTTGCTTGTCACTGGCCTCTGAACTAATCAGTTTGCTGAGATACTCAGAGTCAAGTACATGCATTTTTGTATAGTTAGTCTCCCTCTACGTATTTGAATTCTTATAGCTAACGTGAGTAAAAGACCTAGGACTTATTATTTCAATAAGGATTGTGAAGAACAGTTCTTTTTTATTGAGTTTAAAGGTACAAGTTTTTGTTTATTGTGCAACGCCTCTGTACCAGTACCAAAAAAAAGTAACATTGAAAGACACTTTAATACTCTGCATGAGTCGTCAATGAACAACAGTTTTCCCCCAAATTCTGAGATCCGGAAGAAACGTGTCAACTTTAATTCGTTGACAAATTTAACAAAACAACAAAGTGTTTTACCAGGCCAGCTCAAATTGCGAAAAGTGCTAATGTTGCATCTTTAAAGGTTTCTCATTTGTTGGCTAAGAAGAGAAAGCCTTTTGTAGACGGGGAAATAATAAAGGAAGCTTTCTTAATTGCTGCTGATACCGTTTTTGAAAATTTTAAAAACACAACACGAAAGAAGAATTTTTGAAGCTGTTACCACTGCAGGGGCGGACAAAGGGAAAAGATATCTACGATGCCTTCATAACATATGCGGAAGAAAGTCAGTTAACATTAAAAAAGTGAGCTACCCTAGTTACTGATAGTGCGCCTGCAATGATATGATGCAATTCACTCATTACCACTGCATCATACATCAGGAACCGTTGTGTACCAATATTATCCGTTTTCATAATGTCACGAAGATTGTTGTAAAGATAAATTAACTCTATTAGGGCGACTGCAATGCAACATTGTTTGTTTCGGCAGCTTTTGCAAGATGAAGGTGTTGAGTACACTGACCTGATATTGCATACGGAAGTTCGATGGCTGAGCAGAGGCAAAGTTCTTGTAAGCTTTACTAGTTTGTTAAACGAAATCAAACAAGAAAGGAAGATTATCCACAGCTGACTGATCACTCATGGCTAATAGATTTAGATTATTTAACAATAAAGCTAAATGAACTGAACCTGGAAATGCAAGGAAAATATCGTCATGTTGCGGAAATGGTTGGATCATGAATACATAAAGCCATATTGACTCTATGTAAATCCCATTTACTGAGAAATTCAACTTCACACTTCCCAAATTTAAAAGAAAAATGTTTGATTACATGAGTGTCTGTGAAAAAGATATTACCACCATTTACATTTAGGTATAATATGTTTTATTTTTGTGAACCATTTATGCGCCCTTCAGAAGTGACTTATTTTAGAATGAGCCCTTAGGCTGGAAAAGGTTGCCGACCCCTGGCCTAAACCATTAAATACATCATCATATTCATGTATAATATCTTTACAATTATTCTTTTCCAATGAAAAAACTCTTTTCAGTATGCCTATTTCTTGACATGTCGGAAGACCTAGCACTGTCGGACAATCTATATCTGTGACAATGAATGATATTATATCTGTACGATTATTAAATTAACATTTCAATGAACAATAACCAATTATGGGTATGTCTTTACCACCAAATCCTGTTATTTTTACATTACTGTTTTTAAGTACTGAATTAGGTAAATTTAAATTTTTGTACGTGAGAAATGACATGACATTCGTATCTGCTCCTGAATCTAGTATACATCTGAACTCTATATTATTGACTGACATGTTTAAGTACCAACAATTTTTCGAACACTTGTTTAATCCATTAGTGATTGTACCAACAAAAAAATTATCAGATACTTCATCGGGCTCCTGAAACTTTACGTTTCTAACATTGTGCCGGTTATTTTGACTTAAACAATATTTGGCAAAATGACCTGTCTTATGACAATTCCTACAGGTAAAATTAATTGCTGGGCACTTAAATCGATGTTTTTGACCACATCTACCACACGACTTCGTTTCAGGTGATGCTTTACGATAATGATCAGGCTTTGAAGATTTTGTTTTGAATGAAGGGGCAGAGACTCGCTTTGGTTTATGTCGGACAAGTAAAATATTGTCATTTTTTATCATTTTATCGGCATTAGATTGAGCCATAATGACAGTTTTTGTAATTTCGATTGTTTTTTGCAAACTTGGATCAGACTCTTGTAGAAGACGCTGCCTGATTGCACTATACTCCAAAGAAAGGTTAGCAATGAAAATATCCCTTACCAATGATTGGCGTAGCTCCCCAGTAAATTGACTGATTTAATTGACAAAATGTACTTGTAAATACTTTTTAATTGACTTTGACTGACTTTTTTTAAAATTCTTTTATCACTTCTGACACCATGTTAAATGTGGATCTAAAAGGCGGGAATTTCTGTATATGACTTACATTTATTCTACTAAAGTAAAGTTGGTTACAATGTAATACATAGTGTTATATTAGTATTGTTATATTGTAATTTATTGTACTAGACTAGAATATATAACAGGTTTCACTTCGACGAAGTTCGCTGCGCTACCTACTCCAACGAACGCTAGGCAAGCCGAAAAGAATATAAGGAACGTCATGGTAAAAGCGGCAGCTCGCTACATTCCGGCAGGGCGTATCCCCAGAGTTCGGCCATATTTCCCAACTACTGCCGCAAGGCTAGCCGACAAACGGGACGACGCGCAAATCCGGCAGACCCCAGAATTCAGGAGTTAAACTCCGAAATAAATCGACTTGTTAACACCTATAAAAAAGAGAAATGGAACGAGCATCTGGATAGCTGCGACCTCTCACAAGGTGTCAGCAAACTATGGGCTACGGTCCGCGCCCTGTCTCACCCAACCAAAGACAAAGGCAGTGTAGTCATCAGATTCGGTAAGAAAACTACCCCCACTACCCCAAATCCAAAACTCTGCGCGAGCTTGTTCAATAAGCAATTTATTGAACACCCCAATACCAAGATGCTCAACTGCAAGATAAAAAGAAGGATTCGCAACCGAACGGTTGACATCACCTATATCTATACAGCGGACCAAGTTTCAGCAGCAATCAAGAATGCGAAAAAATCAAAGGCCATTGGATCAGATGGCAGTTCAATGATCATGCTGAAACACCTAGATCTTCCGGCCATGGAATACCTTATGATGGCTTTCAACTTGTCGATACGTATCCACGCTTGTCATCCCTTTATTCTCGAAAAAGGGACGAATCATCCCCCTTCTCAAACCCGGTAAAAGCGGGAAACTCGCCGAATCCTACCGTCCAATCACAATATTATCACCCGTTGCAAAGACGCTCGAAGCACTCATCCACCCCACCCTTGTATCGCATGCTGAGCTAGCTTCTCACCAGCATGGCTTCTGGAAGATGCATAGCACCACAACAGCCCTGGATATGATCACCCATCACATCCACAATGGCCTCAACCAGAAACAGCCCTGTGACAGAACCGCCCTAGTGGCCCTTGACCTGTCGAAAGCCTTCGACACGGTCATTCACTCTGCGTTGTTGGCCGATCTTCTAGATAAATGTGCATATTCCTGCACAAGAGGTTAGGTGGATTGCCAACTATCTAGCTGGGAGGCAATCCTTCACAGAGTTTCGGGGCCGTTGTTCAAAGCATAGAAAAATTGAGCAGGGAGTTCCACAGGTTAGCGTACTCTCTTCTACATTGTTTAACAACTACCTGTCGAGCCTTCCAACATCACCGAAAGGTATCGAACTAATTTCCTATGCAGACGATTGCACCGTACTCACCTCGGGGAATGATTTAAATGGCGTGTGTACTCGACTGAATGACTATATTGAAAAACTGGTGGAGATCTTCAATATACGCAGCCTAGTCATTTCGCCGTCTAAATGTACTGCAACTCTTCTGATCACCTGGACGCAGGAATTTTCGGAGGTGCTTGGGATCCGTACTGGTAGGCATGCTGAAGACGTTGTTCGTACTGTTACCAACCCCAAGGTCCTTGGTGTCTATTTAGATACCATGATGAAGTCGAAAGATCACGTCGAAGACGTAGTTGACAGAATGCACAGTAGAAACAACGTCCTAAAGGCACTAGCCGGGAGTTCCTGGAGCAAGGACAAAGAAACTATGTTGGTCACCTACAAAGCGATAGGTAGGGCAATCCCTAGCTATGCAGCACCGGTGTGGTCACAAATCGTTTGTGACACAAACTGGAATAAGATCCAGGTATGCCAGAACGCTGCTCTACATATCGCTACAGGTTGCCATCTCATGGCGTCCCAGGATCGTCTTTATTAAGAAATCAGCATGTTATGAGTGCGTGATCACAATCTCCCCCTGTCTTTACAATATCTGGTCGATTGCTATCGAGAGGATCACCCAAACCATAATCTCATGGACAATACTCCCCCTCCACGACATGTCAGGAGTGGTATCAGAGATCTCGAGAGAGACGTCCAGAGAAACAAACGGGTACCTCCCGATATATTCGATAACACAACATACCATGCGGCCATGGCAGATATTCACACAACCGTTGTGAATCGGTCAATAGGGAGATTAGGTCCGAATAGAGTCCTCGCAGTGCTCCCACCACCCATATGAGGAGACTAGGCTCTCGAGAGCCACAAGAGTGACACTAGCCCAGCTTAGGTCGGGTTTTTCTTCACGCCTCATTTCGTACCTATCTCGAATAGACCCGGACCTCCAGAACATTTGTCCGAGCTGCGGTGGTGCGCCTCACGATGTGGACCACCTGTTTCGATGCCCGCTGCATCCACTAACCTCACTCCGAGGGCGTTATGGGACAACCCTATTGCAGCTGCTACGTTCTTGTCACTTGAGACAATAGGCGAGAACGACGACGAAACTTAGAACACATCCCCAGGCATGCACAGCGACTCACACCCTTCTACACCACTGCAACACACAACATCAAATGGCAAGAATTATGGGTTATTACGGAAGTTCAATCTATACAGACAGAACAGACTCCACGGACCGCTACGATAAATTGGCGATTATTAAACAACAGGTTCAAGAGAACTGGTGAGTTTCCCATACAAAAAATGCAGCTCATTACAACTTGCTCTCTCGGATGGGCAGGGTATGTGAGTAGTTGGACTGCGAAAAATAGGCTGCCCTGTAACAAAGACCGGGAAATCCCTCATCGCCGGTTTGGAATATTTAATTAACTCCAGGTGATGACGACTTTTTGTTCTAAGCGCAAGTCATTTGAGGAAAACAGCAACAAAATGCTAATGCCAAGTGATATTGGAAACGAAAAGGTTGCCGTCGTCTCACCTGAGACCATATAAATGGAAAACATCGAACATCCATAAGTTACTTTCAAAAATCGGTACAACAGCTCAGCAATAAGCTCGAAACGAACTTGAGCTGTTCGCGAACACTTTTCATGAGCAATTTTGCGATACTACTGTTTATAATGTGGCTGCGAAACAATTGCTCCAAAAATATGCGAACAAACAGCTAAGGAACATGTGCTTACAGTGTGGACGTGACAGGACTCCATTATTCAGCGACTGTTTGCGAACAAGTAGGGTGCGCTGAACCACAGTGTTCGTATACAGTTGCGCCACAATTGCTTACAATGGAGACGAGGCCTTAGTTATTCTAATAGAAATTTTCGAAAATTGGGTGTTTGAGCACAGATAAAGCTTATTCCGGCGCACATTTCTCTACGGAAGTTGAGTCTCCTAGGTCCTAGCTACAACGGTTTGGAAGTTAGAGTCGCCCAAAAATTCCATAAAAAGTGAAAAATTTGATCCCGACAATAAAAAGTTTCTATTACTTGGAAATTGTAGATATTAGGGGGATTCATGCTCGCTTCGTATATCAGAAATCCTTGTTATTGCGTATTTGAGTATTATAACACAACAAAATTTGAATGAACGCCCCAAAAATCCTAGTCGTATATGAAATACTATGTTATACTATGCAACAACAACAATGAACAGCTGATTTTTTGACAAAAAAAAATCACAAATTTTCGTTTTATGTGTCATAATTATAATTTTAAATGAGAATTGCGAGAAAGTCTCTCTTTCCGCTCAATTAAAAACAACCTGGTTACTAGGAAAAAAGTAAATTTTATACGATTTTCGTATTTTCTGTCCCTATTCTGCCTATATTAGTTATCGTATTCAATAACAAGCCCGAACCCGTGTTTTTATTAGGTATGTTATTTTTGGTCAAATAACAGGCTTGATGCTTGATTACCGGTGGACACTATGCTTATCTACAGCATAGTTTTTCGTCAATGAAAAAGGTTGATGCTCAAACAGATTTATAATGCTATGGGCTCAAAATGAACGCTGCCATGACTAGGACTTCAGCATAAATCCAAAGCGGAATAAGATTTCGGGACAGGCAGCCGAAAAAAGTAGTAGCTTGGATAGAAATGTAATATTCAACAGTGAAAATGTATATGCAATCCAACATCAAGCCTTTATATCTGGTGTATGGTGTAGTTTCTTTCGTTTAGCTGTGCCGAAAGGAGCAGTCACCGTGTTTCAACTTAATCTTGTTTGCTGTTGGTCGTCGCTCTCGATCGAGATGTGGGGGAGACACTACCGTTTATGTTGCGGTAGGGCACACAGTTATAATGAAGGTTCGCCAGTGGGCACAGCCGGGAACTGGAAGGCCTACATCAAGAGGAATATGGACATATCTATGAGTGTGCGAACGGATCTATAGGTCTACTAATGTAATACAGATGGGTCCTGTTTGCACAATATTCAGAAAGCTTTTCCATATTGTATTGAATGGAATTTTTGTTTATTTTGCATTGTTACGCCATATTTTGCTTGGTTACGCCATCATCTTAGATTGAAAAAATAAATCATTGCGCAGTTGCATACTGCGTAAATGCAGAAGATAGCATAATTATGCGAATTAAACAAAAAAAATCATTCAATATAATGGAAAAGCTTTCTGAAAATTGTGTGTGTCTTCTCTATGCGATAAGACTAACCATTCGATACGAGTTTTGAGAGAATGGACCCTTATCTAGTGGCTATCGGCTGTTTAGTCTTATCATAGACGCACACCATTGTCCGATAGCTTCAGTACAATGCCATTGGGTGAATTCACATTGTAAGACGAAGCCGGACGGGTAAACTTGCAAGACAAGAACCATCGTTCTTACAATGTGTAATGCACAATGCTTGTCTGCTGGCCACTACAAAAGCTCTCGCCGTCCGTTTGTTTGTGCTAATAAACGGGCGGCGAGAGCTTTTGTAGTGGCCAGCAGACAAGCATTATGCATTTCAGATTGTAAGGACGATGGTTCTTGTCTTGCAAGTTTACCCGTCCGGTTTCGTCTTACAATTTGAATTCAGCCATTCTCTCAAAACTCTTATAGAATGCCATTCAATATAATGGAAAAGCTTTCTGAATATTGTGTGTCTTCTCTACGCGATAAGACTAACCAGCCGACAGGTACTGAATAAGAGCTTTCAGAAACCCGACCAATGTGTATTGTATCAAATTGAATGTTTGTTTACTTTCCATAGTTACGCCATATTTTCCTTGGTTATGCCATCGTGTGAAATTACGTAATGATTCTACTGTATATGCAAACTAGAAAAAATCATTACGCATTTTCATATGATGGCGTAACCAAGCAAAATATGGCGTAACTATGGAAAGTAAACAAACATTCAATACAACGTATAATTGCCGTGTATTTGACATTAGTTGTGAGTATAAATTAATGAGTGAAAGTATACAAAAAAGGCAAAAATATACTTCTGCTCTCGTGACGACTGCACACGAGAGCAGGAAAAGTATATGTTTGCCTACATTCTGCATAGGCCGTATGAATACTAATGCCGGAAATAAGATGGATGCAGAAACAGTAACAGCAGCAGCAATGATAATGCAGTCCAATGCAATTTAAATGAGTAACGTCATGTTGCAACAGCTATAAAAAGATTTTGCTGCCAACATGACGTCTCCCATTTAAAATGCATTGGACGTTTCTGCTGCTGTTGCTGCACCCAGTCTGTTTCCAGCATAATACTCATACTCGAACTTCGCAAAAAGGTTAGTACTAGAGAGAAGTAAAGCTTGAAAGTAGCCCGCCCAAGAATGGTTCCCCGGATTTTTTTTTGAAAGTACTCCAATTGGTGTAATAGAAGCACTAAAGTAATTTTTGGTCACTGAATCGTGAGACCAATGCTGAAAACATTTTGTGCCTGCCCCATAATTATCCCCTTTTCTCGAGAAATACACGTCGAATCGGTACGGCAAAAACTTTAAGGTAATATTTGGTCACAGGTTCAAAATTTGGGGTCAAAAACAAGAAAGAAATTTGAATTGCTAGCCCAAGAGTGGTAACCTAGTTTTCTCCGTTTTCTACATAAGTTCCATGGCTCCGATAAAACAGTATTTGAGTGAGGTTTACTTGGAATAATTTAATCAAAGGTTTGGGAAATTTGTGATGCTAAAAATGTTTCTTAGAAGAACCTAATTTGGGGGTTTAGGTTTGTATGGCAGCCCCATGACCCCATTGTCCGATTTTGCCGATTCAAACATACAAACTGCCTGCAGCA
This sequence comes from Microchrysa polita, assembly GCA_949715475.1. NCBI lineage: Eukaryota > Metazoa > Arthropoda > Insecta > Diptera > Stratiomyidae > Microchrysa > Microchrysa polita. The sequence continues at coordinate 21,983,400 of OX454419.1, read as the reverse complement.
AAAAGAAGCATTTGTACAACATTTCAGCATCATAGCTTTTAAATTGGCCGAGTAAAACGCGTCGCAACAGACAGACAGACGGACAGACAGACAGACGGACAGACTGACATCGGCCAATCGACTCCCCAAGTCATGCTGATCATATATATATGTATACTTTTTATATGGTCGGAGATGCTTCCTTCAATGCGTTTCAAACTTCATGACAAAGTTAATATACCCTTCCACTCAATGAGCGAAGGGTATGACAAGAAAGTAATTTGGATTGCTGGCCCAAAAGTAACCCAGTTTTCTCCGGAAATAACCGTCAACCGCGGAATCACTAACGCAATTTTGGGCAGCTGATTCCAAATTTTAAGTAAAAAAATTTGTCTGTTTTGCTCGTCCTACAGCGGTACACCGCTTCATGCATGCATATTCCACAAGCTCTACCTGTTTCCTCCATCCATCGATACATTCTTTCAAATGCCACAACTCATTTTTTCCATGTCTCACAAACGAGTTGAATGGAATGCATGTTACCACAAATGTTACTTCTTTCACTCCTCCACCGATACCATACGGTAGTTCATTTTAAACTTAAATTCCCAATCCGTCAATACTAAACAACTCAATAATTTATAAAACACCTACACCATAAATAAAACAGGTCGAAAAGGATAAATTTTGTTTCCAGAAAAACACAAATAGGCAATTATAGTTTTTACTCATATCATACTATGCCAAATACGATATTCAAATAACACCCCAGCACAAAATGTTATTTCAGGTATCGTATTCGGAGAGAAATAACAGACTTTTGAATTTAATGACAACTGAAATACGATATAACATCGTATTTCAATATACGAACCCGAGCATGAATCCCCCTATTGTAAATGTATTGTAAAAATTTTTAAAATTGGGGTTTTTTGACAAGACATTTAACATTTATATTTTATTTTGCATTAAGTCTCCATATGCAAATATCCAGTATGTGAATATGTGAGGTCTACAATAGATAAATTTCATCCTTACCACTATTCACTCTTAAGCCCTATTCAATTCGAAAGACGCTTTTCACCAAATTCCACCAAATCCCTATTCACTTGCATAATTCAGCTCAAATACTCGGCGAACACAACATCCCCCACTCCACTCTCTTTCTTTCGCCCAACATCAATTAAATATTCCATTTCGGTTTTGGCAATTACGGTGTGGATTTAATTCACTATGCATAGCAGATTAAAAGGGGTTTTGTATCCCGGTACCTACCCAAGCAAAATGCTGTGGCTTGCATTATGGTCAGCAGGATTAGCGTTTTGAATCGGTTCGGCACAGGGAGACGGGACAATGATAGCCATAGTAGCAGTGGCAGCCGCTCCAAGCCTCTTTGCATAAATATCTGCGTGTGTTCGAATCGGCTGGCTAGTCAAACCAAGCCTCTATCAGGCGCTCTGTAATCATTTTCTGGGATGCTGGGTCAGGATTGTTGAATATTTCACCTTGTATCGTAGCAGTCGTTTGGCAACATATGCTATTTGGTCGGATTGTTGCTGTGATATGATACGGCAAGCAGAATCCTTTAATTTATTGTGTCGTGTCATTCTCTTTGGTTTTCGGAAACTATACATGTATACATGGCACATGTATACATGAGTATACTGCTTCTATAGAACACATTCCCTCTTTGTTTCTTTTTGGAATTTTGCACCAAATGCCACGCCAGGATATAGGAAGATTTCTATACAAAATAAAAAGCTAAATTGTGGAAAAGAACAAGCTAGGGAAAACTCCTTACTCATCCAGTTTTTCCCAGAAGGGGTGAGCGAAATTCCATATATCATTCTTGCATCATAGGAAAAACATTTCTCAGATAAATTCCTTTTTTTGAGGAATTCGTTGATGCGAAATTTCATTGGCTTAGAGAGCGTTTTTTTCGTTTTCTGTGTTTCAAGCTGACTTTGCATATGAATAGTTAATGTAAGCCGTAAAGGATTTATTTCGTTGCAAATGGTTTACAGTTAATCTTGGTGGAAAAAGAGATGATGCGGTGGCTTTTAGTTATAAAAAAATACAGACAAATGGGGCTTTGGAAGTGGGTGTGATTATCCTGATTCTCAAATCGGATTTTTAGCAATAAATTTGGAGGTATTAAATTAATTCATGATTAAATGTAACTGTTGTTGTAGCTGGCTTTGTGTTGTATGTAAGAAATTTCCGAACAATTTTCACTAGTTTGTTTCATCTTTGCTGGCTATGTTAACGCATTGTTGTTGATAAATAACTAACGGGGTAATTTGGTGTTCTTTACAAAACCGACGTTTTTTACTTTTTTTTATTTTCTAATCCTTGTGAATCATAAAAACAGTTGCAATTATATAATAGGTTGCACGTTCGTATGTAAAATTTGCAAAATTGTCAGATCGAGCGTCGAGTAGAAATTGCAATTTGTAACTTATTCCTTGTTGCTGTTTTTCCACTATCGATATAATGCAAATTATCCGGTAACTGAAATGAATATTGAGTTAGATTTAAGATGACCCCATGAAGAATATTTTGTTTACAATGCGTATAAATAAATTTAGAAAAAAAAAACAATAATAACATAAAAGTCTAAAATTACGTTAAATTCGTACCTTTTGTGTTGTAACTTTTTCACACGATCCTTTACCTCAACGGCTAAACTTTCGGCAAACTTCACCGATCGCCAAGGATCATACATTCGATTGAAGCGGTCCCATTGCAAACGATCTTCAATCACGTTCTCTGTTATTTGGTAGATGTGATCCATATTGAAATTGGTCTTCAGGAATTTTACTTCTGTTTTGCAAACTTTCTCTTCGGGATCGGCTTCTTCGACGGACTTCTCTACTTTGAAGATGGCACGTTTTCGACCGGTCTGCAAAAGTGTCATAGACTCGTTGAGCAAGGCATTGATACGATTTGTCGTGCGCACTGAGGCAGCGATTCTATGGAATAAAGGAATGAGCAAGCTTTTTATGAAACTACTAAAAATTCACTAAATTTTTTATTGAGCGAACAAAAAACAAGACGTGAATAAAGAAATTTAACAAACTGTAGCGGCCAGTTCGGACACATAAATGTCCATTCTCTGCTTAGGCTACATTTCTGAAATTTAAGTGGTTTGACTGTATTTTTCAAATATTTCAAAATTTGAAAAATGCCGCTTAGAGCGAAAACGGATTAATTGTGTGTCGAAATCAGCTGTGTTCCGGTCCGCAAGTTGAATTGGGTAACGCCAATTTTGGCTATTGATTCGCGCCTACAGGATGCCGTCATTTGGCTGCAAAAAGGAAGGATTGCTGTGTTTTTTGTTTGTGCTGCGTGTGGTGGTGGTGAATATTGAGAAATTCCTTCGGCGCCCGTCCTAGGTGTGTTAGCGGGATGAGATGATTCACTTCATCCCGAATTTGGTAAGGAAGGCACCTCAAATTTGTTCGGCCCAAGAGCGCCTCATGGTAGGTTTTTTTTTTTTAATTTTTATTTCACGGGTGAAGACGGCCGGAGCCTATCGCCATCTTGGCCCCAGAGCGCTTAAAATTGTGACTGAACTGGCTGATGCCACAGCCCCTTTTTTTGTAATTGTGATTTTGTAATATGTGTGCCCAGCATGGTGAGGCGGCAAAAACTTACGCCCCCCGAGCAGTGCCGGATTAACCACGTGGCAGAAGGTGGCAAATGACACGGGCCCCGCGCTTTAAGGGACCCCGCGTTTTTCTCAAACAAAAATTATAACAACCAAGATGCCAATAAAATTCTAAAATCCCGTTCCTTTCAAATTGCTAAAACACGTTATCGTTGAACAGTTTACGCTGGGGAGTTCCAAAATTATAGCATAGGTTAATATTTTTTTGTAATTCATGCTGGCATTCCCGAAAACCTACGTCCACACTGTTTAAGATTCACATTCTAGCGGAAAATGTATGTGCAGACATCGATAGAATTGAGAAACTACAATTATATCTCTCATTCACAGTGGCGTACCGCTTTAAACGTTACGAAAAGTGGGGGCAAAGTTACTTGTTCAAAAATTGATTCAACATTGTTTCACATTTAAGTGTGTAAGATTTTTTATTTTAATTAATGAAACCGAATAAATGTAGAAGAGGTTAACGTAAATTTGGCTTTCTGTAGCGCATACTAGAAGAATTTAAGATGAGAGGTTAACTCTCATCCTTAATATCTTTATTATGGGCCTTTTTTTAGCTAGATGTTTAGTTGTAACCTTTTATTAACCTGAGCAAACCTGAAAAGGGACAATTCAATCGAAAGCTATATTAATAGGTAACACTTAAAAAAATGGAATATTTTCCCATATTTTATCACTTTTCGGTAAATGTGGATTTTTTTAATTTTCAGAGGTCGTCCAAAAAGAGACTTGTCAAATAAATTCTCCTTTGTTGAATAAATATAATTTGTCTGTCAGTTTTACTAATTTAAATAAAAAAATCTTGTCAAACTTACACACGGCCTTGAAAAACATTTTTTGTGAAACAATTTTGAATCATTTTCAAAATAGATAGTTTTGCCCCCATTTTTCATAATGCTTTGAGAGGTACGCCGCTGTGCATGAGGGATATAATTGTTATTTCTATAGGTATTCTATATAGAAATAAGTAATCGCATACTCAGTCTTTTGATTTTCGTCAAGCTAGAATGTGAATCTGAACCACTGTCCGTCCTGTATCTGGCTTAGTGTGTCTTGACAATATTTATTTGGCTTTCAGTAATACCGATCGATCGTTCCTAACACATTGTCATTGTACATTCGTCGTGTATTGCAAAGATGCTAGCTGCTAGCCGCTTTTCTAAATTTTTAATAAAACCGAAATATTAATTTTAGAACCCCATTAGTAGTTTGGTTAATCGAAGTTCCATAGGCCCCGCGTTCAACATTTGCCACAGGCCCCGCGCTTGCTTAATCCGGCACTGCCCCCGAGTCTGAGCGTAGCAGCCGCTCTCATTGCAGGAGCCTTTCCTCGTTTTTCGACCTTCACGGTCAGCTCCGTCCCTCCGTGGTCCATTACAAATCAGATGACCGATAATTTTTCCAACGGTTATAGCCCAAGAAGGTCCCCAGGGACCTTAACTCGGTTGTATGCTCTTTCCAAACTTATATTACGTTTTTTATCGTTTTTGTGACCATCGGGCTTAGTGTTCACGCACAGCGTATAACTTGATAAAAATAAATAATTTCCAGGGACTCGACTCTGTTATTGAATCTATTTATGTCCGTCTATCCGCCTTTATAGTAAATGTTTCGTTAACAACTAATCCGATCGGCATGAATTTTCATAGAAATATGCAGAACAGTAAAGGCCCTTCGCGCAACTATTATTGAGGAAAATAGGATAAAAATTACTTAGAAAGGGTGCAAAAATCTTTTTCTTTTTTATCGGAGAGGAGCATATAGTTACTCATATTCATTTCTACATCTAGGAACTAGGATGTTATGTTCGGGTTGCCAGACTGTATAGAAATGCTGTGTTATGAAGGTCCTTGGGGAGCTCGTCGGTCATCTAAGGGTTAAAGTCACTCCGCTCCGGCTAAAATATTTGCAGGTCAGCTCACGGTCCAGTTCATATAAAAATGCTAATACATATCCCCGAAAATGTAAGACGCGATGAAGATGTATGTGGAGATATGGCATTATAGAAGTGCATCAGCCATATGTCTCTCTTCTAACAGTATCATTTCGTATAAGAATGATAATAAGGGCGCAAATGTTTGAATTGGGAAAATCCTAAATGTAATTAAAAGTGAAATAAATCAGGCAAAATAGTCCCCTACCTCCCGATGAAATGACATCTCCTTTAGTTCCCTCGAATATATAGCAATTGGCCTTTTATTTTTTTTGATATCAAATCAAATATCAAATCAATTGCTATAAATGAATGTTTCAACGCAACTGATTTACAACTGATAATTAAATTTCAATTAAAAATCTATTACCATCAATGTTTAACACTCCTGAAAGAAACGATTATCCAGGGCTGACATAAGACAATGGCAAGTAATGTCGTCGGCGTCGGCGCAAGTATTCAGGGGCTACAAACCTGGGATGTCCCTCTCGGAACATTTAAAATTAAATCGCTAACATTTGGAAGATACAGCATTTTATTAAAATGCTAAATATTTGTATACCTGATGAACTTATACGAGTACAATAAAAATTTCGACCGAATTTTGGTTGGTTCAATTTTCAGAAGTGGAACACTTCTACCTTCTACCTTTGATACAAACTTTTGAGCATACATTCAGAAGACTACACGGAGAGAAAAAAGTAGTGAAATTTTACTAAATCGGTAGTAAATTTTACAGAAATGCTATTAATTTTGACCCCATCGCATTTGTAGTAAAATTAACTACTCCTGTCGTGAAAAATATTATTACAATGTATTAAATTTAACTTTCACTTACTGTAAAAGTTCACTACAACAGTAGTAATAATTCATAGTTGACAATAATTAAATGTAGCTATCTGTTACTATGAATTTTCATTACAGAATAATTAAATTTATTGTTTCTCCATTGTAAATTTTATCTACATGTTTCAGTGAATTTTAGTGCAATGCGTATTAAAAATGTATTTTAATTGCAATAAATAAGAACATCAACAATTTTATGTTAACCATTTATTTTCAAAAAGGATTTGTTGTACAAACATACGCGTTACAACATAATCTGGTTCACAATATTCTTCGTAGCTATTTGGATTTATTAAAATAAATTTTTCGAGAAACCCGTTTTTGTATACTAAGCACTTCCATTCCTTCTTCCATATTCTTTTCTGAAACGAAGAACGAAAATTAATCAATTATATTTAAATCATGGCGTTATTATACACGTTATATTATACACATCAATAATTCAGATATGCAGTTTTTGAGGTAATCCAGATGCTGAAAATTCGGGTTTTGTATGGATTTATATGAATTACCTTTTCATTAATGTACATACATATGTATGAACTTATTTAATAAATATTGCATACAGCTTTCACACTAAACTTTCTTTCTTTGCTTCTCTACTGAATTCAGCGCTTCCTCTGTAAAAATAAAATAATTTTAGTAAAAAATAAACACAATAGGTATATTATAAATATTAATTACCTTATGACGAAGGATTGAACGGAAGTACTTCCAACAAAATTTCACAACGATATGGTATATCCCCGACTTTTTCATGCAAAATATTATTCCTTTGACATTTAATTTATACGAAATTTTGTAGAAAACTAGATTTCAGGTGAAAATTTATTGCATTTACAATGAAATTCTACCGAAATATAGTGTAATAACTTTTTTAATTACATCGTAATAAAAGGTGTATTAGCATGCGATATGTCAATTTCATAGCATTTTGTAGTAAACGGATAAAATATTATTGGTTCTGTAATGAATATTAACTATTCAAAATTTAATAAATGTTATTACTCGTTTTAGTAAAATTCACTACGGTAATTTCTCTCCGTGTACAATTAACTATTATGTATATTGACGTTATAAGAGGTAATATTTTTCTATTTCTATTTTGAAGTGAACAAAAATATGAAATATGTTATCTAGATTTTGGGTTTACTTTGTATGGAGGGTACCCTTAGTTTTGATCGGATGGAAATAACTTTTGGTGAGGAGTATAAGGGGCTTCCACCAAATTTGATCTGCCTGGCTTAATTTGAAAAGAAGTTACAGGCAATCTTTTTTGAAAAATGTTAGAAAGAGTGAGGGGGAGTGTCAATAGTTGGAGCACTCCAATTTTTGGTACATATCAACTAAATTTTGTTAGCAATATATGGACAAGATCTTATGACGCTAGGTCTATTCTGTTAAGAATTACAGTGCGAAATGTAAAACACACAAAAAAAAAATGTAAATTCACTATAATACTTTTGGCTCTAGGGTATAATTTTCTGAGAAAATAACATTACAAAGGTAATCTTGTGTAGTTTGTTTCGTACTTAGGATATTTTGAGGTCACGCTCATAGTTTTCCAGATATGTATTTGCAAAAAACTGAATTTTCAATTTTAGTGGTTATTATGTTGTTCATTGTGAATTGTTCACACATTTGTTTACACTTTTCTACCTACCTCGAGTGGGGTGTATTTGGTGAAATTAATCAATTATGTCAAGCAAATACAGATAAAAGTATGGTTGCCTTCCCAATTTCGCTCATTGTGAATTTTATGGATATGTCAAAAGTTATTCTGCCATTCGGGGTAGAAATCAAACGGGTGTGAGTCACATTTACTGAAATCTAATCCGTCCAAGAAATGTGGACGATAAAAAGGGCTTTGCATCTTTAAAACACAACACCCAAAAGAGGACTAATGATACAGTTGATAAGTTCAAAAGTTAACACGAGCAATTGATGTGCTTCTTCACTCAAACAAAACCGTATCCCATATTACCCCGGAAAATTTAGCATTCCATTTCCGAAAAATTAGGGGAAAGCTGGAATTATGCATTAACCATTCATTCAAAGTCCTACACAAGACCCCAAAAGTCCCCATCTGTACGAATGCCACACGTCAGCGGTGCTACAGAATATGAATATATTTATTCATTGCGTTTTGATCAAAGAAGTTATACTAAATATTACTATTGACCCTAACCTTATTCCCCAACCAATCCAGGGCGCCATGCATACATACATGACATCACATCACAAATAAAGTCGTTAGCCACTTTGTTTTTAATTACATATTTTTTATATCTTCGATACCTATTGCATTGCATTTCACTTTGTGATAAATATTGAAGAATACTCAGAACTCACGAGCCGGAAAGCTCAAAGCTCATTCGCACTTTTTAACGTGCAAAAAGTAAATTTAAAAAAATTTGCTAGAGCTAAATGAAGGATTATTCACATTTTCTGCACAACTTGATTTGAGGGTAAGCTTCGAAAAGCTAATCACCTTAGCTATGGTCTACTTCCCTACTCCAATACCCATGTAGAAGCCGGTAGAGCGGCAAGATGTGAATTGCCTACTAGCGTCAAATCGGTGAATCCGTCATTGTTTTTTATCTTTTTTAATTTGTTTCTTATGTTTTCACGGTTGAATCCACCTTCGTCCAGGGGACACAATTTCGACGAACGAAAAAAAATTCGGCAAAACTGCCCCTTCGCATATGAACTTGTTTTGTTACAGTACAAAGTTTTTGCGTGAGAATTTCGCGTTCTTTGTGAACATTGCTAAAATTATATTTCTATTATTTCCGCAAATAAAAGAATAAATTACTGAAATCTCAAAGTCCATTGAAATAATTTGGAGAGGGGTCCGGAACCCCTGGACCCTTCCCTGGCTACGTCCCTGATATTTATAACGGTAATACGTACTAAAAAGTGGTGTATGGCAATTTGTAGCTCTTGTGGTTGGTGAATAAAATGTCAAAGGTAGACCTGGATTCGAGCATTCCTAACGGTGCCGGGGGTCAAACGTTATTTTGAACAAGATTTCATGAAAATTTCTATAATGCCTAAAAAAAAATTGTATGGTGAATTCGTAGTCCATACCGGTTTTGAAGAAAGTGGCCGAATTTTTTTTTCTATACGTACACCTTTCAGGGCGCTACGGGGGCTCAAAACATAGAAAAACGGGATTTTTTGGGGTTGGCGTCCATATCTCTGTAACGGGGAAGTAGGCTATAAAGTAGCCTTTGACAAGTTTGTAACTGCTGGGGCTGCAAACAAAATGCCAAAAGTCCCCATCGATGGGTCGGCACCTAAGGAAGTTATGAGGAGCCGTTACATATTGTAATATGTCCAGGATAAGTTAACCATAAACAGATTTTCTTAGTTTACAGCAGAGTGCGCTAGTGTCGCTAACGAAAAATAGGTTGAACTATAACGACTTTCCGGAAGTTTCCGGAAAGTTCGTCACCGAAGTTTACGGAGCAGTGGAAACGGGTATATAAGGGCATCGGTTAGTGTCGAGCAGTCAGTATAGTTTTACCCGTGGATTACGTCGTGTCAATAATAATTAGTGAAGTAATTAGTGAAATTATAAACCGTGTATATATCCGTGTGGTGTGTGTTGTAATAAATGGTGTTGCAGTAACGCGAGTGTTATTCATTATTGTGTACGCGAAAATCGGTCGTACCTACTGGAAGGTCTAGAAAAGAAAGGAATTTTAACAATATTAACGTTGTCGAGATTTTCAGATATTAATATTTGAGGATCTCGGCACTCGTACAGACCTCGAAAGGAAGGCTCATGCAAAAAATCCATCTTTCCCCTAATTTTTCCGAAGTTTGACCATTATTTCATCTGTAGTTTCCATGGTCTCCTTTCCAATAAATTGAAGTTGACATTGAAATTTTTCTTTCCATTTTTTATTCAAGTTTTACCCAAAAAGCCACTCCTTAAATTTGGTGCCCCGGGCTTACCTACCCCCTCCCCCCCCCCTTATAACGGGCGCTGGTATTTTTTGGTTGACCCAATTCGCGAGACTGAACAAGTTGAGAGGTTCCATTAAGGAAATTGATTCAATTGATATATTTCGATCTTAAAAATTTTGTTAAAACTTGAATTCAAACTTTTTTTTTTTACAAAAAGAGGCTATTAGTTTTAGTTTAGTGCGGCAGGACACTAACACTAACGGGACAGGGGTCTTGAAAAGAATGGTGCTCTTTGAGTGAAATGAAAAAGTGTCCCAAAATGACCGATGTTGGCCTAGATTTAGTAGGTTTTAGGGTTCCATAAATGAATGGTTCAATTCTCACCCACCTTAATCCTTCTTTCGTTTCTTCAGTGTCGTCAATAAATGGAGACTATTTTGATTGAATGATTTCAAAGTTGCTGTAATGAATAGCAGTGTCGAAAAATGCCAATTTCTAGTTTTTAGAGAGTTTGAAAATATAAGTAATGGACTGCAAATTAGGAAATTATTAGGAAAAATAAAAATCCACAGCACAGACGGATTCAACAAAACGGAAAGTGCTGAATGAGTTTTGCTGAGATATATTGGTAAGAACCAGCATTTTGAATAACTTTTTCGGCCATTGCATTTGCTTTGTTTTTTCATCGAACAAAAAGACCCACTATTTCGGAATAAAGTTCCGGGCACTATTGAGAGCAAAGGGCGTAGAGTCAACAGCGAGTCAACCTCCTGGGACACCCACGCTTTGGTTTGGAGAGCGAGGTAGCGAGAACATATTAGGTAATGTACATGAATTTATTATTGAATTAAATTTTGCTGGACCAATAATGTGTTATTGGCTGCTCTAAACTAGCAGACTGGTTGCTGTCTACAGTTATAATTCCAAAAATTAACCATTCTCCGTGAGGTGATGTTTATGAAGCTTGGGGCTTAGGGACGTATTCGCATTTAATTGACGCTTAACACGTTTGCTGTCTGACCGGTTTAAGCCGACATTATGAACACGTCTTGTTGTTTTGTCCCCACCCATTAAACTTAATTCGGAGTTCGGAGCCTTTGCCACTTCCTAGTCGCATTTCTTGTTTATTATGCTATGATCAGAAAATTTCTTATCTTCTTTTGAATAATAAGGGTACGTCGGACCATGCGGATGTATCGAACGAAATTCGCTTCTCTATGAATCTTTATATCACAGAGTTGGGACCAGACAATCACAGCCACAGATCACGTCTGGTATTCGAAAATCAATGCATTTATGAGTCACATGTGACTCATAGACGTGAACGAGGAGTAACGCTTTTTGTACATGTGACTCATAGACACTGAACGTGTTAACAGGACGCGAGCGTTTACTTTGATGAGTAAGTTAAGCTTGCAGTTTGATTCCTACAAGATAAGGGTAACTTAAAATATATCCTGGGACACAAATTCGTATGCATTCAGATTATTTTGACTTTATATTTAAAGCACTTATCACACACGGATAATTTGAATATGCACATAATTCACAGAAAAAAAGAACACTATTCCGAATTTGCTATATACGAGTACATACTAACTTCGACTTCCAGTTATTCCAACCAGCCATTGCTGCACGAAAATGTATTTCCGAACTCGTTCAAAATTTTTAATACACTGATTTAAATTTTATTACAATCTATTCGTCTAACCATTTCAAATTCATTTTTCGATTCCCAGAAGTTCTACACGAACTCATCATCGATCCGTATTCATGCAAGTACACTCGTATCTCGTATGTATGATTCTTATAAATTAAAATAAAATCTAGGCACAGAAAAAAAAAGGAAATGCACCCAAACACGTCAAATAGATATCAGAGGAAAATATTTTTCAATATTGAGGAAATGAAAAGTATAAGTTTTCTAGCATTCTGAGCACTGAAATCACCCTTACCCCACTTTCCACATTTGATTTGTTTGTGTCTCTTTTCACTTACACTTTAAAGCGATCTGCCAGAGCCATCCTGTGATAGTGGTCCTTTTCCGCGCTAGCCGTTGCCGTGTGCCTTATACTCTATACATTTACAATCACTCAGTATCAGTACACTAGCAAGTTCTAGCAAGCAAAACACTTATGAAAAACGAAGAGAATGAAGAGAAGATTAGATTTTGGGGGTAGTTTTCGAGACGAACTATATGCACTATCCGAGTAGGAGTATCCTCATCGTATGTGCGATTTGAAGTCGTGACTTGTGTAAGGACATTTTTATCAATGATAGGTTTTTCGTTTTCCATACCGACGGAATTGCCACCGAAAACGGTGTGTGACGTTGTATGTTGTATGTAGTACGAGTGTGTACTAGCTCGGCAATCACATGTGTCTTTTGAGACACTACTTTTGCACTAGGAAGAATCGTCATTCGTTGCAAATGGAAGTTTGTCATGCAATCGGAAACATATTTTTGGAGGTAGGTCAGAGTTTTTTTTCGATGGTTTTGGGTAGAAGGTCACGGGTGCAATATGTTTGGTATGTTGGGGTAGTCTTTCGACACTTGATGTTGACGATGAACAGTGCAAAAATGCTGATTCAATCATTGTGGTTTGCTGTTCAATCCGGATAGATAAAACCTAAAAATTTCGACTGCTTTCTGCTTTGCTTTCTAGGGACACAGACGGAATACTATCTTGTCTATATGTTTTTATAATCATCGTTACCGGAGCTTGTGGATTTCAGTTCTCCTGCTGCTATCTCTTGTTTTGCCCTAACTCCTTGGGGAGCATGGTGCGTTGAGGACTACCATGTGTAGCCGTCAACGCAAGCTGCTAGGACATCTCTATATCGGCCATTCGTTTAGTAACCGATCAGCTCTATTTGAGAAGTTTCTTTACAGACGATGCCAGGTGCCCTCTAGACCGAGGAGGTGCACACAATTAATCTTAACCAGTAAATGAGCTGCGCTGAAAATGGGATATTATAATAAATAAATTTGGTGGTCAATGCAAATAAATATTTTCTGCCATCTGCCTTCAAATACTTAACCAAGAATGTAACTTTTCTTTTACATATCGAAAAAAATCAAGAATGCATAAGATGTACTCGTAAATGCCCACACTACATTGCCCCCCCCCCCCCCAAACGTCCCACAAAAACCTCAATAAGGCGTTAGTATGCAAAAATATTGCCCTCGTATACAATCTGACGAATTTTGGGCACTTGCATGATATTATTCGGGCCGTAACTTTGCATTAGTCCTAGCATAAATTTTCTCTCAATATTGAGAAACAATTCGCGTGTTTATGGTCGTTTAATAAAGCACATATGAATACACGTTTTCGTCCTTAATATTTTGGGAATGTAGGAATAGGCATTCCTTTGTAAAATATCTATATTTCTATTTCGAAGAAAATTCACTTCAAGGATTATTTGTGAATGACGGTTAGTTTGGATTGGAAATTTTGGCCGCGGGAGATCCATGCTAACAACGGCTAAATTTCCATCTTAACCCTCGGATGGTTCAGGTAAATTTTACATACGTAAATGGTTCAGTGGGGTCTGACAGACCCCAAGGCAAAAATCGCTCTAAAACTTAAATTTTTGCTTTTTTGGCACATTTGCTTGAACTAGAAGTAACTGTGAAGCCTTTTGATTAAGTGGTATATAAAAAAATGGAATTCGGACAGTAGTTTTTAGTATGTGGAAGAAAAAATTAGGTGGTGTCAAATTTGAGGGTAATTTGAACTTATCACAAATAAATCAATATAAAAACTAAAATTTTAACACCATTTAATTTTAATTAGTCAAAACGTATTTAATACTAATTAGCAAAGAACTTTACTGTAAGATTTCCGACCAGGTGTGAATGGAGAGGGTGTGAAATAGTAGGAGATTACGATATCTCGTTTTTCACAGATGGATCTAAGATGGACTGTGGAGTAGGTGCGGGGATCTTCTGTGAATCACTAAAAATCTCTGAATCATACCGTCTCCCTGACCATGCCAGTATATTCCAGGCCGAACTACTTTCAATCACGAAGGCCTGCAACGCACTCGGAAATCTTCGTGGCAGCCAAAACATAGCCATCTGCTCAGATAGCCAGGCGGCTATCAAGGCATTGAACTCTGTGGAGATATCCTCCAAACTTGTCAAGTGTTGCGAGGAGACGCTGAACAACCTTGGAAGGAAGCACTCAATCACCCTAATTTGGGTGCCGGGACATAGGAATATAAAGGGAAATGAACTGGCAGATGAGTTGGCCAAAATGGGGGCCGTTTTGGACAACTCCCAAGTGGAGAGCGTATTCACTCCGATGGCAGTTGTCAAGAGACAAATTTCCCTTCATTATCTCACGATTGCAACTGGCTATTGGCGGAACATAAAAACCTGTGTCATATCAAGGAAGCTATGGCCGTCATATGACTTGAATAGGACATCTGAGGTTCTGAGTAGGCCACGGAAAGATATCGCTAGACTTATATCGGTTATTACGGGCCATTGGCCAATAGGAGACCATGCGGCCAGATTGGGTATCCCCCACAACTCGCACTGTCGCAGCTGCGATGCTGCAGATGAGAGGGAAACTGTAACTCATTTCCTCTGCGAATGCCCAGGTCTCGCAAGATCCCGGTATCGCACGTTTGGTAGTGCGTTTTTTGGTATCCTAGAGGATGCGATCTGGCCTAAGCAACCACTTTTACCTACCTAATTAGCAAAGATAAGTACATCAACATTTTTTAGCTAAGATTAATATTTGTTCTTAAATCGGGATCTAAAGTTAGTCAATATTTAGAGCCTTCTTCTTCACCGCTTTTTCCTCGATGGTCTTCGCAGATTGGCTTTTTGCACTCGTTGCAATTGTATTTTGTCTTCCGATCATTTACTCGTGGGCATAGAAAACATTTTTGCCTCTTTGGGGGACCATTTGACCACATTGGGGGACCTGGGACATCAGCCCTAGGGGGGGGGGGGGGGGGCAAGCTGAACAATGTACAAAATGTCTCCAATATGTTGCACTGTGCTTCGGCGAATATTGCCCGTTGATTTCCTCCTTCTTAGAAGAGGTTCGACAAGTGTATAGACAAGTTCGCTAAGGAAGCTTTATGAATTATGTAAAATACCCACCTAATTATCACGCTCATAAAAGTCATTAATTTATTTCTTGACTTAAAACATAAGGTAATGACGCAATAGTGAAAGGAGATCCTCATAAATGAAAACCAGATAAAAAACGGCATAATTTTGAACGAATTGAGTACAAAATTTAAAAACCCCTAATTCAAAACACCCTAAATTTTCGATTTCTTTCAAAATTAACATATCTTATTTCCCAAATGTACTCTAATTACAAAGTTTCAACCGTTCCCGACTATTATTATTACATTTTATCGTTTTCCAAATACCATACTTTGAAAATTTCCCGCCAAACGAAAAATTTACTTTTGTAAAAAAGACATACGTAAATGGTTCGTGGGGTCTGACAGACCCCAGAGCACTTTCAAAGTGCTATAACTTATTAAGAAAATCACAAATTCAAACAAATTCATGCTTAAATAAACGTATGTGACACATACTTAAATTACATATGCATCAAAATACCATTCAACAAGTTTTTTTATGAAAATTTTAAGATTTAAATTTCTCTGGGGTCTGTCAGACCCCACTGAAAACTGGACTCACGAAAGCGAAATAGCACCGCCTTCGCATGCAACGCACACAAAGTTCTGCTAGCACGAGCACAACAATCAACTGCATGCGACATCCGTACTCAACAAGCGCGAAAACTATAAAAGCCGAGCCATTCAACGAGCCAGCAGCATTGTAGTCTTGACATCGAAGCATCCACAACTGAAACTCAGGAGCAAGTCTCGTATCGCCATCCACGTCAACATCGAATGCGCACAAGCCTAGACCATTCAGACAGCGTGCGTTAAGCTTTTTATTTTTATATCATTGAATTGAAATACATAATAAAAGTAAAAATCATGCTTGAAATAGATTGGATGCAGCAGCAGCGGCACAATGCATTTCAAATGGTTAACACTGTGTTGGAAGCAAATGGCTTTTGCTGCCATCATGATGTTGCCATTGTTTTTATTTAGAGGACACCGTTAAATCTATCGGTAGTAATCTTTTGAAATGTCGTTACTATTTTCGATAAATTGAAAAAATGCAAAAACGAAATTGAAGAAGAAGAAAATCAAATCGATAAATAGTAATCAATACTATGACTGCACACCCCTGAATGAGATTAATTGTGCCGCAAAAATCCTTGTAGTTTTACGTTCTTCTTTTCAAACGTCTCACATATTGTAAATGTGTAGAGCTGAACGTAAATATGTAGAGCGTTTTATTGATCCTTTTTTTGTTGGTAATAATTAGTGGCACATTTTTGATTTAATAGCTCTTGCTTCACTAGAACGGAAAACATATTCAGGTTAATAGTGTGCTAAAATGATTACTTTTGACACAATATTGTTTATGTTATGTAATAAAAAAAAGGAACTTTAACATTTTTGTATTCTGACATTCTTTCGGAATCAGCGTTTTGACAAAGCTATTGGAAAGCGATGGAAAGGACTAACTTGTTGCAAGAATTTTATTAATATTTAATTTCTTAGAACTTCAAATGTCATTCATAAATTAAATAAATAAAAAAAAAACGAGACCGAGGCTAATTTCGAGCGCGGCAGAAATTTGGACACCCTTCACTCTCCTCGGGCTAATAGTTTCTCGGGCTTACCTATGACTTGTGTTTAACTGCCTCCCCCATTCTTCTTTTTCTGTTTTCACGTAAGTGAGATTTGGTTGGAATAATTGGGCAAATAAAAATATTTACTCAGCAAATTTTATTGGGGGATGCAGGAGCATGGTTCCTTAGTAAATGGTGTAACTAACACAACTTTATTTTATATAATAGATTAGAGCTCAAAAAGTTAATCTGGGATAGAATTGTTTAGGTTTTATCGGTAAATTAAATTAATTTCGCCCCAAGCTCTTCTAAACGTTCGCAGAGAGCTTCGGTGTTCTTAAACTATTGTCTAGCGGTATAGATCTTCGTTGTCATTCATCCCCACACATTTTTATGGTATTTAGATCTAGGAAGTATGGAGGTCTTTCCCAAACCTTGATTAGTTGGTCTTGAAACCAATTTTGTATCAGTCTTGCTCCATGATTGACGCCATTATCTTGTTAAAATCGCAAAGAAGTTGAATGAAAAATGTCGGTAATTTTAAGAACTATATTACCCAGAATATTTTTGTAAGCCTGGACGTTGTGAATACCGCTAATTTCCACAGCTCAATAATGCCACACAGAGACATTCAACCCCATACTTCGACATTTCTTACTCTGATTGATGCGTCTACAAAATTAATTCCTTCTTGCTCAAATCGTGGAAATAATACCTAAATCCATCTGAACCGACGAGATTTAATCTTTTCCGTCAGTAAAAATAACGCGTTTGTCCAATCCATACAGTTTCTCCATTCGGGTTGAATATCTTGGTATGGAAATGAGCTTTCTTAAATTAGGGGTACTCAGAGTACACAGGCTTTTGAAGATATTCTTCCTAATGTATTGCCTAAAACTTCCGACATTTTTCATGCCATTCCTATAAGATTTTAGCACGATAATGACCCTAATTATGAAGCAAGGCTGATAAAGGATTGATTGCAAGACCAAATAATCAAGGTTATGGAAAGACCTACATACTTCCAAGATCTAAATATCATCAATAAAGTTTGGGGATGAATGACGGGGAAGATCTACACCGTTAGATGATAGTTTAAGAACACTGAAGCTCTTTGGCGTACGTTTAGAGGAGCTCGGGACGAAATCAACATAATTTACCGTTAAAACCTATACAATTCTATCCCAGATTAAGCGTTTAAGCTCAAATTATTTAAACAAAGTTCTTCTTATTACCAGATTCATTTTTCAAAGTAAAATTATCCTTTCGTACCGTTATTTCATATTTTATTTCCACTGGAACTATCCTATTGACTTCACTATTTGTATTGTTTTGAAGAATTCTCGTAAGAGAATCCTAACGGGACTCCGGATTTGGGACATTCTGTTATTCAAAGAACAGGCAGGCTACTGTAAATATTTTCACCAAGTTTGAAGAAAATACCGTTATCACTTACCGAGATACAGCCATTTTTCAAGTGGAACTATCCTATTGATGGGGAGTGTATGTACATATTTTATATGGTCAGAGATGCTTTCTTCAATGCGTTACAAACTTCATGACAAAGTTAATATACCCTTTACTCTACGAGTGAAGGGTATCAAAAAGATGACAAAATTCTCTCTGATGATCTGTTAACTTTTTATTATTTTCTTATACGAGCTAAGCCGACCTGATGGTTATTTTTCTTAATGTTGGATACATTACGCTTGCAACAAGACTACATTGAATACTGTGTATATCAGTATATCCTTGCTTTTACTTTGAGCAACAAATGCATTTAGACCTTTTATTTTTTACAGATGTGATGGATGTGCATCTAAAATTGCACTAATTAACATCATCAGGCATTCAAGCACACTCAGTAGATGCACTTAAAGTGCATGACATTGAATTTTGCTTTTTAATCGTCAATTTCATTACAGCCGGAGCCGACCGAAGGTTATCCTTTCCATTCTTATCTTCACTAATATAATATAGTGGCGTCTGTATCACTTAGTAGTTTGCAACGTTCATCATGCCCTTTTCAAATAAATAAAAAATTGGGAATGTTAAGAAAATCCAATGTAATAAGTAAGGTGTGTTTACATACTTGAGCATAAGTGAAATATAAGTCTGATGCTAGGCTTGTTTCAGAACCTCTTATAGTCTTATATGTAGCATTTTGAATGCATGAACTATAACACAAAGATAAAGTCAAAGGTCTTCCTCTTCTGACCATATTTACTTTGAGGAAGCAACGTATTTGTGGGTAAGCTGCAAACATTTTTTGAGATTGTTCGGGTCAATATCAAGTCTCTTCTGAGCTACTCACCCATTAAATCCTTGCTTCCTTAACTCTTGCAAACCTATTCAGTGCGTGCATCGATATCGAAGAGAGTTTTAGGAGGTGCGTTCTCCGAAAATTGGAAAGACATCACTATAACTTCACAGAGGTGCAAGTCCGAGGCATCCCTATCAGTATGTGGAAGTACCCTACTGCTACCGTCGATAGCACGGCTCTACGCTTCAACTTCTCTTTCGATTCAGTAATACTAGATAGATCATATGCAAACGGTTGACTGAAGTCATTCCATCTCAACCAATGGCGTGAGCTGACATTTTTCATTGGGGATACGCCTATATCTGAAAAAAAAAGCTATAATCTACCTGTCTCTTTCGAAGTTTTCATACAGAAACAGGGTTTTGGCGGTAGCATGAAGTATGCTTCAAAGGTTATTCTGGGTGTACACGCTTGAATCTTTTGACTTAATTCTGGAATACCTTCAATTTCGACAACACATTGATTACATTATTTCAAAAGCGAATAGTATGTTAGGATTTGTTAAACGTAACGCGCGTGAATTTAATGGAGCATCTGGAGTAGGTATTGTTCTATTGTTTGGAATCCTTTCTATAGGGTCATATCGAGCGTATAGAAAGAATTCAACACAATTTTACGCGATTTGCCATTTATCAAATTGGTTGGCGTTTTAAGCCAGAATATAGAACTCGGTGTTCCTTATTGGGCTTACAAGCTTTAGATTATAGAAGAACTTTTTTAAACGCCATGTTCATTAGAGATCTGTTTTGCTCTCATATTGTTTGTGAAGATATATTAAATAACTTTGAAGTCAGAAGTATTCCTCACAATTTACGGCGGAACAACCTTCTTGTTCAGCCTTATCATAGAGTAAATTATGGTCTTAACGAACCAATTACAAGGTCAATAATTCTTTATAATAGTTTGAAAGACTTAATTAATTTTAATTGCATTAATAAATTAATTTTTAACAGAAATTATTTTGATAAATTTCCTTATTAATTTATTTTCTTGTTTTAGATTTTATTTTATCGATCTGCTAGAGTTTACACTCGATTGATTGATTAGTCACTTACGTACGCATAGTAAGTAAAGTGATGCCGAGAAGCCCTGTCCCGGGGCAGAAGCTTCTGTGAGGCAAAAAAAAAAAAAAACATTATTAATTCAGCGGCTTCCAAGACATCGATACCGCAACAACATCTCCTCAACTTATATCAACATAAGATGGGGTCACTTCACACATGACGAGACTTTCAATAGCAGTCCTTGTTTCCGAACAGATTCATGCCGAGATTGGGCAACGTTTCATGACCACCTCGTTGCCTCGACATAATCATAGCTTGTACTTATTCTCAGAGAGTTCTTGTTCTTGAAACCACGCGTCTATGAAAATAAACTCAACCCGTTCGAAAAACGGAAAGAGTTCATCAACGAGGAGATCTGGCGAATGGAGAAGATGATGTGATGATAATGTTTCGAAAAAGATTCACAAAGTTTAGTAATAGAAACGCTCAAAATAAAAAGGGAACATTTGGTACTGCAATTTTGAGTATGGTGTGAAAAAATTTAGATGTCCTGACAGCGGGGGGGGGGGGGGGGGGTAATCATAAACGTTGCAAAGGCAACTGAATTCGGAGTGTGATACGGTTGTCAGCTATACCACTTCCTAGTCGCATTAGTTTATTATTCTACGATAAGAATATTTCTTATCATCTTCTTCTGAATAATAAACTTGCGACGAGTCGTGCCGAGCTTGGAAACTCGTTTCTCTATGAGTGTCTATTTCACAGAGTGGCGACCGAACGATCACGGCCCCAGAGCACGACGCACAGTGAGGCGGTAGAGGCAAAAATTCAAAAAATGTATACTATTGGAGAGCTTTTGTGAATGATTCATCGCATAGTGAACATTTTGAAGTTTCTTTCTACAAAAAATTTCGAACCGATATCTGTCACAGTAAGAAATCAGCGGCTCTCAAAGTGTCGAGAATTGATTTTGCAGTTTTTGCACATTTTTCTATAAACAAGTTTCAATGAAAACCCTGACTATAAATTCGGATAATACTTTGTTTTATGATTTTATTTTTAATATTTAGGTTATAATTAATATGTAAGCATAAAAAAAAATTTTTTATTTAATTTTAATTATTGAAGGTCAAATTGACCCTAACTGGATTTTTCACATTGAGTTTTAACAACAATCTGCACGTGCCTCCAAGCGTCTGTTTATGCTACATTATTCCAGAAAGTCTCAAGATTACTAATATGTAAGAATCATAACCCCATAGAACCCCAGGCTACTTTTATAACCCATTGTGTTATGTCATGTTGGCTGTTTTAGACACGATTTTGGAATATCTACTGTAAAATATGTTGGGTCCTTTGAACCGGAGATAACCGTAGTTCTCATCCTATTGCACTAGTTTTTGGTGGAGAGTATAAAGGGACTCTGTCTTGACGTTCAGCCAAAATGTACCACCTCCCTTCCCCCTGGAGAGGAGCTATGGACGTTTTGACTTGAACAAGTTCTAGTAGGCGAATCAGGCGTGTCCTTGGTCGGAGCAACTCAATTTTTGGCAAACATCAACTTCATTTTATTAGGAATATTTCCTCAAATTATGCTGGCTCCACTAGCATTTCTTTAAGAGTTACAGTAAAAAATGTAAATGTTAAAAAATGATAATATCCAAGTTTATTTTTTTGGTCTAGGGTATAATTTATCAGAATAAGTCAATTGTATTATATGTCATTACAAAGGTAATTTTGAGTAGTTTCATGTGTCCTCGAACCATTTTGCTGTAACTTTTATAGTTTTTCAAATAATTAGGATAAACTGAAAAATGATCCCCTCTCCCCCCTTAAAATCGAAATAACTTCAAAACGGCTGATCCTATCTTCGTGAAACCAATTCCATTCGATTTAGAATGGCCAAATACATTAACATTGACCTGTTTTTATAATTGTTTCCAAAATTCGGGGTTTTCGCCCCACTGTGCGACGTGTGTATGATTGTGCGACATTAATTGGGTTGGATACGATATCCCCAGTCACAAAATCCCCAAACCAAAATCCCCAAATCATAATCCCCATAATCAAAATCCCCGAAATCAAAATCCCCAAAATCAAAATACCCAAAACCAAAATCCCCAAACGAAATTCCCCATTTCCCATTTGAGGTGTGATCTAAGAACGCGCGCGCGTTCTAAGATCACACCTCAAATGGGGAATGGAGACTTTCTTTAGGCTATTGTAGATGGTAAATGATAGATGTTAAATGGCAGATGATAAATGGTAGATGGTAAATGGTAGGTGGTTAATGGTCGACGGATGGTAGCTTGTAAATGGTTGATGACAGATGGTAAATGGTAGATTGTAAATTGCAAATGGTGGGTGGTAAATAGCAAATAGTAGATGGTAAATGGTAGATAATAAATGGTAGGTGCTTTAGACTATTGTAATTGAATAGTCCTACTATGCAATAAAAAAATCACCGTCGTGGACTGATATTATATGCTAATCAACGGCAAACTCTTTGAAGTAACACAGAACAACAGCAGATAATGTGCAGGCGATTAAATATGCAATCGGTTCCAACAATAAGCCAACCAAGTTTTCCGCGAATATTCGTTCGGATGAGGACTTGTCTCGACGATGTTAAAGAAAACCTATTATGTTTAGAACGATATATGCAATGGACTCGAATATTTTGTTTGTGCTAATCAAAAAATAAGTTAGTATCGATTTACGTCCCTCCTAGTGCCATTTACCATCTACCATTTAACACCTTCCATCTACCATCAACCATCAACAGTTTACAGTCTTTCATCCATCAACCATTTACCATCTACCAGCCATCTACCATTTTTTACTACCATCCATCTACCATTTACCATCATATTTCGGGTGTTTGGGGATTTTATGATTGGGGATTTTGTATATGGGTACTATGATTATGGGGATTTTGTATATGGGTATTATGATTATGGGGATTTTGAATATGGGGATTTTGATTTTTGGGGATTTTTCTACGTTTGGGGATTTTGTGATTGGGGATTTCCCACATTAATTTTTGTTTAACTATATTAAATAAATTTGGTATCAATCGAAAAGAAATCGTTTGTGCATTGATTTGTATGTTTGTGCTTCCTAAAAACGCAAGGACACAGCAGAAATAAAGGGAAAACCGACCGGTTTGCATCTTGACTAAAAGCTCTATCTTGGAGACACTCCTGTGAAGATATGGGCGGCTAGCTTCACGAGAGTGTCACAAGATGGCACTCTTAGTCAAGACGGCATTTTTCTGTATCTTTTGTCGTTTTTGAAATAATTGCAAAAAAAACGAACAAGAAGAAACCTTGTATGAATATCGCATATCCGGAAAAAAGCTTATTATGGAAAGAAATTTAAAGAAACTATACTGGACTGTAATTTGTAGAAAAAAAAGATGAAGTAAGTGACTTACCAAGAAGACTGCAATGAGGGGGTTTCTTGTTTAAAGGTGTATCTAAATTGGCTTTTAAATGGACGCGCTTACAAAAAAACTGGCATCACAAACCGCCATTTGGCTGCTTTGTACTTAGCATCTACACTAGCTACCAAATGGAGACAGAAAATTACATAACCAAAATTACATTTTGGAGATTTTTTTTAATTGAATTATCAAAATCGGACTCTTTGCGGTTGTATTATTACACGGCCATTCAAGAATTATTCAATTTCACATAAAAGAACGAATAAAAGATGCAAAATTGTCACTTTGAATTTGACAAGCGGTTGTCAAAGCGGTTGGTTGAGTTGCCATAATGAATATCAAAACTGGTCGGCCACCCAAATGGGGGTCAGTTTGGATGCAATGACAACGTGCAACCATTTGGCGGTCAGTCTGGATGGACCTTTAAGCGGCAATCAAATTTTTCAAAAGCATTATAATAGTGCCACCCGTGAAGGCTTTCATCATCCCGGCGGTCCGGCAACCACTTCTAGGGCCATCACTCCGAGCAGGTGGTAAACCTAGATGCTCTAAATCAGTCATTCTCAAACTTATTCTGACCGCGGACCCCTTCACACATGAGAAGCCTGTTCAGGGACCCCCAACTAAATTTCAAGCCTTGAATGCTTAAATTGTTTAAATATTTGAAAATAGATACAAAATAAAAATAGTTTTGATGTTTAAACGAATTTTTATTGTGCATAATATTATTAGTAGTACATACATTCAGACACTTATCATATCCAAAAATATAAAAAAAGGTTGCATCATAATGTTCAGTGTGATGGGTGCACTTGATGGGACGATATGAGTTTGTTGATGTCGGGTTTCATTTGTTAGTCAGTAAAAGCCTTAAGTCACCACCAGTACTTATGTCTAATCGGTTTCTTTGTTAAGTTATTAGCTTCATAACGGCGCTAAAACTGCGTTTAACTAAATACGATGAGGGAAAAGTGATTAAAAGGGTCTCAATCGTGGCTTTAGGATACAGACTTGGTATGGTTTTTCGAAGCCTAAATTCCTGATACACTTCCTCGAATTTAGGTTTCAACTCGTTTAAAAACTCAATAAGTTACTCCTGTTTGAGAATATCTCTTTCTTGACTATGTGAAAACGGATTCAACATCCAGGAATATTGAGTTTAAGAATATCTTTGAACCTTCTTTTAAAATTCGAATGAAGTTCCTCAAGGTGCTCGCAGTAAACCAAAAGGTCTTCATTTTGTTTGGGCAAATTTGAAAGATTTTGTGTGAGACCATTCGCCTATGTTCTGCTTGAACAATGCAAGCTTCGTCACAAACGCGGATATAATACTTTTAGTTTGAATTAAATGTAACTTATCACCCTGCAGCTGTAAATTGATTTCATTAAATTTACCGAATGTGTCAATCATGTAAGCTATATAGTTTAATACTTATTAATTTGAGTTTAAAGTCATTAATGAGTCCTTGTAAAAATTCCAATACGGAATCATATAGTTAATAAAACCGATCCAAACTTGCGCTTTTAGAAAGCCATTGGACTTCAGTGTGAAGTAGCAATTTAATTTATTCTTCGTAATTTTCAAAACATAGCTCTCATTTAACGCACTTCTTTTGATTTTGTTAACTGCTTTGATTACGTATGGCGTATGCCAAGGATCGTGTAGCCGTTGACTCAGGTTTTTGTCTAAGTACTGTCGATGTACGACACAGAGCACCGCGAAAACATTGGGTACGTCTTTTTTCATGAAGGCCGGAAATCACAAATATCATCCCACCATAGGCGGAGCACCATCAGTAGCGACAGACAGAATATTATAAAGAGGTATATTTTTGGAATAAAAAAAATGTTAAATTCGTTAAATGTATATTGTCTCGCCTTTGGTATCTGTCTCCAAGCATTCTGCAAAAAGAAGTCCCTGGCAAATTTGTTTTTGTTTGATGAACCTTACATAACCAAGGAGAAAAGATTCGTTCACAGTAATGTTGTCGATGACCCTGATCGATTCTGATTTCACTTCATCGTCCTGTTGCGTCTTTCTACTTTTCAAAATCCGAACGTGTGGTGGACCTTAGAATCCGGCCGGATAACATAGTAAAGAAAGCTTTGATAATGAGGCAATGTTTTATGAAATTCTATAATTTCAATGAATATGAATGGCATATTCTGAACAAAATTTCGTGTTTTTCCTCCCGGTTATCGATTTCTGATGTTACCGTTGATAGCATATTTTCGCATTTTAATTTTCTGTCCACATTTTTTTGGAATTCAGTTATTAATGAAATATATAGTGTCTCTCGTAAAAATTAATTTGAAATGGAATACAAATGGTTAATAAATATTCAATGTTATCGAAATCTTTTGCGGACCCCCTAATTGACTTCACGGACCCCCAAATTCTTTGACATCTCCCGCGGACTCCCAGCACGGCTTCGCGGACCCCAAGGGGTCCGTAGGGACCACTTTGAGAATGCATGCTCTAAATAAAAAGGCACCCATCGGTTCGCACTTTCCTAACGGTGCCAGAGTGGCCGGCCCTCTAGTGTTTTCAAGATGTTTTTTTTTTAATCTCTATAAAACCGTATCCAAAATCGCTGCTAATTGGAGGCTCGCAAAAAAAAAATATCGCGAGCTGCCCTTTGGCAGCTACTTAGCATCCAAACAGGCTACCGAATGGTTGGCTGCCAAACAAGTAAATTACTCATTAAAATTTTTATTTTAGATGTTTTCTTAAATAAAATTATCAAAATCAATTATATAACTATGAGGCCACTCGATACTTTCACAATTTCACACGAAAAAAAAAACGAACAAATGTTGCAAAATTGGCATGATGAAATCGTCAGCTGACAAATATTTCAGTTGTCATATTAAATATGAAAACTTGATGGCCAATTAACGATAACTTCTAGTTGGCATCGCGATCTTTCAATTGGCGGCCATTGTGAATACAGCTTAGCGAAAAAGTTGACTAAAAAGTTGTTAATTGTAAGCCGTATAGTTTTGAAGAAACTAGTAAAATTTTTCTTCTTTGAAAAATTTATAGCTTCTGCGATTCGAAATATAAAGCTCAAAGTCCCCATTATGCATGCTCTCCAAAAGAAGATTTATTTCTTAACGGTAACGTTTATTACAAAGATGTCAAGGACGAATTTGTAGCTTGTAAAGTTCTTAGAAACAAATTCAAATTCCATAATGGTCCGTGCGCTCTAAAGGAGCCACAAGGGCTCCCACCGGACAAACATTTTTTTTTTAATTGTGTTGCATATATTTATAACGGTAATGTAACCTTTAAGCTTCAACAGATTTGTATCTTCTATGACTACCAATAAAATTTCAAAAGGACCTTTCTATTGGTTTATCTAAAACGAAGCAACGATCGGTTAAACTTCTAAATTATCAGATTTCGGAAACGATTTCTAGAAATATCTCTTTAACGGTACCTACATTTAACCTTCATCTTACCCTGAAAAAAACTTACATTAAGTACCCTCATGTGTGGATTTTCACACATATGCAATTTTAATGCAATTTAGGCGAATTTCTTAAAGTTAGAAATGTGCTTTATGTTGAATTGTCCACTATTTCGGTTATGAGAAAAGTATATTGTTGACATTTGACATTAAGGGTCGGTTTATCAATGCCATGATAAGCCGTAGTTGCGTACTACTACAGTTGACACATTTACATTTAAGCTCGATTTATTACCTTGAGGGTCCTTGAAACAGGAAACTAACACCGGATATGTAATGTACTCGACGTCTCCTTTGATAGGATACCCTGCATGACGACCTCCGTTCAAGGATTAAAGAGTATCCTTTTTGTCCTTTTTAGGACCTTTTCGCTCAAAGTTTTTTTTTACGGAAATGAGTTTTAGATTTTTGGGAGCCCATTGATTCAAAAACAACAAAAATTAGCCTTACTCTGTTTTTTTTCGTATTTGAAATGCTAATATGACTGGACCACCAGGACCTGAGCCTGCATGTTTCAAAAGATTTTCAATTATGGTGTGTCCTAGACCAAAATTTCATCATGAATCACATTTTTCACATAAATAATTTACTCCAAACGATATCGATTCATGCATTCTGTAAAAAAGTCGATTCCGCAATATTATTACGGTAAAAACAAAATTCGCACATAGAAAACACACAGCTAATACCATATGTGTGAATTTTCACACATGAGGGTACTTAACGTAAGTTTTTAAATATCTAAAAATAAAAAAATATTTTTTTTTTGAAACTCATGTTTTTCTTTTTAAATCGAAGTTTTAGGAAAAGTCAAGACGAGTTATAGGTATCGGTTGGAAAAGTCAGAGGGAAAAATCGGAAATAAAATGCGTTTGTGTGATTTTTCACACAAGGGTAAGATTAGGGTTAACGAAAAAGTCACCTATGTGACGAATTTGAAGCTTCAATGGCACTAAGGAGAATACAAAAAGTCACCGCCGACACATGTCCGTCAAATATCGTTAACAGAACGCGAATCGAAAGGGGCAATTTCAAACTTAACTACAAATTAGCAAGAGCTACAAGTACATCATACGCCAATTTTCAGTGCATTTTCCCGTTATGTATCGAGATAATCACAGTTTTTTGCAGGTGTTTGGTTGTCTGTAGCTTCGAGCAGGTATTAATAGAAGGAGAGGAAACATCGCTTAAAAAGTGTGCCGAAAGCGCAAATTCATGGGAGAGAAAAATACAATAACAACACTGTTGAAGCAAAGCGATTTGACACAAGTAGAGTAACAGTACATCTCGATTCAAACAAAGTTCCATGCTTTGACAACCCACTTTTAAAGACAAAGAGAATGAAGAAGAAGAAGAATTCAACCAAGCGCGCACGAATTTTTGACACAATTACTACTTTACTGTTAGATGCTTGCTCTCCCATGTATTAGATTCTCGGCACATTTTTGAGCTGTCACTTTGTATGGAATTCGTGACTTTCGCCCTCTCCTTCTATTAATGCCTGCTCAAAGGTCTGTAGTATCACTTGCGGCAACCGCACAGCTGGAGGACGTTTGGAGTTTTGTTATAGGAACCTTGAAAGGAAGGCTCATGCAAAAAGAAAGCTTTCCCCAAGTTTACCAAATGTGTTATTTTTGCATTTAAAACCGCGTCACCTATCCTTTTCATTGAGACACACACACCGAAATTTTGATGAAACATTATCAACGGTCTATCAGCCATCAACTTGTCATGGCCACACATAAATATTGTAAATGGAAAGGTCAAATAAATCAGATTATTCGTTAAGGATTAACATTTTTTTTTACCCACATCAAAGTGTGCTATATGCGGCGTATCGTATTTCAATTTCCCCCATAAACTGGCAAAATCATCTAGATTAATTACCACGATATCCTCATAAGAATGTAAAAAAAATCTATCTCACAGACATCGCCGGAAATAGAAGGACAATAATTAGTGAATTTCGAAACCACCCAAACAACATTTGAATATTTTAAGACAAGAGAAAAAAAAAACACAAAAAACCTAGTTTCACTACTAAATTTGCAGCAAAAAGACCATTTCTCAATCTTCGTCTTCAATTCCAAAATTCTGAAAAAGCTCGGGCCAATTAAAATTAGCAATTAACAAATTAATGAAGTCCGACAACAAAAATAAAAAATCAATGAACTTGCCTAGCAAATTGAACTTCTTTAGCGCTAATCCGTCTAGTATTTTTGCAAAAGTATCTTAATGGACATGATTGTATGTATTATGAATAGAAATACTCGTAAATCAGATTGTTATCTAAAATCTGGAACTATGGAATTCATTAAAATATTTTTTGTTCTTCCAAAAACGAAATATTAATAGCACAAATTCCGCTGCCTATTTGTTCTTAAATGGATGGTGGTGCGTATCTACACGTAATCCCGGTGGCTAAAATAAAATATGGAAATTTATAACAACTTACCATTATAGAATTTGGAATTATCCAATACTCGTATGGTCGTATGACTGAAATTTGATCCTTGTCGTATTTCATTTTACAGTGTGGATGTACAAACCTATCCTTGCCCAAGTAGCGTAGGAGCGAACAGATGCAATTCGTGTTTACATCATCGACTCTGCTGGAATAATCAGAAATGCAACCAAAGTACAAATTATGTACACATGTAAATTGAACCCACTCAGAATCTTCATTAATTCTTATTCTACTAGACCAGATATACTCCAATCTTTACCGTGAAGCTGAACTGGAAGAACTGTGAAACTTGTTTTCGGATAGTGTCCAAGTTTGGAATCGGTTGCAAACTGATATTTTCGCTCTTTTTTTGTGATTCTAATCAACGGCATTTAAGTGGATATCGCGAATGCCATCCGCTAATCACAGATTGGCAGTGTCTTTTACTATAGCCCCGAGGGTTCTCTATAGCAATAAAATTGCTTGAAATGTTGCAATAAATGTTTTCTATTTCAAGGCAGTTACATTCATAACTTCATCTTAGTGTCGAGATAATTGTTGAGAATTTTCTATGAGAGTTAGATTTCCAGGTGTGAGTTAGAGTGCTAGTTGTTTGCGGTGTTTCATTTCAAATATTGCGGAAGTCTGAAGTTGGGCGAAGCTGATTTTGAGAACTTGGAATCTGCGTAGAATACAACTAGTGTGCTTGCTCACTGATTGCAGCTACATTTGATCATAATGCTTGAAATAGATATGATGCAGCAACAGCAACAGCAGTCCAATGCATTTAAAATGGGTGATGGGATGTTGGCAGCAAATGGCTTTTGTTGCATCATACCGATTTCAAGCATAAGAAATGGAAGCACATCGTATCTGATCTCTCGCTCCACGCAATGCTGCGCGCTAGTCCATAATGCATTCGCTCTGAAAGTCCACTGTAAACGTATCTTTCAAATCGGAATGTTATTTATTACCTAAATGGATAACCAATATAATCTCAGTGCTAATTAACACTACAAGTGTAGCACTTGACACTCTTGTAGGACATCAGCATCAATTTAAAATAAATGAAATTGATTGTAACTAAATAAACTAGAAAAGGCATGCTAGCCATAGCTAACTATATACAAGACAGATAGATATATATTCTGGC
This sequence comes from Microchrysa polita, assembly GCA_949715475.1. NCBI lineage: Eukaryota > Metazoa > Arthropoda > Insecta > Diptera > Stratiomyidae > Microchrysa > Microchrysa polita. The sequence continues at coordinate 21,952,522 of OX454419.1, read as the reverse complement.
GTTAGTTTTTCTTCTTTTAAGGACAGATAGTTTAAAATTGCTGTTTGTTGCCAGCTTGATTTTGGTTAATTTCAGTTCATCTGCTGATGGGACATTTGAATTTTTAGCGATTTATTTCTAGACACACATTCCCTGTCCTAACTTAGGCCCATTGATCCTTGAAAATTAAAAAAAAATATAATAAACAGTTATTTTACATACTCAACTAACTTAACTAATGTCTGAAAAGGAAAAAATTGCTCAAAAGTGTTACGCCGATATTATGTAATCAATGCAACTGAAGAAATCTATCCGCGAAGAAATTGGACGAGTTGAAATGCTGTGAAAGGTATAATTTATAGAAAGCGATTCCAAAAACTTTTTGATGAAAACGGCGCCTTTGGAAACATTTAACAGGAGAGTTTTTTTTTTGTAAATGCTTTTATGTCCTCGGTGTTTATTTGCCTGCTTATTTCTCATTTCATATGAATCAGCTCAATAACGACGTCACAAAAATAGTAATCGAGATTGCTAAATGTGGTGGAGCCCAAATCCGGAGCTCGAACTAGAAATGTGATACGGAACAGGACGGAAATCGCGAAAAAACCTAAAATATTTGGCGTTATCCACGTTTTGGTTTACCATTCAAATATCCTACATTTATTCGAAAGCTTTTCAGGGATATTAATTGGTGCGGCTACAATTGATAGGAAGTTTTTTTTGCATTTTTGACCACCTTTCGCAACGAAATTTTGGTGAGAAACTTAAGATTCGTGATCAGAGCCCCCAAAAAGATAAAAAACGGGAAAAATTTCAACTCTCACGATCAAAAAGAGATATCCACTCAATCTCATAATTCTTTCATTATCGAGAGACGCGAGAGCGTCTCGCCCGCCAAAGGAAAAAGAAAAACGAAAGCGAACAAGTCTATGATTACCGGAGACAACTTGCTTTTTTGTTTGTCCAGGCTACAGCCTTCTAGGCAACAGCCCCCAAAAAATTTTTGACATTTTTATGTCTTGACTATGGCACATAAATCGAAAATCGTCACGAAAATTGCAACGAAAAAGCGTTACGTTTTTGGCATTACAGGTACAGGTACCCTGTGAGTTTGGGTGCAATTCAAGGTTTCAACGGAAGTTGGGCTAGGTGCTACCCTGTGAGTGTTGGGTGCCATTCAAGGTTCAACAGAGGTTGGGCTTGGGTTCAATTTACTTTCAACTTGAGTTCAACTTGGGTTCAACTTGAACTCAACTCGAATTCAACTCAAATTCAACTTTCAACTTAGGTTCAACTCACGTTCAACTTTTGTTCAACTTTTGTCGAACGACCCAAAAAGTGTTACTTTCAACTTAGGTTCAACTCACGTTCAACTTTCGTTCAACTTTTGTTGAACGACCCAAAAAGTGTAACTTTCAACTTAGGTTCAACTCACGTTCAACTTTCGTTCAACTTTTGTTGAACGACCCAAAAAGTGTTACTTTCAACTTAGGTTCAACTCACGTTCAACTTTCGTTCAACTTTTGTCGAACGACCCAAAAAGTGTAACTTTCAACTTAGGTTCAACCCACGTTCAACTTTTGTTGAACGACCCAAAAAGTGTAACTTTCAACTTAGGTTCAACTTTCGTTCAACTTTTGATGAACGACCCAAAAAGTGTTACTTTCAACTTAGGTTCAACTCACGTTCAACTTTCGTTTAACTTTTGTTGAACGACCCAAAAAGTGTAACTTTCAACTTAGGTTCAACTCACGTTCAACTTTTGTTGAACGACCCAAAAAGTGTAACTTTCAACTTAGGTTCAACTCACGTTCAACTTTCGTTCAACTTTTGTCGGACGACCCAAAAAGTGTATTTTTCAACTTAGGTTCAACTCACGCTCAACTTTCGTTCAACTTTTGTTGAACGACCCAAAAAGTGTAACTTTCAACTTAGGTTCAACTCACGTTCAACTTTCGTTCAACTTTTGTTAAACGACCCAAAAAGTGTTACTTTCAACTTAGGTTCAACTCACGTTCAACTTTCGTTCAACTTTTGTCGAACGACCCAAAAAGTGTAACTTTCAACTTAGGTTCAACTCACGTTCAACTTTCGTTCAACTTTTGTCGAACGACCCAAAAAGTGTAACTTTCAACTTAGGTTCAACTCACGTTCAACTTTCGTTCAACTTTTGATGAACGACCCAAAAAGTGTTACTTTCAACTTAGGTTCAACTCATGTTCAACTTTCGTTCAACTTTTGTTGAACGACCCAAAAAGTGTAACTTTCAACTTAGGTTCAACTCACGTTCAACTTTCGTTCAACTTTTGTTTAACTTTTGTTGAACGACCCAAAAAGTGTAACTTTCAACTTAGGTTCAACTCACGTTCAACTTTCGTTCAACTTTTGTTGAATGACCCAAAAAGTGTAACTTTCAACTTAGGTTCAACTCATTTTCAACTTTCGTTAAACTTTTGTTGAACGACCCAAAAAGAGTCAAATTCGAAAATCAAATCGTCACGAAATAATGTATAAATGATTTGGCGGTTGCATCAGTACTGTACATTAGCATTTGTTGAAAACATGAAAATGTCCCACTGAGTTGCGGACTTGTACGCAAGCTGAACCGACATTCTGTAAGTTTTATATAAAGTTCTACCCAAATTTTTTTACCAAAATATTCCACATATCCTGTTCTAGTGCCTTTCCAAATAAAATCTTAGATCGGCACAATAACGGGTATGATATATGCAACAAACGGTGAAATTTTCACCCTCACAGACTTAAGCGAGTAACCCAATTTCAGAATGAAGTCTACAGTTGCAGAAAGACTTGCTTCTACTGTCTCTCTTCGTGATGGGATTTTTATGAAATTTGGAACGAATGATCCTCTGGTGGTCCTCCTAAAGAATCAATGTCTTCTATTTAGATAAGTGGATGGAATAACGGTAAATTAATAGGTAAAGTTAACAAAAGATTTCCAACAATTGCGTCTATCGGCTCATCGCATTGACCATTTTTTAGAACACACTGCGGCATTGGGACATTTGGATATTGGGACACCGGGAGACTGGGAGACTAGGATCTTGGGGTAGTGGGATATTAGGAAATTGGGACATTAGGGTCTTGGGACATTAGGACATTGGGGCATTAGGCACAATGGGGAAACAGGGACGTGGGGACATCGGCATATTGGGGCATTGGGACATCGGGATATTGGGGCATTGGGACATCAGGATATTGGGACAATGGGACATTGGGACATTGGGACATTGGGATATTGGGACATTAGGACACTGGGAGACTGGGACATTAGGACACTGGGATATTAGGACATTGGGACATTATGTCCTTGGGAGAATCGGACATTGGGACACGGGTATATAGGGGCATTGGACCACTGAGACATCGGAATGTTGTGACATTGGGACATCGGGATATTCGCACATAGGGGCATTGGGATATAAGAACATGTGAACATTAGAGTCTTGGGTCATTAGGACATTGGGATATTAGGACATCAACACATTAGGACATTGGGACATTAGGTACACTGGGGAAACTGGGACGTGGGAGCATTGGAGCACTGTGACATCGGGATATTAGAACATTGGGACATTGTAACATTGGGATATTGACACATTGGGATATTGGAACATTGGGATACTGGGACATTAGGGCACTGAGATACACGGACATTGGGGCACTGGAATATTAGGACATTAGGCTATTGGGACCTTAGGACACTTGTTATACTGCGACATTGGGACACTGACCACTGGTACATTAGGACATTGGGCCATTGGGATATTATCACATAAGGATACTGGGACATTTGGGACATTGGGGTACTGGGATATTAGGAAATTGGGGTATTAGGACCTTGGGACATTAGGACAGTTAGACATTGGGATATTAGGACATTAGGTGGGAGACTTGGACATTGGGATATTCCGATACTGGGACATTGGGACACTAGGGTAGTGGGACATTCGGACATTAAACCATTGGGGCACTGTGATATTTGCACATTGGGACAATAGGACCTAAATTGGGACACTGGGACATCAGGATATTGGGACATTAGGATATTAGGACATTGGGACACTGGGATATTAGAACATTGGGACATGAGGACACTGTGACAATGGACCCTAGGGCATTAGGGCATTAGGACATTGCAACATTGGGACACTGTGACATTGGGACACTGGGTCAGGGGGGCATTAAGACAGATCAGTAACAGAACGTTAACAAGGCGTTGGCAAGGCAACAACAGAGCGTTAGCAGATCGTTAACAGAGTGTTAACAGAAAATTAACAGAGCCTTAACAGAAAGTTAACAGAACGTAAATCTAGTAATAAAAGAAAGGTAACAGACCGTTTACAGAGCGTTAGTCGAATGATTAAATATAATTAAGAGAACATTAACAGAACGTTAACAGAGCATTAACGAAAAGATAATAGAGTGTTAAGAGAACGTTATTAGAGCATTAACAGAGTTAACAAAAAATTAACAGATTACTATCAGAATGTTAGCAGAGCAATAACACAAAGATAACACAAATCTATTTTGCACAGAATACATATTAATAAACTATACCCATTTCATCCCAAAATTATTTTTAAAAAAGCTCAGCAACAGCCATTTGTGGCGTATTTGCAATTGCGTTTGCAGTATCTATTTATTTTAAAGAAGACCCTGTGAATATAACTTATGATATTAAATTTATGGAATATGCTGAACAAAAACATATTGAAACTTTTCCCAAAACAAAAATATTAGTTAGCTATAAGTATGCAAAAATATATGATATCTGACCAAAAACAACAAAGTTGTAAAAGTTACCCCGCCAAAGAAAAATTCATCTGCCGCAAAAAGAATACATATCACTCCAATCCGCTGCTCATATCTAATTTTGTTTGCTGGATGTAGGTACTTTTGTTTTAGGTGTAAATGCTGGAGAAGTTTAAATGTACAGGACTACTTCTTAAAGTAATTTGGAGGGAGCCGTCAAAGTTTCACTGAATAAAATGTTAAAGCTCCCACCAAATTATTTTAAGAAGTAGTCCTGTACATTTAAACTTCTCCAGCATTTAAACCTAAAACAAAAGTACATCCAGCAAACAAAATTAGATATGAGCAGCGGATTGGAGTGATATGTATTCTTTTTGCAGCAGATGAATTTTTCTTTGGCGGGGTAACTTTTACAACTTTGTTGTTTTTGGTCAGATATGGAACTATGCTACAGATGGCCGATTTGGATTATCAATATTATAGAGATACCGCTAAAACAGAAGCGATTTTTGCCTCGTTCGGCGCACGATCAACTGCTATCTGTAACATTTTGTTCAGTTAATTCGCAGGAATGTACAGTTTTTGACTTATAAGCCAAAAAAAGAAAAAAAAAAATAACCGAAAAAATAAGTTTGCCCTGTCCTTTGGCAAGAGCTAGGCAGGGATCATACAAGCTATGATCCATTCATTTTGATACATTTGATTTGAAGAGGAATTTAATTAGCCTAAGAAAATTAAGCCAAAATATGGCAATCGAAAAAATAAAGAAAAAAGGTCTGAGGACGAAAAAAACTACATAAAATTTCCTTTGCAATAACATACAACGCTAAACTAAACGAGACCGAGGCTAATTTCGGGCGCGGCCGAAATTTGAATACCCTTCACTCTCCTCGGGCTAAAAGTTTTTTGGGGCAAACCTATGACTTGTATTTAATCCTTCCCCATTCTTTTCCTTTGTTTTCGCATAATATTTGATATTGACAAATTCTGTGGCGTCGATAAAACAATATTTGTGTGAGGTTTGGTTGGAATAAGTGGTAAAATAAAAAAAAAAATATCTCAGAAAACTTTATTGGGGGGATGCGGGAGCATGGCCCCATAGTACGATTCCATTTGTTTTACTTTTTTTTTTTTTGATAAAGACGCATTGAGGTTTTTTTTTAAATTGGTGTAGAAAAAATGTTTCTTAGAAGATACAAAATGGGGAGGTTGGGCTTGTATGGTAGCCCCATGACTCCATAGTCCGATTTTATGGCATCAATTGAAGTGCACTTTTACGAGTTTTGGTTGAAAGTGGTGCACAAATAAAAAAGTTGTTCGTAGAAGAACTCAATTTAGGGGGTTGGCTTTGTATGATAGCCCCATGAACCCATCGTCCGATTCCATTCATTTTTACACATGTTTTGTGGCATCAAATGAAATGCACTTTTATGAGGTTTGATTGAAATTGGTGGACAAATAAAAAAGTTTTTCTTAAAAAAACTCAATTTGGGGGCTGGGTTTGTATGACAGCCCCATGACCCCACAGTCTGATTCCATTTATTCTTACATATATTTTGTGGCATCAATAGAAACACATTTGTGTGAAATTTGGTTCAAATTGGTGCACAAATGAAAAAGTTTTTCTTAGAAGAACCTAATTTGGGGGGTTAGGTTTGTATGGCAGCCCCATGACCCCATGGTCCGATTTGATCCATTCTTACATACGGTTTGTGTTATCAATAGAAACACATTTGTGTGAAATTTCGTTGAAATTAGTAAACACATGAAAAAGTTTTTCTTAGAAAAACCAAATTGGGGGGTTAGGTTTGTATGGCAGCCCCATGACCCCACGGTCCGATTTTAGCGATTCAAACATACAAACTGGCTGCAATAAAAAGAAACATGTGTGCAAAATTTCAGCTCGATAGCTTTTAAACTGGCCGAGTAAAACGAGTAGCAACAGACGGACAGACGGACAGACGGACAGACAGACAGATGGACATCGCCCAATCGACTCAGCTCGTCATGCTGATCATATATATACATATTTTATATGGTCGGAGATGCTTCTTCAATGCGTTACAAACTTCATGACAAAGTTAATATACCCTTTACTCTACGAGTGAAGGGTATAAAAATAAATTAGAATTCATATTTTCATTTGAGACATTTTTTAAAAGCTCCATAACTCTTGAAAAAATACTAGTTTAGCCGTGAAATTTTGTGTTAGTATTCACAATAAGTTCAAGATCATTTTGGCGGAAACACTGAGTCGCTTCGATCAAAGATCCCCTTTATCCCTCCATTTGAATTTGGCCAAATGGCATGTCCACAACCCCCTCCACAATTGGAGCAGAAAGCTAAATTTTAGTTTATTGCGATTGGAGGGCATAGTCACCCCACCCACCAAAAATCAGCTTAATCGGATAAAAACTAAGGGTACCTCGCATACAAACTTACCCATCAGGGTCAAGCTAAAGCTTCCTTTAGTCATAATTGAATCACTGGAAGTGATATTCGCAATAATTGCAGCAGAAATTTGTTAACTGCATATTTTTTCTAAGATACTACGCCATAGTTCTGCCGCTACATCTTCTTCTTCTTTTAGCGGTAAAGAAAGGTGCGACGTGCGACCCGCTGTGCATCTATTTAGATTCGAATTATGGTTCGTCATCGTACTCGTCCGTGGTCTCCAGGGACAGGAACGTGGCAGCTGCGATAGGGTTTTCCCACAGAGATAGAGGTGTAAGATCAGTGGGCGCAGCTGGGCATTGAAACAAATGACCCGCATCATGAGGCACACCAGCGCAATTTGGGCATATGTTTTGTATGCTCGGGTCTCGTAATTACTTTGCTAATAATTACTGACACGACATAATCCACGAGTAAAACTATACTGACTCGTCGACACTAGTCGACGCCCTTATATACTCGTTTCCACTGTTCCAGAAACTTCGGTGACGCACTTTCCGGAAACTTCCAGTCGTTGTTGTTGTCTTATCGGTCAACCCTATTATCGCTAGCGCCACTAGCGCTATCTGGTGCTAAGTACGGAAATACAATTTCGGTTGACGTATAGTCTAGACACATCACAGTAGTATCGTTATCCCCATTACTTATTAGTAATAAATGTTGGTTCGACTTAATTTCACATCCAACACTTAAAGTTCAACTACCTGTATCGGATTGAGGCTTGTGGCGGCGAGACTATTGCTTCCGGACCAAGACTCAGTAAGGCCGGGCGTGGGCGCCATACGTTTCAATGCGTCCCTGTTTCGTTGGGTCGGAAACGTGAAGTGTACCGACGATTCGGCAAACGTCAATCCGACACTTCTCCTTCACCACCTCCATGCGTTACACCGCTCGCCAACAAGCAATAATGCGCGGGGAGCCATGGAACCTCATCCACAGTGCTTCACACTTTAAATTATACAATTTGATATACATATGTAAACTAAGAAATGTATGTAATATTTACGTTCAATTTTTAATTTTCCGCAGCCTCGTCCTTGCCAGAGATTCGACAACAAACCACTCGTCCTCCCACGGACTCGACAATAGCAACTCGTCCTAGCCATGGATTTGATAACTGTACTTGCTGACCACATGGACGCACAAATCTAATAACGCGATAACTGTAATAAGCCACGCCATAACTATCTGCAACCAGCAAGATCAAACTCGACCACTTGTCCTGCCACAGACTAGGCACACGTACTACCACGGACTCGATTTGCTGGACTTACCGCTGTTGAAGAAGACAAAAGAAAAGAGACTCGTCTGAGGGCGTGCTGAGGGTTCCCTAGGCTAACCTAGAAGCTGCTAAACAAATGAAGGAGACTTACGGATCGTGCAAAGTGCTAAATCCGTGATACAATAATTGTTGTGATATAAAAAAAGTGTAGATACCAAAAATGACTATTAAGTAGGAAAGAAAAGTAGGGACCAATTACCAACATATGGTGCCTTAGAAGGCGGGTTTAAATTTTTGTTTTATTATTAACAAGCTGGCCCGGCGAACTTCGTCTCTCTCCAACTTCGTAATGTGCCAATTCGTTGGTGACGGAAAACTACCGCGGGTACAAAACTACTGAGCTCCTCAAGTTTGTTTGGGTGTTAAGCATTGAAAGCATAAGAAAGTGAGGACTCTCTTAGTTTTTTTCCTCCTGCTTATTTTTTCTGATTAGGCAATAGCAATTCTTTTATCGTGGAAATAAGTAATTTAGTGGCAATAGATATGGCAGAAGCAATTCAGTTACTGCAGGTTGGAGTTTTTCTGTTGCATGTGGAAGTTTACTGAAATAGACTATTCTATACCTACCTTCAAGCAATTCCTTCAATAGTACGCTCCTGGCTATTTTTTCAGGTTTGTGAAGATTTGTTCTACCATTGCGCGCCGAGAAGGAGAAATTTGCCGTTCTGGTAAGGGAAAAACAGAACAAAATTATCATTCTTTATGATCCTGAAATCTAATCCGATAAAGAAGGAGAAAATGAAATGCACGGCGAACTTCGTACCGCCCCACATTTTAAATGTGATCAATTTGTGGGTGCGGAAAAATTACTGCACTCCGCGAATGTGTTGAGGAGATACAGACAAAAGTATCAGAAAATGAGCGGCAGCAAGGCATTGCTAATTTTTCTTGGTCGATTTTCCAGAAGTGTCTCCTACTGAGGATGGAACTTATTCAGATGTTTGTTTAGGGAATACTGGAAAATCCGCTAATCCGCGAAAAGGAGGAGGAAAATCATTTTGACATTGACACTTTTATTTTCTTGGGCAATTTTGCAGATATTTTAGTAGGAATAGGGGGCTGTCGCGCTGAAGGGGACGGAATTACTGAGATCCGCTAATTTATTCAGGGACACAATTTCCCAGATATCAAGTTCTATTGGGTTATTGGGGTTGCAAGCCATTGAGAGGGGTTTCTGAAATCCGTTCCAGGAATATTAGCGATGGACCGTGAAATATTGTCCAGATGTTGCTTAAGCTATGCTGCTATTTGGGTTGGCTTTGGCTATCAATTCAAGAAAAGGAATCACAGAAATTGGAAAATTTATTCAAGAGATACGTATAGAATAAAGCTAGAAAAATAATTTTTTATTGGCAAATTTGTAAATTTGTTGGCAGAAGTTCTGCTTATAAGTTAGCTGGGAGAGATATAGGGTGGAATTTTTCTAAATCGGCTAATCCGTTCAGTTGAAATAGGCAAAAGAACGTAAGAAAGATTTTCCTTCATAATTTTGTTCACTATGAATTTTCTACATGTTAAATTCGATAGTTCGTTCAGCTGAAGTTGGAGATCAATCTGGTGGGGCAAATTCACGAAACTACACTCATTGTGAATGTTTGTTTTGCTATTCAGGGTGTATTTCGATCATGCGGCCAGACGAATTTCGTATCGCCCCACCTTTGGATGGTGTCACCCGCCAGGGTGGTGCAACACTACTGAGGTCCTCAAATTTGTTTGTATGTTAAAAAGCATAAAAAAGACTCTTTTAGTATTTTTCTCCTGTCTATTTTTGCTGATTCGGTAGTAACAATTCTTTTATCGTGAAAATAAACCATAGTGGCAATAAATGTATTTTGTAAAAGAGAATCTGTTATTACAGGTGGGAGTTTTTCAGTTGCATGTGAAAATTTACTGAAATAGATTATTCTATTCTTCACAAACCTGAAAAATTGACCAGACTATTGAAGCAGAGAGGATACTTCAGTGGTAGGCTCCTGGCCAATTTTTCAGGTTTGTGAAGATTTGTTCTACTATTGTGCCCCAAGAAGCAATTTGTCGTTGCGTTAAGGGAAAACAGAACAAAATGGTCTTTCATTCATCATCCTGAAATCTCATCCGACGAAGAAGGAGGGAATGAAATGCATTAATATATAGGTAACTGTACTGTGAATTCCTAATTTTCCAGATATTTAATAAGCTATCCTGCTGCTGGAATTGGAATCACTGAAATCGGAAAATCCGTTCATGAGATACAGACAAAATAATTTATGTACTGGCAAATTTTGCAGACTTTTTGACATGTATTCGATGTGGTTGTTCAATTAGGTAGGAGGGGTGTAGAGCGGGATTTACCGATTTTCGCTTATCATTTCAAGTGAAATATGTAAAATAATGTGAGAAGGAATTGCCCCCAACATTTCGGTCTTTCTGCATATTCTGCATTCAGAGCAATAAGATGAAGCCAATTCACTGGAATCCTATAATTCGCTATTCACTAAACTGCACTTCTAGTAAATTTTCTACATGTTTGAATGGTTATTTAGCTATTACCGTAATATGCCAATAATGTGACGAAAATCGATTAACAATTCGCTATTGGGCTCAAGAGATTTCGCCGAAATGCTGCAGATGCTTTCAAATTTCTGCTTGGGGAGTTTACTGGTATGGAAACAAAGAACAGGTAGGTTTTCAGTTATTCTAAGCGAAAACCATTAAGGGGTCCAATTTACCGAACCACGTAAATTCGTTCAAGAGATATTGACAAAAGTAGGCGCAAATGAATTATGCCAATGAGGATCAAGGTCATTAAGCACAGAAAAAGGCGAAGTGGAGTATATGAAAGAAAATAGTCTGCCCTTTACTTTTCGACAATTTAGAATGAGGAGGCTGTTCCGGGTATAGATATATCCGATGAGACTTTTCTTACTGAAATCCACATATCTATCTCATACGGACTAAGGTATGAGAAGGAATTATTTTCACAATGTTGGTGAGTAATCGTAATTTCTACCACGTTTCAATGGATAGGTGTTAGTTAGTATGGCAACATACCCTTTTTCCAGTACCAGTCTTTCCAATTTTTCGAAGCATCTAAATCTCCAAATACGGTGAATAAAATTTACTGAAATCTCCTAATCCGTTCAAAGTTGATAAAGAACTGGTTTAAGCATTTTTCTCGTCCGTTTAGGTTTAGGAGATTCAACATGTTTCAATGGTTTTCAGGCTTCCGGAGGTAGAAAAACCATGGGGAAAAACATTGTTGTTGGACGGTGGATGCATCAAGCTCAAACAACTTGTTTGTGAGATCCACCGTCCTATTTGTCCACAGTGGGAACAACACACTTTTATGCTATCATCGCAATCAATGCGGCACACAATGTGCATTTTGGAGCCGGTTTCGACCAACAGTGCATGGCGCTCCGCATCTTCTCATCAGATGCCTCTTCTGATGCGGTCCTATAAGAGGATTAGACACACTGCCTGGATGAGTCCGGTAATGCCTCTCGCAACAGTGCATGACGCGGTGCATCAGAAGAGGCATCCGATGAGAAGATGCGGTGCGCCATGCACTGTTGGTCGAAACCGGCTCCAAAATGCACATTGTGTGCCGCATTGATTGCGATGATAGCATGGAGAAAGCTTTAAAAAAAATGGTACAGATAGCAATGTGAATTTTATGCATATTTCAATAGCTGGTGCTTTGGATCCTATCCAGTGGAGGAGATACATATAGCCAAAGGTGCATATGTCCAAAAAAGATATCTTCAAAATTGGCTCATTTAACGTTTTTGTTGCAAATTTACGTAGCTATTCAACTATTTGGTGTAGGCTCCAATATGCTAGTGTAACTTGAAAATCAGATGTATTGAACATTTTTTCCATTGTGAATTTTTTTATTCTGTTGTCTGGAGTAGATACAGATTCGAAATTACAAATTTACCGAAATCCGCTTATCTGTTCAGAGAATAAAGGCTAAATTATGTGAAAGCGGGCTGTTTTTACAATTCTGTTTATTGTGAATTTGCTTTAATCTTAAAGTTTCTTCAGGATATATAGACAAAAGTATTTGTTTTTATAATTGTGAATCTTTCGCACGTTTCGATAGTATAGTATGGGTGTGGAATCAATTTACTAAAATCCAGTAATTCATTTATGAGCTGTACTGTATAATTTGGCCATTGTGAATATTTTTCGTGTTTCACTAATTACTCCGCTATTCGGTTGGAACTCTGTTCGCTAAACGATCGAAAAATAAAGACAAAACTATGAAAAAATAATAATTGTGAATTGTTGCCCATTGTGAATTTTCTGAATATGCTGTATTTGGACTGGAACCTCGCGTAGACCATGTTGATGTAGTAAACTTACTAAAAATCCGAAATTAGCTCAAGAAATATAGGAAAAGGTATGTTCGTTTCAAACTGCCGTTCATTGTGAATTTTTCATATGCATCGATAGTTGTTCCTTCAATTGGGCTAAACACCAATCCTGTGGAGAAAAGTCACTGAAATCCGCTGATACAATCAAGAAATATAGGCAGAAAAAGCCAAAAAAGAAACCTATTGTGAATTTTGGCTCATTGTGAATTTTTTGAATGTTTCAATAGTTATTATGTTATTCCGGCCCAAGCCAAATCCAACGAACCAAAAATCATGAAAATCGGTTTAGCCGTTCTCGAGTTATAAATGGTGTAACTAACACGACTTTCTTATATATATATAGATATAGATTTTTTAATTTTTTTTTACATCCCTCCCAGTCCAACAAAATAAAGATATGATTTACCGATTTTTTAATATTTTGATGGCCTTGATAACGACTCGGTGGTCACAATTTTGATTAAAGGCTGGAATAGCGATAAAATCACCCTTGAAGTGAACGAAGGGATGTCTATCCCTTAATTAATTCCACTGGCTACCCCCGTGGACAGATTTCGATGAAGCTTGGAAAGTAGTTAAGTGGTGGGGTATTTTAGTATCGGCACTAATAATGTGAAAGATGTCCTTGGGCACAAAAGGTTTTTCTGTGGGGGTGCACTATATAAGATATATGTCTCGCATTTTGCAAAATACGATTTTTGCGTACAAATAGCGGTTTTTGAGCTTTGAAAGAAAAACTCAAAAAAAAAAAAAACTGAAACTGAAACTATAATATTTTTTTGCGGCTGTTTTCCTCAATTTTCTTGGGCTACCAAAACAATAAGTCAATTGAGTCTCGCTATGCTTCCCACGCATCGGTTTGGGAAGTAATTTTTTTTCTGAAACTCCGATCGCTAAGTTTTTCGTATACAATGGAGCGTACCAATGAAATAACTACTGCAACCTACTATCCTAAACCACCTGATCTATAAATTCTAATAAGTAAACAACTCGCGACAAATATGACCAATTGAAACCTGCTAATTTGGCTCTACCATTTCAGAGCTCGGAACAGAGATATTTCAAATAGGTAGCAACATGCCATTCAAAAAAAGTCCATTGGCGCGGCGTTTCAGTCTATTATGGGCCTTAAGTCAATTTTAATGACGAAACAAATTTATTTATCCACAATCGACCAAAGAGCCATGTCGTTGTCTCTAATGATTTATGCTCGCACAAACCCTAGCAAATGATGCAATGGAATTCATTTAAAAATATTAATCGCCAACAACACGAGCAAAACCGCCAGCCACTGAACCAAGGTATGGATTGACTGGTTGTATAAATAAATAAAATTCACTTTTCAGCCTTAATTACATCGTAATTTTTCATCAGATAGAAAAATCTGTTTTTTCTCTATCAACTCTATTGGACTGTTGCTACTTTTGCCACAGAAGTGCATTATTGCAATAACTCAGTACGTTTCTAGCATAACAATGTCTTCGCGGTCGTCCGTTGTCGTTTGATCGGAGTTGTCGTCTCATATGTGGTTACTATCGATGAATTTAGTAGCCCACTCGCAAGCCTAAGTCTTAGCATTTCTATAGTATCTAGCAGGGATATCTATACCAGCTACCACGGTATCTATTCGTATACGCAAGAAGTCCAAATCAATCTTGATGGTTTAGTAAATTGGCGAGTAATTAAAATAAAGTGTACAAGTCGCCTAATGTGTGTACTCAGGTGAATGTTAATAGCACGAAATGGTCAATTCAGTAGCGCTATAAAGTTGCGAAAATGTCAAATAGGAATTCCCAGTGAACAGTCAAGTTGAATAATTTTGCATTCTCTCACGGACGATAAGAAATGGACGTTTAAGATAGTTCCCATAAAAGTGGATGTTGTTGGGAATAGTCCTTAAATGTTTATGTGTTAATTAACGGAGAAATAAATGTAAATGTATTATCTACAGGAAACTGTTACGAAATATTTACGAAATCCTAACAACAAACATTTCGAAGATATACTGAGAGAATTCTTTCACTGTTTTTCGGCCACTCATATAATCCTTGAAAAAAAAAAAAAACATTTTCCGTAGAGCTTTGCATACCCTTCTCTTAACTATACATACAAGGATGTACATGTAAGTGTGTATGCAGTGCACATTCAACCAAATGTACAATCAAAAAAAATCAAACCATGAACGTTAATCGCATATTTACAAAAGGACATACAGAAAGCCAACAAACAACATACCTAGTAACCGCACAGTTTCACTTTTCTCTAAGTACGAAGGGTAGGGGGTAGGGATGTCAAAAACCGGACGGTTAGTCCGAAAACCGGTACTTTCAGAACGGTTAACCGGTTTTTTTTCGGTTTTTTCCGCCTCCCGGTTTTAACCCGGACGGTTGTTGGTCCATCCGGTTAAAACCGGGAAAAAATTCTTTCAAAATTCATCCAATTTTTTATGTTTTCTTGATTTTTTCAGTATGCAATTCTTCACTGAGAAAAAAAATCCTGTAAATTCAAAAAATACGCATATGATTCAAAGAGATTCAAATATGATTTTGCTTCATATTTGTTTCCCTTTGAATCATTGTATAATCCCTTTATTTCAAACGGATTTCCCTTTGAGCTAATAAGATATTCCTTTTGAAAGTCTATCTATAATCACTTTAAATTAAAGTGATGCAGTGTCAATTTAATCAGGTCACAACCATAAATCGAAAGGATTTCCTTTTAATTTAAAAGGATGGACTCTTTGTTTTAAAGGGATATCATTTTATTTAAAATTAAAGAATTTTTCTTATTATTTATCCAAATGCATGAACTCAAAAGAATACTTTAAATGACACCAAAAGGAGTAATTTTCATAGGGTGTTCTTTTCCTGTGAAAATTACTCATAAATGAGTTTTGTATAACTGACCTCGCTATAGGTGTTGGCGACATTTCGTTTACCTCTTTACGCTCTAAAATGCATAATAAATTACCTACCTACAGTGGGATTCGATCCCGCGACCCTATGATTTGAAGACTAACGCCCCTATCTACTACACCACACAGACTATACGGGACGACGTTTATAATTTATACCATACATTGTGACACCGCTCTACCACACTGCTGACCAACTGCGAGTGTAAACAAAAAAAAAATCCTATTGAAAATTTGGATTTAAAGGATTTCCCATTAATTTAAAAAGATTTCCTATTGAAAATTTGGATTTAAAGGATTTCCCATTAATTTAAAAAGATTTCCTATCGAAAATTTGGATTTAAAGGATTTCTCATTAATTTAAAAAGAATGAATTTGAATTAAAGCGATATATATTTAAAAGGAAAGGATTATATTTAATAGGAATGTAACTCAATTTCAAAAGGATATCGAGTTAATTTTAAGGGACGTTATTTTTCTCGGTGTATTACTTATCTCTTATGGGAAATTTCGTTATCAAATTTCATCCCTTTAACAATTGTCGAACACTCTTCTTTTGGCTATTACTCGTAGAACAATCCCTTCTTCAAATTACCTCTGCATGTATCTTATCTCTTCCAAGGCAGATATTGTTTATGTTTACACTGCGTTTCACATGTGTCTTGGTTGTACCACGTTAATGTGAATTAATATTCGTGCATTTCGCGTATCATTGTGTCGCTAAAAGATTTCGTATTCCGCAAGAAAAATTACGATGGCCCCTGTGGTAAATGTTTGGATTTTTTTTTTTTCAAAAACTAATAAAATAATTTGATATAATATTTGATTGTCTTTTTTGTTCAACATGTTTCTCTTTTAAATTAGCTGTCTTACTACATCATGCACGTGCATTTTAAGTTGATTTTGCATACGATACGAACACCAGCAATACGAGTGTGTAAGCATTTTTTATACTAAAATTCAAAATTCAATGAAAACACCCGGTTAATCGGAAAACCGGTACTTGGAGCCCGGTTAAAACCGGACGGTCGAACCGGCTTTGCACAAAAACCGAAAAAACCGACAACCGGGTTTTGGGCCGGTTTTTGACATCCCTAGTAGGGGGTACTAAAAAAAGATTCAACCGACCTTTTTAGCTATTCAAATAAAAAGTGAAAATCTAGAAGTGTAAATGTTAAACGGAACTTGAAAACCATTTGCAGATATATATTTCCGTTTTTTGTGTGTATGTATGCGGAAAACGAAAAAGGAGTGGTATTAAAGAACTGCTTCTGACAACACACATTTCTACATAGTGAAAGTTTCGTTTTCTCGTAATGCGACAAAACTTCAACTTTTTATTGACATTTAACAACAAAAATCACTTTACGCGAAATTGCCTTGTCAACATATGGTGCGCGGTTGCTGATGATGATAATCCCTCCCCCATTGGATACGGCATACGTGCAGGATATTTGCTGTTACTCGGTAACGAAGTCGATAATTGCCCCAATAAACGTAAAAGTTGCAAGAGAGAGTTTACAAGTGTGTCGGATGTGCTCAATTGCGTGTTTTTGGCATCAGCGGAAACATGAGCCTCATTCCATTTGCAAGGATACGTATTGTAGATATTTTGCAGGAGCAGTGTCCTAAAAGTTTACATACAACTTGAGAGCAATTGGTTTGTGAGAAGAATATTATTTCAAATGATGTTCTTGCGTTCCTTCTTAAGAGCCAGCAAGTGTTGTAATTTTTATTTTATTTTAAAGTTAACTTTGTCTAGTTGTAGATTCTTTATTATGGATATTGTGTTAGTACGTGACCCTCACCCCCTCTAGCTGATGATTAGGGTATTTTTTACTTGTTACTGCACTGTAATTCATTATAAAAAATGGCTGCACTTCTATGTCATACTGGCACTTTATCGAATCGAATGATTTCAGTCTTCGGGACTCGGACATTCTAACATTTCGGAGCTAAGAGATTGTGCTCAAAATGTCATCGCATTTGTTCCGATCTGCCTCGATCTCAGTGGAATCAATGGGGAATTGGATGTACTCGTTCTGCATCTCGTTGAATAACACATGACAGCTGTTGACAATTTTCTTCAAAACTGGATCATAAAGTTGGAAAGTCTTTTGAGTCGATTCAAACCCAACTACGTAGACCTTTTTCGCCTTGGGGTCCCACTTCTTGCGTCCAATATTTCTCGGAATGTGCATAAATCCAGTGGTACCAACAATTTTCAGGTGATCTATATGCGGTTACTCAGCAAACCATCGCTCGAAAGGTGTATGCTTTGTATCGCTTGAGTTCGTTGTTCGATTAAGGATGTATACCGCTGTTCGGACTGCTTCTGGCCAGAGAAACTTTGCCAAGCCGTTTGCAATTAGCATAATACGTGCACATTCTTGAACGGTTCTGTTATCTCTTTCGATGAATCCGTTTTTTTTTCAGGCGTGTACGGCGAAATTCGATCCATCACTATGCCACGTTTCGCTAAGATCTTTGCAACATCACTGTTAACGAATTCGGTTCCATTGTTGCAGTGAATAGATTTGACACGAACATCCCAAGCATTTTCTCATTGCAACAGAAAATCTTCAAAATATTTGTACGCCTCCGATTTTTGTTTGAGAAAGAAAATAAATCGCATATTGGTCGCTTCATCTTTTAAAAGCATAAAGAATTTCTCACCACGTAAACCGCGTTGTTCCATGGTTCCACACAGGTCAATATGAATGCGTCCACCTTTCTCCAATTCACGCGTTCCACTCAATTGATGCGAGACTCGGTGCATTTTGCCCAATTGACAATCTTCGCAAAAGAAATCATTATAATCAGTTAATGTCATGCCATTCACAGAACCAGCGGAGCACATATTCTTGATTGTCGCTACATTAACGTGCCCTAGTCGCTTGTGCCACTTCTTCAATGAACACGCTGCTTTCTTGGCAGTTGATGCATAGCACACACGTTCCGTCATGGACGGCCATCCGCACTAGATCGTTCGAATCCATGTAACCGGTTGCTACTACATCGCCCGATTTATCAACGACGTTACATCCACTGTTCGTAAAGTGAGCCTCGAAACCCTTCTTTGACAATTGGCTGATGGAAAAAAAAATCACTTTGGATTTCGGAACATATCGAACATCTTCCAGAACTTTCACTTCCCATGCACCATTAATCCAGGCTTTTAGTTCAATAGATCCGCTACCTTCGACATCCAAAAACTCGTCGTTCGCAATCTTAACTCCTTTTCGTGCAGTCTCGGGAGTAAATGTCTGAAACCAATCGCGTCGGAAAGTTGTATGACGTGTTGCTCCCGAATCGGCCAACCAAACCTCTTTGTATTCGGCAGATAGAATGTCGTCGTATGCAAAACATGCTACGTATTTCTTCGATTTGTGTTCGGCGCCATTTTGTTTTTTGTTCTTGTACTTTTTACACACACTGTCGGTTTTCCAATAGCCCGTTTCGCCACACGAATGACACTTCGATTTCGCCTTACGATCCTTCAACGAAAATTTCACGGCACGATTAACTGTTTTGTGGTGCGTGCTGAAAAATGCTCCGCTGCCGCCGGCCATGAGTTGTTCTGATTCTCGATCACGATTTGACTTGTTTAACTGGTCCTCCTCTAACTGTAGTTTTGCTAACAGTGTATCCATAGTACGGCACTCTATAATATTGTACCAGATCGTTCGGAAATTCTGGAACTTCGGTGCTAAGCTGCTCACAATTCGGCACATTTTCAAATTGTCCGATAGCTTTTCACCCTGATCTTGAAACTCTGATGCAATCGTGCGAACTTTCGACACATACGCGGTGACTGATTCGTCATCATTCATTTTTAGACTAAAATGGTCCTCATACAATGACATGATACGCACATCACTTTTCTTCTGGTGAATACTCTCCAAAACGTCCATATTGTCTTTCGCCTACTTGCAATCCAAAACGTGCAGGCTTTGCTCTGCATTGATGGAAGCAAACAAAATGGCCATTGCCTTGCCGTCGCGCTGAATCCATCGTTTGAGCTTTTCAGCCTCACCAGCAGCGGGTTTAGGATCCGTACCGTCCACCAAATCTAATAGTTCCTGACTTCGAAGAATCGCGTTGATGTGAAACTTCCACATGCGAAAATTTCCGCCATCCAAACGATGAGCTACAATCGACTGCTCCATCATGGCTTTCATATTCATTTGTGCGAATTCATTCCCGAACTGCTTAGATTTGCGTGTAACTATTAAGCAAAATATCCGCGCGTCCATACCGGTACAACTATAATTTCGAACTACCTCTTAAAATACCGGGCTGGGCCCATAACCTTTTCGATTCAAACAGGCGGTAAGGTCTTTATTGGTCAAAGAGTGAAATTATACTGAATGACAATTAGTGTACAGTGCTATAATGTCAAGTGGTAGTGCGTTCAATCACTAATTAAAATTTCAATCTAACAGTTCCTATCTCCCTTTTTGGCAAATTCATCAGCCATCTCGTTACTCTCTTTGTTCCTATGTCCGGGTGCAGTGTGATTCGTTGTCAAAATAAAAATATATATAAAAATAAAAATAAGTCGACTTTACCGATTTCAATGCCATGTTAAGGTCCCTCTAGACGTGTCGCCAAATGGCTGCGCGTCCAAGAACTGGCATCGCGTACAGCCATTTGGCTGCTACTTAGCATCCACACTAGCAGCCAAAAAATTACATAACCAAAATTTCATTTTGGTGATTTTTTTAAATTTAATTATCAAAATCGGACTCTGCGCGTTTGAATTATTACACGGCCATTCAATTTCACACAAAAGAACGAACAAAAGTTGCAAAATTGTCGCTTTGAATTTGACAAGCGGTTGTCAAAGCGGTTGGTTGAGTTGCCATATTGAATATCAAAACTGGACGCATAGCCAAATGGCGACACGTTTGGATGGAATGGCAACAGCCATTTGGCTGCACGTGTCGCCATTTGGCTGCACATGTCGCCATTTGGCGACACGTCTAGATGGACTTTTAGGAGCCTGGCTATCTGACCAGATGGCAGTACTGTGGTTGTCTTGTATGCTCCTGAGTACTTTACACGTCTTCATGATTTCAAACATTTCGGCCTGGAAAATGCTGGCATGATCAGGAAGGCGGTAGTATTCAGAGATATTTAGTAATCCGCAAAAGATTACGGCAACCGGCACCCACACCACAATCCATTTTAAACCCATGTGTGAAAAAAATATGTCAATGTTCATGACCACTTCATTCTCCTTCCACCTCCTCTGATTTGGGAATGTAGCATCAACGTTTTTCTCAATATGTACTTAGTTTACGCATTTTAAAGTCCATTACAGCATTGCGTATGTCATGTGGGAGCTGACTTAGAATATTTCTGTGGCCGTAAGGCCTAGCACTTCAACAATTTAACTATGTGAGCCTGATTGCGCTGCATTCTGTCAGCTGGTTAATAAAAATATCGATGGGTGGAAAATGCAGGATTGCATTCAGCGTATCCCTCGGGCAAGTGCGCATGCCACCTGTGATGCTAAGGCGAGCCTATCTTTGCACTCTTCCAAGTTTGGCTTGAGACCCCATTTCCTGCTGAATACTGTCTTGCAGGGATAAAAAGAAATGCAGACTTTTTTCAACGAGCTTTGAGCCCAAAACAACGCCAAAATACTTCGAACTGAAAGATAATTGGAGTTAGTATCCGTTTAAGTTCGGGAGCGTGAAAGGCGGTATTTTGGCTTTTGTAGTGAACATCGTCAGTTTTGTCTTACCCGCGTTTACGCCCAGGCCACAACTTGTGACCCATTTACTGACCAAACGAAGGGCTCTTTTCATGATCTGACTGATCACGGACATATTTCTGATACTACTATCGCCTCATCATCCGCATATGGGACCACCTCAATACCCTCCCTTTCAAGCCACAGGAGTGGAGAGATGATATCATCCTGAGGTGCTCCTCTGCACACGAGTTTCGTCAGATGATTGTTTCCTAAGTTACCGTGCATTACTCAGGTCGTTAGTAGTGTCACTATCCACGTACCAAGCCCTGGCTCAACTCCTGTAAGTCTGAGATGGCCTTATGAATAGATTCAATGCCAACATTGTTGAATGCCGAATGCCCCTTCCATGTCGAGGAAAGCGTATATTTTTTATATTAAAATTCAAGGTTGTTCCCAACAATACGCACCCCCTCATGGAGAGCCGTTTCTGTCTGCTTTTCCTTGACGTATGCGGCGTGCTGTGACTTAGAAAGTGCTTAGTTCTCAAGCTTTTGTCGGATCTATAAGTCTATTCAATTCAATTCAGCCTTTATTACTATTGTTAATTCACAAAAACAGTTATTTACAATTATTTACAATCAAAGATTTGATATTCTATTCCATTTATTCGTTATTGTTACGAGTGCATTTTTATCTTTATTTTTATTATTATTTATTATTCTACTGTATTATTTCATTTTTCTTTAATATTATGTGATTTTCGTTTATGTTTTTCGTTTTTAAATATGTATTTATGGTTTTATTTCATTGGTAAACATTAGTTTGTCGCAGCGACATAGGCCTCCTCTAGATTCCTCCATTTTGTTCTGTCGAGTGCTATCCTCTTCCAAGTTGCTCCAGATATCTTTCGAATATCATCTATCCATCTTCGTTTTTTTCGGCCTCTTCTTCTTTTCGCATCTCTTGGGTACCAGTCCGTTATGTGTTTAGTCTATTTGTCGCTTTTACTTCTTGTCATATGTCCTGTCCAGCGCCATTTTGATTGTCTCGCTCTTCGTGCCACATCAAGAACTTTCGTTTTTCCCCTTATAGTCGAATTTCTTTGTTTGTCTTTTAATTTTATATTGAGAATACTTCTCTCCATTCGTCGTTGGCATACTTGAAGCATATACAAATAATACATATATGTCCAAAGCTCACTCAAAATCGGGTACACATTTTTTTGGCCATGTAGTCCGATCGGCACCCAATGTCACAAATACGACAATCCAGATACACGTATACAGGCTATTAAAGCTATTTGCTCTTTTGCTACACAGTTCAAGTTGAAGAGAGTTTAGATACTCTGCCAGAGCAGGTTTTCGTGCATTTGTCGACTTCATGAGTGTATCTTCTTCCACTGTCCCATGCCATGGGTCGGGGTGGCTTACGCAAAAGTATCTGCGCCTGCGAAAACTGCGTATTGAAAAAAGATGAAAGATGATTTGATCACAATGCATTTCTTGAGGTTGCGGAACAGGTAGCCATGCGTTCATTGACCTCATTAGTGCATTTCGTAAGTTGCATGCCGCGCTGTTAATGCAATGTGGTGGTAGCATGCGGTAGAGTGAGTGGATTTAGTGCAGGAGAAGGTAACACAACTTCCATACACATTTGAAAAGAGTTATATTTCTATACAGAACATCAACTGAAAATTTGTATGCAGGTTGTTCTGTCTGGTTCTGTACTCGATTCAATTAGAGGGATATGAGAACGAGAATGAGTTGAGTATTGATCAAATAAAAATACGATATTTGATCGGCAAAAATCGTATATCGCTGGATTTTTGCAGGATGGTTGGTGATGCTGATGGCGTCCTGATTATGGAAAAAAAACTCCCCAACGATTGGAGGGCTCCAACCTTGGAAAAAGGGGATAGGGGAGTATTTTTTTTTTAGCAAACATTTCAAAACCGACAAAATACATATACAGAAAAATGGTCTGAGAACGAAAAAAACACATAAAATTACCCTTGCAATTGTATATAATACATTAGGATTTTAGTGAAAAATTTGTCGCTAGACTAAAAAATAAATTAGAATATTTTCATTTTAGACTCTTTTAAAAACCTCCAACCTCTGAAAACGCAAGTACGCCTCCCTCCTTTTCAAGGCTGCAAACCTATAATCTGTTGGGACTCCCCATAATCAGGAGGCCATCCCCAAAAATCCATCAATGTAAGATTTTTGTCGTTCGACGTCCATATTTTTTTTTCTTCGGCTATAATAAGATCATATTGATTAAATTGTTTGAAACAAATCAGAATGCCCACTTTAGTATGAAAGTTTGTTAACGAAATTTGTATCAGAAGTCTGAAAACGCAAAAGTCTCTATTGGAGAGTAAGGAATATATGAGTTTCAATTTTGGATTGATTTTGATATAATTTGAATAAATTTTACCAAATTGCAGATCTTTAGGGGCAGTTTCAATTGAATTGAAATAGAGCTAAAATTAACCCTAGTTTTCTGCACTTAAAGGTCCATCTAGATTAGTCGCCAAATGGCGACACGTACAGCCAAATGGCTGTTGTAATTCCATCCAAGCTAGTCGCCATTTGGCTATGCGTCCAGTTTTGATATTCAATATGGCAACTCAACCAACCGCTTGTCAATTTCAAAGTGACAATTTTACAACTTTTGTTCGATCTTTTGTGTGAAATTGAATAATTATTGAATGGCCATGTAATAATTCAAACGCGCAGAGTCCGATTTTGATAATTAAATTTTAAAAAATCACCAAAATGAAATTTTGGTTATGTCATTTCCTGTCTCCATTTGGCTGCTACAGTGTGGCTGCTAAGGAGCAGCCAAATGGCTGCACGTGATGCCAGTTTTTGGACGCGCAGCCATTTGGCTGCTAGTGTAGATGGACCGCAAGGCATTAAAACTGTTAGAAATAACAAAGTTAAAATAAAATGATGTAAGAAAGAAATGATCTTTAGACTATGCGCCAATTTTTAAAAGAATCGTACAAGCACCTCACCTTGGCAGAAGTTGGAGAAAATTGAGATGTAAATATATTTTGTTATTGGGTCAAATCACAAAAATTTGACTTTGAAGTTCCGTAAAAACCAAACCTCTTAGCCAATTTTAGTGCGGTTAGTTTCATTTTTTGGGTAATAATCATCTGTACCTAATAATCATCTTATTTTGCTATGCTACCTAGTCTAGCTTTTGAGATAATGACGTTTTAGTCGTAAAAGAAAATGACTTTTTCAAAAATCTTCAAATGCCTGTGGCAGCTAAAGGGTTAAGCTAAGAGGGTATGTTCTGTACAACTTTTTTGCTGGAAATCACAAGAGGAAGCACAATCCGGTTCGTTTATGCGGCAGTTTCCGGGCACCCTGTATATTTTCTTAACTTACAACTAATAAAAAAAAAGCTATCGGAAAATTGGTTTTGATACCGAAATTTATACTTTTAGGCCCGTATTTATAGACATATGTATGTCCCTTAACTCAAGGCGACCTTTAGTCAAGTATGCCAAAATTCAAAAATTAGATGTCATTTCCAGTAGTTTTTCATTGAAATAATTTATATTTAGAAGTCAATGCATCCTTGATTTAAGGCGAAACTCAAGGAGACCTTAAGCTTTTAATACAAGTGTAATATAATAATAACTCAAGGTAGGTAACTAGCTACATTGACTTCAAGTGAGGTTATAATCCGGAAATTTTCGTTAATCCGGATTTTTTGGGAATCCGGACTTCTTTTTTTTATAATTAATCCGGATTATAGCGTCAAGAGTATAAAAAATCCATAAAATAAAAAAAAAAAACACTAAAAAAGTGCATACTCATATACCTCTTATACGAGGAGTGCATTTTCCCCATATCAGGACGGATGTTACATATATGTAACAGTGTTATAAAAGTACTTATAAAACGTAAACTATGGACAATATTTTTTTCATTTATTTTTTGTATTGTTTCAAAAAGACCATGTAATAACATACCATTAATTTTTTCCCAATTTTTTTCATACAATTAAATATAAAAATAAAATTCCTCTACAACTTTTGCCATCGTGACGATTTTCGTCAACATCGAAAAAACCATCAGAAAGAAACCTCTATAACTTCCACAATAGTAAATCAAATTGAGCTAATTTGATTTCTACGTATTGCTAATATTGTCTAGTACAGGATAAAACACTTTTTAGTGCCGAATTGATATGCTATTCCTTTAGCAGCCGTTTGAAATGAAGGATGTCTTACTGTTACATATATGTAACATCAGGCATTAATGGGTTAAGTCAAGGATGCATTGTCTCGAGAAAATAAATTATTTCAATGAAAACTAATGGAAATGGCATTTATTTTAAGGTAAGGTATGTTTATAAATACGGGGTTTCGTTTTGGCTAATTCTTGCTATGCTTGTTGCGGCCGGCATATCAAGAAACAATACTATGTATACTATAAATTGAAAAATCTAGAGCTGTCTAGACGGGATCGCGTAAATGCAAATTTAGAAAAGGTATTGAATAAAGTGGTCGCAACATGTAGGAACAGCTTCTTCCAAAAATAATATGTGCAAAATTTGAACTTCCTTTATTCTGTCACAAGTTATGGAGTGAGTAAAATGCCCGAAGGGACTAACAAAGAAGGTATTTTTTCAGAAACTCCATGTCTTTGACCCTAAAACTCACCTACATTTATATTAATTATCGTCTCCAATAGAGACTTTTCATTTTGACATCGGCTCAGATAATCTGAACCTCAAAATATAGATGCACGTGCCACAGACGAATTTTAAATGGTCCACTTATCTTGCGCGCGCCGCGCCGCGGTGCCATACATCGCACACCACACAAGACGCGGGCGGGACGTGGCAGTGAATGAATTTCATAATCATTTCTGTGTTCATAACATAACATATTGTCCGCAACGGCAAGTTGCTCTCTTCCTCGGACCCACTCGGTCCACTTGTCATGCGTCACGGAGTACGGAGATATCCATCACACAACACGGAAGTCGCAGGCAATGGCAAGCGATGAGTGATTCTTAAAAGATACTATAAAAAGAGTCTCTTGACTCTCTTGAACTGGAAAATACGTTATCTCAAATTCACACGCACACAGGCTCATGCGATTCACTTGAAAGCTCTAGGAAATTTCAGATACATTTTCATAGGAACAACATTTTGTACCAATTTGGACATATATGTATTATTTGTATATGCTTGAAGTCTTTGACAGTTTTTCTTGGTGAGTGTCCATGTCTCGCAACCATATGTCAGTGTAGGCAAGATGCAAGTGTTGAAGAGTTTGCTTTTCTGCTGCAGGCTAAAGTCTCCACTTTTGAATATTTCTTTTAGAGACCAATACCTTTTCCAGCCCCAACTAATTCGTCGGTCTATTTCCTTCTCCATTTGATTAGTCGGTGAGATTATCTGGCCAAGATATACATACTCGTGTACGTATTCAATTTCTTCTCGGCATGCCATTAGTCATTATCTTCGTCTTATCCATGTTCATTGTAATTCCGACAATTTTACTTTGAGACGCTAGCTCCTGAATCATATCTTGTAATTCATTTGCACTTTCAGCGAAGAGTACAATGTCATCCGCGAATCTTAAGTGGTGAAGACGGATTCCATTGATATTGACACCGTACTTGTCCCAATCAAGGTTTCTGAATACATGTTCCAGTACAGCATAGAATATCTTTGGTGACAACGGATCTCCCTGACGCACTCCTTTCTCTATTTTAAACGAGTCTCCAGTCTTTTCTAATCGAATTTTTGCTGTACTTGTTTCGTAAATTCGGCGGATAATCGATATGTATTTCAGCGGTATTCCCTGTAGTCGTAAGGCTTCCCAGATATGGTAATGTTTAAGAGAATCGAAAGCTTTACTGTAGTCTACGAATGCAATATACAGTGGCTTAGGATACTCATTGCATTTCTCAATCAGCTGTCGGACTACGAAAATGGGATCTAAAGTTGAAAAATCCTTACGAAATCCTGCTTGATCTTTTGGTTGGTTTTCGTCTATAGTTTTCGTTATCCGATGTAGTAGGACTTTTGAAAATATTTTGTACATTGTAGAGATCAGACTAATGGGTCGATAGTTTTCGATCAGAGCAGGGTCACCTTTTTTGTATGGCAAAGTAATCGTTGCCTGTGTCCATTGGTCTAAAATATTTTCTAACGTTAGTATTTCGTTGAAGAGGTTGACAAAAGTGTCTGAAATGACTTCTTTGATCGCTTTTATGACTTCATTGGTTATTTTGTCGTTTCCGGGTGATTTATTCTTTGAGTGTCTTGATTGCAGCCTCGACTTCGCTGTTCAATATTGGTGGTACGTCGTCTTGGGTCTCTCCGGTTTGCGTTGTTTGTCTATTTGCTCCATCTTCCTTGTACAGTTATTGGTAGAAGTTCGTGGCTGTTCGTAATATGTCGTTTCTATTTGTTGCTTGGGCCCCATTTTTCGTGATTTTGGTTAACCACTGTTTTGTTTCTCTTAGTTTTCGGTAAGGTTTTTTCACTCCACCTGTTTTCTCTACATGCTCGTTGATAACCTTTGTCCTAGTGGCCTGTCTATGCTTTCTTATGTTTTCATTAATTTCTTTGCTTATGTCTGCTATTCTTCTATAGTTTGCCTTTTTGTCCTTGAGGAGCTGTCTGCGTTCGTTAATTAATGATCTCGCCACCGAACCAATTTTATCTATTTTTGCAGGGCTAGTTGATATCTGATTCGCAATATCGATTATGAATCTTTCCAGTTTGTTATACTTGTGCTGTATTGAATTACTGGTATCGGTCATCGTTAAAGTTCTTTTTAAATTTTCCAATAATGTTTCACTTACCGGCACTTCTGGCCGCATCCGAGGCGGTAATATGTTTCTCCTTGACTTCTTGGGCTTTTTCCGCCGCACTACAGATCGTACCATTCTATGGTTTGTGTTGAAATTCAAAGTCTTAACCACCGAAGTGTTTTGAAAATAGCTTACTTTGTTGGTCAGAATAAAGTCGATTTCGTTGCGGTATTTTCCATCTGGTGAGATCCAAGTTCATCTCTTATTTTCGCTTTGTTTAAAGAAGGTGTTACTTATATACAGTTGGTTTTCCGTTGCGAAGTCTACTAGCCTTTTTCCGTTTTTGTTTCGTCTTCCGATGCTGTATTGGCCTACTGCGAACTCTCCTGATCGCTTTTTGCCGATTTTGCTATTGAAATCGCCCATTATAATTATATTTTTATTAACGCTCTGTATGCTTTCTGTTAGTTGTTTGTACAATGCATCCTTTGCCTCTTCGCTAGCTTGTTCCGTTGGGGCATAGACTTGTATGATTTACCATTTGTCCTCGTATCCTGGCAATGTTATATTCAGGACTGCAATTCTTTCAGACACTCCAATAAACTCCTCGATAGCTTCCCTCAAGTACTTCTTCACCATGAAGCCAATTCAATGCAATCCGGGCGTTTCGCCTTTATAATAGAGAATGTACTCATTTTCTTCCTCGATTTTCTCGCCTTGCCTTCTTACTTCACTTAACCCGATGACGTCCCATTTTAGGTTCGTTATTGCTTTTTCCAGTTCCAGTTGGCTTTCTTTGGTTCTCAGAGCTCTCACGTTTAATGTTGCTACACAAATATTTGTTTTCGATTCATTTTTGCTTTCTTCTTGTTGATTCCTGTGTTGTACCTGTTTTCGATGTTTAGTTGATTTTTTATATTTCGAATTCGATGCTTGATCTAGAGGGTGTTCGTCGCAAACCCCACGGAGACGAGCCGGATTGGGGTGATTATTGTTAGGTTTTTGTTTTCTAGTTTTACGTGTTGTTTGCTTTATTAGTGGTGTCGATGTTAATGCATTTTTTGATGTTGTTGCGATTGTCGTCGTCTGCGTTTTCAAAGTTTTGTTGTTACCAATACTCTGTGGTTGCTAACAATTACTGCTTCTCGATTCCCAGTCAGATCTTAGTTAGTTTTCTGGGAGCATTTGCTCGATCATTTGACCCGCTATATTCTGGTCCCGATTTTGGCGACTTAGATGGCGATCTGCGTCTCTTTTCTTCTTTCGCTTTTTCTTTGATTACGATCTTATCATATTTTATGTATGCATCCTTTCCGTTTTAGATTTCAGCTTTCAGTTCCGATTGCAGAAGTCTTCGTTTTTCTAAAGTTTCTCTAGAGAAATCTTCCGTGATGTAGATGCCTCCCTGCAGTTTATTCTTTTTACGCAGAACTTCCATTTTCTTCCATCCATTAACAAAGGATATTAGGATTGGTCGGATTTTCTTTTGGTTGGCACTCTTTTTGCCTAATCTGTGCATTCGATTTATTTCCGATTTTTTCACTTCGATACCTATTTGTGTCGTAAACATTCCTATTATAAGTTCCATCAGCAGATCATTGTTCTTCTCTGTCTCGTTCACGCCATGTACTAAAATGTGATTTTTCTTGATAAAGCTCTCTACGCTGTTCAGCTATATAAGTCTATTAAGCGGCTCTAAAGTTTTAAGTACGAAGGAGGATAAGCTGATCGGTCTGCAATCCTTCGCAGTCCCCTCGTCTGCCTACTTTCGGTATGAAAACCATTCGAACTCGTCGCCTCGACTGGGGGACGTTGTTGAGTAGCAGAAGACTTCTAAAAGATACCAGCAGCCAAGCAACTACAAAATCTTGCATTTTCTGAAGCATGATCGGTGTAAGCCATCTGATCCGGAAGATTTATAGGAAGAAAAGCTGTTAATTCCCTCGGTAATCTTCTCCTCAGTAATAATAGAAAATACGCAGTCACCCTGCCAGTCGCCTCCACTATGTGAACGTGGGCTCTTTCTTTTGTACTCAGGGAAATGCCAAATGCATATTCATCAGAAGGTCAAGAAATTCGCCAGTAGATTCCGCGCAAGTTTTATTCGCCGTTTTTATCAATGGCGGACTCGACTCTGCTTTGGACAAAATCTTACTAATTCTTGATGAGCCTTTGACAGTGTCTAAGAATTGCAGCAGATCGTCCCAAGCTTGGACTTTTGCGGTTCTGAAAGCCATTTTTGTAAATGTTCAGATTCAGACAGTCTTTGAATTGCTGTCAGAACTTATGCTTGCCGCAGATGTTGAATACATCTAGAGATAGCTTCCGTGACTTCGATAGGTCAATGTTCCACTGTGAACGGTAGAGTTTTATTACTAATTTTTACTGGACACGAACTCTTGAAAGCTACTTCCAATGTTTTTTCCAAAGATTCAGCCCTCTTGTCCAGCTCCTCCATGGAGCTGATCGCGGCATTTTGCATACTTAAGAGTTTAGCCGAATAAATCTGGCTAAACTCCTTCCATGGCCTTGTTAGGATTTCTGTAGAGTTGCGGCGTCTCAGTCGAGATATTATTGTCAAAAAAATTCCAATTATGGTCCGAAAAAGATCTCAGCTACTCTCTCTCAGATACTCTCCACTGTCCCAACTTAAATTTTTTGTTATCTGACAGGAGTGTTAGGCCTAAGACATCTTCCCTTCCCGCGTAATTATCTGAACTCGGAAGAACGAAGGTTGGATGGTGTCCCGTGTTGCACACTGTAAGGTTAGTATATAGGGTAAAGTCAAACAGCGATTTACCTCTTTCATTTATCTCGGTGCTACCCCATAACGTGTGTCATACGTTGGCATCGCATCCTATCAGTAGGTTTGAATTCCTGGAAGTCGTGAAAAATACAAGCAGCTCCAACTCTTGCGGTGGTATAGGCCTTCCATGGGTCATATAATTGGATTAAGAAGAGAGTCCAAACAGAATTAGGGATTTCAGAAATTGCTATTAACATTTAACAGGCTAGTGTTGATTACATTGGAAACTGAAACGCAGATCACACTTCCACGATTTAGCAGAGGAATTTCATACATTACATCTCGATTGAGTCATCTCGAAATTTTATAGGTGATGCATATTACTGACAGGATTTTCTATTAGACTACAAAATTAATTCTTTAAATTTATGAAATTGTATTTGCCTTATTCAAATTGCAGTAAAACATTACGTCTAGGAAGCTCTATGTAGCACGGACTTCCAAAGGACTATTTCCTCTCTTGTTACTTGTTTTTTCAAAGAGCTCACCTAACCTTGCTTAAGTCGTCTGTCACGTCGCATCACATTTCAAAAAATCATTTGTCCTGACATTAACCTTTGCCTTGCATATATATACAATACACCGCACTGCCACATCAACCTTCATCTTATAACAACTCCCTCTAATCGGTTACCCTAATCAGACCTAATGAACTGAAAAGGGGGAATGAAGAACATCACAAACACGACGAGACAACGGTCACATCACAATACGCAACGTTTGCATTCATTAGTCAGGATAATTCCCTAATGTCCACGAAACACATTCTCTTCATGTCGAAGGAATGTACGAGTGGATTTGACGCGTTTCCTTCCTTCTTTCTGCTGCCTGCTGGTGTGTTTTTGATTAATTTTCATAATTTAATATTTACCCGCACGATGGGTAACAATCGTCGTCGTCGTCATCTTACCCGTTCATGGTATTCTTCCATAGAACGCCAACTTCCGGCATATTTTCCATTTATCTCCTTGCGAATATTGTTAACACCCGTCAGAAACGTTCCTCGTCCTTGCAATCTGTTTTCATGCGTCAGAGTTTGAGATGGAGTGCGAGAAAGTTTTTCTACAGCATAGGGACTCCCATCGCCCATCCTGAACAGTTAAAAGATGTTGCAACAGAAACAGAATATTATGAAAGGATATATACGGAAAACTCTTCCAAGATGGGGTTAACTTGTATAGTAGTCAGTATATGAGGAGATACATAGCAGGGGAGGGAGTAGAGTCTGTGGCTGTGCGTAATGTAAACTTTTTCAACAATCTTTCATGATTACAATGGATGAAGGGATGAATCTGTTTCTTTAAAGCTTTTGTGAATGTTTAATGTCGTTAAACATCTTTAATCTCTGTTATGAAAAATGGGGGTCGCGAGATCAGGATTCATGTGCACGGATAAGCTGTTTAAGGCGAGGAAATTGAATATTAATGGCAGAATTAATGAGAATTGAAGTTTACTTGTATAATTTGAATTGCCTGGCAGGAAAATGTGAAACATATTTTGATCAAACGAGCAAAAGTCTGATTGTTTATCTTTTGATTTAATCGAATTTTCTTTAGAATATTGTATCACATAAAAATTATAATATTTGTTTTTGGGGCAATTTTAATTGATTGCAATTTATAATAAAAATATTTTATTGGCAGCGACATTTATTAAAGTCCAATTCATATGGATCAGAATGTAATATCAACTTATCGGTATTTTATATTGATTTTCCAATAAATACGAAAAAACCCCTCATATCTATCGGTGTGTGAGTCCATTAAAATTTAACAGGCATATAAAAAATCCGCGCGTCAATATAATCGAAATCTGTTGAAATGATAAGACCACAACAACGACGTCCGTGGCGTCATAACTTTCGCCATATGACGCCCCATTAACTATGCGTTTTGATGCTTTCTTGTATAGCCAGCCTGACTCCAACTTCAAGGGGTGGTGCCTTTTATTTGGGACTAGCGATACATTGCAGTATCGGAATATCACAAATTTTATGTCAAATCAATTTAACTTCCAATCGCGCTTTTATATGTACATACATATGCCACAAAGTTCATGAGGTATAAGTGATAAAAAGTTTGCCTTCAAAATGAGCATGAGCGACCATTTGGTCCATAAACGTACGGGCGATTTATTTAATTATGTCGCTCAATAAAGTGGTCGCATTTTAATGCGAACAGTAAGGATGGATATAAATGAGATTTTAGCTCTGGGAAGGAGCAATATTTTTGGCTAAAATTAATGGCAATACGGGTCAGTACATTAAGTATAATGGGTTCATAAATTCGTTAAAGTCGCCTTACATTGTCCAATCAATTGTACTATCGATTGTACAATCGATTTGGCGATGGACTGCACATACAGTGCTTGTCATCAGAATAGCACACCCCTTCGCATGAATAGTTTCGGGCTGATTTCCAACCAAACTAAAAGAGCTAAAATTTCAAAATTATAAATGTTAATAGTCTATTCAATTCTGAGTTAATTAACACAAAAAGAATTGTGTTCACATTTTTTAGTATTGATTTATAATTGTTTTTCGAAAAAGAACACACAAAATAGCCATTTAAAATTTGTCATCAGGATAGCACATGCAATTTCTTTTTTGCCTATCTTCCACAATTAAAGACGTAGGACCCCCAATTTTGTGTGGTTGTTTCAGTAAGATATTGATTTTAATATGAATAAGGAAAAATCATTGTCTGCGGAAGAGGGACCAAAATTTAAGGCATACAAGGAGTCAAGGCGGTCAAAAAGTGAAATTTCGAGAATAAATTAATAAAAGTTGATAAGTTGAATGCGAATTCATGTGTAATAAGTAGCGTTAAGGTAAAAATAATAGAGGCGATAAGAATTGAGTACATGTCAATCCTTATGAGAGATTAATTTTGAGAGTAACATCTGGCCCTCATGACTCGGTCGCAAGAATTAGGGTAAATTTTGACATTAAGGCGAGCCTATCTTTTGTTCAAACAGTGATAATAAAACTCCACATTTTAAGAAACTAAAACTAAAAAAATAAACTCCAACTTAACTTTCCCCGAAAGAAAATACGTTAAAATTAATCATAAGAACAATTGGTATGGAACAAAGAATGGCGGTATGTTATCTTTTCGGATAAAAAGAAGTTCACTTTAGAAGAGTAACACAGTTATGTAAGACACTAAAACTTTACTTTGATATATAATTATTACATTTTTTTTTATGAACATGGCGTACTGGACACTTGTATGCATAAAATACGATACTCACCTGATCTATACCGCCTGATACCATCTGTAATGAGAAAAAGACAACCAATGAGCCTGCAGTTACATGCACTGAAGATACCAAGTTATTTGAAACGTAAACGAATTATAATTCAAATATCTATGTTGGCCCGGCCAACAAACAGGAAGAAGAGGAGAGCGAAGGAGAACCACTTGTCGTCGTCTCAGCATCGGTCATCGGCTTCTCGTTATATCGGTTGATTCTGGCTCAGGTACTCAAACGGCAATGCGAGGTAGACGCAGGATGGATGTATCGGTTGATTCGGCTGCTTCTCCTTGGTTCAATCCCACTTCACTACCATCCTCATTCTCCTATATCCAGAAGTAAAGCCTTTCTACCTAAGGCACACAACTTCTGGCGAAAACATTCTCATTAGGTATTCTATGGTAGAACGCGGAAGGGGGAAACCACAACCTCCTAGCTAATACAGAGGGGGATCAACTCCGGAACGGAGCACCGCGCCTCTACTCACATTTCAGAGAGGGGAACACCACAACCTCTCAATCACACAACACGAAGAGGAAAGACACCACAACCTCTCCAAACATCAACTCAACATGGAGAGGGGAGACACCACAACCTCTCCAACACGTAAACTCTGTGCAAAGAGGGGAAACACCGCAACCTCTCGAGTTTACCACCAATAGAAAGGGGAGACACCACAACCTTTCTACGAACGTCAACACAACATGAAGAGGGGAAACACCACAACCTCTCCAAAACGTAAACTCTGTGCAAAGAGGGGGAACACCACACCCTCTCGAGTTTATCACAAGTAGAAAGGGGAGACACCACAACCTTTCTACAAACACAACGCTGAGAGCGGGACGACCACAACCTCTCAACGACTCAATCGGAGGGGACCAACTCCGAAGTGAAGCCCACACGGCTCTAAACATCTCACTGAGAGGGGAGACACCACAACCTCTCAAACTATCATAACTTTCCGGAAAGGGGGAAACCACAACCTTTCCATACAACACTCACTCAATACTGAATCTTAGAATACCTCTTGGTAATTTTCCGTGCTGTACACACAGCAAACATAGTCCGCCATAAATCAGATCTTACACAATTAGTATAACAACAATACAAGCAACTACAAGCTCAGTGTACTCACCTACGCACAACGTCTTTTCCTACCGACACCTTAGCAACAGCATCGAATGTGTCGTGATATCTTGAAATGGATTTTCTCGCGTCACACCTCACAAACACCCCGGAAAAACACTTGACGCGAACCACGCTCGTGTGGAATAAACCTAATGTCGATGTAGTCGCGTAATTTGACCACGGGAATACAACAAAACCAAACCAGGAACATAAAAGCGCTTGACGTACCACCAGGAAAAATGACCGATTTTATTTTATTTTTCAATTGTCATTTAATTTCATGGCCTACTATGAAAATACAATCCTTCAAAAACACCAAGCATCCTACAGTTATAATGTCTACTTCCAGTATCTTTGATAGGAAGGACACCATTAGGATCGCATTCATTGTCGGACAAATTGTGTAATGGTCTCGAGGGCCAAGCGATACTCTGAGATGATACTTCTTTTTATTCGAAAAGACAACATAGCGCCATTATTTATTACATGTCAAGTGCTCTCGAGTTTAATTTAAGCGCATTTTTCTTTAGTTTTAGTTTCTTTAGATGTGGAGCATTTTTGTATCACTATTTGAACAATAGGCTCGCCTTGATGTGAAAATTTACCCTAAGCCTTGCGACCGAGTCATGAGGGCTCGACTCCTCTCTCAAAATTACTCTTTCATAAGGATTGACAAGTACTCAATTTGTATCGCCTCTATTATTTTTACCTTAACGCTATACATATTGCACACGAGTTCAGATTCAACTAAGCGACTTTTATCAATTTTTTCTCGAAATTTCACTTTTCGACCGCCTTGACTCCTTGTAAGCCTTAAATTTTGATCCCTCCTCCGCAGATAATGATTTTCTCTTATTCATAATAAAGTTAATATCTTACTCAAACAACCACACAAAATTAGGGTTCCTACGTCTTTAATTGTGGAAGATAGACAAAAAAGAAATTACATGTGCTATCCTGATGACAAATTTTAAATGGCTATTTTGTGTGTTCTTTTTCGAAAAACAATTATAAAACAATATTAAAAAATGAAAACCCAATACTTTTTAATTTAATTAATTTAGAATTGAATAGACTATTAACAGTTATAATTTTGAAATTTTAGCTCTTTTAGTTTGGTTGGAAATCAGCCGAAACTATTCATGGGAATGGGTGTGCTAATCTGATGACAAGCAGTGTACACTATACAATTTTACGCACAATCTAAAATGACATTTTCGCGATTAGATGTACGGATTTTAAGAGCGTAAACTATGCAGTGGCGTAATACCTCTGATGGCCTTCTGGGCTAGGATGTAAGTGGTACTAAAAGCACCTATAATACCCAGTCATGCCATTTGTTAAAGCCCAAAACACTGCTAACCAACACAAAATAGAGCTGTACATAATACTCTTTATTTCGTTGCTTTGCTGTATTTTGGGCCACCTTATCAGCGAAGCTACGAGAGTAGATGGCCAACCGCCAGGGACCATAGTAAAAGTGAGAGCACGCAGTCTTGGGCAGCCCTTGATGTTCCATTTAATAGTAGAAAAGGGTATTCTTTATATGTCGAGCGCTCAGCCTATGGCATCGTAGCCTGTGTTATCTAAGGCATTCTCGATATCTAAGAAGGCGCACAAAGCAATCTCTTTTTCATCCAGTGCCGAGAAGTCCATGGAACGCCATCACAGTCAACTAGCCCTTAACATAGGCGAATTATGGGTGTGGTGTAAACCCTTTTCCTTTCTATCAATGATCTGGTGTATAATTCCATTAGCCGTTCCATCGTTTTAAGGAGGATTGAGGTTGGGCTGATGGGCATGGTCCTTAGGTCCTAAGGTTTGTTGCCTTGCTTCGGAATGAAGGTTACGTTGACCCTCCTCCAAAAGGGATGTAGCAGAAACCATTTAACCTAAGGTGACCAGAATCCCGAAGACTCAATGCTGTACAGATGCTTGCGGAATTCGGTTTTCGGGAAAATCCTCAGCCATATTTGGATTTCGTCAAGCGTTGTTTTTCAGATAGTGCGACTGCCACAAGAACAGATCACTAAGAATATTTTGTGATACAGCGGCACATGAAGGCCTGTTCCAAAAACCGGGATCCCGGTACAAAACCGGTGTTCACTTGGTACCGGACCCGATATTCGAAAGTACCGATATCCCGGTTTTTTTTTTGGTACCAACTAAAAGAAACGACCGACGAGTCGATTTTTTGGTACCGAGTTACAAAGCAAAACCGGCTTATGGTTAAAAAAAACCGTCGGTACTGAAAAAAACCTGAGTCGGTTTTTAACCCGGTACTCAAAAAAACCGGCTTATGGTTAAAAAAACCGTCGGTACTGAAAAAAAACCTGAGTCAGGGAAACCGCTTGTGGTACCGGGTATTGAAAAAAACCGAAACCCGGTACTGAAATCTCGGTACCGAACAGGCCTAGGCACATGGGAGGCTTGAACTTGAACAATACTGCATCATGCTACCCGGCATGCAGTTATGTAGGATTTTTCTCACAACAATCTCGTTCACTCATCCGCCGCATCGTCTTTCGGTATT
The DNA here is from genome assembly GCA_949715475.1 of Microchrysa polita. NCBI lineage: Eukaryota > Metazoa > Arthropoda > Insecta > Diptera > Stratiomyidae > Microchrysa > Microchrysa polita. Next base: position 21,914,536 of record OX454419.1, on the reverse strand, counting down.
ACTTCATAGAGGCTGCCTCAACATATTTACGTCCTGCTTCCTCGCCCTGCAGAACATAATTGTATGCTACAGACAAACCACTCATTGAGATCTATTTTTATCGCATCCATCTTCAGTGCGGGAACGATTTTTAACATTTGCGGTCGATATTGCAGACGAACTATCAATTTTAACTTCATCCCACAACAATATTTGCTTCGCTTAGTCACACAGATTCCTCAGGAACCTCAGCTAAACAAGCAAATTTGAAACAATTTTAAAAACAGCCCATTTTTCGATCTCGTTGGCAGACCTTAAACGACTAAAGACAATTTTTATTCGGTGGAAAAGCAAAGAAACAAGATAAAGTTGACTATTCCTTAAATTCCTTATTTAGAACCCTTGAGCTTAATGCATTTTTCCAATGCTGAAAAAAATTATCCTGACCACTGATCCCTTCCAACTTCCGAAAACCATCTACGCCACTGGTTCTCTTTAAGAAGCATGTCAAGCAAGTATGTTTTAAAACAAAAAGCTGTGATAAGGAATACTATTCGAAATAAGATTAGGTATACACATAAAATGGAAGATACATCTCAGAAATTTCAGATTTCTGTACGGACAGTCGTATGATGTGGCATCTGGCTTTTCACGATACCTGCAACCTATACTTATTAAAAAGCTTCGCTTCGTTTATTGCAATCTTTTCGTTATACTAATACCTTATTGGGCCGAGAATTCTTACGATATGGTGATGGCATTCCAGGATCCAGGCACACCTACAATGTAGCTATGGAGAGAAATCTGAGGAGAACCTCCAGAGCGGTTGAAGAGTACCTTATCCTGTTTGCAATATTTTTGAAGGAGAATATGCATTCCTCCATGGTTACATTAGTGATGCTATGTTCCCAGATTCGAAGGACTTATTGTGGGCAAAAATCTTTCTCTAAAAGCCGTTGTAGAGTCCTTTCTTTATTATGCTTTCTCCTATAGAGGTTGATAGGGGAATCTAATGGAGTACAGTTTTGTGATAAATTAAAATCGCATCTTTTGACGGGTGAACCTTTGAACCTTGAAATGTTCACAAAATATCGAAAGCGCGGTGCCTTACAAGTCTGCAAAATTTTCAAAATTTCGCTCATGAATTGCCAAGTTAAAGTAGGTACTAACATCGTCAGTTCACGTGAAATCCATGCAAATACTGTCAAAATGTTGATGATCGTGAAATCGGATTCGCTTGGTGGTATTCACTTCACATGAAAGTCTCCACACCGGTTTTTGACATTTCGCCGGCGAAAATAATGCCGCTGCACTTTATTTCACAGTGAAAAGATGTCATCGACAATCAACCAGAACGCGAGTGAACATTTTTCTTAAATTGAGTGAATAGAAAGCAAGTCTCCACGGCACCGTTTTCACGGGAAACATATATGCAAGTTTTTCGCTCGGTGAACTCAGTACATACCTTTAAGGGCTGAATTAAGATCGATAGTGAAATATTTCCCGCTGCGATTTTATCAATAAAAATGCATACTTACTGTCGTGTCACAAACGGTGAGGAATTCCATAAGCTACCATCCGAGACGGGTTCCATAATTCTCATCGGCAATTTTATGTATTATTTTTCGATTCCCCGGTCATTTGACATTTCACAATGAAATAACCGGGGAATCTGAAAATATACATAAAATGGCCGAGAAAAATTATGGAACTGTTTTTGGATTGTAGCTTATGGAATTCCCCAGCATTCCCCACAGCGGACAAAAGTTTCACTCTAGATGTCAGTACTAGGCTTTACGGACAATTTTCTATTAGAAAACACAAAAGTGCGATTTGGGCATATGTAACTTCCGAGCGCGGATATAGGTAGGACCTTGAAACTTGGAGGAATTGTGGGTCAAGCAGCAGTACAAGTACGCCACATTTCATAAATTTCGGTCGATTCTTGAGCTATGTAGATATAATGAATGATTGGCAAACATAAAAGTGCTATTACCTCGCTTAATATTTATAGTACAGGGGTCAAACTTGACATCTTAAGTCGCATCTTTCGACCTTGACAGCTAGAGGCTTCGAATTTTCACGAATGAACAGTACGGTCCCCTACAAGTTATTTCGAAATGAGCGATTGTCAAACATAAGCGATTATCTCGCTAATTATCGTACAAGGTACAGGGGCAAAACTTTACACCTTAAAAACAGAAAAGATTAATCAAAAGCTTCACCGTGGAGCTTATTATTTAGTGAATTAGGTTTCATTGTGTGTCATGGGGAATGCTGTACATTTTGCTGTACATTTCCCAATGCTGTATGGCAGGTCAAAATGCTGTACTGTACAGCAAAATGCTGTACGTCTGGTCAGCTTAATTTAACCGGAATTTAATACCATTCCACTGGTAACTGAGCGTAATTGAGGATAGCCAGATACCAGAGTTGGTTCCAATCGGTCCATACGAACGGGTAATTCGCACGAGTGCGTGTTTCGGATGACCTACAAATAGATTTGAAGAGGCTAATTTCGGGCATGGCCGAAATTTGGAAACCCTTCGCTCCCCTCGGGCTAGAAATTCTTCGCGCGAACCTACGACTAATCACTCCCCCATTCTTTTTCTTCTGTCTTCACAAAAATTCCGTTGCGTCGAGAAAACAATATTTGTGTGGGGTTTGGTTGGAATAAGTGGGCAAATAAAAATATTTACTTAGAAAATTGTACTGGGGGATGCGGGAGCACAGTGGCGTGCACAGCCATTTTGTGAAGGGTATGCAAAATTAAAACCGAAGAAAAGATGATAAATACGTGTATAAACGCTTTTTGATATGTCGAAATAAAAAGGAAGGTTAGTGTTTCCTAAGTAATTGAGTAATCTCAGGATAGCTAAAAATGAGGAAAAACCGCCTATTTATATAAAATAAGTATAATAAAAAAAAACTTTGTAACTCTATCAAAATAGTGCTTGAAAATTATTTAAATCAATCAAACAAATGCAAACATTCGCATTGTAAGATTTATTGATTTTCTCAAATGGGTAAACTGTAGGCATACAAACCTTCTTATGTAATATGTACATAACACAGCCCAAGTAGCACAAACGAGTTGGAAAACGGTTATATAACCGAAATACAACCATGGTTATATGACAATATTGTTAGGAAAATGGTTGTAAAAACGTTTTAAACACGTTTGCCAAACCGTAAAAAAGAGGTTTTTGCCTGGCTCTAAACGTAACATTATTGTTGTAATATCGTTGTCTTTCAGACATTATTGTTGTAAAATCGTTGTGAATATAACCACAATTTCGTATGCTAAAAAATTAAAAATTTTACACTTTTTCTTTTTCAGAATTGACAAGTTTATTTTTATCTTAGACACTTTTTGTCTCAGACATATTATATTTTTTAACTTTTTATCCAAGACAATTACCTTTTTATCTATTTGCTTACAACTGGATTCGAACCTGGTCCTCTTGCGTGCTAATCTGTTACCATTGCCATTGCGCCAGAAGGGAAATACTTCTCATGTTCACTAAATCTGAAGTACTTGACGCGCCATACATGGCGGTCGCAAGATTGATTCTCAGTCATGCCATATTTTATTTCTCTTTTTTTCTTATGTCAAAAATTCTCTTAACATAATCCCTTTTATGATATTTGTTTCAGTTAGCGCTGGGAAGCTTGGTATCCAATATATTTGCAAATATCAAAAAGATACTTTCGGTTCAAATTCTAACAATTGTGTTATACTTTAAACCATGTTGTATTTGTGACAATTATGTTCTTTTATGACAAAATTGTTCAAAGAGTAACAATTGAGTCAAATTATAAACATTAATTTTGCAAGGAAGACATTAAGGTTTTCGGGAGAAAAAAATGTTTCAAATGAAACCATCTAGTTAATTTTGAAGCAAATATTTAAGTTTAGACTCCAACAAAATGCTCACTTTAGTAACAATAACCCATATCGTTGATTATTCAACTAAAATATAACCAAAAATCGGGTTGTATATCCAACCAAGGTTATTTTGTGCTGCTTGGGAGTGTGACTAACAAAATGCATACATAGCTATGCAACCAACCCCGTGCAAAAATGTGCATTATAACTTGTTTCTGATTAGTAAAATACATTCTCTTTCAAAAAATAATAAATTCCTGTTTCAACATTGTTTAAATATTAAAAAACAAACAAAGGAAACATTTTGTAAAAACTGAACGACACCTTTTGGGACCTACTGTTTATTTCCGCTTTGGTTCCCTTTGCTCAAATCTTATCACAACATTTTTCGCCGCTTGTGCTATAGTCATCGTTCGTCCGTCAACTTTGTTCGCCAACGCCAAGGCAGGCGTGCTTCTCTTCACCATATAAACCTGCAACATTGTTGCAGTTTAATTTTTTCAATTCGTATGGAGATTACAAGCACGGCGAAATGGTGCTTATCGTGCATACTCTAGTGTCGGCGAAAAAACGAGGTCAGTGGAACCCACACTATTTATATAAAGATGGCGCTGGTACATTTATTGAGGAAAGAATTAACAGTGAAATCAGTAATTATTTACATGAACTTGTATGAAGAAAATGTTTTTAAATGAAAGGGTATGCACTGCTTATTTGCATATATGGAGTGCACGCCACTGCGGGAGCATGACCCCATAGTATGATTCCATTTGCTTTGGCCTTTTTAGTTGCTTTGATAAAGACACATTAATTTAAGGTTTTGTCAAATTGGTGTAAAAAATCCCATTTCAGTTCTTCTAACTAAAATGGGATTAGGGTTTGTATGGCAGCCCCATGACTCCATGGTCCGATTTGATCCATTCTTACATATGTTTTGTGTCATCGATAGAAATACATTTGTGTGAAATTTGGTTGAAATTGGTGCACAAATTATAAAGTTTTTCTTGGAAGAACCTAATTTGGGGGTCGGGTTTGATGGCAGCCCCATGACCCCATTGGCCAATTTTACCGATTCATATATACAAACTGCCTGCAGCAAAAAGAAGCATTTGTGCAAAATTTCAGCTTCATAGCTTTTTAATTGGTCGATCGCAACAGACGGACAGTCAATGCGTTCCAAACTTCATGACAAAGTTAATCTCTCTCTCTGGTTCCTTGTAACCCCTAGTCGGGCATAGGACATTGACTACGCTTTTTTTCCCACCTCTGCCTATTAGCAGCCATCGCCTTTAGCTGGTCGCACGATTTGCCTATAGATTTTCCCTCTGCCTCAACAGATCTTCTCCATGTATTTTTGGGTCCTCCCACACGACGGCTAGCATTGGTTCCCTGAGAATTTCAATCAAGAGCCTGTTTGGCAATGCTTTTTGGCTCTTTTCGAAGTGTGTCACCTATCCACTGCCTATCCTATTTTGGCGAGTAATTTTGAGGAGGTCGTCGTTAGATATTACCTCAGGCCGGCGAATTCGTAGGATGCGTCGTAGGCACTGATTCACGAAAGTTTGCAGTTTGCTGGTAATGGAACTGGTCACCTTCCACATGGAACGCCAATATAGAAGCACAGATTTTACATTGCTTTCGAAGATCCGGTATTGTTATTTCTGGAGATGTTTTGGTTTTACCAGAGAGGAGTCAAACAGAAAAATACTTTTCGGGATTTATTTATGCGCGACTCTACATCGGCATCAGCCCCACCATCCGCAGTCACTACGCTTCCAAGGTAAGTAAAGTTCTTGACTTTTTCTATCGGTTGTCCGGAGATAGAAATGGTGTTTTGCCCTCCTGATGACGAGCTCATGTATTTAGTCTTAGCGGCATTAATTTTTAAGGCAGCACTTCGACTTTCACGATGCAAAGCATCCGTCATTTGAGCCAGATGATCTGGAGTGTTTGAGAGAAGGCATATGTCGTTGGCATAGTCCAGGTTCTGAAGGTAATCGAATAATTTAGCACTCTCCTTCAGAAACCCAACCCCGGGGTTGCAGCGCTAGGCACCTCAAATCTAACGACTTGAAATGGCACGGGTTAAGAATAGTGCTTCCGTCTTTCCCGACGTGTCGTAAGAGGCGACTAAAGGGACAGGAGAGAATAAAACTCTCCTGAGTTTCGAACATATCTCTACAATTGTGCGCGCAGCAACTCTGTTTTGCGCTCAAAGGGTTCAGATATGTACGAAACTTATCAAAAAATGGACCCCTGTGGTTTTGGGGTTAGAATCATACCACAGCGATCCCGGCTTGTCGTAAAAGGCGACTCGAGGGATAGGGTATGTAGGCTTGTATCCTGCGTACCTGAAATTTACTATACACTCGAAACATTAAATGAGCTTCGGATACCTCGGACTGATTCAACGGCAACGACTTTTGGCTATAAACAACGGACTACGATCGGTTTTTGGAACGTTCGGACGATGTGGGGTGAGTGTAATAACACAAGGCTCACAGAAGTCGAACAGGAAATGACCGCATACAACATCGCTATACTAGGACTGAGCGAAACAAGATGGTTCGGATCGGGGGCGACTTTATCACCAAGCTCTCGCACTGTACTGCTCTACTCTGGAAGTGAAGACGATAATTCACCTCGGCAAGCGGGCGTCGGAATCCTATTAACTAGGAATGCACGCCGATCCCTTATCGACTGGAAACCTTTCTTCGACCGTATCATCACAGCCCGGTTCAAATCCAGAGTACGAAACATCACAATTATTCAGTGCTACGCACTGACTGAACCTGCAGACCAATCCGCAAAGGACGTATTTTATCAGCGACTAGGCGACACCTTTGATAGGGCTCCCAGGGGTGACATCAAAATCATAATGGGGGATCTCAACGCCAAAGTCGGTACTAATAATTTAGGCTTGGAACACCTTATGGGCAATCACGGGCATGGCGACAACAATGGCGAAATGTTCGTGGAGTTCTGTAACTCTCGGCAACTAGTCATTGGCGGAACGTTGTTCAAGCATAAACCCTGCCACCTAACAACTTGGATTTCTCCTGATGGCAGAACAGAGAACCAAATTGACCATATTGCTGTTTCTAAGACATGGAGAAACTGCCTCTTAGACGTCAGGTCGTGGGGCTGATGTTGGCAGCGTCTACCATCTTGTTATCGCGAAATTTCGCTTACGAACGGCAGCGATTCAACGCTCTCACAACACGCGAATCTTGCCACGATTTAATGTGAAAAAGCTAAAAAATTCCTCAACTAGACGTGCATATTCGACCGCCTTGCATGAAAGAGCTTGTGCAGCAACATCTCTTCAGAATCCTACAATTGAAGATAGATGGAATTTTCCAAAGGATTCTTTTATTTCATGTGGCGAAGCGACTGTGGGAAGATTGGATCGAGGTAGGAGACCATTTATCAGTGATGCTACTTGGTCTCTTATCTCAGCACGCAAAAGAGTTAAGGAACAGATTAATTCTGCTGCTGATGATTCAGCTAAAAATCAACTTCGCGCTGAATACCGTTCACTGTATATATATGGATTGTAATAATTGGCGCGGTATTTGCCTACTTCCAGCTGTATCCAAGCTGATGGCTAAAATTATTTTCAACCGGATCAAGAATGAAGTTGATCGCACTTTAAGCAATGAACAGGCTGGCTCTCGTGAGGGTTTTCATGTAGCGACCATATAAACACCCTCCGAATTATTATTGAGCAATCCGCCGAATGGAGATCCCCATTACACCTCATGTTCATTGACTTCGAGAAGGCGTTCGATAGTGTTGATCGGGAGTATATTTGGAGAGCTCTTCGTAGGAGGGGCATACCAGATAAAATAATTTCCATCATTAAGGAATCTTATCAGGGAGCCCCATGTCACGTTTTGCACAAGGGTAAGCTTTCAGATCCTTTTGAGGTGCACAGTGGAGTGAGACAAGATTGCATTTTATCACCTATTCTTTTCCTCATAGCCATTAACGATGTACTAGTGAGCGCGCTTCAAAACCATAGGAAAGGTATCAGATGGAAAATGTTTGATTACCCGCAACACCTGGACTATGCTGACGATATTTGTCTGCTTTCAAATAAAAAGGAGGATGTAGCTCAAATGGCCGATGCACTGCATTGCGAAAGTCGTAATGCTGGGCTCAAGATAAACGCTGCCAAGACCAAGTACTCCCATCCTGGGGGACAAAGCGGAATTTGTGTTTCGGGCCAGGCAGTCGAAAAAGTTGACAAATTCTGCTACCTCGGAAGCATAGTCAAAGCAGATGGCGGCCCGAACGCTGATGTACAATCGCGTATCAATAAGGCTAGGGCAGCCTTCTTCACTTTGACTCCTTTCTGGCAAAATAACAACATTGCCAGGCGCACCAAAATCCGAATCTTCAATTCTATTGTAATATGTGTGCTTCTTAATGGCTGTTCAAATTGGAAGGTGACCAACGAGATAACAACTAAGCTGCAAACTTTCGTAAACCAGTGCCTACAGCGCATCCTACAAATCCGCTGGCCGGAGATTATTTCCAATGATGATCTCCTCAGTATCACAGGCCTGGATTAGATAGGCACTTCTGTCAAAATGCGAAAGTGGCAATGGATGGGTCATACTCTCCGAAGAGGGCCAACAAATATTGCAAACCAGGCCCTAGATTGGAACCCTCAGGGAGCCAATGCTAGACGCCGTGTTGGACGACCAAGAAACACGTGGAGAAGATCGGTTAATAGCGAGGCTGCTTCATTAAACAAACAGTGGTCAGACCTAAAGACGATGGCACAGAACAGAACGAGATGGAAAGTAGGCGTAGTTGATGCCCTATGCCCCACAAGGGGTTAACAGGAACCAGAGAGAGTGAAGGGAGGGACCATGGTCCCCTGGACTTACTTATCTCCGAGATTCACGGTTTGAAAAAAAAAAAAAAATACTTAATGGCAGGTAACCCTCTTAAAAATGAAGCCTCCTAAAGTCGTAGGGTCGTTTTACATGTAACTGCCCGCTGGTATAAATCCTGGGAGACTTGCTTTTAACTTTAAGACGGGCTCCGTCTATTTACTAGTCAGCTATGCAACTCAAAATCATGTGGTCATCAAATCACAAACTAGCTATAATTACAGGCGCATCGGCATCGGCCTCCTTCGAAGCTCGGATTATGCCATTCTGCATCACTCAAGTGCATAGGGAGTGTCACCTTTCGAAGTTCTTTTGGCAGATCCATGCAAAGGCCCCATGGGACACAGGCTAAACTAAAGTTTACGACACTGTTCCGATGAGCGGCAACTGGTAGGTGAAGATTTGCCAGGGGAGTCAGATCGCATTCTTTCAAGAGAGGAAGAGTTTTTGTGCAAGCTGAAGAAACCCAAAAGCAAAGAAAAATTCACGGATAAGACCCTAATAAGACGTTGAAGGGACGATCCGTATTTGTCGGAGTCTCCGACAAATAGCTTGGCCCCTATCCCATTATATGGAAACTGTAACAAATTGAGGCTCCTTCCTAAACTGAATAAACCAACTTAAGGGCCGAACTAATGTCAGCAAATCCGGCTGGAACTCTCATGCCTAGGGCAGGCAGTGTTGTGTGTTTTTTGATATTGTGGTTCTGATTGCAGCCAAATAGCCAGAGGAGCTCGGAATTTACGCCCAGAGGCGATTATAACTATAAAGCTATTGTTGTTAACGGTTGGCCTTAAACTGGCTGAGTTAAAAGAGAGATTTGAGGATGAACTTTGGAGGGCATGTGAAGTATGTATCCGAATAGGCTATGCATACTGTGTATATATATATACTGTATATACCTCACCGGTTCGGGCTCTTTCACTATAGGTTGCCCAGGAATTAAGATTAGTTTACCGTACGTATGAATTGAGAACAAACTCGCACGAAGCTGCTTACATCGCTGCTGGAGGAGTTCTGATTGAAAAAATACCTTGAGGTTTTGAGATTCAGGAAGGCTTGGACAGGAAAGCATGAGACAGTGGCAACAGTGATGGGACGAAGCTTCAATTGGTAGATGGATACACTCTGTCATTTTTGATATTGAACAATGGTCTAAACCCATTTTTGCACCGTTTCAAGCTTCATGAGCTCGCAGAGTGTTCTAGCTGCAAGGGAGCCGTAATAGATGCAAGGCACGTTTTTTGTTAAGTGTCCTATATTTCTCTCAGGCCGTAAGTAATTGAATGTGGGAGTGAATTTGGGAGAAATTTTTAAAAGAAGAAGCGAGACGTAAGTCAGCATGTCGGGAATAATATCTCTTGTAGCGCAGGAAAAAAGTCAAACCAAATTGAAAGCATATGAAGATTATTTTAGCTAAATATAGAGCAATAATAATTACGGCGTTTGTGAAAATTTATATTTCCTTAACTTTTTTATCTCCGTCATGGATTTTCTTTTCTTCGTCACTAATGGAATTGTCTTTTTTAGCGTTAGCTTTTCGGCTGGGATACCTGTAATATAGCGATTTAATCGGCATTTCTTTTGGCATATTCTATCAAATCGACTTACATCACTTTTGGATAAATTTGCTTCTTACAACCGCCATCCGATAATGGAATTCGTCGAATCTTACCATTTTCGCAACAAACTTCTATCTCCTCATCAGTATAATAAAGCGGAACTGATCGGCGTTGTTCCAATCTCTTTCTTGGACTAATGATCGTATGACTTCCTCCGCAGAATCTTTTTTGCCTATACGGCCCCTCTGCATTACAATCGTCACAAGGACATGCTCCTCCTCCTCTTGTCTCCACATTGCCTGGGTCAATTGAACTGATCCGCTGAATATTTCGGTGAATCTGAGAGCTAACGTCTGCCGAACAAGTCTCATTCTTACATCCTTGAAATGCTTGTTTGATTTTCTGATTAATGAATTTAACCAGTACCGCTTTTTCAGATCGTTCCATTTTTTCATCGATTTGCGATTGCATCTCGTACCAGAATTTTCGCCATTTTATTTCCGTCGCAGCGAGATTTTCAAAAGTTTGATCAATATTGCTGGATAGATCGAATGTGGTTTTATTGAAAACATCAAGCGTGATCAGATCCTGGAGATCCACTTTGTCGGCTTTGAATTGTAGCAGATATTCGACTTCTTCGTGATCGGCTTTTATCATTTTCAGATGATCCAATCGTTCAGTGAAAACATCAAATTCGGCAATCGTTTTCTTGGACACCTCATCGAGATTTCTTACCTTTTCCGCGAGAGCTTTCAGCTTTTCCACTTCATATAGACGGTTGTCTAGCGCTTTATTGTTCGCATGTAATTTATTAAGACACGTGTTCAGATCTGCGATTTTATCGGTATTTTGAGCAAGTTTTTCAAGTATTTCTTCGAAACACAGGTTCAGCTTTTGTCCACTCGGCATTTCCTCAAGAGCTTTTGAAAATGAACTCTGTTCCTCCTTAAACTGCTGTAGCTCCCTGCTTATAGCCTTAATCGTATTTATCAATTGACACAATTGTTTTTCCATGTCCTGAGTCTTTTCATTCAGCAAATTTATATCCGTTCGTATTTGCCTTCCTTCAGCTACTTTTGCTTCCAATTCATCGCAACTCATGGCTCCACATATTGTGCTTAATTTCTTGATTTCATTTTCACAAGCTTCCAGTCGATTGGACAGATCCGAGCATTCAAGATTGCTTATCCTTGTTCCGGAAGGGATTTCATCGGCAGCGAACTGATCATCTCGGGTGGATGATTTTTTCGATATGCGATAAAGCTGTTCGGCTGGTGGATCTGATTCAACATACATTCGTTCGAGCTTGCAGGCTGAAACTTTAAAAGGACGCTGTTTACCTCCTTCGAGAATTTTGAAGCCGTCAATCGTCTTCTTCGATTCGGCTATGATATTTTGAATTTCAGTCATTAGGTTCGGCGAGACTAGGCTCACGCGAATCGTTTGTAAGTTTAATTTTGATGCAATGATTTTGAGTATGACATTGAGAATGTTGAAATTAATGTGGTAGGGGCTTAGGCAGGTGTCAATCAGTTCGTCTATGGTGAAGATGCCTGGTTCCGAAGGAGTTTCGTCGTTCATTGTTTTCTTTGTATATAGGTTAAATGGAAATAATCAAATATTTGGCAAAATAAATAATTATAAATAAATGAAAACGTACAGCAGTATCACACAAGACGCGGAATGTATAAAAAATATTCAGGACTAATCAATTTGAATTATAATGATATTTGTCCCTACTATTACTATGTTCTGTTGTGGATATACAACATTTTGTATTATTGAGCAAAATTTTTTATGTTGTGTCAGTTTCGGTTGGTATTTGGCATATCCTAAACTAACAGTAAAAATAAAATGAGATTTTCGCGTAAGGACAGTTGCAGTTTTCGTGCATTAGTTTCGCGGTATCCGGTATCATTTCTGATGTTAATTTTGTACGAATGTGACTTTCGGTAAGTGCTGTGAGTTTAGTGACAAAAGTGCTAAAAAATGATAAGAAGAAGATGCGCTGGGTTAGTGGCTAGCTGTTCATTCGAAGTAATAAGTTACGTCTATTAAAAGTAAGTCAACAATTGCAAGGAACGACAGTGAGTAGGCTTTGTCCTTTGCTTCACAAAAACCTCCAAGAGAGGCACTTCTCCCTTGAGCCATCCTCGTCGCAAATGCAATCCGCTGTCCTTTAGGAACCGTCCGTAAAATCCCGGAGTTATCCCCAATTAAATTCAATAGCTCCCAAGTACCTGATGGAAGAATTATGTCATGACTTATCACTCTGGTTTGTTTTAAGGGAGGATTTTTTTATGCGCTCACTATTCAGTGCAGCTCCCTATTTGGCTCCTCAATTTTCATAGTCTCTCTGTTTTCAGCTACTGTTAAATGAATGTTATCTCGCCTCGCTGGCGAACGGCTCGTATTTTTTACCACCGCAAGAAAGCAATATACAGGTGGCACACGGGAACTCGGCGCGGCGGCTTTTAAACCGACCCAAGAATCGAAAATGATTGCGAATCAACAAACATTTATCATAAATCTCGGCTCTATTTTCAGTGCCAACCAACCAACCAACTTTGGAGTATAGCTTTCCGCAGAGAGAGGAATTTCTTCACTAGTTTCAACGTGCGTGGCTTATTTTCATATATGTGCCATCTCGAAAATTCTTTCCATTGATTAAACATGCATTTGATTGGATTGAAATAAATCCGCTTGTAGATGGGTGTACAGATTAGCATAGGTCAATTTTACGGGTTCGACTGTACCTTGCTTAGCAATATGCTCGTTCCCATGAAATTGACCTATGCTCGCATTTTTGCATTCTATGCATATATCACGCGTTAGCAAAATTAGTTTCCTTCACCAAAGTAAATTGTTGAATGTATCGAATTTCACTGTCTTGTATTTCATTGGAAGAATTGTATATAAATGAGTATCGAAGATACAAATAAATGCCATTTACATACTGGAGAATATCTAGAGTATTTTGTTCTTGGTCTACTAATCAATTTCTATCCATAGATCTTGAACTTATTTTAATTTGAAGAATAATGTCAGAGCTGCTTTAATCGAGAAATCCTTGTCTAGCATGTCCAGAAACAAATGTGGAGGAAATCACTGGCCGTGTGTACTGTAGCTCTATCCTTTATCTTGCTGAATCGAAATGTTCGCAATTGATCGTCTCAATGCTAGATGAATCAATGCAATGGAACCAATTCAAGGAATTCATCGGAGAAGACATTGGGAGAATTTAAGGTACTCGTAAATGGCGGCGAAATTTGATTGGAAGCTATTAAAAACGACTCCAAAAAAATTGTGATGTAAATGTTTCATAGGTCGTAGGGGAACTCGAAAGCACGCTCCGAGATAGAGATCCGGGTCTACCCACTGAGCTGATCGTTGAACGTGATCGTCGATTGTCTCACTGTCTGAGAGTTTCTCTTCTTCTTTGACTACTACTGAAAACAGTCTGTTAAAAAAGTGTGTCTGCTGTATTAAGCGGACAAATAAAATTGGCAATTATGTGGTCAGCCTCTAATACGGTGATTCTTTGTCAGGCCCTAATTCGTGTGTAGGAAAAACGGGTTGAGACAACAATACCGAACATTTGGCTTGTTCTGCTATCCGTTCACATAGGGAGAACTTTTGTGTTTCCGATATTTTCCGCTATGTGCCCCCTGTATGGCGGACGGTAAGATAAGTGTCGCTAGTGTCAATAAGAAGAACAAGAAAATTCTCATACACAAAGTACATTAGTACACAAGAAAATTCTAATTGCGAGAGCTGATAGCGTAATGTTCCGGTTGTGGTGACTCCCTTCGCGGCATCTGAGCATGAACCTCTATGGCAGTGGTTCTTAACATTTTGCACGTGAGGGACCACTTGATAAAACTCGTTATTTGTCGCGGACCACTAACATTCCAAATCTGTGAAGAGCCATACAAATCATGCAATTTTGTACCGAGCATTGTGGTGATAGTATTATTCCTCGTTATTTTCAACGAATGAAAATATTGGCAGTGAAAGTCAGTGATTTCCAGTGATTCCAAATATCTTAACGGCTGGCGGTAGAACTCCCAAATATTTAAGAAATCCTAAAAAATATTGACACTGACGCTTCCATTCAACTCCTTCATTCGTCAGCTGACCGACCGACCCTCTGCCTTCATCCATCTATTTATAGAACTGCACACACACGGCGAATCCAAAGCCAATAAAATGGATTGAAATCCACGGATTCACGAATTAAACGTGTGTGTTCGGCTAATTTGACGAAAATATGAGCATTTTTTAAAAATACATCATTAACATGCTCTCTCTAGTTGACCTCCCTCGGTGAACATGCTTAAGCAGTGTTCCCAGTAGGCAGTGTGACTTCCCTTCCTTCCTTCCTTCCTAAAATTAAATTAGATTTGCACCTAAAATGAGTGTTTTCCCCCGAAATGTGTATAAGTACAGCAAATGATCCAGGGCCCTACGCTGGACGCTAACTGTGATGTGCGGACGAGAAATGGATGTATGTACTTACATAGGGCGAACCCCAAGAGTACCGGTAAGGTGAATATGCACAACTATCGACACGGCTTCTCTACAGGCGTAGACGTAATTCTGCTACCTGCGTTGAAGGCTGATTAGTTGGAAATCCATGCTTGCGGTATCAGCTACACGCGGCGTATATATTCTATGCAATATTCCCAATCTATATAAAAAAGACAGGCGGAGTCTTGAAAGCACTCGCTTTACCTCTAAGTTGGGCTAATCGAAGATAGAAGGTACGACCCGTATCCCACTGACATAAGAAAATGCGAAACACATGCATAAGCTAAAAGGGTTCGCACAAAAAGGTTCGAAAAATTGGGAAATTTAAATAGCAACATGGCAGCAATCAGTTCAAACGTTCCCAGAAATGCTTTCGGGGCCCTATGGTGATCAAATCCGGTCTTCTAAGCCCCCAGAATCTAAGCCCAAAATATAGTAGATTTTGATGGCGTCCTCCGGTGTTGGAATCCTATAGTACCTTTTCTGCATAATCGCAGAATTTCCAACAAGCTCTCGGTCGTCCTGACATTCTCCCTTCATGCCCTTTTCTCATATTCATTTCCTTTTGGGTGTTCTCCATTAACAGCGATACATCTCAATGAAAACAGTCCCAATCAATTGTCTACCGCTTCTGGGGTTTGTGTTTGTGAAGCGCACAACTTTGAAGTTTTTTTTTGAAATATAGTCTGTGATAATTGAGAATATTCACATCGAACTATGTGGTAAAGGCTTCACGGACCACCTAATGTTATCTCAGGGACCACCGAACCGTTGCTCTATGGTGATGCTGATAATTGTAATTTGAGTGATTGGTTTACCAGTATGCTATGAGTAGGCTGGACGCTGGAGCCTCTGGCAGCAAATCTCAGGGGGCGGCGTATTCCGAGCAAATATTTTTATTATTTTTATTTATTTTTGCTTTCATTGAGTTTGTCAACATATTTTCTATTTAATTGGGAATCACATTTTCATCAGTGGAGCGAAGGGAATTAAAAACTCTGCGGATTATTCCAAAAATAAATTTTACTTTCGTAATAATTACACTCGTGATCGTGGGGGACTTAGGTCCCCATCGGCTTGTAGCTTGTAAGCTTAAAGCCGCAGCTCAGCTAATTTTCTTTTTTCAAGATCTCTTGGACCGTTTTGAGAATACACGAAAGTTTGACGGCGAAGATGATCTTTTATCCGCTCTACCATGCTATTGTCATTGGACCGGATGCATGTTCGCAGTGTGGTCGGGGTTATAACGGGGCATTGTCCTATCGGGGAGTTCGCCAGGAGACTCAAAAATTCCTCACAACGACTTCTACAGAAGCTGTGAGGATGAAGAGGAAGAGGAGAGTGTACATCATCTTCTCTGTGATTGCTCGGCTTTGGCTGAGAAACGTCTAAGGTTTCTTGGTTGCGGGTACTTTTACGTTCTGGATGATCTCAGAAATGTGAGCCCAATACAGATCAATAAATATATGGCCAGCACACGCTGGCTCCAAACAAATATGTACATATTTGAATTTTAAGGCTCTCATTGGCGGTATCACAATGGACCTATCACTGGGGTAGTGCGCTGGTCTCACTTCCAGTGGCTGTTAGCCTGTCGTTTCTTACCAAAGTTTCCCCCCAACAATTGAATATTGAACTGAAAGCGAAATTGTCATGTTGAGGGTATACTATTATATCATTTTCACAGCAAAACATACTAAAACAAAACGCAGCATTTGTTTCGTCGAAAACGTGCGGGACATTTACATTTTTTTTATTTAGAAGCACTGGCGTTTTGGGCCTTAGAAATTTCAACTGTCACTGGTCAAGGAACGCAATTGTGGAGTAAAAAATTTCTGCATTGCGGCCTGTCTATCTAGATGGCAGTAATAATTTCTATGTTAGCGTACGTGTAAAAAATAACAATTTAAAATCAAGAAAATAAGGATGGAGTCATAGACCAAAGAATGGGTAACCATTTTCTATCTCATACATACTTTTACCCTACTCCTAGGATGACAGCTAAACTAAGTAAATATAAGTTAAGGATAGAATGAGTAGTACATAGTCTGGCTGGTCTAGCGGTTAGTGCGCGCACCTTCGGTGCACAGGGTCATGAGTTCGAATCTCACCATCATCCATGGTGTTTTTCGAACTCACGAGCTTGTGACGGACTATGATCTCACTCAGATGTTAAACGAGTACCCATTTATGGGGATAAATAACACTGCTGAGCGTGATGCTGATCTCATTACCTCAACAAAAAGCAGATAGGATCTTGGAAATAGGATGTCACTAACACATCCTGCGGCCTTAGTCCAATGCTGGATTGTCGCGCCTGTTATTTATTTATAGAATGAGAAGGACAACAGTTTAAGGTATACTGTTATCTGACCAAAAACAACAAAGTTGTAAAAGTTTCCCCGCCAAAGAAAAATTCATCTGCCGCAAAAAGAATACATATGACCCCAATCCGCCGCTCATATGTAATTTTGTTTTAGGTGTAAATGCTGGATGTAATTTTGTTTTAGGTGTAAATGCTGGAGAAGTTTAAATGTAGAGGACTACTTCCTTAAGTAATGTGGTGGGAGCCGTCAAAGTGGCACTGAATAAAATGTTAATGCTCCCACCAAATTACTTTAAGAAGTAGTCCAGTACATTTAAACTTCTCCAGCATTTACACCTAAAACAAAATTACATCCAGCATTTACACCTAAAACAAAATTACATATGAGCGGCGGATTAGGGTGATATGTATTCTTTTTGCGGCAGATGAATTTTTCTTTGGCGGGGTAACTTTTACAACTTTGTTGTTTTTGGTCAGATATCATATATTTTTGCGTACTTAAATAGCCAATTAATATTTTTGTTTTGAGATCTTGATGTCCCAGTGTCCCAATTTCCTAATTGCCTTATGCCCCAATGTCCTAATGTGCAAATGCCCCAACATCCCAACATCCCAATGTCCAAATATCCCAATATCCCGATCTCCCAATATCCCAATCTCAATATCCTAATGTTCCAATGTAATAATATCCTGATGTCTCAATGCCCCAATGTCCCAATATCCCGATGTCTCAGTGGCCCAATGTCCCCACGTCCCAGTTTTCTCAGTATGCCTAATATCCTAATGTCCAAATGTAAAAATGTCCCATTGTCCCAATTTCTCAATGTCCTAATATCGCAGTGTCCCAATGTTTGAATATCTCGGTGTCCCAATGTCCCAATATCCCGATGTCTCAGTAGCCCAATATCCCTATGTGCCAGTGTCCCAATGTCTGATTGTCCTATTATCCCAAGGTCATAATATCCCAATGTCATAACATACCAATGTCATAATATCCCAGTGCCCCCATGTCCCTGTATCTCAGTGCCCTAATGTCACAGTATCCCAATGTTCCCATATCCCAATGTGCCAACAGCCCAATGTCCCAATGTTCTAATATCCCGATGTCCCAGTGGCTCAATGTTCCCACGTCCCAGTTTTCCCAGTGTACCTAATGCCCCAATATCCTAATCTGTTAATCCCCTAATATTCCAATGTCCTAAACAGTGGCGGAACAACTTCATTCGGGGCCCTCCCGCCAACTTCTTGAGTGGGCCCCCTACACTGAGAAAAAAGCAGAGGGAAATCGCTGATGACTAAAAAGTGTGGATCGACCTTAAACCAACTCTTTTGAAACTTGATTTTGATGTTACCGTGTTTGTACTAAAATTAAGAACGTCGCACTTTAAATAACTTTGCAAAGCTATACTTTGACTCTTTGTATTTTTATATTGAGAATAGCGTTCTTGTTGTAACGTTTATTAAATTAATGATTTCATTAATCTTTTTTTTTATTTTAAAAGAAAAACGCTTACTCGCTTTAAGCATAGTAAATAACCTGCGCCTACAATAGTATTCGATCCCGCGAACCTATGATTTGAAGACAAGTGCCCTATCTACCCTAATGCCGCATACACACGGTCAGTCCGCATTATTTTTTTTTTAACTTTCCGTTTCGTCAAAATCGAAGAAAATTTATGAATTTGACACAACGAAGAATCCAAAAAAATGGATTCGGATACTTCGTGTGTGGGCGCCCTAAGTTTTTAACTTGCTAGACAATTGAAAAAAGCGACACGTTATAAGTTCAATTCTAATCCTTGTTTCAGCTTTAAGTTTAAGTGTCTTTTAAATAAATCCTTTTGGCAACCCTCCTTTCAAACCAATTGTGGGCCCCTGCACCACAGCCCTAATGACTGTGTGTATACCGCCTGCTAGATAAAATATTTTATTCTTCAACGACATATACAGGCCGTATTTACTATAGTTTGAACTAGGTTTAGTACCACTCTCAAACTATTTTGTTCGTTTTTGACAGTTCATGACAAAGTGGATTGGAATTTAGACCGGAGTCTTGCGTTAGGTTTCGTCCATAGTGGACGTGTTAAAGTCCATGTGCTGAAATTGCTGTGCAATAGCCACCTATTGTTCGCGCACATTAAGCGCAAATACCGTGCTGAAGATTTGTGACCAAAGTGGCAACACAGTGGAGTGATTGTAGTGTGGTTTCACGTGCAGTGGCCCGCGCTCAGGGCGATCGTGATGGAAGACTCAAAACCAGAAACACTCCAAGGAATATAAAAGTTATCCTGTCAATACACATTCTACGAAGTTAGACCATAAAGTAAGTAATTGGAATTACCAATTACTTAGACAACCCAGCTTTTGAATTAAAGCTAAAGGAGAAAGAAGAAGAAGAAATTAGACCGAAAGTTTAGAAACTATCACCAAAAGCGTGGGTCTGATTTCAAACTGTGGCTACAGTTATAGCTAATAGCGCATAGCCATGCCAGGAGCAAAATTGAGGATCCGGATTGTCTCAAGAACTTTCAAAGATTTTCGAACAATAGGGACCTGGTGAAAGAGGAACAAAAACTTAGCATTTGTTTTGACTTAGAAAAGTGTCTTCTTGTCTACAAAAAAATGTATATGTCGGAGTGTAGTTTTTCGCAGTCGTGCTGTTTGTATGGTTCGGGAAATCTTTCATATGGCTTTTGGACCCCTACATATCGTGGGCCCCCCGCCACGCGGGCCCTGCGGGCCCTTATGCGCCGCCCCTGGTCCTAAAGACCCAAGACATTAATGTCCACATGTCCTTATATCCCAGTGCCCCAATGCCACAACAGCCCGATGTCTCAGTGGCCCAATGCCACTCTGTACCAGTGTCCCAATGTGCCAATGTCCGATTGTCCTATTGTCCCAAAGTCATAATGTCCCAATATCCTAATATCCCAGTGCCCCCATGTCCCATCGCCCAGTGTCCTAATGTCGCAGTTTCCCCAGTGTGCCTAATGTCCCAATATCCGAAAGTCCTAATGTGGTAATGTCTCAATGTCCTAATGACCCAAGATCCTAATGTCCCAATGGCCTAATATCCCAGTGCCCCAATGTCCCAATATCATGATGCCCCAATGTCACAATATCCCGATGTCTCAGTGGCCCAATGTTCCTATGTACCAGTTTCCCAATGTCCGATTTTTCTATTGTCCAAGGTCATAATGTCCCAATATCCTAATATCCCAGTGCCCCAATGTCTCAATATCCCAATGTCCCAATATCCCAATGCTCCAATGTCCCATTGTCCCAACATCCCGATGTCCCAATGCCCACGTCCCAGTTTCCCCAGTGTACCTAATGCCCCAATGTCTTAATGTCCTAATGTCCCAAGACCCTAATGTCCCAATTTTCTAATATCCCACAGCCCCAAGATCCTAGTCTCCCAGTCCCTTATTCCCGTCCGTTTATTAGCACAAACAAACGGACATTGGCACAAACAAACGGACGGCGAGAGCTTTTGTAGTGGCCAGCAGACAAGCATTATGCATTTCAGATTGTAAGAACGATGGATCTTGTCTTGCAAGTTTACCTGTCCGGTTTCGTCTTACAATCTGAAATCAGCCATTGGGTTTTGCAGCCTCTTCTTAGGGCATGCGATTTTTCTTCTATGGAAATTGCTCCTTTTTCTTTTCTCAAAATTTGTCTAGAAACCGTTTTTCCATGTTTCGAGTATGTTAGGCAGTCTTACGAGACTGCAATCTCGCGAGTATGAGTATCCTAATGTTTGTCAGTTTCAGAATTTAAGAATCTCATAGAGCTTACAACTACATATATATATTTTCAGCGTTTTTTTTTCTGTAGACGAATCCAATTTTCAACTTTACAACAATCTGCAAAACATTTTCCAGTTCATCATGCCTCGTAGTGAATATTGAGCGATTTTTCAAACAAATGACTTGGCATCTTTACACGCGTCTTTTTTCTATGCGTCAGTTCAGTTTTGTTATTAAATTAAAATTAAATGACTTGCACTTTAATGATACGTATTTGTGCAAAAGTTCAAATTGGAAATCTTTTCCCAAGTATCTTATACCTCGGTGTCGCGGAATAATGGGATCAAGCATTAAGCCTGATTCATGGTGCATGGATAAAACATTCAAGCAGCGAGTGCTAAGCTGCTAAGTATTTTTAAAGTGGACAAGTTCAAGATAATGCATAATGTAAATGGTAAGAATGGCAGTTACTTTTCGGAGAGGATTGATTGCTTTTTTGCGGAGTCCACTGATGATAATGATGATGTTGGTATAGAATGAAGCAAAATATTCATTTAGGGCATCCTTTTATGTATTACCATTAAGGTAATGTACAATTTCTGTTATTTTGTTTGCAGGGAATATCTTATTGGCTTAAAAAAATCGAATATTTATGGGCAAATGGTGAACTGATTTTTTTTTATTAGGTGCCAATTGAGATCAAATGCAATGATTTTGTTCAATCAGCTCATCGTAAGCCCTACATTCACACCGCCTGAGTCGCTTTATCATACATTGGTAGTCGTAGTAGAATGTTGTATATTAAATTATTAATATTAATATTTTTTTAGGGGAATCCAACCTAAAACTCCGAATCGAAAGAAACAAGAACTTATTTTTCCATGCAAAGTGTAGCTGTATACCTTAATAGCATTCATGAATAATGGGTATTTAATTCTGATGCATTTTTTCATAGAATAGAACATAAAATGTACACACAAAACAACATCTATGGTACAAATTAACTTACACTAAGCCTCTTGCAAGACTGTGTAGGTAGTATAGCTAATTATAATTAACTAATATCAAAGACGAAAAGTTCTCAGACCCAACTAACTAAGAGATGTTAACTAATAAATATTATCCAATGTCGCATTACTAAGATTTATAAATCCCATCAGGTGTATACCAATCAGCATTCATATTCATAATCTCCGTAACCAGTAGGTATCTTTACTAAAACGCAACCTTATTAGAATAGTCCCTGTATCAACTGACAAATGACCTATGATAGAAAACAATAATTTATCATACAATTTTCTGTGTTCTTCCGATTGCCCTTACATGAAAACCTGCAAACATCGCCTGAACTCGACTAGTATCACTAGATGTTCTGGTTCTGCATTTTATAGATGCAGATACATACTTAGATAAATAATTTATTCTTTAGGTAACTGCAACATTTTCCCTATAGGTTTAGATCCAATTCGTCACGATGCATTTTATGGTTTCGACTTCTATCACTTGATAAATGTTTTTGCCTTCTGTATAGTAGACAAAACTCACAATCAAGCAATGGCTAGTGCATTGTGCTGAAGCAGATCTACAAAGTGCAGCCTCAAGTATCTTATTGACTGGAGTATCTATCTTAGTAGTATCGGTTAGACTTTCGAAGAAACAGTTACAACAGTATAGAATTGAACGGAAATAAAGACGGGAAATGATTGTAGTAATGCTATGCTAGTGGAATGGAAATGGCAGTTACTCCAAACCTTTTGGATTCAAATATCTAGAGGTAGTAGATCCCACTGTATCAAAGAATTGACGATTATTTTGAATAAAATGAGAATACTTATTATTTAGGGTTAAGCTCTCAACTACCCAATCATATTATCTATCAATAGATTTATAACCCCCTGGCAAGAGCCATGAAGGTTCCATGCATACATACACAGACATAGGGTGAATTCACATTGTAAGACGAAACCGGACGGGTAAACTTGCACGACAAGAACCATCGTTCTTACAATGTGAAATGCACAATGCTTGTCTGCTGGCCACTACGGTCGGCGAGACCTTTGTAGTGGCCAGCAGACAAGCATTGTGCATTTCACATTGTAAGAACGATGGTTCTTGTCGTGCAAGTTTACCCATCCGGTTTCGTCTTACAATCTGAATCCACCCATATAGTGTATCCGCTCCGCTCCAACCAACAACATCAATTGACATCTTCGATGATTACATATACTTTTGAGGTGCGATAGAGTCGCAGGCAGGCTCCTTAGAGTACCCATTTATGGAGATAAATAACACTGCTGAGCTTGATGCTGATCTCATTACCTCGACAAAAAGCAGATAAGATCTTGGAAATAGGATGTCACTAACACATCCTGCGGCCTGTTATTTTATCCAGCTGTGGCTCTGGTTTTAAGTTCGAAAAACGCTAGGGAAGCCGAAAATAATATAAGGAGCATCATTGTCAAAGCGGCAGCCCACTTCATTCTAGTAGGGTGTTTCCCCAAAGCTCGGCCATATTTCCTAACTGCTGCCGTAAGGTTAGCCGTCGAACGGGACAACATAAGACGCGCAAATCCGTCAGACCCCAGAATTCAGGAGCTTAATTCCAAAATCAATTGACAAGTCAACATCTACAAAAAAGGAAGGAACAAGCATCTCGAAAGCTGCGACCTCTTAAAAGGTGTCAGCGAACTTTGGGCTACGGTCCACGCCCTGTCTCAACCAACCAAGGACAAGCGCAGTGTAGCCATCAGATTCGTAAGAAAACCACTGCAAATCCGAAACTTTGCGCGAGCTTGTTCAATAAGCAATTTATTGAACACCCCAAAACCAAGATTCTCAACTGCGAAATAAATAGAAGGATTCGTAACAGTTCGGTTACTCCACCTATACAGTGGACCAAGTTTCAGAAGCTATCAAGAACGCTAAACACTCCAAGGCCATTGAACCAAATATGGCATTTTGGTCATGCTGAAACATCTAGATCTTCCGGCCATCGAATATCTCACGATGGCTTTCAACTTGTCGATATCCACGCTTGTCATCCCTGAATTTTGGATAAAGGGGCGAATCATCCCCCTTTTTAAACCCGCTAAAAGCGCAAAACTCGCGGAATCCTACCGTCCAATAACAATTTTATCACCAATTATCAACTCCACCCTTATATCACATGCTGAGCTAGCTTCTCACCAGCATGGTTTGTCACGGACAGTTTACGCGACCTGAAGCACAGCGGATGTTAGAGAAGGGGCAGCACTGTATTTAGCACTGGCAGCTTAGGGTATATTAAATTAGATAATACTTACAACGGCGCGACACTGGCACCGCGCAGCAAAAAATCGTCCCACGCAGCAAACAATCGTCCCACGCAGCAGATAAATAACCTGGAAGTACAGTAGAGCGTCGATTATCCGAACTTATGTCGACAAGGGTGGTTCGGATAAACGAAAGTTCGGTTAATCGAGCTTCCATGGAAAAATTAGAAAATAGCCCAAATGCGAAATTAAGCAAAACACTGAAAACGTATAAAAATACTAGAACTGAACAAAAATAAACAATTCGACGTAATTGAGCGATGCAAATGAGAGGTTGCTTCCTTCAGATCCTTGATTTTCCCATTTTTTGAATTTCTTTCACAAAAAAGAAGCTGAGTGCCCGGTTCGATTAATCGAATGTTCAGATAATCGACGTTCGGATAATCGACGCTCTACTGTACCAAAATTTTAAACAAATGAATCAATTCTAAGGATAAATCGCTACTCATCTGACTCGTTTCCATCGACCGACACTATTTTTGTTACCACGGTCTATCCTTCTCTCCTGTCGAGTTCGATCCAGACGTTTATTGGGACCAAGCAGCTACGAGGCATTGAAACCCTTGACGAGTACGCTCATGCCGTGGCGTTGCGATGTCCGAGGTCCATGCTGAAAATATGTTTGTTCACTTGAGAATTGTCACTTTTTGTTAGATGACACTGACAGATCGAGCACGTTTACCTGATAGGAAAATTAGACAAATGATGTGTCTAATTCAAAATAGCGAACATAAAATCAAGGTCGTGATAGATGCTCTTGAACTGCATCGATATGTATGTCCGCCACCGTTCGAATGAAATTATAAAAGGCCGAAGAATATAACAGGGTACCCTTTTTCAAATCGGTCTGTTGGACACATAAAGGAGACGTGGAACGCAGTTGGATCGAAGAAAGCGTAGACGTGGAACTAACTTGGGTTCGAAGAAAGCGATAAAGCTTAAGGAACGATTGGAAAGAGCGTGCGGAGAAACAAGCGAGCAGTCCAGCGACGCTTAAGTATGTTAAGAAGGGCGGCGACAGCGACATTGTCGACGATTAGAAGTTGGTAGTTTTGGGTGGTAGTTTTCTCGTGCAGCCCCAGGTGAGTTTAGATTAAGTTCATGAATTTTATTTAGTTAAGCTTGTTTTTCTCCTTTTGTTTTTTTTTTTTTCGCGTGATCACGTAATTTGAATAAATAAAGTGAATTGTGAACACATTTGTCAATTCCTTGTGCTCGGAGCCGATCCAAAGTCCTCACATTCGCGCTTGGCGAGGTGCCCCACGACCCTCGCTCCGCAGCGAGCCACCGTCCGTCAACCTCGAAAATTCGCTAGCAAGCGATTCTTAATACGTTTCAGAAAGAAGCATAGTACCACAATTGGATCTGATCACCCATCTCATCCACAATGGCCTCAACCAGAAAAAGCGCTGTGACAGAACCGTCCGTGGCTCTTGACACTGTCATCACTCTTCGCTGATAACCGATCTTATGCATATTCCTGCACAAGAGGTAATATGGATCGCCAACTATCTAGCTGGGAGGCTTCCTTGAGCGAGCATAGGAAAATTAAGCAGGGAGTTGCACAAGGTAGCGTATCAGCGCAGAGTATTTGCAAAAAATTCACTTTGAAAAATCTGCTCTGTGCCATGGTAACAACTCGCGACCTATCGTCCAGGCTCGTCATCAAATTGTATTTGAAAACTGAAATCATCGCATCGTCCGTCTCGAAACGTATTGTGTGTCTACCTACAACAGGGTTGCCAGATATTTTCAGAAGAAATCGCCAAACTTCAGTTTTTAACTAGCCCAAAGTAGCCCAAAAAATGTTATTGTCAAAATTAAACGTAAGAGCTAATCTTTGTACATAAATAATTTCATTAAATGCAAAAATACACTTGGGAGCAAAGAAATCGACTAAACGCTTTAAAACATGATTATATGTCTGTCAAGTTAGCACTACCACTTCTAAATTTCGGTGATCGTTAAAGCGCATTAAATGTCGCGCCGTGATTCAATGGGAAAAGCAAAAAAATATGCCGAGCACCTCTTTCTCTTAAAAACAACCCTAAAGTGTTTTTCAAGCCCCAAAGAGCGTATGAAGCCTTAAAATTCAAGTTTTAGGCGTCGCAAAGAAACAGATTGTATGCATTTGCATGCTCCAGAGGTTACCTAACTTATCTGCACTCTTACAAAATTTTCCGCGCCCCTCTATACCCTCAAAAACTACCCCAAAGTCCCCAAACAAAGTTTAAAAATTCAAGTTGTAAGTATAAACAAAATGTAAGTTTTAACACAGTTTAATAATAAAAACATAATTTATTTTATTGATTTTACATAGTTCAAAACAAAAACAGACGGTTTATTATTTTTTGAGTAATCGTGTTTAGAACCGAAGCATTTGGGTTGGGTCGATTTTTGTGTTCCCAAGTGAATAAATAAAGTCTCTTTCGAATAGGAAAAAGTAATTGGAAATGTCCTTTTCACGATTACCTTACAGAATGTGGTAGAAATAAAACAATAAAAGATCATTTACTTTACCCTTATATGCATGGGGTCTGAACCCATTATCGTAACTGACCTTCCCTTATGTAAAATCGGTTACTGAACACGGAGTCAGTCTTTATGTTATGTATGTTTAGTAGAATTTGCATTGTGTACCAATTATGGTACGCCATGCATTCAGGCCATCGTCCGTTTTGACGACGCGAAACGCACAGACAATTCAAGGAAAGCTTTGGGAAGCCAACATTGAATTCATGTGAAAGCTTGTTTGTCTACTTTGGGATAAAGTAACAAATTAAATGAAAAAATTAATAACTGCTAGAGTTTTACAGGAATCTAGCCATGTACCATATATGGTACGCTATGCATTTAAGGGTTAAATGTGGAAACTTTTTTTGAACGTCGACTGTTTTCATTTAATAAAAACTCTCAGCCAAAATGGGCCAGTGTCATTTGGAATTGCTCCTTCAATTGTGTCTGACCCATTTAGTGTTAATAATAAACTGAATCTTTTTCAGTATGAGAATGTTCTGTTTTTTTTTTTTAATTCTAATGGAAGACTTTTGGAAAGCATTTAAATGTGAAGGACACCGATTTATAAGTTCGTACATTTTCGACATAAAATTTGAATACACATAAGATTTTCATCAGTAATATTATTACATACTTTCTAATTCAGTACCCTTCAAAAAATCTACTTGGTCTTGGAAAAATAATATTTAAAACTGGCGCGTATTTTATGTAGCCCAAAAAATTAATAATTGAGAAAAAAGATAGCCCAATTGGCGAGAAGGAGCCCAATCTGGCAACTCTGCACACATACACAGTCTACACAGGTTAGGGATGTCAAAAACCGGCCCATAACCCGGTTTTCGTTTTTTTTTTCGGTTTCTTGCAAAGCCAGTTAGACCAGTTTGAACCGGGTTCATAGTACCGGTTTTCCGGTTAACCGAGTCTTTTGATTGATTTCCTTGAAATTTTAGTTAAAAAATGAATACATACTCATATTGCTGGTGTTCGTATCGTATGCAAAATCAAATCAATGATACAAGGAGAGGGAATTTGACGAAGCGATGGTTTTACTAGTATTAGCAATAATTTTTTGATATCCCTAACACAGGTGGAATCGAGTGCACTTAGACTCAAAAAGAGAATAAGAAAAATATGCCGAGCAGATTAAGAGCAACAACTGACGCATCGCTATTATTTCAGTTCGTGGTTCTGCTTATTTCATTGAAAGGTTTCGCGAAAATTTCCGCCCTATACAACCCTATTTTTATTTTTATTTTATTTTTCTATGCGCAGCTGGCGATGGTAAATCTACCACTGACATCAATATTATTATGTGCCCAGATACGTCAGATCTTGGCAGTCTTTATCGTTAATTGTTGCAATTGTCGCCGTAATGCGACCTACTCCTCCACCAGTTTTAGAAGCCAAACAGCTGGTCCGGGCGTCCTCACCTATCGACTACTCCCTCAGAAAAAAAGAGAATAAAGGAAGTAATATTGTGCGAGAGAATTGAAGCAATTTTGCTGAAGAGTTTGGTTAGTGTTAGTGCAAGGGAAATTATGCATTGGCGCC